>SWDC01000150.1:1254398-2454398 GCA_004919715.1 Linderniella brevidens | reverse complement strand
TGAAAAAGACTTATAAATTGTGCTTCGTTTATTAGTTATCCTTGTAATTAGGGGCGTAGCTTGTATTTTTTATAGTGTAGGACTTACTAGTAAGTATACCATGTATATAGGTATAAATACAATGTACATTATTGAAATCCATACACAAGAATTCAGAAATTAAAAAGCGCTTGAAATTCATATTCTAGATATAGAAACACACACGAAATATTTTCTCACTCTAAGCTCTCTCTCTCGTGATCTTAAAAGGAGATATTCGACCGAAGGTAACAAATCGATAATATATATTCGAATATATAGAATTCATGCCTAGATCTATTAGTAGTTGATAATTAGGACCTAACAGTGTTGTACGTGCCAGAGATTCGTCAGAATCTTGTCTCGGGCTCTTTGCTGAACAAGCAGGGGTTTCGCATTGTAATAGAGGCGGATAAAGTTATCCTGACAAAATCTGGAATGTACGTAGGAAATGGATATGATGCCGAATGGCTATTCAAACTGAATGTAATGACTAGTGTATATGATATGAATAGAAGTAATGGTTCAGTTTACTTGCTTAAATGTTGTAATTTATGGCATGGTTGAACGGAAAAATCGCACATTAAAAGAAATGATGAATGCGATGTTGTTCAGTTCATGCCTACCACCCAACATGTGGGCGAAGCTATCTTGTCGAGTAATTACCTTTTAAATATGATACCTCGAAAGAAATAAAATAAAACCCCATATGAATTATGGAAAGGAAAGACGTCATTCTATCAACATTTACGAATGTGGGGGTGTCTAGCAAAGGTAGTCGTACCGACACCTAAAATAAAAATCGGTCCTAAAACAGTCGACTTCTTGTTTATAGAATATGCGCATAATAGTACGGCGTATCTCTTTCTTGTATATGATTTGAAAATTCCGGATATACACAAGAACACGGTAATTGAATCGAGAAATGTGTGTTTCTTCGAAAACATATTTCCTTCGAAGTTAAACAATGGATCAGGTTCATCTACACAAACTAATGAAGAAATTGAAGATCCTAACACGGTTCCTGACGAGGAATAGCGACGAAGCAAACGAGCAAAAATACGGAAAACATTTGGAGATGATTTTATTTCATATATGCTCGAAAGAGGACCACTGACTTACGACGAAGCAGTGAGCTCGACCGAAGGACCTTTATGGAAAGAAGCCATAAAGAGTGAAATCGATTCTATTTTGCAGAATCATACATGAGAATTAGTTGATCTCTCATATGGATGTAAACCGTTAGGATCTAAATGGATTTTTAAAAGGAAAATGAAACATGATGGCTCGATTGATAAGTATAAATTCAGACATATTATCAAATGATACAAGCAACGAGAAGACTTATATTACTTTGATACTTATTCTCATGTGACGAGAATAAATTCAATAAGGATGATACTAGCTATTGCATCTTTAAGAAACTTGGAAACATCACATGGATGTTATTCTTAAACGCTGATTTAGATGAAGAAATTAATATGGAGCAACCCAAGGGTTTTCGTGCTCCAGGAAATGAAAAGAAAGTCTGTAAATTAATTAAGTCATTGTATGGTTTGAATAAGATCCAAAGAAGTGGCACGAAAAATTGATCATGCAATGAATACTAATGCTTTCAAAATCAATGAGTGCGATAAATGTGTCTACTCTAAAGAAACAGATGACGGCTATGTCATTTTATGTCTGTGTGTAGACATCATGCTCATTGTTGGTAGTAATGACAAATTAGTTAAATCAACCAAGAACATGTTAAATTCGAAATTTGACATGAAAGATCTGGGACTTGCTGATGTCATTTTAGGAATTAGAATCATAAGAACAAATGAAGGTCTTGTTTTGAGTCAAGCTCATTACATACACAAAATTCTTGACAAGTTCATTAAGGATGATTCTGGCGTTGCGAGAACGCCATTAGATAGAAGCATTCACTTATCTAAAAATTACGGTGAGGGTATTTGTCAAGTAGAATACCCACGGATTATCGGACGCCTGATGTATCTAATGAGTTGTATTAGGCCAGACCTTACTTATGCGGTAAGCAAGTTAAGTTCATATAGGAGCAATTCGAGTGCGGAACATTGGACAAAATAAATAGAGTTATGAGATATATAAGGTATACTCGGGACTATGGATTGCACTATGGTATATGTCCTGTCGTGTTAGAAGGTTACACGGACGCAAACTGGATATTTGACATAAAGGACTCGAAATGCACAAGCGGCTATGTGTTTACTCTAGTTGGAGCTGATGAGTCGTGGAAATCCTCGAAACAAACAGTAATAGCGAGATCCACTATGGAATCTGAGTTCATTGCCTTGGATAAATGTGGAGAAGAAGTTGAATAGCTACGCAATTTCTTGGAAGATATTTCGAAAGTGGGAAAAACATGTGCTGCTTATATGCATACACTGCGATAGTCAATCTGCAATTGGACGGGCACAGAGTACTATGTACAATGGTAAGTCGAGGCAATTACGTCGTCGACATAATACGATAAGACAACTGCTATCAACTGGGGTTATATTGATTGATTATGTGAAATCGAAAGACAACATTGCGGATCCGCTAAGAAGGGGTTAAATAGAGATGCAGTTTATAGATTGATAAAAAGAATGGGCTTAAAAAACCTTGAAGTATAAAAGTTCTAAGAAGGAAAACCGAACCTATGTGACTGGAGATCTCAAGATTTAGGTTCAAAGGGACAACCTAATTTTAGGATTTCGAATCACTGTGGGGGAAGAACACCGCTCATTCCTGTCGAGAAACAGTGGCGAGGGAGATGGCTAGCATACTTAGATGTTTCAATGACTATCATAGAGTATTAATAAAATACTCTCAACGTGAGAAGTCACCTATGTTAGGGAGAAGTGGAGCCACTTCAAATGAGAACTGAAAAGGCGTAGTTCTTTAGAGACCCTCGCTGAATCAGGACGTACTCATGGCCAAAACGAGCAAAACCATTAGAACTGAACAAAAAGAAATGGTTTCTGTGTACTGTACGTTGGTTTATTTACACAAGAAGCAAGAAAGTTCAAGGACATCGCGTCTACTGGACAACTAGTAAATTACACGTACTTTAGAATAAGGAAATTCAAATGGTAACACATATTATCCTATATGCAGAGATCAAACACTGAATATGAGCTCCGAAAAAGGGAACAACTTTCATTCATGTGGGGGATTGTTGGACTTTTAATTAAATATCGGCTTGAATGAGATTTGAGCTTCTTGGGAAAAGATAAAAATAAATGGAAAAAATCAGTCCCACATTGGTTGAACAAGTGGATGCAAGCACCTTATATATGGTTGTATTTTTGTATAGTCTAAAAATACTAGGCATCATTATATATGACACATGTCACTTGCATGCGCACGCAGGGGGTGCAAATCCAGTTGACTTGTGTGCGAGCGTGCGACCTACGCACACGAATGTCGGACCGAAAACGAGCGGGCCTGATCAACCCGCGGTTTGCTCTCGGTTTACAATTTTTCCTACGAAATAAATTTTAAATTCAAATTTAAAAGCCAAACGGCTTTTCTCCAGTGACTGTGTCCGAACAGACACCAGGCATGACTGTTCGAAGGTGTCCGTTCGACCAGATACCTCTGTTCGGACAGAAGAGAACCATGCGAACGGATGCATGCTTTTGCGAAAAGTTGAGCGGTCTCTATATAAAGAGTCGAAACTCGACTGGAAAAATTCAGTCGAAAATCTCTCAAGCTATAAGTCTTCTGCTCGACTGTTCGAAAATACTCGTTCAAGTTTGCCGGTGATTTCTTTGGTGCACGACAAAGTTATGCTCTTCCGACACATCCTGGGAGACAGTCCTATACGAGGAAATCTGTCTTAAGGAAATTGTATCTTGCACAATCTCAGAATTTCCTTAATTGACGTGTTCTTATTGTTTGCCAAATAAATACAACATCGACAAGCTTCAATAGTGTAGAAACTGCCTATGAGATATCGCTGATGGCTGCTAGGCCGTTGTTCTTTCCCGGCATGCGATGCCAGATCTATTCGGGAACATAAATGAATGTGTGGTGAGATACTTGCCTGCCTTGACAGCTATCATTCCACATTTCATTCCCGTATAGGCTAGGGTTCAATAATCTCACAGTCCGATACTTGCGAATGGGCGATCCGTGTTTATGGATGTAATGCTCATTAAGAACCTATTCAAACCGGCTGACTGATATTGGGCGTCCCGCAGAGTTCAACCCGAGCACCATATAGATTGGTGAGGTGTTTCTAAAAAAGCAGCAAATTATTAGTGGGATCGGCGTACATTAAGCACAATATCTAGAGACTCAATCCGATGCATCCACGAGTAGGCCGACAAAATAGAAATTAGTTTTTCATGCGCGCGTCGTTCCGATGGTGAAGGTTATCATATGGACATTGTGTCACATGCGCTTGCAACGGCTTCCAGCTTATTCACACCAAGGGTGTCTGGCTTGCGGCATGCGAATAATATGGGATGCGCAAGTTGAGGAAGAACTCAACTCAGACGAGTATGCTACGTGTTGAATGTGACCTAAATGTCGACGAATAATAAAATATAAAAGAAGCACATGGGTGTTTGAAAAGTCAAAAGAAGAGGCACGTAACTTATTTCTTTCGGCTATGGCATGCGGGTTTGATTTTTTAGTCCGTTCACATCATCCATTTGCTACATGAGTTCCCATGAGAAATAATGCAGATGCTTCCCTATAAATAGAGGCACTCAGACGAAGGGAAACACACCACCACAACACCGATCTTCTTCTTCGGTTATTTCTTTGTAGCTTACTCATTGTTGTAGCTGCTTTGTGTACCACGTCCGGTGTACGTGTCTGTAATCACTCCACATAATAAAGAAGTTCTACCCTCCGGCCCGTGGACGTAGGTCATTCTGACCGAACCACGTAAATTCTCGTGTTCACTGTCATATTTATTTTCTTCATTTTATTTGTTATCGTCATTTTTCGAGCAACTAAATTATCGGGAATTAAGAATATCCTAACAAATTGGTATCAGAGCCTCGCCTTGTCGGTATTCTTACTATGCTCTGTGATTGCAGCTTTGTCTGATCTTCCACATCAGAAAAGATATCAAAAAGGTATTACGGTCCACGGCGAGCCAATTTCCCGATTTATTTTAGCCACCATGACGATTACAAAAATGTCGATTGAAAAATTCGATAGAAATGTCAACTTTGCGATGTGGAGTCTCAAGATGGAGGCCATACTCATTCAAGACGGTTGTGAGCAGGCGCTTGAAGACAACGCGAAGAAATCCAAGGAAATGACAGAAGAGCAATTTAAGGAACTGTACAAGAAAGCCAGATCGGCAATTATCTTGAATCTCTCATACGAGGTATATTACAAGAAGTTGCTACGGAGACGACGGCCAAGGGTATGTGGGATTCGTTGAAAGCTATCTACATGAAGAAGACTAAGGAGAATCGGCTTTATTTAAAGCAGAAGCTACACAGTTTGAAAATGATGGAAGGTACTTCTCTACTCTCGCATCTCGATAAATTCGACTCAATAATTATTGATTTGGCGAACGTAGAAGTCAAAGTGGATGAAGAAGATCAGGCCATAATATTGTTGTGTTCCCTTCCCTCATCTCTAAAACATTTTCGAGACACTATAATATATGGAAAAGATACTATCTCATATAGTAGTGTCAAATCTGTTTTACAATCGAAAGAGCAGATTGGTAGGGATATAACGGGGGAATCAAGTGGTAATCAGGCAGAGGGTCTGTTTGCTCGGGTAGGCCAGAAAATAGAGATGCTGATAATAGCAGGTCCAAGGGCAGGTCGAAATCCAGATACAAAAATAAACTTTGTAATTATTGCAAGAAGAAGGGTCATATCAAAGCTGAGTGTTATAAATTAAAAAATAAGGAGAAAAATAATCAGCAAAATTATAAACCCGCCGAAGCTAGCGTATCTGCAGATGAGAGCGATGGGACTATTTTTGTAGCAACTGCAAATATTGTCAGGTCTGATAGTGAGTGGATCTTAGATTCAGGATGTTCTTACCACATAAGTCGTAGTCGGGACTGTTTTTCCACATATGAAGCTTTCGATGGTGGATATGTCTTGATGGGGAATGATGCCCCATGTAAAGTTATTGGTAAAGGTACAGTTAGAATCAAGATATTCGACGGAATCATCCGAACGCTCACAGAAGTCAGACATGTTGCAGCTATGAAGAGAAATCTTATCTCTTTAGGCACACTTGAATCTCAAGGGTGCAGGTTCTCAGGTGAAGGTGGAGTTATGAAGATTGGTAGAGGTGCCCTCGTCATGATGAAAGCTTGCAGGTCTGGAAATTTATATATTTTGCAGGGAACTACTGTTACAGGTTCCGCTGCAGTTTCGACATTCCCGGAGGTTGATTCCACGAGATTATGGCATATGAGGCTTGGACACATGGGAGAAAAAGGCTTGACGATTTTGAGCAAGCGGGGCCTACTTTGCGGTCAAAGTACTGGTAAGATGGATTTTTGCGAACATTATATTTTTGGGAAGCAGAAACGAGTCAGCTTCAAATCGCCAGCAATCCATAAGACGAAAGGTACTTTGGACTATATTCATTCTGATTTATGGGGGCCTTCTCGTGTTCCGTCCAAAGGTGGTGCAAGATACATGTTGACTTTCATTGATGATTTTTCAAGGAAAGTTTGGGTCTATTTTCTTAAACAGAAGAGTGATGTTTTTTTAACATTTAAACAATGGAAAGCTTTGATTGAGAAGCAAACAGGAAAACAAATCAAGCGGTTGCGGACAGACAATGGCTTAGAATTTTGTGGTAATGATTTCAATGAATTCTGCAAGAATGAAGGTATAGCTCGACATCACACTGTTCGAATGACGCCTCAACAGAATGGTGTTGCCGAGCGCATGAACCGGACTCTATTGGAGAGAGCTCAGTGTATGATCTCTAATGCTGGGTTGACAAATGATTTTTGGGCAGAAGCTATTGCGGCTGCATGTTATATTGTCAACCGCTCACCATGTTCTTCTATCGATTTCAAGACTCCCGAGGAGGTATGGTCAGGTACTCCTGCCGATTACTCTAATTTAAGAATATTTGGGTGTCCAGCTTATATGCACGTAAACGATGGAAAATTAGAGCCTAGAGCTAAAAAGTGTATTTTTCTCGGTTACGCTTCAGGGGTGAAAGGATATAGATTATATAATCCTGATCCCAAGTCACCCAAATTCGTAATTAGCAGAGATGTTACATTTGACGAGTCATCTATGTTGAATCCTATAAAGGAGTCTTCTAATTCTTCTAATCAAGAAAAGGAGGATAGCGTACAGAACGAGGTGGAGCTCGAGATCAACAAAGGTTCTTCAGATAACCCTGCTACGAGTTCAACAGATCCAGATGATGAACCAGAATCGGATTCAGATCTTGTTGAAGATGAAAGCGTCGAGCAGGAATATTCTATAGCCAGAGACAGACAGAGACGTGAGATTCGACTACCACAGCGGTACGTGAATTTAGTTTCATACGCTTTATCAGTGGCACAAGAAACAGGTGGAGGCGGTGAACCTTCTACCTATACGGAGGCAATTCAAGATGTCAATTCTGATAAGTGGTTGGTAGCAATGAATGAAGAAATGGAGTCTCTGCACAAGAATGGTACTTGGATTCTTGTGTCGCCGCCGAAGAAAAAGAAAATAGTCGGTTGTAAATGGGTTTTCAAGAAGAAAGAAGGTTTATCTGGTTCAGACGATGCAAGGTAGAAAGCACGATTGGTCGCGAAAGGCTATAGTCAGGTACAAGGTGTTGATTTTAACGATGTTTTCTCACATGTTGTTAGACATAGCTCTATTCGTGTATTGCTTGCATTCGTTGCCATGTTTGATTTGGAATTAGAACAGCTTGACGTCAAGACAGCGTTCTTACATGGCGATTTAGATGAACATATTTATATGAAGCAGCCTGAAGGCTTCATAATTGAAGGAAAAGAAAATCAAGTTTGTTTGTTAAAGAAATCCTTGTATGGATTAAAGCAGTCTCCAAGACAGTGGTACAAACGGTTTGATTCTTTTATGTTGGGTCATGGTTTCTCCAGGAGCAAGTATGATAGTTGTGTTTACTTCCGGAAGTTGAATGACAGTTCGTTCATTTATCTGCTATTATATGTTGATGACATGCTCATTGCGGCTAAGAATCTTGCAGAAATTCACCAGTTGAAGGCATTATTAAACGGTGAATTTGAGATGAAGGATTTGGGAGCAGCTAAGAAGATTCTTCGTATGGAGATTAGACGTGATAGAGGAGCTGGTAAGTTACACCTGACCCAGGAGAGTTACCTCAAGAAGGTTTTGGAGAGATTTGGCATGCACGATGCCAAACCAGTAAGTACTCCTCTCGCTAGCCATTTTAGGCTATCTGCTGCTCAGTCACCATCATCAGAAGAGGAAGAAGAGTATATGACACGAGTTCCATACTCGAGTGCAGTCGGCAGTATTATGTATGCAATAGTTTGTACACGTCCTGATATTTCACAAGTTGTTAGTGTTGTTAGCAGGTATATGGCTAATCCAGGGAAAGAACACTGGCAAGCAGTGAAGTGGATCCTTAGATACTTGAAGGGTACTCTAAGCACTTGTTTGGAGTTTGGCAGAAACAGTGATACTCTCGTTGGCTTCGTTGATTCAGACTACGCAGGTGATCTCGATAAACGACGATCTCTTACAGGTTATGTATTCTCTATTGGAGGTTGTGCAGTTAGCTGGAAAGCTACTCTACAGCACGTAGTGGCTTTATCTACTACTGAAGCAGAATATATGGCCATTACCGATGCGATGAAAGAAGCTTTATGGTTGAAGAGGTTATTCAGCGAATTAACTCAACAACAGGGAGTCATTACTATTTACTGTGATAGTCAAAGTGCAATTCATTTGACTAAGGATCAGATGTATCATGAGAGGACTAAACATATTGATGTTAAGTATCATTTCATTCGTGATATCATTGCAGACAAGAAGGCGTTTATCAAAAAGATTAACACAAAGGATAATCCTGCGGATATGTTTACGAAGGCTCTTCCAATTTCCAAGTTCAAGCATTGCGTGGACTTGATCGGTGTTTCAGAAATGGTGAACTAGCCCGTCGGGGCTATGGTCGAAGGGAGACAGAGACAAAGGTATTTCTAAATCAAGGTGGAGTAATTTGCGACATCACGGTCAAGGTGGAGATTTGTTGAATGTGACCGAATGTCGACGAATAATAAAATATAAAAGAAGCACATGAGTGTTTGAAAAGTCAAAAGAAGAGGCACGTAACTTATTTCTTTCGGCTATGGCATGCGGGTTTGATTTTTTAGTCCGTTCACATCATCCATTTGCTACATGAGTTCCCATGAGAAATAATGCAGATGCTTCCCTATAAATAGAGGCACTCAGACGAAGGGAAACACACCACCACAACACCGATCTTCTTCTTCGGTTATTTCTTTGTAGCTTACTCATTGTTGTAGCTGCTTTTGTGTACCACGTCCGGTGTATGTGTCTGTAATCACTCCACATAATAAAGAAGTTCTACCCTCCGGCCCGTGGACGTAGGTCATTATGACCGAACCACGTAAATTCTCGTGTTCACTGTCATATTTATTTTCTTCATTTTATTTGTTATCGTCATTTTTCGAGCAACTAAATTATCGGGAATTAAGAATATCCTAACACTACGCTACTTAACATTCTATGGGAATTTGGGAGTCTTACAACACCTAGGTTATGAGAGCCAAACACACCAATCCGCAAGCAACTTTAGCTAGAGCAATTGAGGTAGAAGTCAAAGCCAAGACCATGCCGATCACAGTCCACCTGAAAGCGCAATGGAACATGGATCGATGTCTATCTCCGTCACGGGAATTCATCAAGTTGAACTTCGATTGTCAATACATGCACAATGCAAAACGGAGCACCCATCAAAGTTATAGCGCAGGACCATCAAAGCAGTTGTGTTGGTTGGTGGACGAGGTTTTATGAAGGCGCTTTGGAGGCCGAGGTTATCGAAGCACGTGCAACGTATAAAGTAATACTTATTTAGGGAGAAATTTTGGCCAATCGTCATAATCGAAGGTGACTTTCAGACAGTTGTTGGGCAGGAAGTGTATCAAGTCGGCGACCATGAGAGCTCCCCCTAAAGATTGTGTTTACCTTTGTCGTTTATTTACTTCTGTTATATTCTCTTTTTCAAAGCGTCATTCTAACGAAGCGGTCCACTATCTAGCTAAATCATTTGACCCCGATTGTTAAGGTCGTTCTTCATCGACGCATGCTCTATGAACTATTCAATGTTCTCACCTTATCGTTTAATATAATAGGTCGTTAACTAAAATTAATAAGATGAATTAATTGGTGTGACATTATATTAAATCGAAACGGAAATTTATGATGGTAAATATTGAAGATATTTCAAAACATGGAAATTTTAACTGTTACAATTATGTGAATTATTTTGTGTTAACAAAAGAAAGTATGTATAACTTCTAGATAATTTTGATACGAACTTAATTTTATTTGAAAATTTTTACCCCTCAAGCTATAACTCTTAGTTTCGTGATTGTGAGGCACATTTGGGATTAGATAAGTTGTCATCTTCTTTGATTTGAGTGAGGGAAGAGGAATGGTAGCAAGATTTCGGCTTTGATTCCGAGATGTCATGATCTCCATCTAATACCATAATTCTCGCCTTTGACCTCAAAACTCCATGATCTCTGCTTTCTATTTTGATTCTTACCATTGTGCATTCCTCCGTAATTCCGGCCTTTAACCTCAAAATGGCATTCCGCCTTCTATGGTGATCCATGCCGTTGAGCATCCTTCCGCGAAATTCAGAATTTCAATATTGGGATTTTCTCGAGTTAGGATTATGGGAAGCAGTTGTATCATGAGACGGAGCACTCGAGCGCCTGACGAAGTGCCAAGAAACACCTCCCAGCAAGGGACCTGATCAGCCGATCGGGACGAGCCAACATCTTGAAGTCCGAAACTTTTGGACCTTTCACCTTTTTCGTGGTCACTCTTCCTTTTACGATACTGAATATTCGTCCAAAAAACTTCTGGTATAACGACAGCCTTATCTTTAAAAAATAAAGCAATAGTTACTACCATTGATGCGTCTTGCCTTATCTGGTCGGTTCGTCTCGAGAGATCGGTCCGATATGTTCGGAGAATCTCATCAAAGATTACTGAATTTCTAAATATGGAATTGAAGAAAGTTTTGCATGAACTTCTTTAAGCGTCAATTTTCTTTATCTCAATTCTGGCATCATTTACCTCGATCTCTGCATCAAAACTTTAGCGGTGTGTGTTTTCTGGATATTTCTCATAAAGTTTTTTCCCCTTCAAATCATGTATGTAGTTTTGTTTGCTCCGGTGCATAATAGGCCCTTTCCCGGGATCCCAAGCGATAACCTTTTTTTAGAAAAAGTAGTATTCATACTATAAAATTTAAATTAAATTTTAATATTATTTATATTACGATAATATTAATTGGCTATAACAAATATTATTATGTAATGTTGAATTTTGCGCAATGATATGATTTTGTATTTATCGATATTGTGTGTATACATTGCAAGCTCATATTGATCTATATTTATATAAGCTGATCATCAAGTAATATTGTAAGTAGTCGTTATAGAGTAATCAATTCTATGATCTTATTTCCCTAATTTTGTGATACTTCTTTTGACCCTTGATCTTTGCCAGATTTGCAGCTTGTCCGAATGCGGTAAGTACTGATGAGTTACATGATTGTCTCATTCTTCAACACTCCCCCTCAAGTTGTACTTTGAAATATTTTGAGAAGTGCAACTTGAAAAGATATTGTTGACTTGGGTTGTCGTGACTTCTGCATCTACCCTTTTTTGTTTTTGGGTGCTGGAGTTTTAGCCTCTCGTCGGGACTTTTCGCTCATATGTGGTTTTTTGTACAGTGGTCATGACCCTCTATGAGGGTTCTAACCATCTGTACTTTCCGTGTAGCTCCTCTGTAAAGTGCGCTTGGGTGGCATTGATGTGTCGAGTGCGTGTTTTTTTTGTCTGAATCTGTGTCAGACAATATCAAAATTTAGGGTTTCTTCCTTTTTTTAAAGAAACAAAAAATAAGACAATTTAGAGAAGATTGATCTACTTCCCTTTTAGTTGTAGTATTCGGTCCCGCTGTGGGGGCTCAAAGTTGCTGAGGTGACGCTTGAGATTCAGGGCTTTGCTTCGATGAGGTGTGCGTGAGTGATTCTTGGCAGTTGGTTGTTTTGTAAGGTGTGTGCTTCGATCTTGAATGGCCTGGAGCTTGAGAGGGTAAACGACATTCTCCTTTTTTCTTTTCTTTCTTTTTTCTTCTTCTTTCTTGCAACAATTTCATTAACCTGCTGTGATACCATGTTGTTGCACAATGATATAGTTTTGTATTTCTCGATATTGTGTGTATACATTGCAGGCTCATATTGGCCTATATTTATACAACCTGACCATCAAGTAATATGGTAAGTAGTCGTTATAGAGTAATCAATGTTATGATCTTATTTCCCTAATTTTGTGATTATGTTATTGACCCTTGATCTTTGTCTGATTTGCTGCTTGTCCGAGTGTGGTAAGTACGGATGATTTACATGATTGTCTCATTCTTCAACAATAAATTACATTAATAACAAAAAAAATATATTTTAATATTATTTATATATATTGAATATAATAAATTTAAAATATCTAGCATTGCCAGCCTCGTTCAGGGCGGATCTCCGTGGGATAGAAAATCCTTGCACCACTGGCAAGTCTAGCCTTGTCAATAGAAATAATTTCGGCAGAATAATAGTTGGACTATTAAAAGTCGAAGTCGAGACACGTATTATATACGTTGTTCGAATTATTGCCCCATATTTTTTTTCTTCCGGTTACGCAGTCCACAAGGTAAAACGACTTCTATCTGTATCTGTGGTACAACGAAACACGTAGTTTTGGCTACGAAACTTTACTGTGAAACTCAAGCCCTTCTTCTCCGAATATCAGGGACTTGGGACTGTGAGTAAACTTATTTATGATATGTGCTTGAATGAATACTTTTTAAACTAGTAAGAGGTCTATTTATCGCTTTTCAAGGGGTGATTGGGGTAAATTGTTAACATACACAACATTTATCCACGGAATAGCCTACGAATAGTCACTAGTTTCGCTCTTTGCTCAAATTCAATTTGCTTAATACAATATGAATCCAACTATCCAAATCGCACCCTAATGCGCAACCCATCACTTCGAACCGCGGTTCTTGGATTTTGGCTGATCTGTCACCAATGGCTCTCAAATAGTAAACCGTTGTGCCCCATCGACCCAACGAATCTTACCTATCTCAGCTTCGTCCTAGGCAGAGGTACGACAGTGTCATGTCGTCTTCACTTGTTTGTGCATCAGTGCCACTTCATTTCACCTACCAATCACTGCTTGTGCCACTTCATCGGAGCGTAATTTTTTGCTCCTCATAGCTCCATCGTCCAATTTTTGGCTCCCGTTTCTTTCAAGTGCACCTTCAAAGAGCTCGATTGCGCACGTGACACATCACGCCTCGGCCTTGAGCTCGGACTCGAAGCTGCGATGCACCTCCTCGCACCCACGTCATTACTTAGAGTAAAACTTCTTACAAGCTAAAATGCTCACACTAGCTAGCCCACAAGCCGTTTTGAATAACCTATACAAAAATTTTATATAAACGAGTGAAAATGAAATGTTCTAATCAATGTGGGAAACCATTCTCACGTTTATATAATTAATTTATTTTTCATCTCTTTATTGGACCGACCTTCAAAAATTAATTTCTAATACGACATTGATTTTAAGCAAATCAATATTCAATATATTCCCCAGAAACATAAAAGGTTAATCAATGTCGAGTTTCGACAAAGGACGTATTCTTTTTTGACTAACTCATTTTGGGCCCGATGGCCGGTTAGTCCCAACCAAAACAATTTTAATTTTAAATCAAAATCCTTGGACATAGTTTTATATTATCTATATTTCACACAAGGAGAAAAATAAAGAGAGGAGGGAGAGAAATAGAGAGGAGATGAGAGGGAGAGAGAGAGAGGAGAAGAGAGAGGGAGAGAGAAAGAGAAGAGAGAGAGAAGAGACACGAAATAGAGAAGAGACACGGTAGAGAGAGGAGTGAGAGAAAGAGAAAAAAGAGGAGAAAAGAGAGACACTATAGGGCTAATTAGGTTTCACGCTCCATTAGCATATTTTCAGTATATTTCAGACCCCAAAATGTTTAAAAATAGAAAGAAAGATTTATTTTATATCTCTCTTAGAGTTAAGGACCTATTTGCAAGGAAAAGACTTATTTGCCCCCCCATGTTGCAAAAATTACTAATATTTGTCATCATCTCCCTCATCGATCAAACCAAACATCATGTTCAATCAAAACCAAAAATTACATTAAAAAACGGCTTAATCTCAACGTGTTTATGACCGAATAAGGTTAAATGGACGACAATTTCTCATGTGTGTTAATAATCAACAAAAAATTTCGAAGTTTATAATGAAATAATGTTTTGATGGAAATCGAAAATCTCGTCGAAAAAC
Source organism: Linderniella brevidens (assembly GCA_004919715.1). Taxonomy (NCBI): domain Eukaryota; kingdom Viridiplantae; phylum Streptophyta; class Magnoliopsida; order Lamiales; family Linderniaceae; genus Linderniella; species Linderniella brevidens. Next base: position 2,439,790 of record SWDC01000150.1, on the reverse strand, counting down.
GGGAAAATCCGAACTTTAATATCCCAATAAGGTGAAATTGATCATGAGTATTAATAATCAATGAGAATTGCTAATGTTAGTCGTGGAAAAACGAAGAATTTGGACGTGATCTATGATTGAAGCGTTTGCTAATAAAGCGTTTGATGGGTAACAAGTCTCTGCATAACACTTCATGCATTCTGGATAACACTTCCTGGGTAACAAGTAAGGGGCTAATAAATAGTCGAAAACCACCAATGACACCCAAAAATCAATGAAGTTGCTAGAGTCTCCGGCATTAGTAACCGAATAAGGTTAAATCGATCTCCATTTCTCATGAATTTTCATAATCAACGAAATTTTTTGAAGTTTATAATGAAATAATACCTCAAATTTAATTCGTGGTTGAAATCTCTACTTTAGTGGCCGAATAATGTGAAATAGAGTCAATGTGTCCATGGGTCTTAGTAATCGATGAGAATTAACGATGTTAATCATAAATAACGAAGAAGTCAGATGTAACCGAGGATTTAAACTTTTGCTAATTAACACACTATCTGCGTAACACTTCATACAACATTTATAACAAATGTCTTCTCGTATATAACAAATATTTCCTCAAAATAACACATCCTTCAGAAGAAACAATGCTTCATTTATTGTCAATAACCCATTTGTACACAAGCAATGGATCGCGATGAATGTTACGAAAATCGCCAACGACACTAAAAAACAGCTTAAAACCGCTGACATCTCTATGTAATTGGACGAATAAGGATAATTCTACATCGATTTCATATGGGTCTCAATAATAAAGGAAAATTGTTGGTGTTTGTACCAAAATAATACTTCAAACAAATTCGAAAATCTCGGGGTGAAATCTGAACTTTAATAGTCGAAAATCTCGGGGTGAAATCTGAACCTTAATAGTCGAAAATTGTGAAATCAACTCAATTTGATCATAGGTCTAAATAATGAACGAAAATTATTGATGTTAATCATGGAGTAATGCAAAGATTAACTTCCCCCAAAATTGTAATTTTTTTAGCCTAATAACACTTCGTGTACTGATTATAACACATATACACGCAAAAGAAAACACTTCATTAAGAACGTTCTAGAAGGTTCTGGATTGTTAGAGAATATTAACAGGACAATCACTGAATGTTACCAAATTGCCGGTAAATAATACCACATGTCTGATAAAAGATAACAATTTAAACTCATTTTATAACATATTTGTAGATATTAGTACTACATAATAGTTTCGATGTACCACATTACTAATTCGATTAATTTTTGTTCATAAATGCACTTTTTTCGGATGCATAAGATTTTCATTCATGGAAATAGATGATGTGATGAAGTTAAACCACCAAATTCCTTTAAAAGACATGTTATGCGAATGTTGATGTTAAAAGTGGAATGTTGAAATCATTAGTCATGTGAACATATAGTCTTCCATTCCAAAACATAAGTATATCTATCTCATTGAACATAACATTATGAATATTATCACGAACTTGTTCAAAGTTCAACATTAACTCACGAGTAACATTTTATAGAATGCATACCCTAAATCCTAAGCTCCGAACCCTAAACCCTAGGCCCCGAACCCTAAACCCTAAACCCTAAAATTTTTTATTGATGTATCCTATAAATCATAAGTTGTATATCATATTACCTAATTTTTGTGTCGTAAATCCTTAATCTTAACCCTGAAACCCTAAACCCAAAAACTAAACCTAGAAACCCTAGCATATAAACTGCAATATGTAACAGATTATTCGTTTCGGATAACACTTAAACACGTACTGGTAACACTTATTCCCTACCATTTATATATTTCAAGAGATTTTTTAATCCTTTATGCTGCCTCTTAAAAAAAATACATGTTTGACACGAAATAGATGGTTTAACATCGTAAAATCTTATATTTCCGTGATTGACAATCTTATATATCCGAAGAAAAACACATTTATGAAAACAATTAATTGAATTATTGTTGCGGTACTGAGAACCTATTATGTGGTACCAGTATTTACAGATGTATTAAAAACTGAGATCGTATTGTCATTCAGTATCAGACATGTGGTATTATTTGTAGTGATGTGGTAATATTCTCTGGCTATCTAGAATCTTCTAGAATGTTCTTAATGAAGTGTTTTTCTTACATATACATGTGTTATATTTATTGTCAAAAGTGTTGCTCATTTCGAAAATGTATAAAGCCATTATAGTTGTAAATAATTTCCGTTGATATTTATGGCTCAAAATTGAGTTGATAACATTATTCAACCATTAATTTTGAGTAGTCCGTTTTTTCAACGGGATTTTAGAATTGGATTTAATGCATATTTATTATCAACTTCATTAATCTTTTTAAATTCCTTTTAATTCTCGGCTCCTATCAAATTCTTCGGTACTCCATGAAAACACAGTAACACGTGTTCTTAAATACCTTTTAATTCTTTATTGATGACAAATGCATCGAAATAATATCGGTTCAAGTAAGAGTGCTTTAGTCAAATTTATTCCGTAGATTTTTGTTTCAGTTCTGTTTACCTCGAACGACGAACGATTGATCTAACACAGTGGGGGCGACGTAATGTCCAGCCTATGAGTGTCCACAGTTTGTACATATTGTCCGCAATGCCGACCGAATATATTATTCAATGCAAAATTATTTTTTTTTATTTGTGTCATGATTTCGAAATACTTCGCACTACGATCATCGACGTAAGATCAGAATCAAACTTCGAGGACACATCCTACTTTGTTTGGTAAGTGGGGTTGGAGGAAGGGGGTGCCCGTGCAAATGACGAGAAATTCCGATCGTGAGAACTATATTTGCTTCTATTGATACCACTTATAATCATCTGGGTAACATATTAATGACAACCCGTAAAATATTAATGACAATCCGTAACATATTAGTTATCAAAGATACCATTATGCTGTTAATTTGTAACGGAAAACATGCATCAAATACCGCTATTTAAAACATGTTTTGTACGGGTATTTTGGTCAGATCGACTTTTAGGTCCTTAAAACTATATTTCTAGCGAATTGGGTCCTTAACAATATTTTTTTCACTGGCAGGGCCTAGACTTTTTTTGAAACTTAATTGGAGCCTGAAATGAAATTGACCCTTTAAAAAAGGCCTAATTAGGTTTCAGGCCCCAAAAAGTTTGAAAATAGAGAGAAGGATGCATTTCAAGTTTCTCATATAGTTGATGACCTAATTGAAGGGAAAAGACTCATTTGCCCGTCATTGTTGCGAAAATTACACATGTTTGCCATCATTCTCCCAAACGATCCAACTAAAAAACAAATCGATCAAAACAAAAAATTACGTTAGAAAGTCGGCTCAATCTCGACGTTAATGACCTAATAATCTTAATATCGATGATAATTTCTCATGGGTGTCAACGATCAACGAAAAATTTCGAAATTTATAATGAAATAATGTGTTAAAATGCAATTCGAAAATCTCGTTGATAAATGGGAAATTTTGGATTTTTATGTCCGAACAAGGTGAAATTGATCATGGGTCTTTATAATCAATGAGAATTATTGATGTTAATCATGAAAAACCGAAGAATGTTTACGATGATTGATGTATTTGCTAATAAAACACTCGTTGTATAACACTTCGTGCATTCTGCATAACACTTGATGCATTCCGGATAACAATTCATGGGTAACAAGTAAAAGGTTAAGAAAAATAGATCGAAAACTCCGAAAATCAATGAATCTGCTAGGATCTCCGAAGTTAATGACCGCATAAGGTTAAATCGGCCTCAATTTCTCATGGATTTTCACAATCAACGAAAAAAATTGAAATTTATAATGAAATAAAACTTCAAACTCAATTCATGGGTGAAATATCTACTTTAATGGTCGAATAATGTGAAATCGGCTCAATTTGTCCATGGGTCGTAATAATCGACGAGAATTATTGATGTTAATCAAGGAGTAACGAAGAAGTCATAGATGCAACCGAAGATTGAAACGTTTGCTAATTAACATGCTATCTGCGAGTATTGAAGAACATAACTAATATTGCCGCAAACATATCACATAATTAAGATTAAATAACGCTTCATTTATTGTCAATAACTCATTTTGTACACAAGCAATAGATCGTGAGGATTGTTACGCAAAACCGCCACCGACACTAAAAACAGCTGAAGATCGATGAAATCTCCATGTTTTTGGACGAATAATGTTAAATCGATGCCAATTTCTCATGGGTCTTAATAATAAAGGAAAATTGTTGATGTTGGTACCAAAAATTACTTCAAACCAATTTGAAAATATCGGCGTTAAACCTCAACTTTAATGGTCGAATATCATGAAATCAACTCAATTTGACCACGAGTCTTAGTAATGTATGAAAATTATTGATGTTAATCATGGAATAATGCGAAAATTAGCTTTCCACCAAATTGAAATTTTTTCGAGCGTAATAACACTTTATGCACTGCTTATAACACATATACAACAATAGAAAACACTTCATTAAGAACATTCTAGAATGTTCCAGATTGTCAGAGAATATTAACAGGAGATAATCACTGAATATTACCACATTGCTTGCAAATAATACCACATGTCTGATAAACAATAACACCATGAACCCAATTTATAACAGATTTGTAGATACTTGTAGTACATAATAGCTTCTCAATACCACATTAATAATTCGATTAATTTCGTTCATAAATGCACTTTTTTTTCGAATGTATAATATTGACATTCATGGAAATAGATGATATGATGAAGTTAAACCACCAAATTCCTTTAAAAGACACATTTTGCGAATGTTGATGTAGAAAGTAGAATGTTGTAGTTATTAGTCATGTAAACATATGGTCTTTCATTCCAAAACATAGATTATATCTATGTCAATGAACATAGCATTATGAATTTCATCACGAACTTGTTCAAAGTTATACATAAATCACGAGTAACATTTTATAGACCACATACTCTAAATTCTAAGCTCTGAACCCTAAACCCTAAGCCTTCGAACCCTAAACCCTAAATGCGAAACCCGAAACCCAAAATTTATTTATTGATGTATCCTATAAAGCATAAGCTGTAGATCATATTACCAAATTTTTGTGTCTTAAATCCTTAATATTAACCATGAAACCCTAAACCCTAAACCCAAAAACTAAACCTAGAAATCCTAACACGTAAACTGCAATTTGTAACAGATCATCAATTTCGTATAACACTTAAACACTTACTGATAACACTTAATTCCTTACTAATACCATTTTACGTATTTCAAGAGAATCTAAGATTCCGCGAATATAAACTCGAAATCAATATTCCCGCCACACCACATAATCGCAAACCCCAAATACTCAAATTTAGAATCCACGAATAACATATGTTATGATGCAAAAGAGATGTATTCTATGGTTGCCAACAAAGGACCACATGTTTACATGACTAATAACCTCAAAATTTGACTAATAGCATTAACATTCGAAGATTGTATCTTTTAAAGAAACATGACAGTTTAACATCATCAAATCTTATATTTTCATGAATGACAATCGTATACATTCGAAAAAAGCACATTTAGGAACGAAATTAATCGAATTATTGTTGTGGTACTGAGAACCTATTATGCAGTACAAGTATTTACATAATCGTTAAAAACTGAGTTGATATTGTTATTTACAATCAGACATGTGGTACTTTTTGTAGGTAATGTGGTAAAAGTATTTTCTTGCATTGACATGTGTTATGTTTATTGTCAAAAGTGTTACTCCGATCGGAAATGTTTAAAGCTCATTATATTTGTCAATAATTCTCATTGATATTTAAGGCTAATGATAAAACTGAGTTGATTTAACTTTATTCAACCATTAATTTTAAGTTTCGCCCGTTTTCTCACGGGATTTTAGAGTTGGGTTTAGCGCATTGTTCCATTATAAATTTCATTAGTCTTTGTTGATTATCAAGTACCAAATTGAGGTCGATTCAACATTATTCGGCCACTAACATCGGATATGTCATCAGTTTCGACGTTTTTTTCGTGTTGTGGGCAGTTTTCGATATTTTTCTTGTCCCCTACATACTACCCAAGAAGTGTTACCCAGAATGTAGGAATCGTTACCCAAAATGCAACCCAGAATATATGAACTATTACTATCAAAATGCAAGAAGTGCTACCCAACAATAATAGTAATTTTCAGGCTATGGTTCAAGATTGAGCCAACACAGGGAGGAAGCGTACTTTCCAGGCTATGGGTCTCTCTAATTTTCACATGAGTGTCTACAATTTGTACCTATTATCCACAATGCCGACCAAAAAACATGATTCGATGCAAAACTGATTTTTCTTATTTGCGTCAATAATTGGAAATACTTAACACTACGATCTTGTATTTGTCGATGCAACAATCATAATCAACTTCGAGGACACATCTTACTTCGTTTGGTAAGCAGGGTTGGAGGAAGGGGATGTCGTGCGAACGACGAGAAATTTGGCCATGAGAACTATATTTGGTTCTATTGATACCACTTATAATTATCTGGGTAACATATTAATTGACAATTCGTAACATGTTAGTTATCAAATGTACCATTATGTTGTTAGTTAGTAACAGAAAGCATGCGTCCCATACCGCTACTTAAAACATTTTTGTAAGGGGTATTTTGGTCAAATCGACTTTTAGGTCCTTAACTATAAAATTCTAGCGAATTGGGTCCAACAATCTTTTTCTCACTGACAGGGCCTGAATCATTTTATGGAACTATAATAGGGTCTAAATTGAAACTGTCCCTTTAAAAAAAAGGAAAAAAAGATAAATAATAGATTGGATTAGAGAAAAAGAGGGGTGAAAGATCCTTTAAGTAATACCATATAGGGTTATTAACTAAATTTACCTTTAATTAAACTCCCCAACCAAACACCACTTTAGTTAATCCAACCTCTAATACCCCCAACAAAACACTCGCTTAACCTTTACCCGAAACCTTAAACCTTATACCCCGAAATTTTAAAAAACATAGAATATCTGGCGCGTAAACCACTTCTGGTAACACTACCATAACTGGTATACTAATATTTTCAGCTCGTTTGGAACGACTGACAATGGGACCAACACGGTGACGCGACGAGTATAGACTATGTGTCTCTCGTTACACATATTAGTTGCAATTTCGACAAAAGTATGATTCAATTAGAGAACTTTTATCCGGAAGGGCACTTTTTCTTTAACAAGAGCAGAAGATGAGACACGGCCATATAGATAGGGAACTAATTAAAACAAAGATGTGAAAGCTATCTTCAACCATAAAATGCGTAGTCGTCGTATCGCATTACACAATTCACCATTGTAACATGTGCATACATGGAAAAGGGACACATGGTGAGAAGATTTTCCTGGGCCGCGACCAAGCAACTCGTGCAATCATCGGGACTTAAACCCCCATTAGTGCAAAGTGAATATCCATAAGCTTCTATGTCACCGTATGAGTAATCAACGTAAAATTCGTAATTTGGCTGATCAGCACCGTCAGCTGCTAGATCATTAATCATTTGCTCCACGATTGTTCCATAAGGATCGTCTCCTCCCCATTTGTTGACACTGCATTGAATATCTGTAATGGTCGTATCTGGAGCGCCTTTTACAGCAGTGATGCCAATCAAAATTAGCAATGACAAGATGATGGTAATGATATTTGTGTTAGGAGATTGGCTCATTTTGATAAGGCTTTCTTTTCCTTTCTGTCTGTTGTATAATGGCAAACCAGCAATAACTTTCTTTGATATATATAGAGAAGCTGATGACCTTGTTTTTCATTAAACAATGTTGCCTGCTAAAGGTTAAACGTGGAGCGATTTATCCAATTATTCAAATAAGGACATATAACCTGGCGTTATTTCAATGTAATAGTTGACCGAGAGAGAATATATGAAACTGTTTTCGTATACAGCGAAGAAAGATTCAATCTACAAGGAAATACGATCTTGTTTCTTTTGTAATAACTAAAATGCTTCAATCATGGAATTGAATTGAGTCAGTACGATTGTAAGTCCATGTATGTTTTTTTCTTAATCCAAACAATGTTTAAACCTCATTTTTATTTACCAAATTCGACTTATAAATTACAGTTTACAACTCATTCATACATTTAAATCAACTTCGCAAGCCGGCACAATCTTATTCCTTATTTTCTAAAATTTCTTGTTCGTGATACCAAAATTTACGGTGCATCAATGCTAATAAGATTCTTAAAGTCGGTTGCCTAAGACACCGAGGGAATTTATCAGACAGCGAAAGGTGAACCTATGTCTTATTCTACGGGTTTCCCAAGAGTCATTGCTTTTATACACTATCATTCTAACATTTAAAATCTGATAAAAGATGTAATACTGATTGCGTTGTTATTGGAATTTTCCTCGTTATTTTCTCATCTCCTTCAAGATAAGTGGTGGCATGAAGTTAAATATCATATGGAATCGAGAAACTTCTTATATTAGTCGCTATATAATGGTTTCATTGCTAAAATAAGAGGAGAAACCATAACTGCAAAAGCAAGATATTAGAAAATTTTGTCATTGTTAATTGCTAATTCTTGGGAATCTTGTAAATTCTTGAAGAATTATTCCACAGACTCACTACTGACACAGAACAGATTCTAGGTTTGTCAAGATGTTATATCATAACAGACAGAACAGGAAGAGCGAACATAGAACCATGTCTTCATGCATGAAAAAATGAGCATGAACTTGGTGCTTGGGCGAGCGATTTATCCAGTTTTTTCTATTAAGTCATTAATCTGTAGTTATTTGCTAATTTGACAGTTTTGTTTTGTTTTTCTTTTATTTATTTAGGAGAAGAATCCAAAATAGCGTAGCCGAGAGATTATATTTAAAGCATTTTTCGTATTCAACAAAGAAAAGGGGAAGAAAAGCTTTGTATTGGGCGTATCCCCCTTTCTTTTTCGAAAAAAAAAAAAAAGAAAAGCTTTGTAATTAACTAATGCTTCAGTCTCCACTGCTGCCTTTTGAAACCAAATATTTTGCTGCAAAGTTATAAAATCTAAATAGCTTTAATCTCAAGGAATATCTCAATAAATGATTCATCTTGTATACCTGACATAATAGCTGGCTAATTCAACGAGGAATAGTTTTCTTATATTCTCTATTATATGCTTAAAAATTCACAAAATATTTTCACCATAGGTGTTCCTTTTATACTATCAGTATTGCGCAACTCAATATTCATCCAGATAACATAATAATATCTTCACATTAGATCAAGGATTGGATAATTTTTCTATCAGCAAAGGAAGAGATCACTACCCATACTCCAGGGCCAACTCATCATAAGACAGGCCTAAAGCGAACTTTACAATGAGACATTTTTAAAAGAAAATAATTTAAAAAAATTTGCGTGCCAAATTTAGCACAACCCTCATCCTTTATCCGTGCTTGGGACCGACAACTATAACAAGTAAAGTTTATAGAAGGCCGAGTTAAAAACTTTTTTAAAGAAAAAGAAAGAAAACTTTTTTTGTTTATCTAAAATTTTAAAAAAATAAATAAATATTTACATGAAATTTATTCTTCTAGCTTTTTTCGACGCAAATTCTTTTATAAAATTCTCATAATCAATCTTTTCGGCCAACTCATTTTCTATTGATAAAATAGCCAATCCATTTAATCTTTCTTGTGACATTGTGGATCTTAAGTAGTTTTTTTATAATTTTCAGTTTGTGGAAACTTCTTTCCGCGGAAGCAACAGTCACGGGTATCGTCAACATAATCATATATGCAATATACACATTTGGAAAAGAATGGACACTTTTAATATAATTTATTATTTCAATTGGAGTGTTAACATTTGTAAGAACAATGGTCATTAAAAATTTTAGTTCTTGAAATAAATCTTGCCCATTAGTATCTAAACTACTCTCATACTTTTCAAGTTTTAAACAACTTTCTGTTGGGTCCAACTTCGATTGGCCAACCACCCATGTGCATTAAAGGAGCTCCAAGTGACGAATGCAGTGAGCTATTATGCTTTGTCTTGTTGTGTGAGCATGTGCCTATAAAAGGCCTTGATTGCTCATTTGAAAGAGTACCCCAAATGAGAGTCTAGAGTGAGAGAGGTGAGAGCGAGAGGTAAAAAGCTTATCCACCTTCGGGTGCATAAGGGTGAGAGCGGGTGTAGTTTTACTGGGGTAATTGAGAGGTGGTACAAAAACATTACCCGAGTGGGTAAAGGGTCTCGAGTTTGGGTTTAAACACGAGCGTTATTTTGTACGATGTAATATTCTCAATATAGTAAAACTGATGCTCTCCGTGGAGGTAGGCGGTATTGGCCGAACCACGTAAAATCTCGTGTTCTCTCTTGGTGTCATTTCGGCTTTTATAATATTCCGATAAATTATCGCGGGGTCCAAATACAATCGCCGCAGGGCCCGAATTATTTTATTGGCGCGTTTTCCCCAACAAGTGGTATCAGAGCCTTGCCCTGCTGGTATTCTGAGTATGCTCTGTGGTTGCAGCTGTGTCTGATCTTCCACACCAGAAAAGATATCAAAAGGGTTTAGCGGTCCGGGGGAGCCAATATCAGAGCGAGTGTTCAACGAGGTGATGCCTTGTGCCGGCATCAGTACTATTTGGGCCGGGGCTGTTGAATCTCTGCAAGGATAATAGCGACGGATAACAGCACTAAAGGGCGAAATTTTGATGGTACGGGAGGTTTCGCTCTGCGGCAGAGAAGAGTGAAGGATGTGCTCGTTCAACAAAGCTTGGCGAAAAGCTTTGGAGGGAGACGAGGGAAAGCCGGGGAAAATGACTGGGAGGCTTTGGGGTCAAGATGTGTCGGAGAGGAAGAAGTAAGGCTCTTTTACTTCTTACCTCGCTTCCTGATTCGCGTAATAATTTGGTCACAACCATCTGGTATGGAAAAGAGTCGGTGAAGACGGTAGATGGTGGAGTCAACTCTTTTGAAGCGTGAAAAGAGAAGGCGGCCAATTTATGGTGATAGTCGGGTGTTGGCTATACACGGAGCGAATCATAGAGGAAAGTGATACGCCAGGGGATTTGGGGACTGCATCAGGTTCAAATCCAGGTGGCGGGAAGGGCATGTGATGCTACAAAGGTGGTGAGCCGGGACACATCAGGAGAAATGGTCCGACTTGGAGGAAGAAGGACAGACGGCTAGGAAAATTCCACAACAGAGGTAGCACACGGTTCATCTTGGAGACGTTCTCACAGTCTCTAATGATGGCGCTCATTCTCAGAAAGAAGGATATTATATCTGGGTTTGCTCCAAGAGGATATTTTGATGCGTTCCGGGAATACGAACAGGTTTTTTCGATCTCCATGGGCCGATGGATATCGTTGTGTTGTTCATGGTGTTGGAACGATGAAGATCAAAATGATTGAAGGAGCGGTGCGCATTTTTGGTGGTGTGACGTTGTCCCAAAGTTGCGTGGAATTTAATATCCTTGAGCCAGACAGATTCCAAGGGCTATGGGGTTTCATAGCAGGGGGAGTCTGGAAAATCACACATGGCGGAAATGGTCCTACCAAAGGGAGAAGAGCGAGGAAGTTTGTATCGTCTGGACGTGAGTATGGTATACAATACTCAGACTTCGATGGGTTCACAGAAATCGCGCGCGCGTGGGGCAGACGATGGTGAGAAGGGAAATCCTACTGGGGAAGGGGTTGCATCGAAGTCCCTCTTCGGGAGTCGACGGGTATAGTCGGCTGGCAGTTGCACATAGGATTGGCCGCTGAGTGAATCAAGTGAGGTGGGACCGGAATTCTTGATTCGGATTATGTGTAGCTGGTACAAGGAAGGCCAATGAACGTTTGTGGCATTTACGAACGGGTATCACTCTCATGATCAGACTCGCTAGGAGGAGTGCTTGGTGATGCTGAAGAAGATGAATGTGGTTGGAGGGGGAGAATTGTTGGGTCCAACTTTGATTGGCCAACCACCCATGTGCATTAAAGGAGCTCCAAGTGACGAATGCAGTGAGCTATTATGCTTTGTCTTGTTGTGTGAGCATGTGCCTATAAAAGGCCTTGATTGCTCATTTGAAAGAGTACCCCAAATGAGAGTCTAGAGTGAGAGAGGTGAGAGCGAGAGGTAAAAAGCTTATCCACCTTCGGGTGCATAAGGGTGAGAGCGGGTGTAGTTTTACTGGGGTAATTGAGAGGTGGTACAAAAAGATTACCCGAGTGGGTAAAGGGTCTCGAGTTTGGGTTTAAACACGAGCGTTATTTTGTACGATGTAATATTCTCAATATAGTAAAACTGATGCTCTCCGTGGAGGTAGGCGGTATTGACCGAACAACGTAAAATCTCGTGTTCTCTCTCGGTGTCATTTCGGCTTTTATAATATTCCGATAAATTGTCGCGGGGTCCAAATACAATCGCCGCAGGGCCCGAATTATTTTATTGGCGCGTTTTCCCCAACACTTTCTTCTATATTTTCGTTATCAATTGATTTTAATTTTTTCACGCTAAATAGAAAGCCAAAAAGATTTTCAAAACTTTTGGATTGATCAAATCTACTTGTCTATTCCTATGAACAATACGTTTCTCTTTAAATATAGGTTCTAAATTCATCTCTATGCAAATTTCTTTAGCAATAGTAATTGCATCTTCTAATCCATTCTCCCTATATTCATGTAAAAAACGAATGAGCCCATCTAATTGTTCAATAGCAACATCCATACACATATCTTTTGCTTGCAAAGTTTTACTAACCGCATTAACAACAAACAATATTTCATACCAAAAATTCCAATTGGTTTTCGAATTTGAGGTCCAGCTTTTAGAACTATTATCCCCACGTTCCAAGAGAGCACTCACGGCGAAAGAGAACAAATTGGCAGTGGATTTGCGCGTCAATTTCAACGGAGAGTAAATTTGGGGATTAATGATTAGGTTAAATTTGGGGTGGGGCCCTTTTTTAAGTTTTTTGAAGGGTTGGGGTTCAAATTCTTTAAGTAAATAAACTTTATTTAATAACATAAAGGGCTCATAATATTGAGCCTTTTAATTAATTTAATATTTATATAAATTAATGACCACAAAATAATGTTGGACCTTTTAACTAATTAAATTAAATTTATATAATATTACTAGGAAACCTGGGCCTCGGAGTCCTTAAAATTTCGGAGGCCTAAAGCCCTTGCTTTACCTGCCTTACCCAAAAGTCGACCATGCCATACTCACATTATCTTTTTATAACGTTCCGGAATCATAGTACAATTTATTCATTGAACAAGTTTACAATATAATTATTTAGTACAAATTTAGGACATGGAAATAAGGTCAAAATTCGAATATAATATTATAATATAAGAGTCCGACAATAAGTTCAACTTTCATTAAAAAATGTTGGAACAGCTACGGGAAGTCCCACAACATATCCGTCACAAATTTGCGGCAGAAAAAAGCAACGGCAAATACGTTGCAGAAAGATAGCGCCGGAAAAATTATCGCGAAATGTCAAGTGGCGGAATAATTCGACATTGCGACGGATAGCCGTCGCAAAAAAATAATCCGTCGCACAATCGCCATTGCAAAACCGTCACAGCATAAGAACGTAGCGGCAGCCGATCCGTCGCAAAACACGCGAAGGTTGAGCCATCGCACCACTTCGTGACAGGTAAGATGTTGCAAATCTTTAATATCTCTTACGCCTGATAGGACACTGCCCGATAAGCTCAGACTTCTCTGTTGTGCAACGGAAATTCCGTCACACAATCATGACGGTTATATTCGTCAAATTCTTTCCCGTGCGACGGCGTTTCCATCGCAAATTTTTCTATTGAAGCAGAATGCGTGTTTCATTATTGTATTATTGTTTCAGTACGTGATACATAAAAGTCTTTATCTCAACCCATAGATTCCCACATTATATATACACTCACACACTATATGATAATTGTGTATTGAAAACAAAAAAAAAAATTATCAAAGGTATGAATTGTTAGTGAACAATCGTCGATGAATGTATAAAAGGTGGGATACCGAAGTATTTTCACAGGGAGTATGCCTTTCTTGAATTTCAACATCTCTAGAAACAGGAGTGTTAGACACGCAGCCTGTGTAAGAAGTGTCACATCGCAATTTCTACCTCCAATGGATGTTAATGCTCAATTATTGAATAAGGAGTTTATGCCACATTATTACGACTTGCTTGCACACGGAGAAGCTGCCTATTTGACGTTTAAACCAGCGGAAGGTGGTACAAGTTCAAGTTTTCATATCAAGCAAACAGTCGTTGTTGGCTTGGATCATAATTTGGAGAATGTCACTGCAAATCAAGGATTCGATTACGATCAAAATTATATGGCACCTACCTACTTTGTGGAGACCGGGGCAGAACGTCGGGTGTACGGGGACGTCGAAGAAGTGCCTCAACCCGCTGCAACCACTACTTTGACTTATTTTCATGCAATTATAAACTCCACGGAACTTTATCAATTCCAACGTAACTTATCGTTTTTGAGCTGACGTAACCAACTACGCGAGCCTCCCAACGAAGCCAACATAACTCCAATCCGAATAAAAAAATAAAAGGAAGTTTCATTATGGTGGTATACCAGCCGCATGTTCTACAACTTCCAGTTCCAATCAAAGCATATAGATCCGTAAATAATTTTGTATGTATAGCCACTTCACTCGTGCTCGTCTTTTCTCGAAAGTATCTTTTTTCTGGAAACATGGTCAACCATAAATTATTATGTTCGCGATTCTTCATCCACCCATGAAGAAAATGCTCAAGATTTCCATTCTCATATGAGGTTGGAAAGTGGATGGGCAATAGGGCGTCACGAAGTGATTCATCATGCTCAAAGATGAGTTAATCCTTCGTTAGGGATGGCTTATAGATCATCAAATTTACACAAATGGAATGAAAAGTGGGCCCATGTAAATGATCAAGACCTCGCAAACAACAACGCTCCTTCCCCATATGGAGTTCGGAACCCAAAGACAATCGTTGAGTGAACTCTATCTTCTTTGTGTTTGTTGACCTAAGTCGCACCCTGATTGTTGGGGTCCGAACCATACGTGGGACGAGTT
Source organism: Linderniella brevidens (assembly GCA_004919715.1). Classification (NCBI taxonomy): domain Eukaryota; kingdom Viridiplantae; phylum Streptophyta; class Magnoliopsida; order Lamiales; family Linderniaceae; genus Linderniella; species Linderniella brevidens. The sequence goes on along the minus strand of SWDC01000150.1, from coordinate 2,424,719 downwards.
TCTGCCTCATACAGCTCGGGCCGAAGACCGGGGGAAGTTTAGGAGAGATGGGGCAAGCTAGCAGCTACTGTCGGGGCAAGGATAGCTTGCTTCTTCACCAGTTTATCTTCCACAAAAAACCAACCCTGTTGCGCTAGCCTTTCGCGTTATTTCTCTTCTGGGGTAGGCTAATAATAAGAATCTAAGAAGTAGTCATCTTCTGACCAATCGGCTCGGACACCAGACCGCCCTTTTCGGCCCATTCTGTCTCGCTCTATATGAAATGGCTCTATTAGTTACGCCGCACCCCGACCCGAGTCACCATGTCTGCTTTTCTCCGCCTGAAACCCAAGAAGTTGGCTTTGCCAACACAACGGTCGTCCACTTCATTCTACTGTGCTGACCCCGGCCCGGGCCGGCTTTTTGGGAAGCCATTTCCACCGCGCTCACGGCCTGACTGGCCTGCCAGCGGTAATGGGAATTCTCTTGTTCAATGATGAAAGACTTGGTTGGATGCGGGATCTACTCCACGAGGAGCGATACGCACGTAGATGATATCATCACGACCTCTCTTTTTGCACCGCTAAGATTTTTTAACTCCACTTCGCCAACTGGCATTACCTACGCTTTCGTGTTTCTCAGTGTGGTCAGCACTGGGTGTTTCCAAGCTGCGAAGCTTAGACCCATTCACATTAGTTCATCCAAAGTTCCTTACCCTTATGCACGAATACCCGTAGTTAACTGAGCATCTCAACGGAGGGATTGAATACCGAGATTGAATTAGAGTTGACGCCGCCAACCCTGAAAAAATAAGAGCCGTGGGCCACTGATAAGTTGGGATTTTGAATGATTTTTATATGCGTAAACTTGTTATGTCGATCGTTATATATCCAAATAACCTTGAATTACCTATGTATTATGCCACTTTTCGTATTTTGAAAGTATCGTGATAAAAGGAGCGAAAAAGAGGGGTTTTGGATGAAGAATACGGAGTCGGTCGAAATCCACGGCCACGAGCATAAAGCTCCACTACTGTGGATCTTTCTCCGCAGCTGCATGTGGATTTTTACTGTTATCCACGGCCGTGGGATGAGCATCATTTGGCCGAGGGTTTTACTTAGCACTGCTGCCCAAACATTCTACGTTTCCACGGCCGTGGGATGCGTATCATGTGGCCGTGGGAGCTCACTTCCGATTTTTAGTCCAATCCCACGGCCGTGGGAGCTATTTCAAGAGCCCGTGGGAAACTTAAAAAAAGGACCATAACATTATCCTGACATAACCATGGCTGTGGGACGAGCGAATCTTCGCCAAATTGGGCTGAATCATGTTCCGAAAAAAGGGGATTCGAGATATTTCGAACCCCGCCATTATAAGGGACGAAAATACACTTGAAAAGGAGACCGAGGAGGGACCAGAGACCACTTAGAAGAGAGAAAACCTAGACGGAATTCTCACGACAAAAACCCTCACTCAAAGGCAACCATAGAGAATCATAATCCGGCGGGAGAGGGGAGCGAACGCACACAATCTGAGACAAAACTCGGAGTCTTTTGAAGACCAAAAGAGAGCTAAGGGCTGTGAGCACAATTTCGAGGATCTACCAAGGCGTTCTTCCACCGATGACATGACAGGAGACTCCGAGGAGACACGTGACAACTCGAACACTGTGAAGGATGAATTTTCTATCTTAGTCTAGGCGTTTTCAATGATATTTTCGTTATATTCGTCGTTGTTTTCATGTAGATATATGCTAGCTTAATCTCTTATGAGATTGAGGTCGTGTTAGGCCAAGTTATGACTACATGTTAATGCTATTTTTATTCTTTTTAATCTTGTGAATCGAGTTACGCGTTTTATGTTTGTGTTTAATGTTGCGTGTGCCTGATCAACATATGCATGATATTTGATTGGTTTATGAGACGAACAAAGTGATTAGACCGGTTAGAACAATAGACATCGAACACCACTACGTAAAACCGACCAGACATGGAATTTGGTTTCATATGTGTGGTTTCCGAGATCTTAGGCGCCGAAGGCGTTTAAAGGGGAATTTCATAGAGATTGAATGCGTGCGTAGAAACTACAATTTCTACAAACATATAGAAATTGGTTCCCTATCGTACAGGATCGCTATTGCTGGACAAACGAGTATCGATTATTTTAGGAAACTCTACCTTAGTTGGGATTCATATTGACTAGATAGAATACATTGCATGAAAACGTAGAAATGATTCGTTCCGAGCATGTGTCTTAATCTCGTTTGTCGTTACTTGCTTTCAACCCGTATATCTATTTTATTTGCTTTTATTATTATATGTGTTCTTAGGTATTTTATCAAATCATCAAAAATCATAAAAATATCCTTTGATCTAAATTAGAAGACATCGTTGATCGTGGGTTCTGACATTATTAGGGATCTAAAAGTTGACTTTTGGAGAGAGTTTAAAGATTGCAATGACACGAAATTATATCATTCCGAGATCAAACTTCTCTCCAAAAAGATGAAGTCAAGATGTTCAGTACTTCTAATGAACGTACAAAATCATGGACCTTCAATACGAACAGGAGTCGAGCTAACGACTATAAAATAGCGCTTCTTGGGAGGCAGCCCAAGTATTATTTACTCATTATTATTTACTTCATATTTCAGTCCTATTTTTATTACGTCTTACTTTATATATTCGTCATCTATAATTCGTATCACAGTGCCGTTTAGTCATGTTATCTCACAGGATCGTAGCCAGTTTGGGGGTGGTCAATTCGTAAAGGTAGCTCGTTACTGTGGAACAACCAAGTCTTCTCACGTCCCACCCTACATCGATTGACACATTATTCAGGGCAATGTCACTTAAACTCTTTCTTTACTTTTAGTTTTTACACATTGAGGACAATGTGCTAATCAGTTTGAGGGTGGGGTGACACATGCTAGATTTCATATGCTTACAGGTCTAGGTATCGATGTATTTGGATTTATGTTTGGTTTGGACTGATGAAAGTTTTGATTTGAACGACATTTGTGAAAACTTCTGTCGGTGATGAAATTTTTTCGAATTTTGCTTGTGTCGTGATAAGATTCAACGAGTTGAATGTGAAAGTCTTGCATGTTTCATGTTTTGATATTAGAATGACTATCTGGCTACATTGACTGCTCTAGGAAAATAATGCGTATCACGAGACACAAACCCAACTATATACGTGAGTTTGAGCCAATTTATAATTTAGTGAGCAACTCGTTCCATGCCCAATGTGTTTTCATGAGAGTCGCACATGGTCTGAATATTTTCGAACTTGCTCTGTTATGCATGTCAAAGTTACTTCGTAGAATTTGTGTGCGAAAATGAGAAGGGCACTTCGGACTGGGTTACTGGCCTAAACATATCTGTACCTTGCTTGTTTACCACTTAGTGAACCACTTTGAGCCTTATCTGACTCATTTATTGATATGGAGCCTAGATATTAAGCCATGTAGCCTCGAATTTAGCCTTTACAGCCTGTTATCAATATGTTATTTTACTGATCGCCTTGGGAAATAGGAGCGAGAAAGTGATATGTCAGTGCACATTTATTTGAAAAATAAACTGAGAACCCTTCATGCGATAATCTCATTCCTGAAACGGAAAAATCAAGAGAAGAACGACTGTGTAAAAAAAAAATGAGAGAGAGAGAGAAACTAAAAACCCTTCTTGCGATAATCTCTCGTTTTGGAAATGAAAAATCCAGAGAAGAAGGGCTTAGTTGAAAAAAAAAGAGAGAAAAAGAAAAGAGAAATGAATATGCACTGGCATTGATAAGAAGGCGATTCAGTGATTAACATGCTTAATTATTTTAGCTCACTTATCCTATATGACATACTTCTTTGACCCGAGCCCTATTACAACCGTGATAAAAGACCCTTTGATTCGTGCATTATTTCTACAAAGTGATTGCCGATGTGATATATTTGCAAGCCTAGAATAATATCTTTCTATGTTGTGAATTGGGTGCTTTTATATAAATCACATTAAACACATTGAGTGATTTGAGCGACCCGAGTGAGAGTTGTTGAGTGATACGTGTTAGAATTCTGGAAATGTCTTGTGTTTTGATATAATGTGAACTATCATTTCATGTTTCGTGTTTGACTGAATTATTCATAGTTGATGACGAGCTCGACACATTGTGCTTTTACATTTTATGAGGCAAAACGAGAGTACTTCATTTTGGTGACGTTATGAAATCCTAACATGATTTAGTTTTATTCTGCTTTTATGATCGAGGACGATCGAAGCTAGTTTGGGGGTTGTTGATAAGTTAGGATTTTATGTTATTTTTATCCCCGTAAACTTGCATTTTCGATTGTTATTTTATCCGAATTGCCTCGAATATTTTATATTTATGTTTCTATTTCTTATTTGATAGATATCGGAGCAAAAGAAATCAAAATCGGTAAAATATAATAACTTTGGAACGTTTTTGTGTTTTGGGGTCTCAATGCAATGTCTGCAAAATTGGGGCAGCAGTGCAATTTACCAGGCTTTAAAAATCGAACAAGCCAATAAACGTGAAGTTGAAAAGAAGATAAAAGTGGAGATTTGTTTCCCATTCTTTGAACGGGTCAAAGCAAGAGATTTATTCTACTTGCCACCGAGATATACACACCAAACAAGAATATGCAATTTATTCTCTAAAGCTACTATCTATATAAAGACCCGCATGTTCGTTGGAGAAAGAGGGAACATAAGGAGAGCAAGAGAGAATCCAATATAGCAACCACGTCTGAGGCAGCTCCCGAACCAAGCAGCTCTCATCCATCTCGCTCTGAGCACCCACGTCAGAAGCAAACAGCAGCCGAGCTCACCCGCACACACACCGCGACAGATCATCACCGAAGCAAGCATCTGTTGAGCACGCAGCTGTTCGAACTCTCGCTCGCTGAAGTTATGATGGAATCACTTCTGAAACATGACAGATCCGAACACCGTGAGGGACGAATTTTATATTTTTCTTTAGACGTTTCAACGATGTTTTCTTTGATTTCTTCGTTATTTTCGTTTAAGACTATGCTAGCTTAATTTATTATATGATAGAGTCCATGTTAGGCCGAATTATGACTACGTGCTAATATTATTTTTATTCGATTTGATCGTATGAATTGAGTTATGTGTTCTATGTTTGAGTTTAAAGCTTGCGTGTGATTGGCCACCATATGCATGATCCTTTATCGGTTTATGAGACGGACAGACTAGTTAGAACAATAAATATCAAGCACCACTACGTAAAACCGACGAGACCTGGAATTCAGTTTCGAGATCTTAGGCGCCGAAAGCGTTTAAACTCGAGGAATTTCATACAGATTGAATATGTGCGTAGAAACTACAATTTCTATAGCATATATAAATTGGTTCTCTATCAAATAGGATTGCTATTGCAGGACAAACAGGTAGCGATTATTTTAGGAAATTCTACCTTAACTGAGAATCGTATTGATTAGATAGAATAAATTGCATGATAACGTATGAATAATTTGTGACGAGTATGTGCCTTGATCACGTTTCCGTTATTTGATTTAAGTCGTTCTTTGCTTACTTGCTATCTTTATTTTATTATTTGTGTTTTATTTACTATTTGCATTTTAGTGTAGTTTCTAAATCTCAAAACCATAAAAATCTTTCTTTTCTAAATAAGAATTAGGATTACTATCTTAGAAATAATCGAGCTATCTTCGTGGATCGATACTCGGATACACGCCCGTTTTATACTACTTGCACGAAAGGTCGCTCGAATACTAGCCAATGTACTAGGTCGTGCAAGTAGTATAAAACGGACGTAAGTCCGAGTATTGATCCACGAAAATAGCTCGATTAATTCTAAGATATTATTCCTAATTCTAATTAAGATCAAAAGATATTTTTATGATTTTTTATGATTTGATAAAATAGCTAAGAACACAGATAATAATAAAAGAAAATAAAATAGAGATACGGGGAAAGCATGTAACGACAAACGAGATTAAGACACATGCTCGACACAAATCATTTCTACGTTTTCATGCAATCTATTCAATCTAATCAATACGAATCTCAGCTAAGGTAGAGTTTTCTAAAATAATCGCTACTCTTTGTTCCGCAATAGCGATCTTGTGTGATCGGGAACCAATTCCTATATGTCTATAGAAATTGTAGTTTCTGCGTACGCATTCAATCTCTATGAAATTCTCCGAGTTTAAATGCTTTCGGCGCATAAGATATCAGAAACAACACATACGAAACCGAATTCCATGTGTGGTCAGTTTTACGTAGTGATGTTCGATCTCTATTGTTCTAACCGGTCTAATCACTTTGTCCGTCTCATAAACCAATCAAATATCATGCATATGTTGATCAGGCACACACAAGCATTAAACACAAACATAAAACACGTAAATCGATTCACAAGATTAAATAGAATAAAAATAGCATTAACACATAGTCATAATTCGGCCTAACACGGCCTCAATCTCATAAGAGATTAAGCTAGCATAGTTCTAAACAAAAACAATGACGAATCTAACGAAAATATCATTGAAAATGCCTAGACTATAGATAGAAATCCCTCACGGTGTTCGAGTTGTCACGTGTCTCCTCGGAGTCTCCCGTCGTGTCACAAGTGGAAGAACGCCTTGGTAGATCCTCGAAATTGTGCTCGCAGCCCTTAGCTCTCTTTTGGTTGTCAAAAGCCTCCGAGATTGGTCGCAGATGGTGTGTGTTCCCTCACCTCTCCCACCGGATTATTATTCTCTATGGTGGCCTTTGAGCGAGGGTTTTCGTCGTGAGAATTCCGTCTAGGTTTTCTCTCTTCTAAGTGGTCTTTGATCCCTCATTCATCTCCTTTTCAAGTGTATTTTCGTCCGTTATAAAGGTAGGGTTCGGAATATCTCGAATCCCCTTTTTGCGAAACACGATTCAACCCCATTTGGCGAAGATTCACTCGTCCCACGACCTCGTCATTGGGGCCCACTGCCATGGGTATGTCATGATAATGTTATGGTCATTTTTTTAAGTTTTCCCACGGCCTTTTGAAATAGCTCCCACGACCATGGGATTGGACTAAAAATCGGCAGTGAGCTCCCATAACCACATGATGTGCATCCCACGGTCGTGGAAAGTAGAATTTTTGGGCAACAGCTCTAAGTAAAACCAACGGCCAAATGATGCTCATTCCACGGTCGTGCATAACAGTAAAAATCCACCAGCAGCTGCAGTGGATATATAACGATCGACATAACAAGTTTACGGATATAAAAACCATTCAAAATCCTAACTTATCAACAACCCCCAAACTAGCTTCGTGCGTCCTCGATCGTAAAAGCGGAATAAAACTAAATTAAGTTAGGAGTTTGAAACATTACAAAATAAATGCTCTTTCCTGTTTTATCTCAGGAAATGTAAAAGCGTAGTAGGCCGAGATCGTCATCAACTAATGAATGAACCAGCGAAGCATGAAACATGAAGTGATAGTTTGCAATCATACCATAGCATCAAAGATATTCTAGAATCTTAACACGTATCACTCACAACATTACTCGGGTCGCTCAAGTCACTCAAAGTGTTTACAGGATGTGTATTAAAGCGTTCAACTCACAACATAAACGATATTACTCTAGGCTTGCAAATATATCACATCACAATGACTTCGTAAAATTCGTGCACGAATCAAAGGGTCTTTTATCAAAAGTTTTTAGTAGGGCTCGGGTCAAAAAGGTATGTCATATAGGATAAGTGAGCTGAAATTATCAAACACGTTAATCACTGAATCGCTTTTCTTATCTTTCTCGCCTTGCTCATGTCGGTGCTTTTTCATTTTCTTTTTTTCCAACTAAGACCTACTTTTCTTGATTCTCCATTTCCGGAATGAGAGATTATCGCGAGAAGGGTTCTGGGTCAATTTTTTTCCACTAAGCCCTTCTTCTCGTTTGCCGTTTTCGGAATGAGATTATCGCAGGAAGGGTCTCTCTTTTTTTTTTTCATCGACGTAAATTGTCTCACTCATCTCCAACCAAGCGATCCGTGAAGTAACATGTTGACGGCGGTAGAAACTTGTCAATCCGTGAAAACTCCGAACTTGTGCAGCATTCGATGGGGTCGACCATTGTTGAATGGCTTCCACCTTTTGGCGCCGTTGCCGGGGAAATACTTGGTAGTGAATTTTTTTTTTCAACGACGTAACATTGTCTCACTCATCTCCAACCAAGCGATCCGTGAAGTAACATGTATGATAACATGTTGTATAGGCTAAATTTAAGGTTACATGGCTTAATATCTAGGCTCCACATCAATAAATAAGTCAAATAAGGCTCAAAGTGGTTCACTAAGTGGTAAACAAGTAAGGTGCATAGCTGTTTCGGCAGTGACTCAATCCTAGGTGTCCTCATTTTTGCACGCAAAAATTCCAGAAAGTAACATCGACATACATAACAGAGCAAGTTCGAAAATATTCAATCCATGCGTGACACTCATGAAAAACACATTGAGCATGTAACGAGTTGCTCAAGAAATTTTGTGTCGGCTCAAACTCACATACGAAGCTAGATTTGTGCCTCCTGATACGCGTTACTTTTCTAGAGCAGTGTATGTAGCCAGATAATCATGCTAGTATCAAAACACGAAACATGCAAGACTTTTACATCCACTTCATCGAATCTTATCACAACACAAGCAAAAATTTAATAATTTTCATCACTGACAGGAGTTTTCACAGTTGACGTTCAAATCAACTTTCAGTATAAACCACTCATTAATTCGAATACATCTATACCTAGGCATATAAGCATATGAAATCTAGCATGTGCCAGCCATAGGTCGCACATAAGCCACCGGGTCGTACGACAGAAGAACACCCAACATAAAGATGCACACTCCTCCATGTGAAATATTCATCTTCATATGAGCTTTTTGGTAGTCGTGGTGACTAACAACCATCAGTTGTCGGCTTGTTGGTAAGGTGCGAGCTTCAAGCCCGATTTCAGGTGGCGACCCCCCCACAAACACCTCGACGAAGGGGGGACGTGGAAAGCTACAGGCCGAAAAGCTTCGACCCTTCATTCTAAATGGGGGAGCCCGGGGTACTTCATTCTCATTTCGTCGTTTCTCATTCCCATTATTCCTTAGTGTTTGATCTTTCTTCCTCCGCGCCTGCTCACACTTCGCTGACCTATGGCGTTGTAAAATGAAGAAAGTACCAAAGAAAAGTAAACGGAGCACACCACAAAAAGATTCCAAATATGATAAGTTCCTCTTGGATTCGAGAAGAAGGAAATTCATCACGGGAACAAAACGAAATAGGACGTTTCTAGCTCTAGTTTCGAATGAACTTTTCCCTATAATGTCTTGGAATAGAATAGGGTAACTTGCTCTGACCAAGACTCTACTTTTGTCTGTGGAGTGTATGAATTTTCTTGAATGTAGATATACCAAAAGAGGGAATGAAGGGATAGTAATAGGAATTATGGTACGATTTAAAAAAGGGGCACATGTGGGAACATCTCTACTGACGAACTTTCGATAGTACGGGTGCTGTCGTGCCCCGAGGCACGACTATGGATGTAATTAAAAAGAAAAAGTGATGTAGTTGGACCATCTGTTCTATCCGTTATAGTTTTGCTTCTCTGGAGAAGATGATAGGCTAAAAATGAAAATGTTCACAACACATACCGAAAGGATAGGAATTAAGCCGACCATTAATGACTAGTTCGAACACCAGGAGTGGTCTGATCCCTTATCAGAAATCTCTCTCCCAACTATTGGATAAGTTTGAAGAAGTCACTTTCTTTTATCTAAGTCGTGAGAAGAAGAAGTTTGCAGATGCTCTGCCTACGTTAGCCTCAATGACTAAGGGGTTTGCGCTGCAAATTGAAGCAAGAGATAGCCCAACTTATTGCTTAAATATAGAAGAGGTGCCCGATGGGAGATCGTGGTACCATGACAGCAATATATCAAGACTCTAGAATATCCTCGAGGGGCAACAGAAAAGGAGAAATATTCGGAGGTTATCCATGGGTTCTTACATAGTGGATAAATCATATCTAAACGAAGTTATGATGGAACACTCCTGAGATACAGGAAATACCCACAACAAATTCATGGGGAATTGAGGCAGATCAAGAACAAAAATATTATTTTCTAAATAGAAATTACATATAGAGACTGGCATTAAATGCTAACATTCGCTCTCCTTGCTTATCGTACGTCAGTAAGAACTTCAATCGGGGCAACCTTGTACTCAATAGTGTGTGGAATGGAGGTGGTCTTACCATTCGAAATAAAATAACTTTTTCTAAAAGTCCTCATGGAGACGGAGTTAGAAGAAGCCAATGGGAAAAATCACGATATTAGCAGTTGTGAGGAAAAGAGATTAATTGCGATGCGATATGTCATGGCCAACTTTACCAGAGAAGGATGGCTCAAGCCTATAAATAATTCAAAGACAAATGAAAATAGGGTTCACCCCTGTGAATTTCAGCCAGGAGACCTCATATTGAAGAAAGTATTGCTTTCCCAGTAAAATCGCAGGGGAAAATGGGCACCTTAGCCTGAAGGGCCTTATGTAGTAAAGAAACTACAGACCAACGGCAAACCACTATACGAGGGCTCCGGTTACTGCCAACTGGTTGCGACTGTAGAATGGTCGAGTATTAAGTCCAAAACCAATATGTATGCATATGCATTTGCCCTCGCATTCAATTTTGTTAACAGGATTTTGCCAGCAAACAATAAATTTCCACATAGCTATTACAACATGAAGAAGGTGATGACTGATTTATCATTATCGATGGAACATATAGATTGATTGGAATGCATATCTTTTTTGGAAGGAAGATGTCGAACTGCAGCGCAAGGTAACGCTGATAGATCTAGGTCTCCTTATGCAGTATTACGGTGTTTTCCGTCGACGGCTTCGAAGGTTGTATGCGTGTAACACGACTACGGAGATGATGATATGACACGCTACATACATAGCCGATGGAAGCGTCATGTCTCACCATTCTGATGGAGTAGCTGGAAGGAATTTTTGTTAGTCAACATTCTGATTTCGCCAAGGATGCACGAACGTTCAATTTGGCTTATGCACTGATGCTTCACTGTCTATGTGCAGTTTGGGTAGCAATATTCATGTTGGACGGTAATTACGACTCCCTACAATCTTCCACCAAGTGTTGTTTGAGTAACAATATATGTTTTTATTCTTATGATTACTGGTTCGAAAAATTTGAAGAACATATTAGATGTCTACCTCCATCACTGATCGAAGAGTTAAAGATGTTGTGAAACGTTTGAGTTTCGACCTATGATGCATTATGTGAAGAAGGATTAATGCTACATGCCGTGCGATTTTGGATTGTGAGTGACTTTCCAGCACATGTAATGTTATTTGGTTGGGGTACATCAGGAAAATGGATTTTCCGATTTGCATGAAAGTTACTTCAACATTTTACTTGAAGAACGGTAGGAAGCCTTCTTATTTTGATTGTTATCGTCGTGTTTTATTGAACAATCACACATTTCGATGAAATACTATCGATTTCCGCAAGGGTGTAGCTGGGAGAAGGTCCTAATTGAAATCTTTACAAAAAGTGATGAACAACCCCAAGGAAAGCCCGGTGGATTTGGAGACACGTACAACTGGTAAAAAAGGAGTATATTTCGGATCTTACCAAATTGGCATTCTCTCATGATTCGGCACAATCTCCAATCCATGATTAATGTTAAGAATATATCAAAAGAAAATTTTAATGCTCGTAAGGTTATCGGTCTTTATTGCGACCTCTTGAACTCGCAATTCCTTAACATTTGTCTGGTCTAAACAAATGACCGCCTACACATTAAGTAAGAAAAGAAATGTAAGGTTTGGGGTGAGTTCAAAACAAATGAAATCGCTATGAGACATCCGATGGTTGTGAGTAGTCGGTGGCGGGGTGGATCCATAGGACATGCTGAACGAAAACTCGATTAGTAAGTTTTTCATATCGTAATATTTTTATAAACTATTAAGGTAGCAAAATTGTGTTGGTCTCCATTGTGGATGTATTCGGGGATGAAAGGAATTTCCCATGGTAAAATGTTCGGTGGAGCTACCCATGAGATTTACTCAAAGACCAACTAGCAAAGCTTGGAGGACTACAAACACCAAAAGGTGCACAAAGAATAAGGCACAAAGAAAAATATCATAACTCGCCCCGACAAACGAAAACCATGCCAGAGCAGGCCAAAGAGGTCATGCCCGAGCAGCTCGATAGAGATCGTCCGTATCGTCGAAGCGCCCGAGCTGGCCGAAAGCCCGCCAAGGCCGAGGCGGCCTAGTCCAACGCTGCTCGGTCGCCGTGGCCGAGCGAGCAAGCCCAAAGTGGTCGAGGTCGATGCCAACGCAGCCGAGAGGACAAGGCTGAAGTAGCCGATGCGGCCGAGCGACCAAGGATGAAGTGACTGAGGCCGAGGCCGATGCAGCAGAGCGGCTAAGGCTGAGGCTGAAGCAGCCGAAGCCGAAAGTGGAAGCAACCTCGGCCAAGCCGAGGCTGAGGCCAAAGCCAACTGCCGATCGGCGGAGATCGATGCGGCCGAAGCCGGGGCCAAAGGCTAAACATCCAAAGTCGAGGTGCCCGAAGCACAAGGTTGATGCACTCAAAGTCGAGGCCTAGGCACTCATGGCCGAAGCACTCATGGCCGAAGCACTCAAGGCCGAGGCCAAGGCAATTCCAGAGCCAAGTCTTCCTCCTTAAAATTAAGACTTGGTCAAGGTCTGATATTTTCGGGAGTTTTCAAACTCGAAGTCACGACTTGGTCAAGGTCCGATATTCTTGGGAGCATTCAAACTCGAAGTCACGACTTGGTCAAGGTCCCATATTCTCGGGAGCATTCAAACTCAAAGTCATGACTTGGTTAAAGTTCGATATTCCGGGAACCTCAACCGAGTGAGATACTTTCGGAGGTCGATTCAAACAGAGCGCTCGAGTCCTCGTGGCCCAATAAAGTAGGTCAGCTCCTCTTATAAATACCTTAGCTCATTCGTCATTCAAGGTATGTCTCTATGACGCCCAATCTACACTAAATCCTCTATCTGCATCTCTTTTTACTCCTATATATCCCAAAAATGTCGGAGAGAGAAATACCCTCCTGAGTGAGGCAGAAGGGACATCGTCCTAACCCCCTCAATCCTGGTACTACCAATATCGACCTCCAATGGTCCACCAACGTTCGCGGAAGACCGACGAAGGACACGGTGGAAAGACGACGAAAGGGGTGAACTGATTTTTTCTGACATCATCATTGTTGTCGTCTGTGGGAATTCGTTACACAAAATATTACGGTAAGCACCAGATCAAATCCGAATCAGCCCGAAGAAGAAGGTCCCAACGAAGAGGAGGTATCTAGTCTGTTGACGAAAACCATGGATACTGTGATCTCAGGACGACCAAAATTTGCTGAGCTGAAAATGATAAACGAAGAGGTGAATGCTATGAGAGAAGAGCGAGTAAAGCAACAAGAAAAAGCAAAATGAGAAGTACACGCAAGACGAGAGGAGAAGATAAGGGAAGAAGAACGAAAGGAGACGGTAGAACGAGCAAGATGAGAAGAGTATGAGACGAATGAGGAGTCAGAAAACTAGGAGGCTTCCCGGACGAGGGATCCGGAGCCTCCGAGACCTCATAATGAACGCAGCGACACCTCCATGCTTTCCAAGTGACGTAGGGAATGGGCGGAGAAACTTAAGATCATTAGGGAGGAATTAGAAGCACCGAGAGCAAGACAAAGGGAAGTTTCCCAAGAAGGACGTAAGTCGAGTGAATGTGAGATGATGATGAAAGAAGAAATCCAAAAGTTGAAGGACCGGACCGAACATCCTATGCTTTTGTCCACTCCTCAAGGAAGCTCTTTCGCCTCTGACGTACTTAACGCTCCTTTGCCTCCGCATTTTTGTTTACCTGACATGGGAAAGTATGATGGCAACGGATACCCAGAGGAACATATGGACAACTTTGAAGGGAAAGCGGTTTTATATCAACTAAGAGATGCCATCAAATGTCGAATGTTCGCTACGACATTAACAAAGAGTACGCCGAAGTGGTTCACTTTGTTCCCTGTGGGAGTGATAAATAACTTCACAGATCTAACAAAGTCCTTCCTATGGCAATACTCTAGCAGTAGGAGGCAACCCTCTTCGGATGTAAGCCTTCTAAATTTGAAGCAGGGCAAACAAGAAAGCCTGAGGGAGTATCTCATGAGATTTAATCGGGCTAAGATGAAATTCTCGGCGGCCACTTCGGAATTGTCAGTGGGGGCTTTCTACAATGGTTTGAGGGAAAGAAAACAGTTTGAGTCTCTGGTAAAGAAGTACTCGGCGACATCAGAAGAACTGATCGCACGAGCAGAGAAATACATTAGGTTGGATGAAGCATCAAACAACCGTTTGGGAAGAAAACGTAAAGGGGAAAGTACATCTAGGGATATGGCAGAGGGACGTCGTATTCGAGATCGAGCGGGGCTTCGAATCCGGAACATGCGATGAAGAATGGATAAAGCTCGTACTCTAGAAATATGCGAAGGGCAAGACCACCTTCAAAGACCTTCAAGAACACGCAGAAGACCCATGGATGGAAAGTCGAGTAGGTATTGTCACTACCACAACGAGTATGGACACACCACCCAAGAATGCACCCAACTAGACCAGAAGCTGGCAGAAGTCATGGAAAGTAATCCCCAGCTTCGAGAAGTCTTAACAGGGGGAACCCCTCACCCATAGGGAGAAGAGGTTTCAAAGGAGAGGCGGACCTGGACCTCCTCGGTCACCCCGAAGGCTCCGAAAGATACCTTGGAAAAGCAGGAACAATGATTGCTACCAGGCTCAAGAAAATGTATACCAAAAGGAGAGAAGCCCAGTAGAACGAACCCGAGAGGGGACGCCAAAACGACAAGATCCACCCATGCGACATATCAAAAAGATATATGGAGGGCCAACCAACAGAGATTCTCATAGCACACGGAAGGCGGAAATGAGGAAGTTACGGAATATGGAAGTTCAATGGATGGAAGACCAAAAGATGGGGAATGTCGGCGCCAAGCCTAAAAGACATTGTGTCGGACCTACCATCAATTTTGGTCATGGTGATTTCCATGGAGGAAACACGCCACACGATGACGCTCTAGTCATTCGAGAAGAGATTGCCAATTACATTGTAGGACGCGTGTCCGTGGACATTGCGAAGATCACAATTTTTTAGAATTTGTTAAAAATCACTCGCAAAAGGCCAAAGCCCTTCGGAGAGGAAAAATCCCTACAGTTAGGCCAAAGCCCTTGGAGAAGAGGAGAAGACATTTGAGGAATGGAAGGGAGGCAAAAGCCCTTGAAAGATGCCAAAGTTTTCAGGAGAGGCAAAAGCTCTAAACTTACGCCAAAGCCCGCGACAGAGGCCAAAGCCCTCCGACAAGAAGAGAAGACCTTTGAAGAATTGAAGGGAGGAAATAACTCTCGAAAGAGGCCAAAGCCCTAGCAAGAGGCCAAAGCCCTCAAGAGAGGAAAGAATCCTAAACTTAGGCCAAAGCCCTCGTAAAAGGCCAAAGCATTCGAAAGAGGCCAAAGCCCTCTGAGAAGAAGATAAGACCTTTGAAGAATAGAAGAGAGGCAAAAGCCCTTGAAATAGGCCAAAGCCCTCGCAATAGACCAAAGCCCTCAGAGAGGCAAAAACCCTAAATTGAGGCCAAAGCCCTCATAAGAGGCCAAAGCTCTCGATAGAGGCCAAAGCCCTCTGAGAAGAAGAGAAGAGCTTTGAAGAATGGAAGGGAGGTAAAAGCCCTCGAAAGAGGCCAAAGCCCTCAGAAGAGGCAAAAGCTATAAACTTAGGCCAAAGCCCTATTAAGAGGCCTAAAGCTTCGACAGAGGCCAACACCCTCCAAGAAGAAGAGAAGACATTTGAAGAATGGAAGGGAGGCAAAAGCCCTCGAAAGTGGCCAAAGCCCTTCAGAAAGAAGAAACGACTCTTGGGCGATTGAATAGGCCACTAGAGAGGTTAGACACCCTCAGATAGAACGAGAATACTTTGAGCGCTCCAGGAGAATGTAAATCCTCAAGGGGAAAGACACTCAAACCCAACGAAGATACCTATAAAAGCTCAAGACCCGAACATTCTACCTTCGACTATACGTCTAAAACTCACTACACCCCTTTTAGACTATTTAAGGAGGGGACTATTGATGCTACGGGAATTCCCACGGTAAAATGATTGGTGGAGCTACCCATGAGAACTACACAAAGACCCACTAGCAACGGTAGACTTCAAATACCAGAAGTGGACAAAGGATAAGGCACGAAGAAAAATAGCTTGACACGGCGCCAGCCAACCAAAATCATGTCCGAGCAGGCCAAAGAAGCCATACCCGAACATCTCGATCGAGATCGTCCGTAGCGTCGAAGTGCCCGAGCACCCGAGCTGGCCGAAAGCCCGTCAAGGCCGAGGCAGCGGAGAGGCCAAGGCTGAGGCTGAGGCCGATGCAGCCGAGAGACAAAGGGGGAAGTGTCTGAGGCTGAGGCCGACGCAGCCGAGGCCAAGGCCAAGGCTGACGCCGACACAGTCGAGCGACCAAGGCCAAAGTGGCCAAGGCCGAGGCCGACGCAGCCAAGCGACCAAGGCCGAAGTGGCCGTGGTTAAGCCTGACACAGCAGAGCAACCAAGGCCTAAGTGGCCGAGATCGAGGCCGACGTATCCGAGCAACCAAGGTCAAAGTGGCCGAGGCCGAGGCAGCCGAGCGGTCGAAGTCGAGGCCGAGGCAAAGGCGCCCGAGCAGCCAAGGCTGAAGCAGCCGAGGCCGAGACCAAAGACCAAAGGCCAAAGACCAAAGTAGCCAAAGACCAAAGCCAAGGCTGAGGCCAAAGCCAAGGCTGCCGATCGGCGGGGGCAGAGGCGGCCGAAGCCGAGGCAGAAGGCGAAACTTCTGAAGTCGAGGTGCCCGAAGCACCAACGTTGAGGAACTCAAAGCAGAGGCCGAGGCACTCATGGACGAAGCACTCATGGCCAAGGTCGAGGCACTCATGGACGAAGCACTCAAGGCCGAGGCCAAGGCTATTTCAGAGCCAAGTCTTTCTCCTCAAAATCACGACTTGGTCAAGGTCCGATATTCTTGGGAGTATTCAAACTAGAAGTCACGACTTGGTGAAGGTCCGATATTTTCGGGAGTAGTCAAAATCGAAATTACGACTTGGTCAAGGTCCAATATTCTTGGGAGCATTCAAACTTGAAGTCACGACTTGGTCAATGTTCGATTTTCTCGGGAGCATTCAAACTCGAAAGGCCAACGGAAGAGGAGATATTCCAGGGACCTCAACCGAATGAGATACTTTCGGAGGTCGATTCAAACAGAGGGCTCCGGTCCTCGTGGCCCAATAAAGTAGGTCGGCTCCTCCTATAAATACCTTAGCTCATTCGTCATTCAAGGTATGTTTTCTACAACGCCCATTCTACACTCAAGCCTCTATCATCATCTCTTTTTACTCCTATTTTCCATAAAACTTCGGAGAGAGAAATACCCTCCAGACTGAGGCAGGACGGACAACGCCCTAATCCCCTCAATCCTGGTACTACCAATATCGACCCTCCGAGGTCCACGGACGTTCGCGGAAGATCGACGACGGAAGACAAGACGGAAAGACAACGGAAGGATGAACGAATTTTTTCTCGCATCATCAGCATCTAATTCCGTCCAAGACGAAGTGATGAGGATGAGGTCTGAGAACCTAAGTCTCAAACAAAGTATGACAGAGAAGGAACAAAGGATGACTCCGAGGATGATAGAGAGACGTCTCAAAGGATGGATGAGATGATGTAACAATTTCGAGGGCATTTCATCTTAGGTTGGTCGCTCTCAACGGATCCCGGGTCCCTCTCAGCCCTTCGCGGGTCCCTTGCAATTTTATCAATCGGCCTTCCCGCCTTCGACTTTAAATAATCTGTTGACGATGATGATGTATGGCTTGCCGTTGCGGCAACCACGGTTTCAACAACCGTCATTTCTACAGTTTCCTGGACAGTTTTCTTCGGTTCCGTCCACATTCCTCAAAGTCCTAATAGTTCTCCTCAAGGATCTAATACGCGCTTCAGAGATTGATTTCAATTTTAAAATTTATTAGTCAAATAGGTCTTAAATATTTAATTATATTTTTTTATTTTAAACTAATATTTTAAAATTAATTATATTTAATTTTCAAATAATATGGAATTATTCAAATTACTGATTTAATATTTATTATATTACTTTAATTCTTATCTATCAAATTCTAAAATTATATTTAAAAAATGCGATGACTTTTAGTGATTTGCAACGGAGACTCCATCCGACGACCTTTCGACGGATAAGTCGTTTATCTCGTCCAATTTTTCTTCGTTGGAATTTTGTAGTCATCGCAAAGTCAATCGGAGATCTGTAATGGATAAGTCGTCAGACAGTTGCGACGGCGGGTCGCCGGAAATTTGCGACAATTTGGCCGTCACATATTGCGACGGTTTGTCCCTCGGAAATCTGCGACAATTTCGTTGTCGCAATATTACGTTGCAACTTCTGCAATGACTTTTTCGGCCATGGTTTTTGTGACTGTCTTTTTGACGCAATAACCGTCGCAACTCGAGTCAGTGGTAGTTTTTTCGACGGTTCTGTCTGTCACATTTTGAACTTTTCTTTGTAATGTTTTAAACAAATTTTCATTGAATATATAAGTATTCAAAATGATTGAAACCCCCATTACACCCGACCGAACTAGTGCGTCACTCTTCGATGATCGGGCCAGCAAGACGGTGGTAGAAAAATAGGTATCTGTCAACTTAAACTTCTCGATGTTGACGCACCCGTCATCGATCGCTGCGAACGTACAACAAACGGACTGAGGCTCTTTCCCGAAAGTGTCTCTCCACGAAATCTCTATTGAGGTTCACTTCCGGAATATTGTCCGAGAACGTAAACCCAGTTATAAGGCAATACTCCGATTTAGAAAATCAGAGTGATCAGTTCTCGATATCATCCAAAGCTCATCGCGCTCATTACGCATACTCTGCCTCCTCATGACAAACAGAATCTCCTCATGACAAACAGAATCCACTGCGCCGAGAGATTAAAATCGGCTGCAGCTTCGACGAGTTTTCCGAACGGACTACTAGCCCTATATACGTCCAACTTATTGGCATTGATATTGTTGATTATCTTCGCCCTATATCGGTGTACAATCCGGTCATTATTAATAGAATGTCAAAATCCTCGTCTCGAGATGACAACTGCTTCTTAAACACAACCTGAAAATCATATATTAGTAAATAAATGAGCCAATTACATCGAATATGCGCGCACATACGCGAATGGTACCCGCACAGATACACATGGTACCGCACACAAGCGTCGGATCCCTGCACTCACGCGCATGGTACACGCACACAAGCGCATGGTACCCGCACACAAGCGCATCGTACCCTCACATCACAGACGCGCAAGATACCCGCACACAAGCGTATGGTACCCCGCACAAGCACATGGTAACCGCACACAAGCTCATGGGACCGCGCGTGTCTACAGATTTTTTCCGCACAGACAAAGCAGTCGCGAATTGGTACCGTGCGCGTTTGCTTGGTTCCCAAACATACAAGCATGGGTCCCCTGCCCTTGTAAGCCCGGGTCCCCTAACTTGCGTGTAGATTTGGGGGTCATGCCTGCAACGATAGGTCCCATGTGGCTAGACGCACAGGTCCCTTGCAAACAAGTCCAAATTGCACAATTGAAAAACCATGCACCGAACCCAACAAATTCCAATCACGGGACCTGCTCGCGGTAGCCATTGGAAGAGGAGAGCTCATAAGAATTACTGACACTCTTTAGGAACGCGCGTTCATTGCCATTGTAATCGGTTTGGACGTGGTTGCAGATTGTCAAAGTGAATATCGTGGTTCGGGAGAAGATTTCTGCATGGTTCTTTGACATGCAGATTCAATTTAAAATGTGAGGTTAAAATAGGAGAAGACGACGACCCGTGCTACAGTGAAAGGTGTTTCGATTTAACCTAACTAAATGTTTCAATTTAACCTAACTAATTTTAATTTGTGTTATTCAATCCCATTAAATAAGGGTAAATTCATTTTTTGTACTAAGTTAGTAAGGTAGAATACACTTCCTATAATTTGGAGGCCTTTTTCTTAAAATTGATTATGTGAATGGCCATTTGCTTAGATATTCCAAACTCAACACAACCATAGATAGGCCCTCACAATTGCAAGTAAATTTAAAATTTAGAGTTCCTTGTCCATATTTTTGTGATTCCACTTCTTGGGTTTCTTAGATGGTCGAGCTCTAAATTTCTTGGATCATCTAGTTATTCATCGATTCAGAGTCTTAAGATATATTATAATAGCGGAATTTCTTCGATTTTTGTTTGCCTGTTTCATGGTTCATAAAACGAGCCCTTTGTGGAGAGGAAAATCTGAGTGAAGGCCCGCTATTGAGCGACATGGATGTGGATTTTAGCACCGGATATGATGTGACGCGCCTCGACGCTGAGTTATTACAGCTTCCAGAAATTTCTTCCACCGCGACAAAGGCCAACCAGAAGTTGCTGAAAAGCTCTTCGATCAGTGGCTTTCGCTTTCAAAAACTAATTCTTTGGTTAGCAGTTATTTACAGATGGAATATCTTTCGCTTTTTTTTTAAACGTTGGAGTAACTCTGTTCATGATATGTGGTTAAGGCGTGGGTTATATTGGTTAATTGATGGGGTTATAGTCTACACAGATTATAGTCACTTGGTAGTCGCGTTGCTTATGTATTACTATATTAGAGTACAGTGTATATTCATGTTTATGAACCAGGAATTGGGGATAATGTGGACTATGAGCACGGATTCTTCTCTAAGAAACGTTATATTTCTAAAATTTAACTATGATATGTTAAAGTATGTGCTTGACTTTTTAAATTCCTCAATGAAAATTGTGTTTGGTCGTGATATCTTAGTAGCCTTTGATATAAAGACTTCCACAGAACCATTGTTACTTGATGCTGGTCATATTTAATATTTACGGTAAATGGAAATAGATTAGAGATCAATAGTAGTATCTAGTGTTTCTAAAGAGTCCGTGCTCCATGTCAAGTCCTCGTAGATTGACTCTTTTTTCTTTTCTTAATTTTCTAATGAAGTGGATCAATGAATTGGAGATGCCCCGTGTTAATTAATTATAACAATAAAGGTTCTATAAGGAGATATCCTCGTGCTATAGGACTATGTCATGACCCTTTGCTATGAGAAAAAAAAAACAATAAAAGCTTGTCTTTATCAGTCAACGATGAGATAGGTGGTTCAGGTTTTGGTTAGCGCAACCATTGTTCGAGTCTATTATTGACGATAATACATCATATATGAAACTACCGATCCATCGACTACCCCTCGCAGATTCAGGTTTGAAGCAAAGTGGCTACTTGAGGAGGATTGCGAACGGATCGTGCGTGAATGTTGGGAGTCGCGTAACGCCCCTGGTGGTGCTTTGGAGTTGTTAGAAAGGAGTAGATCGAGACTAGCTTAGTGGAGCCGCTTGCATGGAACTAGGATGCATCGGCATTAAGAAGAGATTGGGCATGAGTTACTCGTTATCACTCAGGGACCGGTTACGGAAGGGTCTCGGAAGCGCGAATTTCAGTTGCGTGGGAAGCTCCACAAGTTACTCACTTAGGGGACCTTCATTGACGGCCGAGAGCCAAAGGCGAATGGCTACGTAATGGGGATCGAAATACTACATATTTTCACCGCCTCAACAAATGGAGAGCAAATCGAATTTGGAGGATAAAAAATGAGATCGGGGTTTGGTGTAAGACTAATGACGATATCGAATGCGCGGGTTTGGGGTATTTCCAGAACCTGTTTCGCTCTAGTGCTCCTTCAATGCCAGAAATAGATATAGTGATTTGGGCGATTGAGCCACGCGTTACGGAGGAATGGAACGAGGAGCTCCTCCAGCACTATACTCTAAGGAGGATATACAGACGACTCTTGCTGGTATGTTTCCTTTGAAGTCTCCGGGGCCTAACGGTTTCTCACCGATATTTTTCCAAAAATATTGGAATTTAGTTGGTGATGAAACATCTAGCCTCGTTCTTGATTTCTTGAATAAAGGCATTTCCTTACCGGCTCTCCATGGGACTCATATAGTGCTTATCCCAAAATGCGAGAACCCTGAAAAGCTCACCCATTTTTGCCCTATAGCTTGTATAATGTTATTTATAGGATTGCTTAATGACTTATAATATTCCTATAGCCTTTGAAACTAACCATGCGATGCAGAGAAACGCAGGGCGAGCGGATTTTTGTTCCCTTACACTTGACACGAGCAAAGCATACGACAGAGTGGAATGGTCTTTTCTGGAAAGGGTGATGCATAAGTTGGGTTTCCACCCTTCTTTTATTAGGCTTATTTTGTTATGTGTTTCCTCGATCGGTTATTCTTTTGTGCTTGACGTTGTTTCTTTGGTCTTATTTCTCCTGAAAGGGGATTGCGCCAAGGTGAGCCGTTATCCCTATATTTATTTCTTTTTTTGTGCGGAAACATTTAGCCGCTTATGAAAGGAGTCAGAACTTAATCCAGGGTTGCAAGGGACCGTTGTTTGTCGGGGAGCTCCAAGCATATCGCACCAATTTTTTGCAAACGACACCCTCTATTCACCCGAGCAACCGTAGAGTATGGAATTGATACGAGCGTCAGGTCAAACGGTGAATTTTCTTAAGTCGTCTGCAACCCTTTCTCCCAATGTTGATGACCAATCCAAGACCTTTTGTTGTGATACTCTTAGCATAAATCGAGAGGCTCGACATGACATATATCTTGGCTTGCCATCAGTCGTTAGGAGGAATAAGGAGGTATTTTACAATATCCGTGATCGGATTTGGAGTCAATTATGTGACGACGATCTTGAGGTAAGGTTTAATAGAGAATGTTGTGAAGTTTCTAATGACAAGAATTTGTGTGTGATGGCAGGTAAAAGATCGAGCGATAATTGCTACCAAGTTGGTGATAAGAATGAGAGAAAAGAGGTATGTAAAGTCTCTAAAAGCGAAGATGATATTGTTCTATGGCACAATAAATTGGGTCATGTCAATTGCAGAACCCTAGAACAATTGATTCGGCATGAGGCAATCAGAGGAATTCCCAACCTTAAGGATTGTGGAAAGATTATTTGTGAGCAATGTCTAAAAGGCAAGCAGAAGCATGCCAGTCATAATGTTGATCAAAATGTTGGTCAACATTTTAGAACTATCCACTGCTTTCAGCTACTTCACATGGATCTTATGGGTCATATGGAAGTAGACAGTATATGCGGTAGAAAATATGCATATGTCTTAGTTGATGACTTTTCTAGGTTTTCATGGATATTTTTTCTTTGAGAGAAATCTGAAATATTTGATTTTTTTAAAACATTTTGTGCTCCCATTTTTTATATTAGGTCTGCTCATGGTAGAGAATTTGAAAATCAATTTTTCAAAGATTTTAGTGACAAATGCATTTTCTTGGGATATTCTACTAATAGTCGTGCTAATCGTGTTTACAATCTTAGATTGAAAACTATTCAGGAATCAGTAAATATAGTTTTTGATGATTCCTCTGATCTTAGCAGAAATATTCTTCAAGTTGATATTGCAGATATTGTTCCGACGGTTTGTCCATCAGAGGATGTGGAAGCTAACAATGTTGAGTCAACATCTGACTCAACATTAGCTCCTGAACAGGATACTAAAGATGAAATCTTAGATGTTCGAAGAGATCCTCCTGCTAGGATTCAAAAATCCCACCCTTCTGATCAGATCATTGGCAGACTGGATGAATGACGGAAAACAAGGGATAAACCACGAAGGGATTACAGATCTATGGAGAAGTACGCAAAGAATACTGTGAAGAAATTCGGGTTCGATAATGCCAAGGTAATGAGAAATCCTATGGGATCTACGCAGAAGGTAAGTAAAGATAATGTTGGGGAAGATTTTGATCCAACATTATACCGTTCCATGATTGGAAGCTTGTTATATCTTACTGCGAGTAGACCAGATCTTATGTATAGTGTTTACGTATGTGCGATATATCAGGCCGAGCCAAAAATTTCACATTTAAATGATGTTAAAAGAATTTTAAAGTATGTTGGTGGTTCTTGCAGTCTCGGTTTATGGTTTTCCAAGGACACTAACACAAATTTAGTTTGTTTCAGTGATGCTGACTGGGCAGGTGACGAAGATGATCGCAAGAGCACAAGTGGTGGGTGTTTCTTCTTAGGTAATAATCTAGTGTCTTGGTTTAGTAAAAAGCAAATTTGTGTTTCTCTCTCTACGGCCGAATCGGAGTATGTGGCAGCATGCAGCTATAATACACAATTCATATGGCTTAAGAGTATGTTGAGTGATTATGGGTTAGAGAGTGAAACTGTTCTGATGTATTGTGATAATTTGAGTGCTATAAATATTTCGAAAAATCCTATTCAGCACTAGGACTAAGCATATAGACATTAGACATCATTTTTTGAGAGATATAGTAGAAAAAGAGTTAAACTTTGAAAGGTTTTCAAGCCTTAAGAAGTCTATAGGTCTGTGTCTGTGTCAGGGTCAATAACTATTGATCCAGTATCTGGATCAACATTTGCATATGTCAAATATGGTTGTTACTGTTTCGATTTTTGGTCTAAATTTCTCTCAGTTAATTCCTGAAATGATTTGACTCACGTAGACCGTTTTCTGAAATGATCCGCTCACTAGCACAAGGTTTGCTCATGATCCTTTTTCAAGATACATGTTCAGAATATTAAGAATCCTTAGATACACGACATTCACGATGACGATGTATTCTTTGCGTGCAAAAAGGTGAACCTTGATGAAAAGAAAATCAATAAAGAGCAGTGCACAATATTCCCTATCTATAATAAAGGTGAGAAAATGGCAGAAAATGAAAGAAAATTGAGTTATAGGGTGTTAAACAGAAAATGAAGGAAATCATTTGAGAATGCTGGATCAAATGTTGAGCAACATGTGTGACTAATCATTTTGATCATGCGATAATTTATATTTATATTATCTATATATATTTATATTTATATATATAATTAGTATGTCGAGTCTAGTATCTATATCTCTCATGATGATTTAAGAGAAAATCAGAAACCCCCACTTGGAGCTCGCGGTTCATCAAGTCCTAACGGTTAGTTTTCATTTAAACTCTTTATTTGTGCTAGTTTCCAAGCTGAAAACTTTCGACCGATACTACATTTTTGCATTTACCCATTATTTATGCTCACTTGATATCTCCTAATTCGCACTACTCGATTTCATATTTTCAAAATATATCTTTGCAAATCACGAATTTCTCGAGCTTTCTTTCATTATCCATCAATGGCAAACTCACCTCTTTCGAACTCACCTCACTTTACACTGTGCTATTTAAAATAACAATCTAAAATAGCAGTCATTTGACGGGGTTACACAAGGTTGTGGAGCTGCCCTGGGAACGAGCTCAAAATGTTGAACCAAATGTTGGTTCATCATCTGCTCCAACATCAGTCCTGGAACGTCACATCAAGTATCTGGATGATACAATTGCTTCATTGGTTGCACAAAGAGAGACTCTTAGGAGTTTCCTTTCTACCCAAAAAGGGGGAGATTTAGATGGTGCAGAAGAAAAAGAGAGCTCTCACCATATTTTCGTCAATCTGTTTTAGCTTAGTATTGTCTTTACACTTTTGTATAGAACCTAGTTTTTATACGTATTCGTTGTGTGAAGATCGATTGAGTTCTAATACTCTTTTCTAGGCTAGGTTTACTATCTTTTGATAGTTGTTCTTTTTGTAATCCATTCTTTATAGTGGAATTTTGCCCTGAAGGCGTGTAACAAGGTATTTAACTTGCTGCATATTTTAAACTGTGTCTCAATCGTTTTTACTACGAAGTTTTAAACTTTCTGCTGTGCTAATACTTTGTGATCCCGAATGTTGTTTCAACATTTAAGTTTACTTTTAACTTAGTTTATTTCCATATCAATTTATCGGGACCTCCCGCACCAGCACTTTTAACTTTATAAAGAAAAGTTTATTTATTGTTAGACTAATAAGATATAGGGAAAAGTATTTGACTTTGGACGCAAGTCTTTGTTGATACCGTAAGAACATAATATATATTTATCCGAAAAATATTATTGTACACTCGTATATATATCTTCTAGTTTTTTATATATAAATGAATATATTAATGCTGACAATCCGCAGCTAAAATGTCAAACATTGCTTGGGTTGGTGGGATGACCCCTCCCCATCAAAACCAAGACTTTAGCTAATTTTTTGGCCACATTGTTACCCTGATGCCTAGTAAATGAGAAAACACTTGACACAAATAAATTAGCTAAGGATACTCCCGATGATACTCCCAATTGTACAAGTCATGAACTCTAATTGTACCACTGTAATAACCGACATGCAGTCGTCTTCTATGATGACATGCGTCCACCTTTGTTCGTAAGATAATGAGATCGTGAAACCGTCGCCATATCCTCTATTATTAACGGATTGACTCAATAGACAATTTCGTCTACCAATCTATGCATATCGCTACAATCTCGAGCTACGACACCAATTGAAGCACCCCTTCGAGCAGCATGAATCGCTCCTAAAATTTAGTTTAATAACATCCTGAGTTGCGCGACACCATCGAAAAACTTCTATAATGTACTTCTCAGTTGAAGAGATGCTATGATTTCTTCGGTATAATAGTTTGCCCCCGGTTCGGCCATAGCTACTACTGTTTGGATCCATTTCCCCTTAATTCCCCATCTTCCACAGTTCCCAGCAAATAGTAAGAAAAAAGAGAAGTCTCCTTGCCAGATCATCTTCTTAACAGTCTCCAGCTAGGCAATGGTCGATCCCGGCCACGTGCGAATTGCGTCGTAAGAGTTTTGAAGACTCTTTCCAGAACTTGTTCACTTTGGGCCATCGCACCAGCGCATACTCGTTCTCAAGGTCGAAGCCACATCTCGAACAAGATGTATTATGCAGAATTCCTCGTCGCGTCAACTTCGCAGATGTCGGGAGGCTTTCCTACTGACTCACCGTTCAAAAAATCGATTTTTCGGAATCACAACCTCTTTTCATAGAAAATTCCATTTAATTAGTTTAGAATTCAACGCTTTTTGAAGCAGCCTTAACCAAGATCATCGGGATCTAATATGTCATCTTCACTGAAAATTGATGTGCATTGTGAAGTGTCAAATTTGTTTATCATGTATATTAGTATAGCTCAGAGGACAGTCGAGTCGAGAATTGCTTTTACGTCTAGCGGGATAGAAGGGGATGTGATAAGAGTAACGTTCCATGGCCCCGTAGGTGAGACTCAAAGATCCTATAATCCCGCTCAAGGCGCCGTGATCACCTTTGAACCCCATGAAAGCCATGACTCTCCCAAGATTATCACCGGGGTCCCTGATTCTACTTCCCATCTTAAGCATGTGATAATAACCCGGAGGGCAGAATGAATGGTATTTCATATAAATCGAAAGACTAGCGCCTAAAGCCGTGGAGAGCACTTAATCGATGGGAAGGCAACGAGCCTTAAACACTCTTGAGAAAAGGCAATTTGGTGACTTTGGGGAGGAGCCAAACTGTCAGAGTTAAGACCCATGATAATCTTACACTCGTGGAACAATCACTCAACGAACAGAGAGACAGAGAATTGTCTGAAATGAAGGATATATTTTATTAATATTAAGTGAAGAAACGGTATACGAACACCACCTAGCCATCTACGAGAAAAGTTCGTCCAATAATTCTCAAGAATATTTCCCCTTCAGAAGTCGAAACCTCACATACTTATAATAGTCCATAACTTAATGACAACTAAACAAGAATAATTAGCCATAAAGGACCATAAAGATAATCGACTATGATCAAGCGAATGGATCACCTCTCATAATTGAGTCGAACTTCAAGTAGTTGGAGTCAAGCCAAATATTCCTCTTGGTCAACCTCATTTATTTCTTCTTGACCCAACTTCGTGTGGTTCGGATCAGCCCATACAACCTCCAACACCGTGCCGGTTTCTCGCTCGCAGACCCGCTCGTCACGTGTAACATTACCTCGCCCTTGAAAAACAGCATTGTCCTCAAAGCAAAAGTTTGAAAAGTGGTGAAACTCGTTTAGGCATCATGTGTCGTATTCGAACATGCATCCAAGAATCCGGCATAAGCATCGTGTCAAGATCTTCGTCCGCTACTTTGTAGAGAATGAAAGCTAATCGGGAGTCCTAAGAGGGCGACATCACCTCTTAAACGATGAGTTTGGCAGTTCCATTCAAATTGCATTGTCAAAAGTTCCCAATTCGACTTCACATCGCCCAATTTTTTTAACCAATCCACTCCGAGAATAACATCGACGACCTCAAATTCTAATAAAAAGTAATCTCCCATGACACTATACTTATCCAACTGAAGTGTGAAATCACGACAAGCACCGTATGAGGCGGCAACACTTCCATTGCCTAAACGTACCCGTGAATTATGGTATTTTGTTCTAGGCAACGAAGACGATCCGCAAGGCTAGTGGAGATATTGTTATGGCTTGCGCCACTATCGATCGTGAAAAATGGATTGGTTCTGAACTTTACCGAGTAACTTCAACGTGTGGGGATCCGAGAGATCCTAATGGCGTCAAAATATAGTTCGATCAAGTTTAATTCATGAGATTGGATGATATCATCGTTCAAGATATTTCTTGCATGGTTCTCTCCAAAATGGTGTCGTTCATTATCTAAGGAGATCTCGTCCTCTCCCCCAATAAGCAGTAGTTCCTTGTGGGGACAGATGTGTCTACAAAAAAATGGCTTACGACAATGGAAACATAAATTGTTGTCGCGAAGCTCTTGGTAGTCTCGATCCATCAGACGTTGAAAAGGGCGAGCTCCGGGAGCTGTTGTTCGCGCCTATGGAGGAACATAGCGATCAACAAGACGTATGGGATCTCAAAGTACAGCAACGGTTGTTGATACGACAATACCGTGATTGACCATTGAAGGATTTTTGTGAAAACTGGGTGACTAGACAAAACGTGACTAATCTGATGAACGAGATAACATCTTCGTGTAATCGTCGTCTAGTCTAAGTAGTCTTCTTTTGAAAGCATGAGCTAGATAATAAGCATTTGCAACCGAGTATGGTTTGTGAACCACAACCTCATCATGCAATGTCGGGTGCATTCCAAGAAGAAAAAGTTCTAGGTACTTACTGCGAGGAATCTCAAGAAGATTTGTCACCATATCGATGAACTCATGAAAGCATTCTTTAACATACCCCAATTGATAAATGCTAGTGTGACGAACAATAGGTCAAAAGTCTCAATTATGTTTCTTTTTATAACATCCCAGATGATTGTTTGGTCATCATAAGTGTCCAATGAAACCATGATTGGACAATACCATACGTAAAGACAAAGGCACATGACACCCTTTGAGCAGCTGGTGTTTGATTGAGAAGAAAATATTGTTCTGTTCGTGAAATCCAGCCCAGTTGGTCGGTACCATAAAAAACGGGAATTTCAATGTGACGTTAAATTAGTTTGGGCAAATGGTTGCTTCTCTCGACTATTATTACCTTGGAGGACTCCGTGTGAGCGGAGAGGGATGAACGAACTGCTCCATGCATTTGGTAAGAGTTTCGATTAATGAACGCAACTTGGCACGTAATTCCGTATGTGCACCTCGTAGTTCCACGCTCAAAGTCTCCAGGGTCTTCTCTAACCCGTCAACACGTTGCTCTATCTGAGAACATGGGGTAGTTATAGGGTGGCAGGTCAGACCAATTTGTTAGAGTTAAGACCCACAATAATCGTACACTGATGGAACAATCACTCAAGGAACAAAAAGACGACAGATTTTATTAATATAGAGTGAAGAAACGGCACACGAACACCACCTAGCCACCTACGAGACAAGCTCGTCCAATAATTTCTAAGAAATTTTTCTCCCCCTTCAGAAGTCTAAACCTCGCGTACTTATAATAGTCCCTAACTTAATGACCATAAAGATAATCAGCTATGATCAAGCGAATGGATCATCTCTCATAATTGAGTCAAACTTCAAATAGCTAAAATCGAGCAAAATATTCCTCTTAGTCAACCTCATTTACTTCTTCCCGCCCAACTTTTTGTCATTCGGATCGCCCAATACAACCTCCAACACTGTGCCGGTTTGTCGCTCGTAGACCCGCACGCCACGCGTAACACAAACTTATTTTGCGAGCAAGGACACGGTAAAATAATGAACTTCGCGAAAACCCAACCGAACCTCCTTTATTCTTCTTCGTATACCTACGCTTCCAACGCACCAAATGGATTTTTCTGTTCTCCATAGCACTCCACCAATAGCTCGCAATCATTTTCTCAATCTCGGGGAAATCCCCTCGGAAGCAGAGAAAAATTCATTGCCTAAGTCGGAATTGCATGAATTACCGCCTTAATAAGCACCTCTCACTCGGCTTGAGACAATAACTTTACAGACCATCCTTATACATTCCCATATCATGTCCTGATGGCATGAATTTTTTTAAATCGCAACCATGTCTCGGTTTGGAACAATGGGATGGTTGATACGTTTCTCAAAAATATCTAAAAGAAACGTATCCAAATACTCGGATTCATGAAAGTAAATTGTTGAATGACCAAACGTGAAATTTCTGACTGGGTGACAATATAATTCTAATGTACTTTCCATTTTTTAATAATGATAGATCACAATATTCACCTCGATCCACTTAACCCAATGCGGGGTATATGCATAAATTCCTTCACTCCTTATTATCCCATTTGTGAGCGTAATTTCTTGAATAAAAAGTGATGAGAGTTTAGATGAACAAGTTTGGTCATAAGATATGGAACATCGAAATTCCTTCGCTATAATTTATTTAACAAAGAACTTTCGAATGAATGCCCTCAGCGAGACTAACATTTGTTAGTTGATAATGCCTCCATTCTCTCCAAAGATCAAGAATGAAAGTGAAATTAATCATCCCCACATATCATAATTAAAATATTCCGCTAGGAGTTTGTTATTTGCCAGTTTTAGATGAGGCTGAACAAACGGCTCTTTAGTATAAAAATTAATTTGTCAAGGTATTTTGTATGGATGCATTATTTTCAATGTGAATTGTGCTTATTTATATACACTATAGATGTTGCTAGACAAT
Organism: Linderniella brevidens; assembly: GCA_004919715.1. NCBI lineage: Eukaryota > Viridiplantae > Streptophyta > Magnoliopsida > Lamiales > Linderniaceae > Linderniella > Linderniella brevidens. The sequence goes on along the minus strand of SWDC01000150.1, from coordinate 2,393,522 downwards.
TTGCATGTTTGATGAAATTGTCGCATGGTGCGGCGCTTTCAAAAAGCTGAGGATAATAACAGTTTTGATTAAAAAACCTTTGATTAAAGCTGCACATGCGTAAACATGAAAAATTTACTGCTTTAATAAAAGATATACACATTGGTTAAAGTTGAATTCAAGAACTGCTAGGAGCGCAAATGAACTCACCACATGCTGGGGCGCTTTCAGAACACGCCGCTTCATGAGTCTCTTTTAGAACACACCAATTTTCGAAAACGAATTAGAAAGAGCATTATTTTTTTTACATCTATTTGGAAAAAAAAAAGATTTACTCCGAGCCTTTTTTTAATAGTCTAACCCGGGGCTAGCCATTTTAATATAGTCTAACCTGGGGCTGGAGTTGCTTGTACCAATCCATCTGAGTTGGGCTTTCTAGTATAAATGGCATTATATAAAGTTCAGCAAGAATAATTGAATATTTTTCAACTATTTCATAACAAAATACAAAATATAATAGAACATATATTGAATACTTGACACACGTGTCAAGAAATGTCGTTGTGAATCGCTAGAAGATAGATTGCATTGAATTTGATTTCGCACTATAAACAAAACCGAAGGTAAGCAAAACATCTAAAATGAAGAAGATTGCCCAAAACTAGTAAATGCATCCACCAAAGAATGACATAATCACTAGAGAAAGTGTTGGAAAATGACAAATCCCTCACCAAACTCATTAAGCAACTCTCAACCCATAGCATTCACTTCTTTTTGTTCTATTCCCGTCAAAAAGCTCATATATAACACCCCCCCAACCCCTCTTCACACACACACACACACACCACAATGGCCATGATCAGCAAACTTTCCCTTCACCTCTATCTCCTAGTTTTCCTCTCGATTTCCCTCAATTTCCGAGCCACACTATCCGAAAATTCAAGTTCGAACTCGATCTTGATAGCCCTTTTGGACTCCGAGTACACCCGATTCTCCGACCTGGTCGATAGGGCCTTTCTCCTCGAACCGATCGAGCGGGCCCTCATCCACAACAACATAACCATCTTTGCTCCGACAAATGAAGCCATAGATAACTACCCCGATCCTCGATTCAAAAGCTTCGTTCTCGATCCCAACAACATCGAGTCATTACAGCGTCTCGTGCTGCATCACATTGTTCCGTCCAAGCTAGGGGATGAGGCTTGGTCTAGTGATGATCGATTGGCCACACCCGCCCGCCACGTGGCGCTGTCTGATGACCACGTGGCACTAACGTGTAATAAGAGTAGTCGTTACGTGAGTGGTGCGAGGGTTGTGTCCCTTGGCTCGATCGAGCGAGAAGATGGGGTTATTTACGGAATCGATAATTTTGTGATTCCTTTATCGGTTCAACAAGCGTTTGTTAATAGCCGGAGAAGGCTTAGGTCCGCCGTTGTACCCGAAGGTGCGCCGGAGATGAACCAAATAGGCAACAGGATCACGAAGAAGACGTCGGCTGAATCATTGTAAGTGAAGACATAATTATAAATAATCTAAAGATCAGCACATTTAAACAATTTTTCTTTTGATATCTTTAAATACATCCTTAATTATTACTGTACTCCGTTGAATTTAATTGTTTCCAATAAATACAGTCCCATAAAGGTTAATTTTATATTAGTTTTATCATTTCTTTTTCTTTTGTTAGTGGCGACCTTTCTCCGACGTCAAGTGTGGCTCAGCCACCTTTGACCAACGAAGCCGACCCTCCTTCATCCTTTGCAAACGGAGCCGAATCTCCTTCCTACTATCACGGCCAAGCTAATTCGCCATCTCCGGGACCACATGAGCTTCTCCGACACCGCCTCTCCCCCGTCGACGGTCGGAAGAAGGTCGACGACCTCGTCAGAGCACTGGTTAACTACGGCGGTTACAACGAGATCGCGGACATCTTGGCGAACCTCACCAGCCTGTCGACCGAGGTGGCAAAGCTCATCAGCGAGGGGTACAAATTGACGATATTAGCCCCCAACGACGAGGCCATGGCGAAGGTGACGGCGGAGCAGCTGACGAGCGAGGCTGGGGCGGTGGAGGAGATAGTGTACAGCCACATGTTGACCGACTATCTGACGGACTCGACGGTGTACAACGCGGTGAGGAGGTTCGGGACGGTGGAGTACAGGAGCTTGGTGAAGGGGACGGTGGTGGCTAGGGAGAGTGAGGGCTCGGTGAGGTTTGGTTCGGAGACGGGTTCGGGTCGGAGCGAGGGGTACTTGATGGATCCGGATATTTACGCGGATGGGAGCGTTTCGATTCAGGGGATCGACGGTGTATTAATGAGCCCGCGTCAGCTGAGTAAGAAGGAGACGCAAGCTTATAATTCTCATGATGAACGTGTCACAAAGACAAGAAGGGGTATTATAAATATTTAATATCTATTCAATTTGAATAAATAAAAACAAAACCTTTTTTCTTTTTCTTTTTGGTTATTGGGTACTTTTGAACGTGACAGGTAAATTGCTTGAAGTAGCTTGTGGAATGTTGGGTGCCGTTGGACAAAAGTCGAAGTTTACAACATGCGAGGCGGATTAAATAATTAATAAATATGTATGATTTGTATATTTTTATGTTATATAAATAATGCAGTGATATTGGCTGTTTGAATATACTTGATCAAAATATATAAAATAAAATAAAATAATAATAGTTTTAACTATTCGAATCCAACTGATGAAAGGGCGGTTATCAACCAACTATTTCGCTATTTAAAAAAAAAAAAAACCCAACTATTTCGCTAATTATAGAAAAGAATAAACACACTTAAATTTATAAATTTGTTTTCGCCTATTTACGGATTTCAAAAAGGGAAATTTATTATATTATGTCACTAAGTATACATGTTTTCGTTTTTTGTCACTATGTTTGATAACTGCAAAAGTAGGTCACTAACGTTATATGTCAAAACAATTTTAGCTCATGTTTTCAATTGTAGGCCACTAAATATATTTTTTTGATTTTGGGTCACTATGTTTACAAAGTTAGTTACCAAATGAGTGACTTAAAATTGAAAAATGTATACTTAGTGACCCAAGATCGAAAAATATATACTTAGTGACCTAAAATTGAAAAAATGACCCAAAATTATTTTGACGTACAAAGTTGGTGACCTACTTTTGCAATTATCAAACATAATGACCCAAAAACGAAAAACGTGTATACTTAGTGATCCAATCTTATAATTTTGCCAGATTTCAAAATTAATTTTTGTAGTGAGAAAAAAATTAGAAAGTTAATACTTCAAGTAAATTAATAATAAAAAAAAAAGGACTTGCGTACTCAACCGATCACGGAAAGCACTCGAATCCTACTAAATGAATACGAGCATGTGGTTAAACAGGAGGAATGATTTAACGTAATACCATTGTTTGACTTAAAGATGGCAACCGAAATTTCTAAGAATTTCCATAAAAAGGTTCTATCCGACAAAAGGTAAACCAATCAGACAGAGGTTTGGTGCGAGACACAATCATCTATTTTTTTCCAACAAAAGCTTTCTTTTTCATTAACAGAAAAATGTAGAAGGCTAACCAGAATGAAGGGGTCTTTCTAGTAACAAGCAGCATCCGGTAGAGACAAAGATCCTCACAGAGGGAGACACAAACCCAAAATGGAACAAGAAACAAGTAACGGAAAAGAATGAGAAAAAGCCCGAAGAGAATGAAATCCAAATATCCTCCAAAAAGAACGAAAGAACCTACAAAAAATGGCCAAACACTTCATAAGAATGGCTATCAAATCGGCTCGACCGTATTCTTCGCTTTCTTCTGTCTTCACCTTCGAAACTTCGTCTTCTTGGGATATGACCCTCCCACAAAGAGAGACAAACCTCCCGCAAGAGGAGAGAAAACTCCCAACTTGAGAGACTCGGATGCAGAGCCTGAAAAAATGGAGAAAAAATAGAAAAAAAACAAGCTGAAAAAAAGAAGTGACCTCTGCCTAACTCCATTAATGGAGGAAGGGGGAGGCGAAAGGTAGTTTTGTTTAGGGTTGTGCGGCGCTGAGAGTTACCGCGTAGTTTGACCTTCCTCGACGGATCTGGAAAAGACTACAAGAGCGATATATTGACAAGTTACGAGTGAGATCAACCATAAACTCACATACCTTATACCATTGAGGAAGTAAAAGAAGCACTAGCAGGTATATCCCCTATATAAATCCCCCGACTCCGATTTATGCCCATCTCTTACCAAGTATTCTGGAAATTGGTTTGTGTCATCAACGTCCATACTACTTTCTTTCTTAATAAGGGCCTTTCTTCTTCAACTTTGCATGAAAACCATATAATTCATATACCAATTGTGTTAACCCTGAATCTCACTCTCAATTTTGTCCTATAAGTTTGCGTAAAATGCTCCACGTGTTGCCTCAAAATGCACCACGAACAGATTAAAATTATAAATGGATTAACTAATATAGAGTGAGCAATAGGGAGGTGTTTCTCTTAAACTTGACATGAGCAAGACACACGATAAGTCTTTAGTGGTGTTTCCTCGAGCATTTACTAGGCACTGGGTTTTTACTATAATATAACTAATCAAATCATGCTTTGTGTTTCGTTAATTTTAAATGTTCATTGTTTTGGTCATCTCTAACTACGAGGACTCCACCAAGGGAATCCATTATTACCGTATTTGTTTCTCTTTTGTGCCGAAACTTTCGTCGGTTTATTACAGAAGGCGGAGTACATAGGACGTATCCAGGGAACCTCAGACGACAGTGGTGCTCCAAAAATATTTCACTTGTTTGCAAATAACACGATCCTTTTTGTAAAGGGTAAAATCGAGGAGATGAGGTCAATAAAGCATATTCAAATCGACTACGAGAAAGCATCGGGCCAAAGTATTTATTTCTTAAAATCATTTGCGACCTTCTCACCAAATGTGGAGGAAAGCCCCAAAATCAACCGCTAGACATTGATCGACATACCAAACATGCGAAGTACTTTGGGCGAACACTTTCTCAAGCACGCCAGGAAGTGTTGATCAAAGTGCTTCTTCACGCGATCCCAACACACACGATGAGCTGCTTTACCCTTTCGAAGGAGCTTATTAACAAGTCTACAGAATGATCACGAGGTTTTGGTTGAGTGGCTCAGTTTGATAGAAAACGCACTAGTTAAGATGGGAAAGAATGAGTTCGCCACTACGAACGGGGGCTTTGGCTTTTGAGATATCTCACATTTTAATAGGGCATTAGCAAAACAGGTGTTGCACTTACTAAGTACTCGAACGGCCTTTTGCGAGAATCTTTAAATCCCTCTAGTTTCTAGAATTATGACTTTATAACGGTAGCGATAGGCACAACCCTTCACTTACCAGGCAGAGCATCCACATGGTTAGCGAATAGTTCATGTTGGGATACGTTGGTTGAGCAGATTGATACATCGCGGACCGTGGGTGCCACATGATTCTAGTCGGCGAGTTATTTTACCAATCAAGCTTGGTTGGGAGCGGATACGAGTTTCGGACCTGAGAATTCACCCACGCGATCTTGGAATAAAAATTTGGTTACCTCGATCTTTTTACCCATGGATGCATAGTATATTTTTGGGTGGCTCAGTGAGTTTTTTGAGTTCCCCTCCCCTGACACGCTGGTTTGACACTTTTTGAAGACCGACACATTATCAGGTAAGTAAGCATATTAGATTTATAAATCATTGAGCTACGACAATGCATCCCCATCTACATTAATATCTATTCCTTGAGACTTCATCTGTAAATCATATTATTCGATACCTCGAATCAAACTACTTGCATGGAGATTATGTCAAAACTCCCTTTGAACAACAACGAACTTGGTACGTCATCGATGTTCCAATTACGCATTCTGTTCCAGATGTGGTTTTACAAAGACGTCTGCATGTCTTCGTTGATTGCTTCCGTCGAGAGCTTTCTGGAGAAAATTTGAATATCCATACAAAGTTATTCTCCGTTGGAGCTTTTCAGTTGATTGGCTCAAATCATTAGTAGCGACCCTCTGTCGAGCGAGTTCTCCTCATTTCCGAACCATTGATGGTGTTGAGTTGAGGTGAAGTACTGTTATTCTGCTCGGGGACTAAGTTGATGTTGGGGTGAAATTAGAAGTTGTAAGATAGTCAGGGACTAAACCGCTACATGGTATGGAAAATATAAATAGAGCACACACTCTGTATATGACTAAGTGTAATGTTCAATTAATAGAAATCACGTTCATCTTCTTCGCTGTGTCTAGATTCTTTATCTGCAAAACCTAACCTGGTATCAGAGCGCCGGTGAAGCTTCGTTGACTGAAGAAGATTAATAAATCGAATCGCTGAAGAGAAATGAAAGAGCATGCTATAGAAGAAAAGGAAAAGGAAGAGACTCAGAATGACAACAATAGTCAAGATCGGGCAAAATTACCAGCCATTGATTTCAACAACCCGATGTTCTTACATCCATCGGATACTCCGAATCTTGATCTTGTAACTTAAGTCTTGAAAGGCAGTGAAAGTTACAGAGTGTGGAGCCGAGAAGTAGTGATTGCGCTTGAAGCGAAAAATAAATTAGGCTTTATCGATAGGACCTGCAAACAAACAAAGAATGATCATGTGATGAATCAACAATGGAAGATGTGCAATGCGCTGGTTAGGTCATGGATCCATCGTTCATTGTCAAGAGAATTGGTTCAAGAATTGGTCCATCGTTCATTTACCATGAATCGACTCAATCAATTTGGAAGGACTTGAAAGAACCACTAGTACAAAAATGCACATAGGCGCCAATTATTACGGATAATAGGCGACAAATTTTGCGTCGACGCCCAGAGCCGACGCACATATACGACAAAAACGACGTCAGTTTATAAGCGACGGGGATTCATTATTATAAGCGTCGGTTGTTATCTTTTAACCAACGCCTATTGCTTGAAATTCGCTTTTTATAGGCGTCAGTTATTGCTAAATAATCGGCGCCTGATTAAGTAATAAGTGTCGGTTTTTAGCTAACAACCGGCGCCGCTATTACTGTTTTTTCCTCAATATTATCCATATCTTTTCCTCCCTATCCAACCAAATATAACAACAAACACAAGCGAATCAACTACACATAAAACATCAATGATTCTCACAAAGAAAATTTAACTACATCAAATCACATAATTGTCAACTTTCATTAAGAAAGTTTTAACAACGTAATAAGCCATCAAACTCACCACTACAAGCCACAAACGTCCTTAAAGTGCTCGGCCTACAACCCTCGAATTTCATTAATCGACGAGTCGTTGTAAGGGATGCCATCTAACATCTATAAATGTTGAAAATATAATTTAGAATCAATTTAAAGAATTGAAAGATATTTGAAATTAACCTTTTCCAAGTTATTGTTGCTCCCGTCCCCGACGCATCTGATAATGTCACTACCGGACGGTTTTTGTGTGCACTATGTTTCAACAAACAATAAAATAGCGCATTTTAATTCGATATCAATGGAATGTTTTATTAAGAAATAAATTACTTGCAAAAATCATAAAACAATACGAACTTTGCATCCTCTCTAAGAAACATGTGATGCCTTCCTCTTAGTTTGCAAGACGCTTGCGGCCGTCTTTACTGCCCTGAAATTCAAAGGTATTGAACATGATGCTTTTTTATATAATAAAAGTTTTGAAATAAAATTCAATTTAAAAAAAAAAAAAACTCAGGTGTTTAGGCGTTCACGGATCGCTATAATCCGAACACCGACCTTTGGTGCTAACGGATCGAACACATATACGGTGTTCGTAGCAATGTCGATCACGCACAAAATCCAATGGTGCCTGATTAAACACAAAATATCATGTACCACATAAACTTTTAATATACATATATAATAAAAATTTATATGTTCTTACCCTTTGCAATAAGGAGCAAAAAAGAAAGCCGGCAGTTGGAAGGCGTCTCTTAGAGCCGCAATCATGTATTCAAGCTTACTACCGAGATTTTCATCAAGGCCCAAGTAAATCAGACGACTCGGTAGCACTTGAAATCTGACGACTCTTGATGAAGATACCTACAAGTTATAAAAAATAATGTTTAAACAAAAATTTATATAAATATTTATAATAAAATTTATAATAAAGATACCTCATGAAGAGTTGAATCACCCATGAATCCAGACTCACAAGTCTGAATAGATCCCAAATGTCCTTAACATCGACGAATGCCTGGTAATTATCACGTCTTGGATTATAAAATAAATCTTCCATAACGAACATAAAAGATGCATGTCATCGATCATCCAGAGACGAAATGGTCTCGAGGAGATAACGACAATGCTCGCCTAAGATACCAACGACCCTTTGGTCAAGAGGTGTGATATCATTTCCTCCAACTTTCAATGGCGTAGTGCCTTTTCGTGCGTAACTCTTTATTGGCGATCGAGGTGGCTGTATATGAGAAACAAACTTTAGTACAAAAAAATATTTTAACGTATCAATATATTTATATACATTGTTTTTTCTTACCAAGGCATTCGACGAAATGATCAACTCTCTAAGCCAATGTACGTAGCTTCTACGTGCATATCCTAGCGTCAACATCTCCGTGGTTGGTACCGGAAGGTGGACCTGCTCCTTATCGGTAGCCATGACGTCGACGGAAACAACAATGTTTTTCGTCCCAACATAGACTCCATGAACTTTCGAACGTCCCTCGACGATCGACCCAAAAACAACAACCTCTAACACCCCGTTGATGTTCGGTGTCAGTCGTGCCTTATGATACTATAAAATTTAAAAATATATAGTTAATACCAATATTATAAGAGATAAGTTAAACTTTAAGCACATTAAATCTTACTGTCATGTCCATCGACGGCGGAAATGGATCAATGGCCGAACCGCGAGAACTCCTAACAGTTCGGGAGATACGACATTCGCTTCATGCTCAAATGGAGGCGCTGAAAGTCTCATTTGAGTTAATAGGGCTCTCATTTGATCCCTCAACCGAGCCTTCATCCGAACCTCAATCTCGACCATCATCTCCCCCCTTACCCGAGCCTCCATCTCGGCCATCATCTCTCCCGTCACCCGAGCCTCTATCCCGACCGTCATCTGATCCATGGAGGTACTAGTGGAGCCTTTCGATCCTCGGACGGGTTCTCGAAATCGTCTCGTGTTTTCTCACACATCTGACTCTTCCGGGATGGGTTTTCCGATAGCAGTTGAGAGCGCATCGTGTTGCCTGACCGGGACAAATTCTCCCTGACTTTGTTGATCGTGCAACAATGCTTGCCCAGATATTTTATAGTATTATTAAGAAACACATTTTATATTGCAATATTGCAAGAAATATAATTAACTTAACATTTATAACTTTCTCGACGAACTCTCGAGGAGCGTTACCAACGATGACATACCCTCCGTCGTCCTGGCTTGCATGACATTCTTCGTCCTTCCGTTGCCGGTGGACAACAGAGGAACCAATTGGTCGGGGAAATCGACAATGTCATCTAAGGGGTCCTCTGTCACCCATTCAACCATCCGGTCTCTATACCCGGATATACCGAGATGGTGCATGTATATATTGTGAGACTTACTTTGTCTAGCCTTCTCACTGATCTCATGCATTATTTATAACACAAATATAAATATTTTTATTCCCGGACCTTATAACTACTTTATATGTTTACATGAAACTCGTTGCTAGACTTATACTCTCTCCACGACGTCAATCCCTGTCGATCGATGTGCTCGTACTCAGCTTCCAAACTTGGCCCTTTCACCTTCTCCCGCTGGCTAAACTTGGTCTTCCAGTTTTTCATGAGCTCTCCGGCCATTTTTAGGGTCCATGCCTTTACAGCGGGGTTGTCGGGCAGCTTCCAGATTGTCTGCAAATACATTTGTCTGATTGGTTTATAATATATCAGATAAAATCATTAAATAAGCAAAATTACTTGCACTACCTTAATGTCCTCCCATAGCCTATCCTTGAGCCCCTCGTCGATATGACGCCAATCCGTGACGAAGTCCGGCACTTGTGCCCGTACCATCCAACCAATATAATTGCTGAATTGTGCCCGAAGAACCTTATATGGCCCAATGACAGCGCCCGTGTTGCCGAGCTGGAGAGGACACTCACCCGGCTCGAACTCTAGTCGTCACCGTAATGACTTTATATTATATGGTCCCCTCGTATGCCTCGTCGAACCGAGAGCACTAAAACTGGGCTGCTCTGAAAACATCACGGTATATACCTGAAATATATAATAAATAATATCAAATTACGAATAAATAAATATATGATAAGTTAACGAAACCATAAAAGTTTAAAAGAAATTACACTTACAAATTTTGACTCCGTAATCCACTATAGTTAGCAATATAGTCCTTCATTGTGATTTGAACTAGTGTACCTATGACAAATTGCATCGTCTCCCACAAGCATGATGTATCTCATGCTGGTGGAAAATGAGAATGTGTCATCATTTTTGTCATATTCTTCTTCATCGTCCACATCACCTATGCCGACAACACTCCTCTTACCTTGAAGAATAATATGCCATCCACTATTAGTGGGATCCTGAACATAGAATACATTTTTAGCTTGAACAAGAATTAAAGGATCGTCCACATAGCCCACCATATATAAGTTAACCATCGTAAATCCCGATTCAGGGTCTATCAGAACGCCTCGTCTGTTTTCCACCCATTGACATCGAAGTAAAACAAATTTTACATCATTTATGTATGTGAGTTCCCACATTTCTTCGATAAACCCATATTATGAACTTTCATTACTCATGACATGGGCATCTTTTCCCCGACATACGTCTCTAGACAATGCAGCTAATGTGACCCCACTGTTTTGCGATGCACTTCTATCGTCTCGCCTCTGGGTATAAAAATGTATTCATTAATATCGTACCCTTTATATGTCGCGATGTTTCATTCTGGTCCCCAAGCAATCCATTTAATCATTTCACTACAGGTAGCGCCAATTTGAGAATAGACTACTCTTGATCGGAACCACCCTAGAAATGCTCGGTTATGCTCTTTTATGAGCCATACCTCGGTTTTTGTTGGATTTTCACGCCTTAAGTAAGCCCTGTGTTCCTCCAAGAATGAATGCACTACTGGAATATGCCGCAACACATAGAATTGCGCTGACTCCAATAATTCTCTAGATAATGTCTTATATTGTGGCTAGCGGTTTTCCTCCTAAATGTCCTTCGTGGCGAGAAGTAGGCAGCCCTATCTCGTTCCCTTTTCTATCGGTGCTAGCTCAGGCCTAATTCCAAGTTCAACCATGTCCTGCCTGGATTTAAGTCCATCATTTGTCTTACCGGGCATATTTAAAAGAGTTCTCACGATGCCATCGCATATATTTTTCGCGATGTGAATCACATCGATGCAATGTCTCATGTCGAGGTGCTGCCAATATGGGAGCTCCCAAAATATTGACCGTTTTTTCCAAATACTTTCTTTTGATGGTTTGCTCTTTTTATGAAACTGGACGTTGATGTTTGCGACAATATCACTCACTTATGTGCCTTTCAACGCAAAGTAGTCCTAGAAGTCTCACATTTCCCGTTAAACAGCGATAATAGCTTTTTCTTTGTTCTATATTCGTGCGTACGTGACGGGAATTTTCTAGGTCCCATGAAATGTGTTTTCGACAATTGTTCAACCACTGATTATCCGTATTTTCACCACATATTGGACATGCTTTCTTCCCTTCATGCTATATCCAGACAAATTCCTGTAAGCCGGAAAATCATTGATGGTACAAAATATCATAGCGCGTATCATAAACCTTAATCTAATGTATGAGTCGTACACATCTACGCCTCCGTGCCATGGTTGTTTTAGATCGTCAATCAATGGAGCTAAGTATACATCAATGCTGTTACCTGGTTGTTTTGGACCGGATATTAACAACGATAACATGATGTATTTACGTTTCATAGTGAGCCATGGAGGGAGGTTGTAGATACAAAGCAGTACTGGCCAAGTACTGTGACGGCTGCTCATGTCACCGTGTGAGTTTTGTTCCATCCGTGCAAAGCTCAAGCCTAAGATTTCGAACCACAACTCAAAATCAGGAAACATGTATCAATGATCTTCCATTGACGGGAATCTGCCGAATGTCTCAGTTTTTCATCTTTTTTTCTTTCTTCATCGTGCCATGTAAAAATTTTTGCATCGTCGAGAGAACATCCGTTTTAATCTGGGAACTATAGGTAGGTATCATAGAACCTTAGCAAGAGTACCACCAACTTTCTCTTTTTGCATATAACGCCAAGTGTCACATGTCGGACACTTATCCGTTGATTCATACTCGCCCCTATAAAGTACGCAATCGTTCTAAGTTCAAGGGGCACAACAACTTCTTTGCCTCATAAGTTGTTGTCGGGAGCTCATTGCCTTCTGGAAGCATATCCGCGAGTGTTTCTAAAATTGTTGAGAAACACTGGTCTGAAACTCCAAATTTAGCCTTAACGTTCAACAATTTAAACACATCGGACAACTTTGTGTATTTTGAGCACCCGTTATAAAGAGGAGTGTTTTTGTCCGTAAATAGAATATCAAATATGGGATGCTGTTCTTCAAAATCCTCTTGAATGTCACGAAGCAGGTCTTCAATACGATCATTATCGTTAGAATCATTATCAATTTCAACATTTTCAAGCTCGATTCCCGCACTCGTTCCTTCTCCCCAGAACTAGATTTAGAAACGATCTCACCATGCCATATTCATGTAGTATATCTAGTTTTAAAACCAGTTATTATGAGATGTTCTCTAACAGTCTCCCTATCCCACCACCTTACATTATTACAATTACGGCACAGACAACAAATCTTTGATTGCCTCTTTTTCCTCCTATTCTGCTCCGCACATTTCATAAACTCCTCAACACCATTCAAATACTCATATGTTGTACGCTTACTACCATCTAACCCCGATCCATTTCAAGATATCACCTGAACTATAACAAGTATATTTAAACAAAGATTCCACATAGGCCAACATAAATCACATAATAAACTTCGATATCACTAGCAAATACGTGTTTGAGCTTCGATATTGACGAAAAATTCGGCAGCATTTCCCCACAGTTCTCTAAGTAGACGGAAAAATATGAAAGGATATATATCCAATTCATATGTCTACCCAGAGAACATTCAAGGGAGTTAAAACCAAACTTTTCATTAATATTGAAGTTCAAAACACACATTTACAACCTAAAGCGATGGGGACCGTTCAAGATTTCCTCCTAATGAGCAAACCTTGACGAGCATATCTAAGTTATTAAAAGCAGAGAACAACATCTCAATGACTAATTTGTTAAACAAAAATCAAGTCACAAACCACAGCCAAAATCATGCGAAAAACACCCAAAAGTCAATTTTCGAAAATAATCCACATTCTTTTACCTAAATTGCCCGAAATAGAGTCGGAAAACACCCAAATGCACTTGCCCAAGCGATTAAATGTCCGAAATTGCGTCCAAATTTGCGGCCAAAATCGCCCAAAAACGGAATAATAAGCTAGAAAATCTACAAAACCGCCCAACATATCCACAAATTCAACTAAAAATCAAAACATTCAACAATTTATTTCGGAATCTCGAGCTATTTAGCAATAATTGAACACGTTTACTGCAACGTAGCTTGGTCTCCGTGGGTCGATGTCGCCGCTCTTCGCCGTCGTCGAAATTCGCCGTGTGTCGGAGCTAAAATCGTCATGCGTGAGTGGGTTTGTGTTTTAGTTAGCTCTCGACCGTTCTCCGTCGCACAAAATGAAAAGGTGGAAGGGTTTTGACAATTTCTAGATTATAAGCATCGGCTGTTAACACGTAACCGGCGCCTATTCTTATCGGGGAACACAGACATCGGTTTTAAGCTTAACAACTGATGCTTATTACTACAAGTATATGCATCGGTTGTTCAAATAATAGACGCCTAGGACCTCGGAAACTACAGGCATCGGGTATTACTAAACAATCGATGCCTATAGTAAAATAAAAAAAAAAGTTTTTATTTGTCGCGCGTGATACTATATGCATCGCTTTTTTAGAGACCGACGCCTATAGTGCCCCAACCACTACAGTAATTTATACTAGTGAACGCTTCGACAAGGTGAATGGTGCAATACTTTTCTCTTTATATCGTCAGATTAATACCATTACACAAGGTGTTGTAACAGTCACTGAATATTACTCAAAGTTAAGGCATCAATGGAATGAGTATGATAGTTTCATACCATCCCCTGCTACCAATGTGTCGAAGGATAGTTGATAAATGTACGAACTAGCATATGATTTCAAATCATTGTTTATATGATATAGGATATATGATTCCTAGATCTGATATGTATGTTTCACTACCAAATGGTGAACTTTTATTAGCAACAATGGAATTGTTTCAATAATAATCTATTGTGACACAAAAGGTTTGGTCATATGTCCTTTAATAGACTTAATGTCTTGCCTGATCAGAATTTGAAAACCACAAATGATCATATGTATTGCTCAATCTGCCCCTTAGCCAAGCATAGTAGATCAAGGTTTCCTTTAAGTACAAGTATGACAACCTCTAGTATGGATTTAGTACATATGGATGTATGTGGACCATATAGGGCAATATATAAAGGTGAACGATATTTTTTTAACTATAGTATTTGATTTTTCTTAGTTGTATGGGGATTTCTTATGATACATAAATCAAAAGTATATGATATCTTGAAACGGTTTATGGCCTATGTACAAAATCAATTCTCAAAAGGTGTTAAGATTATTATTACATATAGTGGCATGACGTATATGAGCAAATAGTGTAAGGCATTGTTAGATTGATTAGGTGTAGTTCATCAAAGTTCTTATTCCTAGGCTCCACAACAAAATGGGGTGGTTGAAATAAAACATAGACATATTCTAGATGTAGCGAAAGCATTGAAATTCCAGTCAAATGTACCAATTATTTACTGGGGTGAATGTGTGTGGACAATCATTTTTTGATTAAGAGAACACCTACTCCACTATTGAAAGGTAAAACACCATTTCATATGTTATTTGGTAATGCACCAAAATTTCAGCAATTAAAAATATTTGGTTGCCTATGTTTTGTTAAAGCATTTCCTTCGATTGATAAGTTCAAAGAGAGATCTAAGCCGTATGTGCTAATGGGATATGCGGTTGATCAAAAACGCATACAAGTTACTTGATCTTTAGACAAAAAATGTTGTTATATCACGAGATGTTTTTGATGAGAACAACTTTCCATTTACATCATACATACATGGTGAGGGTGAACCTGCAACAAAGGTGAAAAAGGGTGGGGAATTCCTCCATGAGGAAGCTTCATGGTCAAGTAATGATGAAATATATGGTATTGGTATAGATTATCAGATTGGGAATGTTGAAATTCCTAATCAAACAGATAATTTAGAAACAGAACATAAGAATCATAATAAGCAAGTGACTGAAATTCAACCAGATGTTGATAAACAACTAAGAAGATCAAGTAGAGTCACCAAAGCACCTGATTAGTTAAAGGACTTTCTATCTCCTTTTTACAATGATGTTAAGTTCACTTGCTCAGTCGGATATCCTTCATCTTCTTATATACAATATAACAGGATAAGTCCATGCTATGGAACTTTCCTTGCTGCTCTAGCTAATGAAAGGATTCCTACGAAATCCCATAGTGAGATATAAAGCGCGCTTAGTTGCGAAGAGATACAATCAAGTAGAAGGAATAGATTATACATATATTTTTGCCCCCGTAGCAAAACATGTCACAATTAGGCTGATTTTATCACATGCGTCTATACATAATTGGCCTTTGTGGCAAATGGATGTTACTAACGTTTTTTTTTTTGCAGAGAGAGTTACTTTAAGAAGTTTATTTGAGTTTACCTCCAGGATTGGATTCTCACAATTCAGATAAATGTAGTAAGGTTTGTAAGCTTGAAAAGCCATTGTATGGCCTAAAACGAGCCTCGAGGCAATGGACCTATAAGTTTACATTGACGATGAATAATTTTGGACTTGTACAATCAAAGAATGACTATTCTTTGTTTGTCACATCAAGGGGGAGAAGTGTAGTTATCTTACTAGGTTATGTAGATGATATTGTGATGACGGGTAATGATAGATGATTACTGAGAACTAGGAATTACTTGAATAGGAACCTTTTATATAAAGGATTTGGGAGAGTCAAGGTATTTTTTTGGGCATTGAGGTAGCCAGATCTCGAAAAGGTATTGTTCTTAATCAAAGAAATATGTGCTGAAACTATTAGGTGAGATTGGTATGTTAGGATCTAAGCCATTGAGTATTCCTGTAGAACAAAATATGAAACTGTCTCATGAATCTAACTGCAATAATGTCATAACATGATCTGTTCCAGCGCGTTTCACTCATACTGGAAATTATAAATGTTGTTGTCTTGCGGATATTGTTGATTCTGAAAAACATGTTCATTTGGTTGATAAAAAGCATTTAACTAATAATGTGTTTAAGAATGGTGACACCAGTGTTACATGACATGGTGAATATCAACAATCTACTGGGACTTCTCGAAAACAGATTTGTTCAAATCCAGCATACTATAAAGATGTATGTTTGTTCCAAAGGCTTGTGGTAAGCTTATATATTTGTGTCTAACACGACCCGATATATCATATACGGTACATGTTCTTTCACAACACATGCATAGTTCAAAGAAAATTCATGCATTAAATCGAATCCTGAGGTATCTAAAAGGTAAACCAGTACTAGGCTTATTCTTTGATGCTAACATCATAGTTTCTTTGAGAACTTATCGCGATGCAGATTGGGTTTCATGCCCGATATCTAGGAGATCATTGACAAGATATATGGTGTTTCCCGGAGACTATGATTCAAGGAAACAAAAAAACAAAGTACGGTTTTTCGGAGCTCGGCTGAAGCGGAATATCGGGCAATGACAACGATAACAACAGAAATAATTTGGCTGACAAATGTAATGAAGGATGTTGGGATTCAAGGATTGGAACCAGTTACAATTTACTCCGAGAGTAAATCAGCAATTCATATAGCAGCAAACCCAGTCTTTCACGAGCGGACAAAGCACATAGATGTCGATTGTCATTTCATTCGAGACAAGATACCAGAAGGCTTGATTAAGACATAATATGTCCTTTCAAACGAGCAACCATCAGATTTACTAACAAAGGCGTTGGGAAGAGATCAGTTCTAATACCTGCTATCCAAGTGTGTGTGTTAGACTTGTATGAACAACAAACTTGAGGGGGAGTGTTGAGTTGAGGTGAAGTACTGCTATTATACTCAGGGCCTAAGTTGTAAAATAGAAGATATGTTGGGGTGAAATTAGGAGCTATAAGATAGTCAGGGACTAAACTGCAACATTGTATAGAAAATATAAATAGAGCACACTCTCTGTATACGATTAAATGTAATGTCAAATTAATAGAAATCAAGTTCATTTTCTTCGATGTGTCTTAGATTCTTTATCTGCAAAATCTAACAGTTGGGCCCTTCGGGGTTCACAAAATAAGACCATGGAAAATATTACAATGTCCGACGATTCTGTTATAGCTCAAGCTCTCGAAGTGTCGCCATTCATTAATGAATCCCAGCTAGTCCACGAACATATCAGTCACAACTACCAGTCAAGATGAGGCTGTCTGGATGGAAATTATGTAAAGTTAAATTTTGGCGGTGAGATACATCGGAGCCAAGTAGGTGCCTTGGAAGGGATTATTGCTCGAGATTCCTTGGGGGACTTGCATTCGATGGTGGACTAAATTTTATGAGGGAATTTTCGAATTGGAAATAATTGAAGCATGGCATCACGTTGCACAATTCTTCTAGCTAGTGAGTCTGGATGGACAAAAGTTATGATAGAAGGGGATTTGCAAATCTATAATCAACATGCTACAATGAAAGAAATCGGGCTCGACCTTAACGAGTTCAATAATAAAATTCAGTTAGGCTTTCGTTGCATTCTGTTGCTTTAAACTTGGGATATAATGGCAAGGGATCTTCACCTCCCCCCAGGCTATGGCTAATATTATATTCTCGATTATTAATCACGAATAACAAAAATCACATTTTTCTTTCAAAAAAGTAAATTAATAAAAGAAAAAAATAACCACGAATGACAAAATTTAGAAGCCAACAACGATCGTATGCCTATGAAAAACCATTCCAAGTGAATGATGTTATGTGATAATATTTCTCTGTCGAAAAATCATAAATAATTTACGAAGGAACAACATACTTTTCGAAACCGCGCCAAAAAATAAACAAAAGCAATAATATTAACATGGGTTTTATTTAACGAACGTATTCATATTATTTTGGTAGAAACATATTTTTAGGAAGGTCGATTTGTTTTTAGATTACATATATATGATATGGAAGAAGGTGGTCGCAAAATATTAGACTCAGTAATTAAATCAAGATGTATCTTGCATATTTTTTGTTTATTCATACCATGAGTGCTTGTTATATGGACTCGCGCTCTTCGATAAAACCGAGAAAGCAACATGTTAGAACACCTTTTTATTCCGAAGGACTATTAATTTATTTGCTAGAACAGAAGATTGGACACCACAGTAGCACATGTATACGAACGTTAAAACTTCAATCATAAAACGCATATTCGTCGTATCGCATTTTACAATCCCCCCATTATAACATTTGCATACATGAAAGAGGGACACATGGAAAAAAGATTATCTCGGCATACGGCCAAGCAAGCCGTGCAGTCACCATAACTCAAATCGCCGTTACTGCAAAGTGAAAAGCCAAAAACCGTTGTGTTATCATATGAGTAATCAACGTAATATTCATAGTTAGGCTGATTAGCACCCACGAATGCTAGCTCGTTAAGCATTTGCCCCACGGTTGTTCCATAATTTGAGTTTTCTCCCCATTTGTCGACGCTGCATTGAATTTCATCAATGGTCGTGTTCGGCTGACCTTTCCCAGCCGTGATACCAATCAAAATTAGCAGAGAAAAGGTGAAGATAATAATGATATTCGTGTTAGGAAATTGGCTCATTTTCTTAACTCTTTTCTTTTTCTTTGCGATAACTTTCTTGGCTCTATATTGATGCTTGGCGTGAGTCTTGTTCCCTTTCCGTAATAAGGACATTAGCCTGTCATTGCTTTCTAATTTTATAGGTTTCATTTTTTGTTTGATGGGAACAATCCGAAATGGTCTTTCCGAGAAAGAGAATATACAGAACATTTGTTGTATATGACAGCGAAAAGTGTTGTACTTAACTAATGCTTCGGTTTACAAGGAACTCGACTCTCGCATCTCTAGAAACCCCTCTCGCTTGTCCGGCGATTAGAGAAGTTGACACGCAATAAAAGCATCCAATTTTTATTTCACAATGTTGGATTTAGAAATTGTTTCATATTTCTTGTTCAATTTATATGAGTAGGTAAGAAATATATTAAAAGAAATCACAGTAAACAAAAATTAATCATAATTGAACAAAAAAATTGCCTATGAAAAACATTCCAAATGAAACAAGTGGCTGTTTTATCGAAAAAATCACAGATACACATATTTTTATTATATATATAGTGAATTGCAACGAGTAACTGTACAACTCATGACTTTTTACATTTCAACCGGCCGTCAATGATATCTTTTCTGGGGTCTTTTAAAAAATTGGTCATTGACTGAGCGTTTTTAAAAATATGGCATCGTTGACGTTTTTTTGGTCAATAGCCCTCACTTACTTTAACCGTTAATCATATTTACTAATTCTCATTAACACGTTAAAACTAAAAAAAAAGGAAAATTAAAAGATTATGTACGACAGTTCAGAGAAACAGAAAAACAACAGGGGTCTAGCTCTTGTAACCATAACCATACAAATGAAATGAATGCGTTATCTTCTCCAACTTAAAGAACACAAGTAAACCACATACACCTCTCTCACAAGCATAAAGCGAAGCGGGTTGTTCTCGTGATTGCCAAAAGAGTACTTCACAAACCAAGAACAAAGAAAACATTTAGCCTAACATTCTCAATAAGAATTGATTTATATGAAAATTGTAATTTTAACGTTGAAAGTGATGAATTTCCCGTCTATTATCCACATAAACGAATGGGTTATCTCGTAGGTAGTTGCGAGAACTACGATATTTCAGTTTAATTTACAAAAATTCGGAACTAAAAACACACAGCCCTTTGAGATGTCGTAACTTGCGGGGGACCCATGTGAAAAATGCAGGGAATCCAACCGTATGTCTAGGGTACCCAAGCATTTGTCCAGGATCCCCGCCCATGATGTTGTGCTACCCGTTAAGTGCCGGCGACATGCGGTTAAATGGCAGGGGACCCAAACGCAGAAGCACGGTACCCGTGTATAAGTGCAGGGCCCCCGCTAATATTCACTGGTGTTGTGCGCAGGTCCCCTGCATTTAAGCCTAGGTCCCCTACATTTAAGTACAGGTCTCCTGAGCTTCTGCTCGGGTCCCATGCGCCTAAAATCATACATACGTTGTGTGCTGGTCCCCTCAGCCTCTGCTTGGATCCCATGCGCCTAAATCGTACATAAGTTGTGCACAGATCCCCTGCATTTATGCCCAGGTCCCCTGATCCTCTGCTCGTGTCCCATGTGCCGAAAATCATACACACGCTTGTATTATTACAAAAAAAGTTTTTTTAAATAATAACTTTGCATAATATTAAGGTGATCAATATGAAAATTACCAACATAACATTTCAATTCGATGGTCGGTGGATAATTGACGAGGACAATACACGAGCTTGGTCCCCTGTGCCAAATTATAGTTGGCATTCAATATTGGTGGATGAGGACCCATGCACGTTAGAAGACGTGAATGACCAAATTGTTGCGGTATTGTCGTTTCACAACGACAATGAGAAACTGACGCTAAGCTATATGTCAAATGTAGTTTATAGTTTTCTGTGACCCATCTACATTGATAACGACTATGCTCTACGTGCCTACTTTGGTTTTGAGGGCCCACAATCAAGACCCGTGATTCATGTTGAGGTGGTCGAATGTAGCAGTGTTGCTCCGCAGACAGTTGTTGGTTCATCGAGTTTTAATATCGGCTTCATAGCGAATTGTGATTAAAATGCGCAAATCCAACCTTTTGTGGGGTAGGTTTGCAGCACATCTAACAACCAATATTGTACATGTTTATGAAGAGGAGGGTTTTCAAGAAGACAACGGTGAATAGTACGGACGTCAGGAGGACTCGAGTTTGCAACTGAATGATAGTGAAGACGAGCCACTCAAACAACATGACAACTCGGAAGATAATTCTGTCGCACGGGATCAACACGCCGGTGAAGATTAGGATGAGGAGCGTAACCCCCACATGAGGCTGATAATGGTACTTACGCATTCAATTCAAGCCTACACGTTGGTCATGAATTTTGAAAAAAAAAAAGAAGTTATTGACAATATCGTCAAAATCGATTTTGCCGCCTCTTTCGAATGCGAATTGGTCAAGTCGAACCGTACATTTGACATAATAAAATGCGAGAATGAGCAATGTACATGGTGATTACGAGCTGCACAAGATAAGAAGTCCCCTTTCTTCTTGATACAGACATATTGCGCTACGCACACATGCGACATGTCTCATCAACGTCGGAGACATCAACAGGAAAGTTCACCGTTTGTATCGAAGATGCTACTAGAGAATTTTAGCGGTTCGTAAGACATTCCGACACAGAAGGCTATCATGTCAATGATGCAAAACAGTGGATTAGAGGTTTCTTATTACAAGCATTGGAAAGGCAAGCAACTTGCTACGAATGAGTTAGTCGGTAACAAGGACGATTGTTAGGGTTTGAACCCGACCTACTTGGAAGCATTGAAGCAAGAAAACGTTGGCAGTGTCACAAATTGTGAGATGAACGAAGATAACAGATTCAAATATATGTTCTTAGACTACGACATATGCATAACATGATTTGCTTAAATGCGGAAGGTGATTTCTATCGACGTCACTTTTTTCAAGGGGATATATAAAGGGGTGATGCTCATTGCGCGCAAGATGAATATTACCATCAGTATCCTGTCGCATGGGGTATGCCGGTGATAAATGTAATCTTAGTCATAATTAGGTCGCATTTGACTACTTTATCGCCGTCTTGTGTATTTATTTGTAGTATTTACTTCTATTTTTTTATTGAAGGTACGCAAGACAATATTTCGAGCAAACCGAGCGAAAACGGACGAAATCGACCGATAACAAGCGAATTGAAGAACCTCACGGCCACCTAAGACAATCCCACGACCGTGGAAAGTTGCAAAAATGGGGCAGAAGGGAACCCTAGGAACACACTTTTGATTCCTAGATGCAAGAAGGGAGATTCAACAAAGATTTATCAACAGACTCGATCGAAGAACGTAGAATTATCATTGAGATCATCCTAAGATCAGCCCGAAGGGAAGTATTATGAATGTTACATCTTCGTTCGTTATTTATTTTGTTGTATCTTTCCCTATGATGAGTAGCTAAATCCCCGCGTGTTTGCGATGCGATGAACGCTAGGTAGAGTTGTAGGTCGGACGTAAATTACTCGTGAACACGTATTCTGATTATTTATCGTTATGAATATGTTCTCTAATTCAATATATCCATGTGTTGGATTGATTATCACTTCAATATGTTTATGTGTTGATGTGATTTCTTGGTAGACCATTTAGGGCGACAACTAATTAATGATAGGGCATTTTCGTAAACATTAGGTTCGATTATTAGGGCGACAACAAACAATCAAACCTCATCATAGGTCATTATTGATTTATATCCTCACAACAATCTAGGGCGACAACAAATTCGGGAGTGAGTAGGAAATTACTACGATTTAATCATTATTGTCGTGTGAACGATAGTTTACGATCCAACCGATAACGTCTAGCGGGATTCGAACCCCGAACACCCTTTTATTATCTGAAAGTTTACTCTCCTCTATTATCAGTCGTGTCTTTTAATCTTTAATCGCGTTAGTTGAAGTTTAGTGGAGTTTAATTCCTAGTTTAGTTCTATAACAAATTTTTGAAAAAATTAATCATTAGGTTAGATATCGAGTCGATAGTTTAGTACTAGTACTTAGTCTATTATCAGTATCCGATACTTGAATACTTTCTTAAGCTGCTCTACAATGATAGGTTCACTGCCTACTGCGTGTGGTGTTAGTTTTACGTATTCATTTGTTTATTACTTTTCGTACTTGCACAATCTCTATGTTCATTTACTAACTACATCGTGTGGCGATCAGCGGGCCTCGAATCTACCGAATCATGGATGTGGTTTTTGATGAGATTGCGACGGTTCCTGGCTGACACAAGTGATATTATCATAATTTCGGACAAACACGAAATTCAAAAGACTGTCGTCCCAAAGTTTTTCTAAATGTATTTCACGGTTTTTGTGCTTAGCATATTCAACAAAACATTAAGACCCGTATCAAGGAGAAAGGTGCGTACGCGTTATTCTTGAATATAGCATATGCCTATACAACGAATGAATGCGATCGACTATTATTAACTCTAAAGGACCAATTCGAACTCGTCCAAACATATTTTGATATCGATACGAAGGAAAAACGGACAAGAGCATATTGCCCTAGATCTAGATACAACATCATGACGACCAACGGCCCCGAGTCGATGAATGATGCTCTACGTGCGGATAAAAGCGTCCCCTATTAGGTTTGATGAATTCGATTCACCATTTAACGATTAGCTGGAAGCATAAAAAAACTTGCGAAGCTTCGATCGCAACAAATATCACGTCATCTATACCGAAGGTGGAGTTTATCCTACGTTCCAACTACATTAATTCTCAAAATTTTCATGTGGCGGAAATTATCAATCTAAGATCTCATGTATATGGGCAAGGAATGAACAATGTAGTCGATTTATAGTCGAAGTCGTGTACTTGTAAGATGTTCGATATCGACCATATCCCTTGTCCGCACGTATCCCTTGTCCGCACGCCATTGCAACTTGTAGTACCGCTAATGTAGAAGTTTATGTTAGGGATATGCCCTCGAATGCTATACGAGGATTGGATATGTATAGGGCATTAGCTTATTTATCATTCGATTGTCAATGTAATCAAACATTGTTTTGCGTATTAATAAAGGCATTATTCGTTTATTGGTTATATGAGTTCTTTACTTAGCATCGGGTAAAGCAATAAATGAATAAATCCAAATGTGTCGAGTTGAGTCACTGTTCTCGATGGGTACGAGAGAGGAAGGCACCAGTGGACTCTTAACCTCGAACATAAAATGTCCATAAGCCTTAGGTTTCAGTTGGGTGCTGGAAAACCAATCATGGCTTATTTGTAGATGACTTACCGTGCGCCGATATACCGCTTGGAAGCGGAAGTCATGACTTGTGATACGAGTCGAATCAAGGGATTGAATCGTTTCATGGACACTGACTCGCAGGTCGTACGATCAAACATGGCTTATTACTCAAGGAGTGTCAATGATCGACGACAAAACTATAGTAGTCTGCTTGAACCTTAGACCGAAAGGGGTTTTGACGGAGTAGACTTTGAAGTCTTGACTATCACTGGTTTCGCTAGATCCGATTTGCTATTGCATGGGTCAGCGGGACAGATGCGGTCTTAATGGATATTTGTGATTGCCGGGCTTAGACCGCCGAGTACGGATTCACAGTCTCGCAAGTAATCGAGACAAGTGTCCTATGAGAATGACGACGGGAAATTACAAAATCCTTGGCCAATGTATTAAACTAACTCGTGTTAGACATACAGGTTAGTTTGGTAATTTGCCTCGTGTCATTTTATCATAGTATCGAGTTTAGTGAGTTTGACAAATACCATGGCTCTCACTCGATCGGGACAAAGCTGAAGGGTTTGTACGTAGTACTATAATCTATAGTTAGGTTCTGGAATGAGACTAGTTTGAAATTCGTGCTCAAGTCGGGATCTGTCCGGTACTGCGGGATTGGCTAGGCACCTACCGGACTCTTGGATACCTCCCTTGCCGATTGAGTCGAACCTAGAGAGTCGGGCTTAAAAAGGATCATCAATGTGTACCGAGAAGGAGAGATTGTGTTTTGGGCCTTAACGGGCCTCGGGTCGTTATGCCACTCATTATTGGGCTTCGGGGTCATTAAGTGGACCGAAGTCGGACTTCATATGAAAATAACTTTAAGACTTAGGCTTGGCTAAGTGCTTAGAAAGACTTGAGGGAAGAATTGGAATTCAACCCTAAGCCGAGAAATTCGAAAAATGCCTTAAAGGGTATTTTCGTAATTTACAAATATGGTAATAAAAATATTTGGAATATTATTATTAAAACTAAAATTCGAATTTATATTTTATATAAATTTCGAAATTTATTTACCATATTTGAAGATATTTTAATATCTTAGTTAGTTTTCTATTTATAGTATGTTCCTTTAATAAAATTTTGAATTCAATTAGGAGAGATATTTTGGCAAGAATATCTCTCATATTTAGGAACAAATATTTCGAGATTTTAGCCTTGTTTAGGGCTGAAAATTTCGTCCTCCCCTACTATAAATAAGGGTGAGACCCTCGTCAAAGAAAAACAGACGGGAAGAGAATCGACGCGAAATTTCTCGACCCGAGAATCGAAACACGAACACACAAACGCAAACAACTCTCCTGAGCGACGGATCAATTCTCTCTAGCCATCTTCGGAGAATCGAAACCGTGGTACACTGCGAGGTCGGCGTGACGATCTAGACGATACCCCACACGACCGCGGCCGACGACGCAATCGACGAGGAGCTGCCACTCGCTTCAAAGGTAATCTCTCACGGGTATGACCCGCCCTATTACGTGTCAACGTGATTAGAATTTTCGATCCGAGCTGCGAAGGAACCCGAAAAAAATTTTATTCCGCACCGTATCCCGGGGCGTTGCGTCTCGGGTACAAACCGGGTACCTTTCCCAACAGTTTATTCCGCAGTGCAGAGTATTACAGCTTGGAGACCCAGAATTAGCTTATGATGGTATTATATGGCCTGTCATCGCTCGTATTGAAGGAGGTATTTTATGCTGCCAACTATCGTTGATCCAAAACATGGTATAGCACAGAAAAATAGAATGCCTTCAGTCCAGAAATTTAGTAGGAGGAGGTAGATCGTAGTTATTTGTATGATATTTCTTCAATCATTACCTATATGATATGTGTTCGATCATTATTTGTTGGTTATTTGTATGATGCTTGTATGATTATGTTTGTATGGTGAAATGATATGTATTTGTTATATTATTTGTATGATACTTGCAGACAAATGTTTGGCGAGTACTAGGCGCATATCTGTGCGGTATGGTGCGCATATATGTGCGGGTACCGTGCACATACACTAGTACATGCGCGGGTCCCGTGTGCATCTTCGCGCGGTCCCGTGCGCGTACATGCATACATGTTCCCTACGCATCTTAGTGCGGGTCCCGTGCTCTGTGCGCGTATATGCCCAGGACCCGTGTGCACGTATGTGCATGGGTCCCATGTGCTCTGTGCACACGGGCGGGATAAATCATAGCCGACACTATAATTATTTAATTATTACCTTTTCAGATGTTGTCACGCCCCGACCCGCCAAGCCGTGACGTGGAAATCGCAACGTGTACACTTTGCCGACCCTTCTGGTGGGCGAGACCATTCGGACCGGTTTCGCACACACATAAGGCTTTATGTGGTCATGACCGAATCGTACAAGTAAAAAATAATATACATGATTGAGTCGAGTAAAATTAAAAAATACATAATCGGGATTGAGTAGACACAACATAGTTCGAATAGTTCAAATGTTTTAAAACAACAACGTAAACTTCATCCCCACAGCCTATGCGCCAAGAGCCCACGAATGAGTCATGAAAAGCTTACCACGACTTCAGGTGTGGAAACATAACACAAACGGAAATTTGAAGCGTACTCTTCGTATATTTACACCGAATATGGAAAGAAGAAGAACAGCACAGAAAATCGGGTGAGACCCCACAACGAATGAAAGATAACTATAAGCTCTTCTTTCCAACGCACTGCAAGAGGTGCTAGACCGTTCAGGATGTGCAGAACGCGTATGAAATAATCGAATATCCAATGTATATGCACACTTCTCACAATAATCTAGCAAAGAGACATTGTTGTGTGCAAAACAATGACACATAATCGGAAGAAATAACATCAATTCGTTCTATTTGCTTCGAGGACCAATACCCGGTCACCTCGAATTCTCTTCGTCGATTCCATAAGACAACACTTAACACATTCGTGGATAATGTCACCATGCACGTTCGTGGTCATGGGATGTCCCCGCTAAAGGACGACCAACGTTACGATCCCGTCACCGAATCAATAGTCTCGAACCCACACTCGGCGACGTTGACGAGCCATTTCGGCATCTAATCGTACTATCGGAAGACAAACGACATAAGCAAGAAACTTTACATGCCAATGCGCGCGTCTTAACGTTGTCATATGCTTATGCCCCTACGACAACCACAATGACTCCAGTCCGTAGGCGGTAACATTAACAATCATGGTACCGGACACACTACGGCATCGATCACAATCACACGTAATTATCCATGAATCGTATGTAACACGATTATACAATATCACGGAAAAACAAACAAAGCAATTAGTCACTTAACACTCGTTGTGCGTAGTAACATCAAACACACCCATTTGAGACTACCCTACGAGCACATAATACGACAAAACCCGCGTATGTGCCGCATGATGTGTACCCCGTGTGGAGCGATGATGACAATAATCCACCTATCTGTCGAATGTAATTGCGACATTGCGTGTTTAAGTGGAATGTGTCAATTCTACGAATCATATCAGATAGCTATCCAAACATGAAACATGTAACACGCCACATATGAAAAATACCAATGAACATTCAAGAATGAATTCCTGTACGAAAAATCTTGGCACGTTGAAGCACAACGTACCATGCGTCGAGCGGAACGGATAGCCGTTATAGTTCACTCACCTCGATCTGTGAGTCTTAAAGCATTTACTCCTCGGAAATCTCTTTTCCTTTCGAGGTCGATGGTCGAGCTTTCTCACCTATTCACGGTCATTCAAATTAGAAATGAAATTAGAAATGATTAAGATGGCGAGATATTATTGTTGGGATATCTAGTTGGCTATCGAGTCTTTCAAGTTCGACTACTATTGGCCCGTATTTATTCTGTTACGCTACGCGAATTAATCTAAAGTATTTACAAATATTTTTGAGCCTTAGGACTACCCAACCGTCGATGTCTAACCTCATGGACTCACTCAAATCAATTTCAACGTCGTTCCTCCCACGACTAATACGACGGTTTTCGTGTCTACTTTGCGTTCGATCGTCACAACGTTTGTAGGACAACATTAACCTAATCCCAGGCCTTAAGCAACCTCAAGTAATTCTTTTTTAACTAATAAATCGGGCTGAAATCTTCAAATCTGAGACATGCAAGCAGGTGCGGAGTCAGAATATTATACGAGGGTAGGCAAACATTGAATAAACCAATTACGAAATAATAAATCTAAGACAATAGAAAAATTACACTACAAATTATAGTTGTTTTTTTTTTTTTTGGTGTTCATATTAATTTTAAATCTTTGTATTACGTCATTAGGTGATAGAGGGTTAAAAGGAGGGGTTAAAGGTTGGTCGAGTAAGTTCCGCACGAGATATATCGTAGAAATTACAAAACTTGTCCAACTGATTATGACGTCAATCCATCTACGATGATAGAGAGAAACAATATATTTTTGTTTTAATATT
Source organism: Linderniella brevidens (assembly GCA_004919715.1). Taxonomy (NCBI): domain Eukaryota; kingdom Viridiplantae; phylum Streptophyta; class Magnoliopsida; order Lamiales; family Linderniaceae; genus Linderniella; species Linderniella brevidens. The sequence continues at coordinate 2,364,748 of SWDC01000150.1, read as the reverse complement.
CTTAGTTTTGGAATATTTTGTAATATAATTGTTCGTTTTCTAATACCATTATATGTATATATCTAAATTATTACAAGTTCGACAACATATAGTTTAGTTGATTGTAGGGTTGAAAACGAGCCGAGCCGAGCCTGAGCATGGCCCAGCTTCAGTTCGGCTCGATTAAGTATTATTGGGCCCGAGCTCGGCTCGAGCTTGATAAAATCCAGCTCGAGCTTAATAACAAGAAAGCTCAGCTCGGGTCGATAAGCTGTGTGATTCGAGGTATTTGAGCTCGAATTCGGGCAGCTCGAGTTCTGTATATATTGATAAATAAAAATACTTATTTTAATATATTATAAAATATTTAAAAATAAAACTATAGGCTCGATGAAGGCTCGACGATCCACGATGTCATATATGATAGGTTCGAAGCTCGATTCGATTGTTAACGAGCCTGCTTGAGCTTGGCTCGAGCTCGATTTTGACCGAGCTCGAATCAAGCTTGGACCGAGCTGCTCGTGAGCGGCTTGTTCGTTTACACCCCTAGTTGATTGACATAGAAAATGATTTCTTAAAACCAAGAAAAATAGTTGATAAATAAAACAATACTTAATGAATGGTTAAAGCTAAATTTAATTTTAATGATATTGAAAATGGTGGTTAAGACGCCTGCTTGGAGCTCGAATGACGTCAATATCACTTGCCGCATGTTCATTTTATTTTTCATATTACATTTTCTCATTACATGATTGGTTCTAATTATAATGAATAATTAAGTCCAAAATCTCAGGGTTAGCTGCCTACCCTCGCCATATGCCAGCTCCGCCCATGCATGCAAGATATTTTCCAATCTGCTCTTTTTTTCATCTCATGACTTGTACCTGTCTTGAAAAATTGTTTTCTCCCAATCTACTCAACCAAATGTTACTCTACTGGTGCCATTTTAAAGTCCCATTAGTCTCGCTTCGATGGTTGAAATTTCAAGGTGTAGCTCATACCGATGAACATAGAGCAACAACAAGACTACATGTTGTCAATTCTGAAACAACTTTTAGTTTGGTTCGAATACAGACTTTGTTTTTTATGTGCATCATGTTCCTCAACTAGACCACGCAATGACATGAGACAAAGCATTTTCAAGCTCAGAAGTCCTTTTTCAACTCCTAGAATTGCGTGACCTAACTCAAGCTGAAGAGGAAATGGTGAGGAGGAAGCTACATGCTGGTCATCCTGCGAACTGAGATTGTTATGGTGTTCTTGAGCTCTAACCTCGAATTTTATTCTTTTTTTGGCTTGAATTATTTCCTCAGGTGTTATAAGTGGTATTTGAGAAGGTGTGGGAGGTGTTAAATGTAAGTTATAATTTAATATCATGCACTCACATAATTATGATTCACACAATTAATCTATGATCTTGAACTTCATGGTTTTCACACTTCAAAGGCGTACCTTTCACCATAGGCTTGAAACATAGTTGTCACCGAAATGCTTAAAGATGGATGGTTTCTCACCCCTAATCCGTCACGGATGATGGAAATAACACTTAATCTCTTATGTGTTTATAATGTTAATATTTTTGTGATATGGGTGGGAGAGGACCAAACTCTTTTATAGATAATGAAAAGATGCATTCCATCAAGTCATCTATTCAAGAAGAGTCATGTTGAAGAGTTATTATACCTCATTTCAAGGCAATTGTTACAACTCTTCATTAGCCAATAATTTAAATATAATGAATATATAGGCCACTTTAATTATATTAGAATAAATATTCTAACATTCTCTCAAACCTTTATATTAGAGAATGTTATATTCTAATATGTCTCTTCATAAGGGTATGACCTTTTACGAATGAGTTCATCCTTTAACTTTTAGGAAGGAGAGAGAAATGTGTCTCAAACCTCATACCCTAAACTTTAATATATAATATTCATCATATTATATATATTTAATATAGAGTAATTATTTATTTATATTATATGAGCCAATTATTAAATTAATTTAACATTAAATACTTCCATGTGTGGAGGGGTAAGGAGAAATAGGGACAAGTGTCCCATGAGGTGTCCAAGCCTCATTTTTCTTTTTCTTTTTTTTTTTTTGTTTTCTCTTTTTTTTTTTCCTTTTATTATTATTATATTGTTGTTGTTGACCTTTTTGGTCAATATTCTTTGATGAGTTTTGATGATTTATGTAATTATAAAGAAGTTAGAGCTATAGCTTGAGCAATTCGATTCACATGTATTATAATGTCTAAGTTTATGTTAATATTAGACTATGCATGTTTTATGGGATATATAATTGAAGAAGGTGGAATAGTTGATCTACATGTGATTATGTGCTTAACTCGTAAAACTATGTAATCACATGTTATAGATGTCTCATATGCTAGGGAATATCTGATTGCGGATATACTATGATGTTTAAGGTAAAAATCATGTGAGATACCATTTTGAGCTATATATGAAAAATATGTTGTCTAAGTACGAAATGTGTTATATCCGTGTGAATTTATCTATTCTGGGATGAAATCGTGTGAATATTCTTTGCATGCATCTTTCTTGAACTTTTTTATCGAAAAGTCAACTAGAATATCTTCTTGCTGAAATTCAGGAATTATAAAAGTGAAAGATTATGATTGATTGATTTTTGTAAGATGTTGGCTAGATATCACATATGAAAAGTGTTGTTATGACAAATATTGTCCCAAATAGGAATATATGCCATGAATTCGAATATGTGCTTTCACATGGAATAAAATCATGCTAATATGAGCTTGTGACCATTGTGCTCTTAACTCATAAGACGAGCATTTTACAATGGAAGCCGATGTGACTATAACTCACATGTATGCAAGATTCATTACCATCATCAATCAGATGTTCTCTCTTGGCAAGATCATTCCCGATAACGAGAAGGTCCGAAAAATACTGAGATCACTTCCGCGAGAATGAAATCCCAAAATGACCGCTATCTACGAAGCTAAGGGTTTAGATGAGTTATTTGTCTTCGAGTTAATCGCATCTCTAACCTTATATGAGATGACTCAATTATCCATGAAAAAAAGCCACAAGTCAGGAATCAAAAAACCATCACTCTCAATGTTAAACAAGAAAGTTATTTCGATGGAGACAATGAAGAAGAGGATGACATGATGAAGAAATTAGCATGCTGACCAAAGATTTGAGAAGTTCCCACATAGAAGATTTAAAGGGAACTCCTTCGAGCAGAAGAAAAATGGAGTTTCGGCATCCGAGAATAATGTCCAAAAATGTTTCAGGTGTAATAAGTCAGGCAACATTGCTTCAAACTTTCCATTAGCAAGCGATTATAAAAGACAAAGCAACAGAAGGCCATGGTGAAAAACTGAGTAGATTTCGAGAACGAGCAAACGGAGGAGGATAACCTTGGTTACATGGTTGATGATTATTATGTGTCTTCTTCATCTACTATTTATAAAAAAAATATTTTAAATGAGTTATATGCGACTATGAATGAATATCATGATAACGCCTCTTCAGTTTCTGAAGTAGATTAAAATAAGGAAGAGTTATGTGTGGTAATACAAAATGCTAATGAAAAGATCAAGTCACTTAACTCGCTAACAAAAAAGTTGGCTAAACAGAGAGATGACATAGCGAGAGGAAAACAACAGGCTGATCTAGAGATATCGTGTTTGAAAGCAGAGATAGATAATTCTAAGAAAAAAAAAGTTCCATGCAATTGGAAGGAACTTGAAAAGACAAACATCTACATGTCAAGAGATATCACTGTACTTAGACATTCCTTACACGAAAAAAAGCATACCATTGGTAGACTTCTCGCACGGAAGCAAAACCTAGATATGTTACTGAATATTCCTATAAATACTAGAAAATCAGGGATAGTATATTCCATGGTAGAAGAACATGTTTCACCAGTTGTATGAAAACCAAAATGTTTTTCATGTGGTAGTCATTGTCATTATTCATACAACTGTTTTCTGAAGAAAACTGGTAAGTCGAAATATGTTTGGAGACCAAAAAAATTCCTTGATAACCATTCTCCTTAACTTGGCCTACCTAAGTTTGTGAGATCACAGTCTGAAATGAATGATATATCACATATCAACATGAGTTACTTTGATACTAATTTGATAGGACCCAACCCGCATTGGATACCTCAGGAAAGAACTCATTCCTGCATGTACAAAGGAAAATCTCTAGCAAGAAAAACAGTTGGTACCTCGATTGTGGGTGTTCCCACCATATGACAAGTGATATAAATTTCTATCGTTGAAAGCTTACGATGGAGGATATGTTTCATATGCTGACAGCACAAAAACAAAACTCATTGGAGTTGGAACTGCCGGTAACGATTTACATACATAGATGATGTATGGCTAGTTAAGGATTTAGAACATAACTTAATAAGTATATGTCAATTGTGCAATAGGGGTCATTTCGTAACCTTCGTAAATGATAAATGTGTCGTTAAAAAGGACGATGAGGTTAGTTTTAGTGTTTCTAGGTATGACAATATCTACTGTATCACTCTTGATGATATCACTAACCAAAATGTCAAGTGTCTGGCAGTTACACATGATATCACATGGTTATGGCACGGACGCTGGGGACACGCCAATATGAAACTGATATCTCATTCAACCAGCAATGAACTGGTACCAGGTGTTCCTGACATGCAATTCACCAAGGATAGAACGCGTAAGACATGCAAAATGGGCAAGCATACTAAGACGTCCTTTAAGGTAAAGAATGTGATATCTACTTCGAGACCTCTGGAACTACTTCATCTCGACCTTTTTGGTTCGGTTCAGACAATGTCTCTACGAGGTAAAAGACATGCCTTTTTTATTGTAGATTATTATCGGTACACATGGGTGATATTCCTTGAGCGTAAGAGTGAAGCATTTGATAAATTTGCAACGCTAGTGAAGAGACTTGAAAATGAAAATGAAATGAGCGTATACAAGATACTTAGTGATAATGGTCTAAAATTTGATAATAAAACATTTGCAACTTTTTGTGATAAGTATGGGTATAGTCATAATTTTTCTGCTCCCAGAACACCTCAACAGAATGACGTAGTTGAAGGGAAAAAATAGAATGTTACAGGAGATGGCTAGATCAATGCTTCATGAGTACGATATTTCCAAACAATTCTGGGCGGAAGCTGTTAGTACAGCTTGATATGTGTCTAATCGTGTTTTCTTAGGCCAATATGAAATAAGACCTCCTATGAAATTGACGGTAGAACTCCAAATACAGGAGATTTCATGTGTTTGGTATTAAGTGCTTTATTTTGAATGATAGAGATAAAAGAAGAAAATTTGATTCTACGGTAGATGAATGGATATTTCTTGGTTACAATCATCATTCCAAAGCTTATCGTGTCTATAGTAAAAAGGAAAAAAGATTGTTCAAGAGTCTATACATGTAACCTTTGATGAGGTTCGTACTGCAGATGCTACTAATGAGGAAGGTATAGATTTGTCTCGTGCTAAGATACATGTTCCTGAAGGAATGGAATAGGTGATTCCAAAATACGAAAACATTGATACATTGGAACCAGAGGCTTCAGATGAACAACATCACAGAAAGTTCAGGCACGCTTGCAGTCATTAGACAGATCAAGTCATAGGGAAATGGAATCAAAGCACGAGAAACTGTATGAAATATACATACAGAGGAATGATGTATTGCTATGAATGGTAGAACAAAGGACCGTCTATGAAGCCCCAGATGACAAATCATGGATTCACGCTATGGAGAAGAGTTAACACAATTCGAAAAGAGCCAAGTATGAACGTTTGTAGAAAGGCTAGATGGGAAGTCCATTATAGGGAAAAATGGGTGTTCCGCAACAAACTCGATGAAAACGGTAAAGCCACCAAATATAAAATGAGATTAGTTGCAAAAGGTTATTCCCAGGAGGAAGGTATATATTTCGAGGAAACTTTCACTCATGTCGCTAGACTAGAATATATACGTGTTTTACTTGCATATACATGTTTTAAAAGATTTAAACCTTTTCAAATTGACGTAAGTGCTTTTTTAAATGGTTTTATAAATGAGGAAGTTTATGTCGAACAACCTCCCGGTTCTTTAAAAAAGGATTTTCCAATCATGTTTCAAACTGCATAAAGCGTTGCATGGTTTAAACCAGGCCCCTAGGGTATGGTATGAAAGATGGAGTAAATTTTTTATAGACAGGGAATTTACAACTGGAACTATTGATAACAACCTTTGTATCAAGTATGAATGTGATCACATATTGTTATTACAGATTTATGTTGATGATACAATTTTTGCAAGTAATAACAACCATCTTTCTGAGGAATTTTCTAAGTCCATGCAGAAGAAATTCGAAATGAGTCTAATGGGTAAGCTGGACTACTTCCATTGGTTGGAAATTAAGCAACTTGACTCGGGAACCTTCATATCCCAGACGAAATACATCAATGAACTGCTAGTCAAATTCAGAATGGTTATTCCAAAGTGCTGCCCTCTCCAATGCATCAGACCTCTAAAATCGATAGTGATGAATCAGGTACACAGGTTGATCAAACTCAATATTGAGATATGGTCGGAAGTATCCTTCACTTACCTGCAAGTAAACCTGATATCATGTTGTTGTTGGCATTTGCTCGAGATATCAATCGAATTCTAAGGAATCTCAGTTGACAGCAGTCAAGCAAATACTTAATTATATAAAAGGCACTGTTAATTTTGGTCGTTGGTATTCCAAAACCAATGAATTCTCATTAGTGGGATATTCTGATGCCGACTATGTTGGCTGTGGGGGAGATAGGAAAAGTACTAGTGGTACATGTCAATTAGTTAAAAATTCCCTAGTAACTTGGTTAGTAGAAAGCAAAATGTTGTCGCTCTTTCACAGAAGAAGCTGAATATATGACTTTAGGAAATTGTTGTCAACAAGTGCTATGGATGAAACAAACCTTTAGTGATTTTCGGTTAGATTATGACAAAATTCCTATTCGTTGCGATAGTACTAGCGCCATAGGTATTACTAAGAATCTGGTGCATTATTCTAGTACTATGCACGCACGATGTTCGTTGAATTATCGATGCACGCACGATGTTCGTTTCTCAGATATGAGGCTGTAAACTCTTATTCGATAGAGAAATATTCTTATACGAGATAAGAAAATTCTCATACGGGAGGAGGATTCTCTCATACGAGAGAAGAAATCTCTCATACGAGAGGAAAATTCTCTCATATGAGAAAAGAAAACTCTCATACGAGAGGATAAATCTCTCCTACGAGAGGAGAAATCTTTCATACGATAGGAATATGAAATTGAAAATAAGCATATTATCAAAGAGAAAGAAAGGATAATGGGTGCTCCAACCCGATCCGCCAGCGACCATGGTGTGGTAGATCTGTGACCGCCGACGGAGAACATATTAGAGTTTTTGTAGAGAGTTCTATGATGAAGTAAAATATGCTGATTGTTCGTGTTATGTTTTGTCCTGCGTTCGCTTGCTTTCTAATTAATTATCTAGCCGTTGAAAACCATAAAATCACTTGATCAACGTTAGTAATCATGCGTCCAAAACAAAATGTTTTCTTTAGGAAGTGTCTATATATGTTTCAGTGTTCGAGCTGGTTAATGATATATGAACATATAAGTTTTTCCAAGTTAACTAACAAAGTTGGTTCCAGTGATAAGCGGTTCGGAATCACTTAAGTTAGGTATCAGGTTCGATACATTGTATATGCAGCAACCCTTTCGGAGTCTTATCCACCAATTGTCAAGTGCGTGACTCGGGCCGACCAACCAAAAAAATAATTATCTCCTTGGTACATGAAACATATTTTTATATACATTTTATTTCACGATGATAAGCTTTTTTTTTCTTTTTTCATATAATTTGAGCTAATGGTCAATTTATTTATTACTTTGTTTTGTAAAAAACGTATGTTCCTGTAGGTGTTGGTCAGAATAGAGCACCAACTCACAAATAAATCAAGTTGCACACTTGCATACATTGTATTTTTATTCATTTCCCAAAAACATGTTATGATATAAGCATTGACTCAAAGACCTCTTTCATAAACGGATAACATTAGATATAAGTCGTAACTCGATCCTAACTAAGAAAGCAACATAGAAATTTCTTTTAGACGAAGCAAACTTTATTTGATAGCGGAAAAAAAAGGTGGGACACACAACATACGACCGTAGTAACACTTTTTATAGGGAACTTTGAGCCATGACGACGCTAAGACATGCATGCACCGGGCAGCAATCTTCAAACATCAAACGCAGAGTCAGCATATTGCATCATACAATCTTCCATTATAACATTTGCAAATTTGCAGAAGGGACAATTGGAAAGAAGACTTTCTTGGGCCTTGGCCAAGCAAAACGTGCAGTCTTCATCGCTCATATCGACGTTAATGCAACGTGCATATCCGTAAGCCACTATGTCACCAGCTGAGTAATCATAGTTCATTTCTCTTTCAGGCTCATACGCACATGTGGCTGCTAGATCGTTAAGCATTTGCTCCACAATCGTTCCATATGGGTCGTTTTCTCCCCATCTCTCGAGGCTGCATGCCATGTCTACAATGCTCGTGTTTGGTTCACCTTTCACAGCAGTGAAGTCAATCATAATTAGCAGTGAAAGCAAGGTGATGACAATGATATTAGTATTATTAGGAAATTGACTCATTTTCTTAACTCTTTCCTTCTGTTTTTACTTTTTTTTTTTTTTTTTTTTCCTGTTCGATGGTAATAACTAAGCCTATTACTTTTCTGCTATATATAGAGAGACTGATGGCCTTGTTTTCATAAAAAAAAAGAATGTACTGCGCGAAAGGTTAGACAAGGTGCATGGGCGTGCGATTTATCCAATATATCTAATAACGACATTAACATGGCGTTTTCTGCTAATTTAATAGGTTCTTTGTAGTTTGATAGGAAGAATCCATCATAATCCACCCAATATAGAGAATATAATATAAAAGATTTCTCGTACATAACAAAGAGAAGTATCGTGATTAACTATAATGCTTCTGTCGACAAGTATACTCTTTGTCCCTCATGAAATACAAATCCTTTTTTCCGTGAGACATTATCATTCAAACATTATGATAAGATGCAACACTAAATTACAATAATATGCTATTGAAATTCTAAACATACGAATCGTCCACTGGCATGGTGTAAAACATCATAGGGAAACGAAAAAGAAATAGTGATTAATTCTTGGAACCTTGTCATAGTACCCAACATATAACCGTTCTCTTGATCGAATAGAGCTAGAAATCATAATTACGAAAGAAAGATGGTAGAAACTATTTATCGTCCTGTAAATTATGTTGGTTTTCGGTGGTGTCGGTGTATTTGTTGGTGGCTAATTTCTGCAGACTCAAACGGGGTAAGTCGAGGCACGTACTACGTACGTTGTCCATAAGTCGTATCGCCCCGATATTACGTGCTCAATCGGTTTAACGGCGAGCGTCCCCAAGATACAACGACTTCTAACTTCAGAATCAAGCACTTTCGACTCAACGAAGTTTTTCGACGAATCTTACTACGAGACTCGGTTCTTTCTTGCACTATGATCCTAGGACGTGTTTTCTAGTATGCGATGAATGCAACTTGTCCTCTTCTAATTCAATGATGTGGCGAACCTATTCATAGTGACCCAAGGGTCATCAGTACAAAAAGGTGTATCTCTTCAAGAGAAAACACCCTTTCAATTGTACCTTTTGTAAATGTACCATTTGAAATATACCTTTTAGATTATTTCAACCAAAATATCCAACAATCCCCCACATGAATGAAACTAATGCATATGTACGTTGACTCTTGCAAGAAAGTCCTGACGACCCATCATTGCATCAGGATATGTAGCTTGTGGCTTTGAACATTCCGTAGTGAAATGCTATCGGATTTACTCGCTGCTCGGTGAACGTGATGTCTTAAACTGGCGGTTTTTTGTGTAAACCAAGACAACAACATACACACAATGATGAATCTGATCTCTTTCGATACTCACGTTGTGTCCGTTTCGGCCTTGGACCATATCTCGGATTCATAAGTGTTAACATTGAAGCGGCCCCACTTTTCACTTATATAGGTGACCGACTATTAGAATTTAATCCTGGAGTAGCTCGAAAGACTCCATCAATTTTCGCAGTCATCATTAAAAGCCTAAATGCTTACCCTTACCACACGTCATCGAGAGATTAACTGGGCAGCTCTCATGAATGGACATTTAGGATTTCCAAGTATACAACTGAAATAGCCACAACTTAGTTGTCTCATTGAACCAAGTTCGTGGGATCTCCACTCATCATGGTTGAGTTTTCACTGTGCCTTTTTTTAGTGTCTGGATTTTTAATCATTGCCCTTACTGCAGTGTTTAACTGTTCTCTAGTAATGCCTTTCGTCAAAGGATCTGCTATGTTCTCTTTAGACGTCACATAATCAATAGAGATTATTCCACTAGAGATTAGTTGTCTTACGGTGTTATGTCTCCGACGTATGGGTCGAGACATGCAACTTAGTGCCCTGCCGATAGGCGTCATGCTATCACAGTATATCATTATCGCTGGCACATGTTTGTTCCAACAACGAATATCCTCCAGAAAAATTCCGAAGCCATTCAGCTTCTTCGCCGGCTTTATCTAGTGCAGTCAACTCCGATTTCATCGTTGATCGAGGTATGCACGTTTGCTTTGAGGTTTTTCATGAAACGGCTCCTCCACTGATGGTAATACGTAACCACTCATGGATTTGGAGTCTTTACTATCAGATATCCAATTCGCATCGCAATATCCTTCGAGAACTGCGGGATATCTAGAAAAGAGTATAGCATAGTGTACTTCAAATATCTTAGCACTCTCTTTAGTTCTATCCAATGGCTATTATCCGGAATATTAGTAAACATGTTAAGTTTACTCACTGAATATGCTATGTCAGGTCGAGTGCAGTTAGACAGATACATCAGACTGCCATCACCCTAGCATATTCGAGTTGTGTTATAAGTTCTCCTTTATTTTTGACCAAATGCAGATTAACGTCTACATGTGTCTTAACCGGAGGATCATCGAAGGTTTCAAATTTCTTTAACACGTTCTCAACGTAGTGAGATTGTGTCAGAACAATTCATTCCGCTGTCTTAGAGACATTTATCCCTAATATGACATCAGTCAAACCCATATCCTTCATGCTGAAATAATTTTTCAACATATTCTTCGTATTCACGATATTTTGTGATTGTTTCCCAATATCAACATGTCGTCTATGTAAAGACATACAATCAATAGTTTGTCGGGCGTGCCTTTAAAGTCAACACATTTATAACTCATTTTTATTTTAAAACCATTCGATAGCATCGTCATATCGATTTCCTCATGCCACTGTTTCAGCGCTTGTTTAAGCCCATAAAGTGGTTTCACGAGACGACATACTTTGTTCTCTTGCATGGGTGCTACAAACCCTTCGGGTTGTTTCATATATATTTCTTCTTCTAATTCCCCGTTCAAGAATGTTGTCTTCACGTCCATTTGGTGTATCTCGAGATCATACAACGCTGCAATAGCAACGAGAACTCGGATGGACGTTATCCTTGTTACGGGCGAATAGGTATAAAAAAATCATAACCTTCCTTTTGATTGAACCCCTTAGCCACTAATTGGGCTTTATATTCTTCGATCGACCCATTGGTCTTTAGCTTCCTTTTAAGGATCCACTTACATCCGAGAGGTTTGCACCCCTTCGGGAGATCTACCAGTTCCCAGGTATGATTTTGCATGATGGACTCAATTTCGCTGTTGATAGCTTCTTTCCAGAACGGTGCTTCTGGACTGGACAAGGCTTTTTGCAATGTCTGGGGTTCGTCGTCCATCATATTTGTCAGAAAGTCGGGTCCAAATGATTTGACCACTTTCTCTCTTTTACTTTGCCTTGATTCCTCATTTTATTGAGTTAAACTTTCAACGGCATTGTAAGTTCTTTTTCCAGAACTTATCTCATTTCTCTCCTTATTCGAAAAGATATTTTCGAAGAATGATGCGTTCCTCGACGCGATTATAATCCATGCCTTCATGTGAGGGATTTCTGAATTGTGCACTAGAAATCTGTATACACTACTGATATTTGCATATCCGATGAAAATGCAGTCAACAGTTTTGGGTCCTATTTTAACTAGTTTCGATTTAGGTACTTCGACCTTTACTAGGCACCCCCACACTTCATAGTGTTTATAAGATATTTTCCTATTGTTTTTCCTTAACTCGTCAAAGTCTTATTCCCTTTAGTGTGGCAACACATTTGGAATGCGATTTGCTGACAGAAATGCTTCCCCCACAAATTCCTGGGTTGTCAGAACTATTACAATTCATCATCTCCTCATAGGCTCCATATAAGCCAAACGTGACAAAGATGGAAACATGTAGGCCCAACATGGCCTAAACTCGGGGCATAATGCGCAATACATCAATACGCAAAAAACTCTAGTGGGTCCAACATATTCCTTTTTTCATATTGGTCCGTGCATCTAAATGCACTACTGCTCAAACGCAACACCTTTGCAGCGCCACGCAGCCCACTACAACGCCCAATGGAATTGCTGCATGTACAACCTCCACAGAAGCAGTGGCCTTCACAGCCCCGCAGCGCCCGGCGGTGCTTCCGGTGCTGCAGCTAGCGCCGTCCTGGAGAGCTCAACGGTACTCATCCCCGCAGATTTGCAGCCTACACGCCCATGGCCACCCCTCATGCACGGCCATGCTTCGTGCATAAGCCTGCAGCGGCGTCGTGTAGCAGCTACACGTCGTGCCTTCGGCGGCGCACAGCAGCAGCTACGGCTTTCTCAGCCCTACAGTGCTCGCTACGCTGCCGGTGCATTGCACACGCAGCCATTTGCCCAGCTGCTAGTGCCCATAGTACATGGTACACAGCCATACGTAGCCCCACACGGAGACCTACGCTGTACCACAAGCCCGAGTGCGAGACGCACTACCCCCGATTTCGTCGGCTCAGAGGCAGGGGCGTTCCCGGCCAGTTCCGCTGATCTTCCTTCTATCAAGCAGTCGGAGAATCATTGCTACTCCGTAGCGTCCATCTTGGGCGGCCTCCCAGAAGTTGTCTCCGGGAGCGGAATGGAGGGAACCGCTCGAGGCTTCTTCTTTGTTTGTAGCTTGAACAGCGATTGAGTTCCCTTTTGTTCTGCGACATATGTTGTTGTTCACTCGGCGGAAGAGATAATTGGTAGCAGCCGAACCCCCAACAGCTTGCAGAGCTTCAGCGAGGCTGCCGTGCAGCCGAACAGCGTCCAGCGGCGCAGCCATGCAGCGCTGAGCAACTCAGATATCACATTTGATCCGCAGCAGCCGAGCTGTACCACCCTCGCTCAGTCCAGATTCGACGTGATGCCCCTCATTCAGCCTCCACGAGATGCTCTGCAACTTCGTAGTCTCACCGGATCCGACGCGCTGCCACGCGCCTTATCCCACCGACCTCAGCCCGAGCATCGTTGCTGCCATCGCACACCGCAGTGCAGCTGCTACATGCTCAAATGGGGTTTAGACCCAATAAATAAAAGCTTAACCGATTTTAATTAAATCGAGAAGCCGTCGTTCGTCGAAATCCGAAATTGATGAAAGATTCAAATTCTACGTTTCGAGGGGAATTTATCGAATATTAATTGGCTCAAAACCAATGTCGGGTGAATGAGAAATTAATTTTCGAAGTTGGCCCAATAAAGAGATGAAATATATATTTAATATATAAAGGGACTTGTCGTTGTCCCACATTGGAAACTTCATCACTTTTTCACTTGGTTATAAGGAGTCTCCCTACATGGGCTACTCAAATAGCTTGCCCAAGTGGTTGGTGGGTTATGGGCTCGTGGGCTTGTGTGGGGGTTTTGGACCAATTATAGCCCAAGTGCGAGGCGGTGCCCCGCACCGCCGAGCCCGAGCCCGGACCCGGGGCCGACATCGACCCGAGCCGTGCCAAGTGCGCAATGAGCGTTTTGAGGCGCACTTAGCACGACGCATCGGAGCGATGAGCTTTGAGGAGCCCTTAATTTTATATCGGAGCGATGAGCTTTGAGGAGCCCTTAATTTTATACTCCGGTGAGGCGGCGGCGGTGATGTCACCGGTGATGTGGTGGTTCCGGTGACGTGACAAGTGATGCTGACGTGTCAGAGGACACGTGTACAAGTGAAACTGACGTGGCGCTGACGCAAGCGCTGAGTGGACGACGATGACGTGTGCAGACCCATTGGGTCGGATGTTCGTGAAGCGGGTCGAACGGAGCGGTTCGGACCGAACCGTTGGGTCAAGAAGTAACTATTGACGATTGGGCCCAGAAGTTGCGTTTATTCGCAGAATGGCTCCCAGTCAAAGTTCCAGAAACTATCAAAAAGACCCAACAGTTGCAACGCTTCGCGAAATGACCCCAGAAAGTTTTGCCAGCTATAAATAGGCCCCTGCAGAATTGGAAAAATCATTCAATCGACCCCCATCATTCTAGAGATAGTGCATACACAGTTCAGAGTAAAATAAAAGCAAGAAAGGCTCGAGTCTTTGAGTAGATTCGCCGATAATTTTGTATCGTTGTGCAACGTCCAAAATTCTGAAGTCGTTGTATCTTCGTGACGGATTGCGATAACCCGAGGCACTGAAATACGGGGCAATAACGTCTTACGGACAGCGTACGTAGTACGTGCCTCGACTTCAACTATAACAAATTTCTGTTCGAGTTTCTGCAGCCATCGACCAGACGGTATACACCGGAACCAATAGGTACGTCGTCGGCCCGAGCAGCCAGACCAGCCCTGAGCTACGCCTTCCCTCGAACCTCATAGGCTCCACCACTTGCATCCCATCCAATCCGAGTAAATGAACTCTACAGGCTGAGCCGCAGGCCGCGTGATGTCTCTGTTCCCGAAACAGCATCAGAAGCTTATGCGCCTTCTGCTTACCTCGTACGGTCCACATCACCGACATAGACACCAGAGAAAGTATCGTCTCCTCTTGAAGCACCATTTCGCTGCACTTCTCGTCCCCGTTGCACAACAAGAGAAGGCACGGGCACTTGCTCTTGCTCCATGGCCCGCCCCCCTCGAGGATTCCGTCGAGCCCGGTAATTAGCCCCGTGGCTCCCGAGATCTGAGCCCCCGCAGTCCTGCTGGAAGCCATAGATGAGCACTGCGATGTACTTCTCCGTGCACGCGTGGTGGCTCGGGCTCGCGATGAGGGACCCGAGGCTGCCCACGATGCCTGAATTGAGGAGGTAGGGGACGTTCGCAGGGTTATTGAAGACGTTGTAGAGGGTCTGGAGGGCATCGAGCTTCGGTCTCGCTTTCGTCAGACCGGGCTGAGAAGCAACGTTTCAGTGAACGTTGTTACTGTGGAAGACCCACAGCAACCGTCTCTTTACGAGTCGGCTGGTTTAGGAAAAGGTGCCTCATTTATTTTTTTTTTGTTATTATTATTATTATTTTTTCAAGAGGCACCAAACAGATAGCTTTTACTTGTAGCCGTATTTTTGTACCGCCTCGAACGTGAGAATTTAGTTCTTTTTGCTAGAGCAGCCTGCTTGATTCACCTGCCTGAT
Source organism: Linderniella brevidens (assembly GCA_004919715.1). Lineage (NCBI taxonomy): Eukaryota > Viridiplantae > Streptophyta > Magnoliopsida > Lamiales > Linderniaceae > Linderniella > Linderniella brevidens. The sequence goes on along the minus strand of SWDC01000150.1, from coordinate 2,349,161 downwards.
TCGGATCAACCGCCCTTGCCACTTTCGCTATACTTTAACGAAGAACAATAGAGAGGTTGGTTAGTAAGGAACGGCAGTAGGCATTAGAAGACAGTAACAATATTCCTTAGAATATTGGCGTGAAATGTTGCTGCTTGCACGGTAGCCATCGAAACAAAGACATCTCGATACGTCTTATAGTTTTCGGTGCTGTCAATGTATTTGTAGGTGGCTAATTTATACAGATTCGGGGTAACTCGAGGCACGTATTACGTACGTTGTCCGTAAGATGTATTGCCCAAATATTACGTGCTCAATCGATTTAACGGCGAGTGTCCCCTAGATACAACAACTTCTAAATTCGGAATCGCAACATTTTCGATAAGATTTTATTCGATCGTAAAACTTAGCGGCGAAAAACTTTAGTTTTCGATAAGATTTTATTCGATCGCAAAACTTAGCCCTGGCGTTTTTGTTCCGTTCGTCACGGAGGAACGTATGCGGTCTTATTTCGACTCAACGAACTTTTTTCGGTGAATCTTACTACGAGACTCGATTCTTTCTTGCACTATGATCGTAGGACGTGTTTTCTAGTATGTCATGAATGCAACTTCGTCTTCTAGTATGCTGTGGGGAACCTATTTATAGTGACCCAAGGGTCATCAGTACAAAAAGGGTGTATCTCTTCAAGACAAAATATTCTTTCAATTGTACATTTTGAAAATATATCATTTCAAATAAATCTTTAGATTATTTTATTCAAAATATCCAACAAATTATTCCTTCATTTTGATAAACGTATTTTCTTATATTTATAATTATATTATTATTAAGCTAAATGAGTGAATTTTGCATAAGTTTAATGCGTATATTTATTTTTTGTGGAAGTTCAAGACCATAATGATTACAAGCAATTATTATTTTGAGGTGGAACCTGCAAAGGAAGATAGGAGATGGGAATTCCCCCGCGACATTCATTTCTCACGCTGAAGATTTCATTTACTGCTTGGGAAGAAAATATTCAAGATCTTATCATCAATGGGCTGCTCGAGTGCAAAAAGACTGCGGAGAAAATCTCTATGTCGATTTAGGTTATTTAGAGAACCTTACCCACCAGCGAAAGGAGGGGGGACTGAAAATCTGACACACGCACGCATACGGTTGAGAAGATCACGAAGCTTGCTGCTGAAGTTCAGGGCCATCCACCGGGGATGTACGACGTCGACAACACCATTGCGATAAACGCCAAATTCGGCGCCCTACAACAACAAATTTCAGCAAGCGGCCTTCAAATGCAAACGTTGATGAATGCGCTCCTTCCCACTCTAGCAGCAAAGCCGGCCGTTAATGTTGTTCAAACGCAGACTGCACCGAGGAACCCCGTGACTGCCCAACCTCCTCATTCATTTCCGACCTATATTCCACAATGTGCTACATGCGGAGGAACCCACGATGCGGCTCATTGTCCAGACACTATTCCAACAGAGCAAGGTGACTACATGGAAAACTACCAAGGTCAGCGAAATTTTGTCTCGAATCGAGTTCATCCGAACTTAGACTATGGAAATCAACAACAAGCTCCGCCGGGATTTCAAAATCAATGAACGCATGGATACCACAATGGAAATGTAGAGGCTGCCCCTGAAAGTCGCGTAGACAAGCTAATGGGATGTGTTGCTAAGCTAATGGGAAAGCTCGACTCTCGCTTGAATAGTCAAGAAGTGCGGTTGCAAAACACCGAGTCTTCGCTACGGGCCTTAGAGAAGCAAGTTGGGCAGATAGCCGAATCGATTCAACAACGCCTTTCGATTCGTTGCCAAGTTACATCGAGACCAATCCGAATGACCACCATGTAAAGGCGGTGACACTTCGTAACGGGAGAGAACTCGAGGAAGTGGAACTCACGAAGATGGTAAGCAGCGAGGTCGATAAAGAGGAAGAAGTCGTATCTAAACCACCTGTCAAGATGTATCAACCAAAAATCCTGTATCCAGCGAGACTTAAGAGGGACATCATGGACGACCAGTTTGGTAAATTTCTTGCAATATTTAAACAATTACATATTAATTTACCTCTTGTCGAAGCACTTGGCAGATGCCCCGCTGGGCAAAGTTCTTGAAGGATCTCATCACGAATAAACGTAAGCTGGAAGACGTGTCTACAATCGAACTACGAGGGGAGTGATCTGTCGTCTTACAAAGCAAGATCCCAAAAAAGTTAAAAGACCCAGGGGAGTTTTACTATACCTTGTTTAATAGGCGATCTAGTGGTACATAAGGCGTTGGCCGACTTAGGCGCCAGTATATGCGTTATTCGATGTTTAAAAAACTTGGTTTAGGAGAACCGAAACCCACTAGGATGAGTATTCCATTAGTGGATAGATCAGTTAAGTATCCTATGGGCATTATCGAAGATGTTCTGGTTAAAGTTGATAAATTTATAATTCCTGCAGATTTTGTTATTCTCGACATGGAGGAAGACGAAGATATTCCTCTAATCTTAGGAAGGTCATTCCTCGCTACAGGAGGAACCATGGTCGATGTTCGTAACAGAACACTAACATTAACTATAGACGGCGAGAAAGTGACATTTGATATGGCCGAGTCCATGAAAAATGCTGAGAAGTTAAATGAATTAATTAAGGGAAAAGATTCGTAAACTTTTTAATCTTACTACGCAACTTTTGAGAGGGGAAACTTTATTTTCGGAAGCATTACTTGAGGGGAAGAAATAAATACAAAAAATTTGATATAATTTTCGTTTTTTTCAACTAGTGTATTTTTGCCATTTTATTTTGAAAATAAATAAAACTCGCCAAACAAAAAAAAAACAGAGTATATCGCAAAATTTATTTTCGATAAATGAATACTACAGAGAAATCTTACATTATCGAGATTTTTTATTTCGATAAAGGCATATGCACCGAGAAATTTTATCGCAAACTTCATCCGAATTTTTTTTCCTCGATACACCTCATCCGAAAAAAATTCTCGATAATCCTCATCTCGAATTCTCGATAAATCTCATCCGAAAAAATTCTCGATATACATACATATATATATACATATATACATATATATATACATATATATATATATGTGTGTGTGTCGGTGTAAAAAAATAAAAAAAGAAGATAAAAAAAAGGAAAAAGAGAGAAAAAAGAAAAAAGAAGAAAAAAAAAATCTCCTCCCATCTTTATCACACTTCATGGGCACTTCCTCCAATATTCAAAGATGGACTTCAAGGAAGAATCTCAAGTTTAAAACAGGCAAATATTTCCAAAAGGTGAATGTGATGATTCACTTGACGATTCACATGCTCATTTTCAACGACCTGCTGATTCAAATTAAACAACAATTATCACGTATCCCATAATCATGTAATTCTAGTTTCCATGTTTCAGTCTAATCTGACTTGATCCTAACCCCGAAACGTTTCCGAGCATTAGTGACGATTCGACATCTCACCTTCTGAATCATCCGAACAACAAACAAGATGACTTCGATGATGACTTGGAAATCTTTGAAGGTACATAATTCTCTTATCTCATAAATAATTCTTACCAACCCCCATATGTACAAGTGCTAATTTTATTAGCTCCCGGGTAAAAGACGCCGCATTAGGTCAAATGGCGTGTGCACACCCGAGCCTTACCCACTCATCGTCTCCCAAATGACCGATGTTTCATTTTCTCACGGGGAAGCATATATGCTATCACCGCTTCACTCGGAAGAGGAAGATATTGAACTAATGGTAATTCGCCTCTTACCACACTTTCCTTGATCACATCGAGTCTACCGTGTCCTCACTTCCTACATGTTTATAATTTTCTAGGACACGTACACTTTTTATATACTTGGTCTTTGTGATCAAGTTAGAACTTCCGTAGACATGTCACTCTTAGACATGTTTCGAGGATCAGAAGGAAGTCATGCCGTTGCAACATCAAAACAACAACAATATTAGACCATCTTCTACGAGCAACACTCGTAGAACGCCTTAGTGGCCCCGGATTCATATCAACGGAATGCCTTAGGGGCTTTGTCGGGTTATTACCGAATTTGATTTCCTACAAAGTGTACAAACTCCATCTCCTTGTCACGACGATGCAATCATCTTGCCAACGACGATGTTCCATTTGGACACATCGCCATGACGATCTCCCCACTCGATCATCATGAGGGGGAGTATTATTAAAGAAAATAAGAGCAATACAACAAAGGAAGTGCAAGATTGATCGAAAATGCAAAATCCTCAAGTGTCGTCATCAAGCAAACACCACGAGCTTTCAAAGACCGAAGTTGTCGCTCGTGTAATTCTCTCCAAATTTCAAATCGAATTCTCCGATTCCAACACAAGTTTGAACTAAAATAGGGGGAGTTTCTTCGCAATCAAAGGGCGAGATGGAACAGAAAAAGAGGAGGTTCTCCAACACAAAGGAAAATTCTCCAAAAACCGGCAAGCAACTTTAGACACCTTCCCGGAATTTGTGAGACGAACTTCAAGAGAAAAATAGAAGAAAGATCCGGTGCCGAGAAGAGTATTACAAGACATGGTGAACTTGAAGATCTCTAAAGAAGGAAGAGATCACAAGACAAGATAAATGAAGAGATTATACAAATAATCTCATTATGGGGAGCTTGCTGGGACTCGAGGAATCTTTTAAAAAAGAAGACAAGATAACCAACACTCAAGCAAAGATTAAACACAAAGGGAAAGATTGTTAGATGAAATTTATTGTGTTCAATATAAATATGTTATCTTAGTCTTGTACTGTAATTAGTAGTTTGAGCTTAATCATAATTAAGTCATAGATTAGGACTACTTAGCAAATAGATCAAACTTGTTTGGTATATAATTTACGCTAATGTGATGTATTAGGGCGTTAAGAATTCACATTAATGAAATTAGGCTTTATAGAGATATCGAAGAAACGAGCGTAAGAGAGAATTCTCGAGAACGCTTCTGCTACTCAACTTTGCGATAATTCATCCTTAACTCTTTGATTAATGAATTATTCACCAAATCTGGACTCCACACTTTATTTGCACCATCTTCAAGTTAGAGAAAATGACCTAGCTCATATTTCCGTCAGAGATAAGGACCCATTGGCTGTGAAAAGACGTTATTGCCCATCGCTGTTTTGATATCCAAATATGACGAATAATGCCACACGGTCGAAACGAAACTCATGTTAGAAAAGTGATGTAATCTCGACGTCAAAACGATGCAATCTCGGCGTTAAGAAACCAATTAGGTGAAAAAAGACCTCAATTCGCCAAAGTTCTTAATGATCAAGCGCAGGTATTAAGGGAAAAATGCATTATGACTGAAAACAAAAAAGCTGGTTGAAAATGAGGTGAAATGAAGACGTTAATGATAGAATAAGGTTGTAATCTTCTATATATATATATATATATAAATAAGGTTGTAATCGACCCAATTTGATCACGGATCCTAATAATCAACCCAAAATTTCCGACGTTAGTCATGAACAAAATTGCAGAAATTAACTGTCAACAAAATTGATACTATTGATAGTCAGTACCAATTGACGCATACACTATAACACATGTCGTACTGATTAAAACAATTTCTTAATATATTTCTTGAGAAAAAAATAAAACTTCGGTAACAAATGTTGACCATTTTATAACCAATGTAGCCCTAATTATAACTCATAATTCATTTTAAGTTTAACAAGGCAATTGGTAACCCGAAGGCACTATAACAACAGATGCTGCTAACTTTTATAATGGTTTCTGCCCCCAACGTACCTAATCAACTATAAAGTATGACGATTACTTTCGTTCAGACTTCAATAACACTTTCAGTTTTCTAACATTTTCTAAAACTGCGGAAATTAGCTTTTCCAGAACTTTATACATACTAGGAAAGAATCATGTTGCCCTGGTAAGATGGGAAGTTGTCTGCATGCCAAAGAAGCTTGGGGGCTGAATATCAAATGCTGTGAGAAGTGGAATAATGCTCTTATAGGCGAGCATGTCTGGGACATTGCTAGTAAACAAGATAAGTTGTGGGTGAGGTGGATTAATGGAATCTACTTGAAAGGGATTAATTTATGGGATTATCAGCCACCAAGTGATTGTAATTGGCACTGGAAGAAGATAAACAAAGCAAAGAAATTGTTTGAACATGGATATGTGGCTGGCAGATGGTTGCATACGGTATCAGGTACCTATTCTGCTGCTGCTGGCTACAAATGGCTGACAGGTGAGGGAGGAGATTTTTATACAATGGCATTGTTTGGTGCAGATACAATATTCCAAAACACTCTATCATTGCTTGGATTGTTATGCATCATAAACTGCTGACATTTGATAGATTAGTGACTTGGGGAATTGCTGTTAGTAACACAAATTGCAGGTTGTGCTCGGCTTCGATGGAATCTATGAAGCATTTGTTTTTTGCTTGTCCATACAGTAAGAAGGTGATAATGCATATGTCTCACTGGCTACATGGCATAAATATTCCTTTGGATTATAGCAGATGGTGCAAATGGGCCATGAGAATGGCCAGGAAACAGAGGACTTGGAGCAAGATTATCATATCAAGCTGTGTAGGAGCTATCTATTTTATCTGGAGGGAAAGGAATGCACGTGTTCATGACGGAGCAGAGGCGGATGCAATGACAACAAAACACATGTTGCAGCAGGAAATCAAGTGGAAGATGATGGGATGCTTGGATCGAATCAAGTCCAGCAATGACAGGGTTCGCATTCAACAATTTCTCATGCTTTAAATAAAAAGGTCGAGGTTCATATGTTTGTCTTCAAGTTTTATATGAATTATATGTTAGAAGGATTAATAAAGTTGATGTAAACATTGAGAAAATCTGTGGTAATGAAAGTTATTTCATACCAAAAAAAATAAATATGTATTGTAAAATGTCTATCGAAAAGTATGTTCTCGTCCCACTCGCCAATAACATGAGAGAAGCTGAAAAACTTGAAAGATTTGCTCGTGAAATCAAGATGTTCCTCAACCTCGGAGACAAGTGTTGATAGATTCAAGATCAACTCTATATTAGGATTAATGGTGGATAGCGAGGGTTTATTTCTTTCACGCTGAGATTTGATAGAATATACGTTTTCTGGGCGAGCAACGTGCGGTCGAAATGTTCAAGAGTGCTTGAAAAAATAATTGCATGAATTGGTGTGCCCTGAAATAGTTGGATGTGAAGCTTTGAGCGAGTTTGATAATCGAAGAGAAAAATTAGTTAACATAAATAACGTGAAAGCGTACTTACATTGGAATCAATGAATATGAGCTTCTGTATAGTCTTTTTATCTTGCCGCGGATTTTTATCCGCTCCCTGCCTAGTGACAACAATCTTTATCGCAACACTTCGATCCTCGCTAAGTTGGGATTTAATTGGAACAATCGTGAGACAAGTTCTCCATGGTTGTTGTTGTGGAACCGAATTTGGCACGCAAGGAATAACTCGTAAAGTCTACCACATCAATGAGGAAACATCTATATCAACATCTATCCATATATATACACACGCATTTGAATTTGTGGAATACCATGGGTTTAGATATTCTTTGTAACTAAATTTTGTTTTGTACATTGCATTAGAATGCCAAATGACTAATTTTGTTTTGTACATTGCATTAGAATGACATATATAGTCCTCCAAGTACATTGCATTAGCATGGTATTGTTCAAACGTATGTACATGTAGAATGTCATACGTTCATGCATAATCTTATTTATTATACATATGTTAATGCATAATCTTATTTATTATATTATTATATATAGTAATCGAAATGTTCTGATGTAGGATGTAGGTGCAATGCATGTTACAGATGAAAAATAATCCTCATTTAATGCGTTAATGAAATTTCCAAATTATGGAATGCATTATATTATTTATTACTTATAAATAATAATATAGATTATTAAAATAAATCATTTAAGGGTAAAATGGTCAAAACACAATAGGACAAAACACATTTGGGATTCACACTTTTATAATAATATAGATATAGATATAGATATAGATGATAGTCAATAACGTTTTACGCATACCCTATAACATATGTCGTGCAGAATATAACATTTTTTTAAGTGAGGTCTGGAAAAAACATAAAACATCAACCAACACATATTGAGCATTTTATACCTAATAAATCCCTAGTTATAACACATAATTTATTAAATTTGGAACAAATTTAGTAACCCAAAAATTACTACAATTGTAACACATGTTTCTAATTTTATAATCCTTTTGCACAATGAGTTACCTTATCAATAGTTAAATAACAGTTATTATCCTCTCAATAATACTTTCACTTTTATATGCATTTTGCGTAGCCCAAATTCTGTATTGGGTTTATATGTACTAAATATAACAATTAGATCTTGAAATAAGACACAATCTAGTTTACTGATAACACAAACCCTAACTCTGAACAAATGCTCCAAACGATGGCTCCGAAGAAGAACACACCACTGAGGTCCCACAACTGTCCGGAAGCCAGAAAAGGCAGGCGGCGACATGTCGAAGGTCGAGGAGAAGCCCGTAGACGTCAAGACCTCTTAAGAAGCCGATGTGAGCCCAAGTTCTTTCGGAACACAATGACGGCTACTATGGATGGAGCAAGCTAAAATCATGAAGATGCGGTGGATAGAAAGTTGTTCGCTTTTTTCCGACGGCTATAGACATGTCAGAACCCTGGCGGGAAGTTGATGGGAATTCTCAAAAGACTAACTCCAGACGCGACGATTTTCAGGTTTGGGGCGAATACTATAGTGTCGTTTTCTGCGAGTGAAATTTTTTGCATTTATGGGTCTTAGGGCAAATAATGGTGAGTTTGTAGATATGAGTTTTAAAATTAAAGATGAGGTCCTACTTTTTAAGAGATTCCTTAGTCGATTATTTCGGGAAGACGTTATTGTTAAAATGAAAGTGTTGGTGAAGGAAAATGAGCGGGTTAGTTTGGAGGATTTTCGCCGGTTGTATATACTATTGGTGTGTATTTGTATTCTTTTCCCGACTTCAACGTACGTCTTCCCGAATTCTTGTCTATCTACGTTGAGCGGTTGGAAGGATTCGATAATTATGTCTGGGGACAAGCAGTTCATTCTTTTCTTGTGAGATCGATTGTGCAAAAGCCGGAGACAATATAGGTTGCACACTTGGTTTTTTGGTATGTTTTATCTGCTAATGTTCATTAACGTTATGCTGTTTTTGGCCTTATTTGTTGTTTAATGTATTTCATACAACTTTCAGGTGTGGGTGTATGAGCATGCACCATCGTTACGCAAGAGGGAGTCCATTGACGACATTCCTCGGTTCAATAGGTGGGTTGGCTCAACAACGCGACCTAGTGAAAAGAAGGCGATTGAATTGATCAAGAAATTAAAGCGTGCTGACAAAAATGTACAACTCCTTGCCCGCTAATCAAAGACCATGTCCAGTCCAAGTATGAAATTGAGAAGGATGACAAGAAAAAGGCTGATGAGAAAGTGGCCGATGAGGAGGTTGTGTGGTGAGACCCTATTGGCCGATGAGAATGTAGTCGATGATGAGAATGGGCTGGGTCTGATGAGAATTTTTGTGTTGATGAGGCAATGACTGTCACTGAAAAGGATGGTGCTGCTAAGGTTGATAAAGTGCCTGAAAAAGGATGGTGTTGATGAGGCTGTGAATGTTGCTGAAAAAGGATAATGCTGATGAGGAGGCTGATAAGGTGGCTGAAACGATGACAGAGAAGGAAGGGTGTTAAAGGTAATGAGGAGGTTGACTCTGATGCGACGATAGTCGATACTTAGGGAGTTCGTTAGGTGTTTCGACGGTGGATATTGAATCCAAGAAGTATGTAGCTGCAACTACTCTAGATGCTTCCTCGATCGCTTGGAATGTGATGACAAGGGGTGGCAGGACCAAAAGAAGGAGCTCCCGGAACTACCCCTCCTCCTCAAAAGAAGCGAAGGACTGAAAAAATGCTTCGAAGAAGGCCATTGAAGTTCTAGATATGTCACCGATACGCGTTCCCTCAGGCAGACCAGATGAAGGTGGGGATGAAGATTCCCGGAAGATCCCTAAAGAATATGACGTCAAAATTTCTCTCTATGTGGCTGAGAGAGAACTTATTGACCAATACATAAAGAGAGACAGCTACATGTAAGTTTTTTTGCTTCAATTTCTGCAAAATATTATTCGGTGCGTGACTAAAGGTTGTTGTAAACTCATCTATAAAGTCATTTGGGATGATGAGATGATGTCTTTGAAAGGTGTTCATTTGGCAGTAATGATGATAGTGCATGCTATAATACACACGTGGTTTAAATACTTAGCATTGACACTCTACAAAGTGATGGGGTATCGTAAACTGATATAGCATTGACACTCTGCCAGGATTCTTCTAATCTTCACACAGAAAATCTACGATCTATGTAAAGGTAAAACACACTAGGCAAAAACAGATTGACGAAAATAATATGGTGAGAGCTCTCTCGTTGTTTCTTTTTACTCGTTCGCCACACTTTCCATTGATATTTAAGTCTTCTATTTATAATCTCGTATTCATCAACTCCAATCATCTTCATGTTCCCCATTATGTCCACGACTCCAATACAGAGATATTGGTTTGAGTTGTTCAGCCATGATCTCCTATCTACTCTATTTTTAGTAAGTGCTTGTCTCGTTCATCCATACTCCATATTTTTAGTATTCACTTCACTCCACTCTCTTTTGAACAAGTCCATCTCATAGATAACTCCTACACACACGTATATAAAGCTATAATAAAAGTGCAAACGGTTTTTGGGTGTGAAATACAAAACAAGGATGGAGCAAGTCTGAGTCAAACGATGTTGACTTAAGAATTGTTTCCACATTGTCAATGTCAACATTAACAATCTCCCCCTTTTTTTCTTTCTTCCCAAAACCGGTGTAGATAAATCTAAAAACTCCCCCTGAAAGCATCAATCAAAAAGTGGTGCCAAATATTAAAAGTTAGTACATAGCCACTTAGAAGTTTTAAGCATATCTGCGAAACAAGAAACACATACCAGTCTGCACGGAAAAACAGAAACCAGACAAAGCAACAAAAATAAGAAAACTAAAAATTAAGACTAAAAAGCCTAGTATATCCAACTAATAGAGATTAAAGAAGATTTACCACGATTTAATCGGAAGAATTCGAGATTCGCGTGGGTGCGTGTATGAGTGTTCTTGAGCTTAGGTTGGGCGGCCGTATTTGCTCTCCAAAACTTTATCTCTCTAGATTAATTTAACACACAAGCACACCAAACTATGTGTTAGGGTTTTAGTATTTATACAAGTTAGTATATAATACTTGAGGCCTTGTAAGCCCATTACATTAAGTAAATCACTAGACACTACAAAATAAAGCCTAATTCACTTAATTAAATTACAAGACTAAGATATCATAATTAATTTGAACACAATAAAATAATCCTAACAATCTCCCCCTTTGTGTTCAATTTGGAATTTACCGTTGGTTATCTTGGTCTCATAAAAATGTTGTCCTTAGTCCTCGAAGAACATGTATCAGCGTATGCATCGGCGGAAGCGTGTTCGACGTGTTGTTCTTCAATTTTCTCCTCCTTTGTCTTGTCTTCTCTTCTTTAGGAGATCTTCACGCTCACCGTTTCTTGACCATCTCTTCTCAGCCTCAGATCTTCCTTCAAGTCTTCTCTTTAAGCTTGTCTCGAAGATGCCGGAAGAAATTTGAAGCTGCTTGCCGAATCTTCTCTTTTTGTGTTCGATCTCTCCCTTCGATAGTTGCACAACTTCCCCTACATTTGTTCAACCTTGTATTGAGATTGGGGAGTTCTCTTTAAATTCGTAGAGGCGTACATGTGGCGGCAACTTTGGTTGTTGAAGGTCATTGATATTCGCTTGATTCAACGACGCTTGAGATTTGGCGTTTACGATCAATCTTGCACTTTTCGTTGTGGTACGACTCCCATTTTCTTTATTTAATAATCTTTGTGATCAAGTTAGAACGTTCGTAGACATGTCATTCTCAAACATGCTTCGATGATCGAAAGGAAGTCATGTCGTTGCAATATCAAAACAATAACGGTATAAGGCCATCTTCTAACGAGCAATGCTCCTAGAACGATGTCAACGGGAAGCCTATGTGGCCCCGGTTTCATATCGGTGGAACGCCTTCGTGGCTTCGTCGGGTTATTACCGAATTTGATTTCCTACGAAGTCTACAAACTCCATCTCCTAGTCACGACGATATAATCTCTTGCCAACGACGTGCCCCATTTTGATACATCGCCATGACGATCTCCCCACTCGATCATCATGAGGGGGAGTAGTACTAAAGAAATGGGAGCAATACAACAACGAAAGCGAAGATTGCTCGAAAATACTAAATTCTTAAGCATCATTGGATCAAGCAAACACCACGAGCTTCAATGACCGAAGTTGCCGCTCGTGTACGTCACTCCAAATTTCAAATCGAATTCCCCGATCCCAACACAAGGTTGAACTAAAATTGGGGGAGTTTCGTCGCTATCAAAGGGAGAGATGAAACACAAAAAAGGAAATTCTCCAAAAATTCGGCAAGCGACTTCACACACCTTCCGACATTATGAGACGAACTTCAAAAGAAAATTAGAAGAAAAATCCGGTGCCGAGAAGAGTATTACAAGATAAGGTCATATGGTTGTTTCAGATTTTTCCACAACTCAGCGTGATTCTTTTCATATAGTATTCAGCCTTTAGATTTTCGTGAATGTGGTGGCGAAGAAAGATCATAACTTTTATCGTATCTTGCTCGGTCACAGTTTTTCCTGCTTCAATGATGTCACCTAATCCTTTAGTCATGCTTCAACGGCGTCACATATTCCTTTGAATTTTAGATAAATTTCAGCATCTAGTGCCCAAGATAAATAATTTTTGCCAGATATATCGAGTGCAACAAACTCAATTTTTGTCAAGTTCGACATATTGCTATAATGGAACAATGAAAATGGTTAGTCATTAATAAATCATAATAATGACTATATAAGATAAAACATTAAATAAATTTAGGCAGTGTAATACAATAATTAGACGAAGATAATCCACTATAAACCGACACATATTAGGTGGTGCAAACCAGCACATAATAGGCGGTACAAACCAGTAGATAATAGGCATTACAGACTGATACATAATAGGCGATACAAACCAACACATATTAGGTGGTATAAACCGACACATATTAGGCCGTACAAATCGAAGCATAATAGGCAGTACAAACCAGCACATAATAGACAAAGCTTTATATATATATATATATATATATATATATTAAACACAATTAGTATACATACATAATAAATTATCATACTCCGATTGTACCGTATGAGATCTTCGACAGTGGCTGGTGTTGACGATGGAGAACTTTCATGCTGATAACGTGTTATAAAATCTTTAGTTTATAATATACTAATTATGTTATTATTTATATATCAGTATGGGAACAACACTGTAGAGAAGGAAGAAAATAAACACAGAGAGAACGAACGGGTATAAAGCTTCTTTTTTTTTTTTTTGTGTACAAACTGAACCAACAAGAGATCTACTGCATTAACTACACGGTGTGGACATCCATACTGTAATAATTTCATAATAAATACCATATTTATAAAGGTAATTTCATCTACATGTACATAGAATGCAAGTATAGTTGTTGGGGTAAACTTCTCTATACCCCATATTGTTAAACTAAAAATTCCGTTACTACCTTATAGTTTGTAAACTCGCGACACTCCTTTATGGTTTAGAAAACATATCGCCATATATCTCGATCAGCATAATCTGCCCGCGAGTGCTTTGAACGCATAATTTATGCAGCTGTAAAATGAGAAGAGTGTAGTTAACTAAACCACAAGGAAATTGTATATTATTTTAAAGTGATAGGGTATCTGGCGACGAGTTTCAAAGTCACCCGGTTTTATGATTTTTAGCCAGGTTATTATAGCAAGTTGAGTTCCAAGAGAGAGTGATACGAACCAAATGGGCTCGAGGCCCAATTTTAGCACCTTATATCCACCTTAATTAAAATCCTAAATAAGTCCAAGAATTAGGGGGCTAAGTCTTGATGGCAGGAAGTTTCAAGGGCAGCGACTGTGAGTGCATAGGAGTTCGGCTTGCCTCACATGAGAGTTCGAGTATGTTGTTTGACTATATAGTTGTCGATTGAATCATTCTCATGTTTAGGACTTAGTTTTAAATGTGTTTATTTAATTTAAGTTCTTTGACTATATAGTTGTCGATTGAATCATTCTCATGTTTAGGACTTAGTTTTAAAGGTGTGTATTTAATTTAAGCGTTAACCTTATACTATATATTTTGATCTGCATGTGTGATAAATAGATTGAAGTTTGATTTTCGATTTATAAACCCGTGAGCTTATTTTCCTTTCGCTAGTTTTTCGCAAATTAGCGGCTTGCTTCGCAATTCCTCCGACTTATCAACTAGTATTTCATGCAATTTAACTAGTTGTGCCGTCAAAACTTTCAACCAAACTCAGCCCGTAATTCAAAGGTGTTAGGCTCCGTCTTAATATTGTTGTTTGAGGGTCGTTTGGTTCGAAAGAATAGAATTTTGAAAAAGATTCTTTGATTTGTGATTCGAAGGAGATATGTTCATCCTCTTTTTCGAGTCCTCCAAATTGCATCCTATAATTTTTCAGTCCGTATTGAGTCATTATTTATTTTTCAGGTTGATTTAATTCTTTTGGTTAGTGTTGGTTCTTTTCGCCAAATTCAAATCATTCAAGGACGATATTAAAGCTCACTTGTGAATCTCATCCCGAAAGTGGGAGAGAGAGAGGGAGATGTACACGAAGAAATCAAATCCATACAACAAGCAAATCAAGGACTAACCTACAAAACTGAAGCAGCAAAAACAACCTCAACAAACTCACTCCAAAAATAAAAAGAACATATTCAACAAAAAAAAAAAACGAGTAAACTACAAATACACCTACCACAACACAACGCCAAGCCCTAGAGAACATAAATCAAAGTACTATACGACATTTTCAGGTAAGTCCAAGATGGCCTCACAATATAAAGAATAATCCCCTGCTACAGTATACACATTGCTCATCAAATCAACCCGACTGCTGCTGCGTTTATCTCTACGAATCTCCTCGTAAAAATGCAACGGGCACGATAAAACGGGAGAGGAAAGGTGAGGAGACAACCTTTAAAAGAGCCTCAAAACGAATCAAACGAGCCTACGCTGACGCATACCCTTCCCAAAGTGAGGCTGCATCAACCTCACGTACAACCCATTCTTCGCCGTGAGAGCATCGTGACTCCCCTCCTCCACGATCCTTCCCCCGTTAAGCACCACGATATTGTCCACGTGCCTCATCAGAGCTGCTCGGTGGGCAATCAAAATCGCAGTCTTGTTCCCCATGATCAGCGTATCGAGCGCCTCCTGCACGACCCTGCTCGACTCCGACTCAATCGACGAGCTCGCCTCGTCCAGCAACAAGATGGGAGCGTTCTTCAGTATCACGCGGGCAATCGCGATCCTCTGCTTCTGCCCCGGGGTCAAATCGACCCCCCTCATGCCCACGTGGGTGTCGTACCCGTGTGGCAAGCTGCTGATGAAGTGGTGGGCGTTCGCAATCCTCGCAGCCTCCTTCATCTCCGCTTCGCTCGCGTTGTGCCTCGCGTAGATGATGTTCTCCCTAACGGTGGTGGAGAATATGATGGGCTCCTGCTGCACGAGGCCCATGTGGTTCCTCAGCCACCGCACGTTGTACGACTTTAAATCCCGCCCGTCGAGCAGGATCTGACCCGCGAGGGGATCGTAGAACCTCTCTATCAAGGAGATTATCGTGCTCTTCCCCGAGCCCGAGACGCCCACGACCGCCACGGTCTGCCCCCCGTTGACCCTCAGGCTGAAGTTGCTGAGGACCAGCACGTCGGGCCTCGTGGGGTACGAGAAGTCCACATTTTTTAATTCGATGCTGCCGTAGACGTTAGCGGGCTTCAGCGCCGAGCTGTCGTCGGGGTCGATGCGAGGGGAACGGTCGATTATTTCGAAGACGGAAATGAGGGACTTCCTCCGCTTGAGGATGTAGGGAGCCAAGCCGAAAGGCTCGACGAGGGCGAATGTGGCGAAGGAGAAGACCATGTATTCTTTGAGAGCCGTGGAGAGGGACGCGTAGCCGTTCTTCACGGAGAGGGCGGTGTACCAGAGGAGGGCAGCGTTGCACGCGAAGAGGAGGAACTGCGAGAAGCCGAATGCAAAGCCGATGGCCATGCCTTGGAGGCAGCTTTTCTTGAAGATTTGAAGGAGCTGAAGCCTGTAGAGCTCCATCACCTTGTTGCCCGCGCAGAACGCTACGACGGTGTAGATGTTCCTCACGGCGTCCTCAAGGACCAGAGACGCCTTCCTGTGCATCTCTTGGATTCCCTTTGAGAATCCTCCGAGCCATAGTTTCTGCAAGCAATTTCTCAAGAATAAGAATCGGGTTGCAAATTCAAGCTTCAGTGTAATGAATCACAATGCTAATAGGAGATTTTCATGAAAAAAACTGGATGAGATAAAAAATAGGTACACAAGAGACATAATTGCATCAAACACTGAAGTCCATTTCAAGAGTTCTTGAAATACGAGGGGTTGGATTGCAATATTTACTTAATTGTATACTCCAATAATAGTTTGAACGGCACGAACGATGGCATACTTAAATGTAGGGTTGCAAATGAATCAATTTTTTTTGTTCGATTCAAGATTCTATTCGAAATTTACGATCCGAATTCAAATAAAAATAGTTTTTCTGATTCGAATAATATTCAAATACGAATACTAATATCTCGATATTTGATTCGAAATTTATCGAATATTCAATTCGAAAAAATGCAGTAATTATTTAAATGTGGACTAAATGGCCCTTGGAACATGAGGGACCAAAATACGCCGATACCCGAACATTGGGGAACCAAAAATGGCGTTTGCCCTTTAAAAGTATTTCAAAATTTATTTAAGTATGATCTATTACGATTCAATATATAATTTATATTGTTTTATTAAAAGATCTCATATGAAAAAAATAGATAATATTTGAATTCGAATATCCAAATCGATTCTAGGATACGAATAGAAATCGAATACGAGTACGAATATTCGATTTCATAACCAAATACAAATAGAATATGGTCTTATTTGATTCGATTCGTCTGCAACCCAACTTAAATAGCTGATTATCTACAAGATATAACATGAGTCACATGTGTATAGTATAGTCCTACAAACATTAAAATCAGGGAAGATAAGATTACTATTGTATGCAATTTAATGGAGGTGCTTACCTGTGCAATAGCAGAAACAATAAGAACGGGAAGAGTTGCCAAGGCCACGAGGGCTAACCGCCATTGAAGAAACATGCCGATGAGAATAGCAACTATAACAGCAGCACTGTCTTGTATGAATATCGACAGGCGATTACTAAAAGCAGCTCTCACAAAAGTAGCATCGTTAGCCAATCGCATGGAGAGGTTATCAGCACTGTTCTCGTCTGAATCAAACCATCCAACTTCGTTTCGAAGCATCGCTGTCAACCCGAAAACCCCAATAACATTAGACCACCGATGAAACAAAAAAAACAGCATAGTTAAGCACATTCTTAGAGAAAGAAACGTACCTGAGAACATCATTCTTCGAACGCGTTCGGTCATTTTCTCACCCATGATACCAAAATAAAAGTGCTGCAGGAAGTTGGCAACCACCGTCACGATTCCCATGCCAGCAATAATCAAGCACCATTTGTCTATTTCTTGATATATATGATGACGATTCTCCTTCGCCCTATAATACTCCGTGACTATGAGCGCGATGACATACGCAAGAATGGGATTGAAGGAGCCAAAGATCGCAGCTCCCATGCTTCCTAAAACAGCATAGAGCCACTCTGCGAGGCTGAGTTCCACGAGCCTCCAAAAGGAAGGCTCTTCCCGAGACTGTGAGGCCTTTGACTCTCTCGTCGACACCGTCACGTCATCGAATTGCGTAGGCGGTCGACTAAATGTTTGCGAATGGGAACGTTCGTTTTTAGGGTCGGATGTCAAGAGGGGGGAAATCGGAGACTCGGGATCTGAACCGTTCGTTTGTTTCTGAGAAGAGTGAACGTCGATCTTGGGTAATTTTGGTAGCTTCATTTCGAAGCTATCTTGTCTCTGTATCGTGGGTTCTTTGTTGTTCGAATCCGTTGAAGCACCGTTTTCTACCATTTCTTCTGGTGGTGGGCTGAGAACTCTAGGAGATTCTTGGGAGTTAAACGCCACGTCACCGGGGCGAAACATGTGGCCTCCTGCAGCTCTCTGGAGAGATGGTGACTTGGCCATTCTTGGCGACGATGGTTCTTGGAAGTAGCCACTCGCCGATGAATCGCTTTCGATCTGAAACGTTGCGGTGTCCTTGTAGGCTTTCATAGGCATCCTATATACAAACAAACATCTTGCAATTCTTAGTCATATTGAAATAATTTAATAAGCCAAAGTATAAGATACGGGGTTCTAATAAGGAGGGCTCGTAAAAGATTATGCTCCCAGTTACGGAACAAAAAGATTAGATCTCTTTGTTGAATGACCACTTCTCACCTAAAAGCTTACGCTTGAATGAAGTGTGTCATAGTTTAAATTTATATATTTTACTACCAAAACATCCCCTCACGTCTAGGCTTTTTAAACGTGTAATTTTTCATAAATGGGTGGTCGTGGGGATTTGTACTCATGACACCTCTTGGATCTGGCTCTAATACCATGTTGAATGACCACTTCACCTAAATGCTTGAGCTTGAAGGAGGTAGTGCATCATTTTTTAAAGTTATATATTTTATTCCCAACACTCTTTCTCTTTTTTTTTTTTTTACATACCGGCGTGGAAGTTTTGTGGCTTCTTCGTATCTCAGAAGCTCCGCATAGAGGCCATCGAGGTTTATTAGCTCGTCATGCGTGCCCATTTCTACGAGTTGGCCTTCTTCCATCACCGCTATGAAATCGGCATTTTTTATGAGGCTGAGGCGTCGAGCGATTATGATAGTTGACCTTCCCAGCATGAGCAGGTCAAGAGCTTCCTGAACCGCTCGTTCTGCTTCGAAATCAAGCCCACCGGTGACTTCGTCGAGGAGCAAAATAGATGGATTTGATAACACTGCTCTCGCGATAGAAAGCTTGATTTTCTGTTCTTCTGTCATCACTAATGTTGCAGTACCAACCTGTAAAGAATTTATAATAGAAAGCAAGAAAAATACATGTAAGTCTAGTTGTGTGACATGAAAATCAAGTTTACTACGTGTTTCTCAACTCTCTGCATTACATAACTCTCATTTATTGATGGATTTCTGTGTATGTTTCGAAAAGATTGACCCTCCTTATTTATATAGCTTACATATTAATTAGTGCCATGTTACAATTTGTGGATACAATCTGCTATAAAATGTTATGGTTGTTACTTCAAGAACAAATCAGGAAGCATCTGTGATCTGATTTTTATTTCCATGACAAATCATTTGATTCTGCATTGTAATATTTATATAAATATCAAGCAGGGAATTTTCAATTCGCAGACTAAAACTTTCAAACAAGTAATTGATACGAGAAACACTCATTTACAGATATCGAGGAAAAAATGGAATTTTATGAGTTAAACCTGAGTATCATATCCTTTATCGAGCGAGCTGATAAACGTGTGCGCATGTGCTATTTTTGCAGCCTCCTCAATTTGATCCAAAGAAGCTTCCCTTCCATAGGAGATATTTTCTCTGATACTCAAACTCAGCAAAGCAGGTTCTTGGGTAACAAGGCCTATTTGACTCCTTAGCCACTCAAGCTTCAGATTTTTTATATTCTCACCGTCCAATAGTACTTCCCCTGCACGAGAATAAGGGTGAAATTAATTTTCAAACACAAAATGCATTTTCTTTTATGTGAACTACAATTATGACGGTACCTAATGTGGGATCATAAAACCGTTCCATAAGAGGAATTATACTGCTTTTTCCAGACCCATTTCTTCCAACGAGCGCCACCGTTTTTTTAGCCGGAACACTCAGATAAAACCCGCTCAAAATTGGAATTTCGGGACGCGACAGATAACTGAAGTATACGTTTCTAAACTCAATGTTTCCCTGAACAGATGGAAGCGTGAGTCCTTCGTGATTGGAGCTCGAGGACGAACGACTTATCATCTCAAAGAGCCTAAAGGCTGCAATTCTCCCTTGTTCAAAGGAGTAGAAGTTTGTAGCTGCTTGGTTCAATCCACTAAAAAAAAAAAGAGAATATTTAAATATGAATAACTAGCAACTGGAAATGAAAAATATACTATAATAAAAATCTTACAGGCCACTTAAAATGACAGCAAACAGGGCGGTAATGATTTCACCCCCGTGAGCTCTCCCGTGCGTAACGAGGGTCCTTCCCACCCAAAGTTGCAAGGCACAAGAACAGATTGCGAGCCCATAAGTGAAACCGAGGCCAAGGCCTTGAACGAGGCTTATCAATATGCCATATCTAAGTGTAGCTTGAAGAGAAGTTGCGTATGAATACTTTGCAAGGGTCTCATTGGTGAATGCATACAAGGTTCTAACATACGAAACTGCCTGCAAAATCGCACGAGCGATTTAATATATGAATAGAAACGATGGGCCAGTCAGGTGAAATTGCCAGATTATTATCGAAATTTTAAGATTAAATACTACGGAATGAGAAATTTTTAAAGTAGGGCTTGTAGGATTTAGGAACTGTATGAAACATAGGAACTCAATCATATCACTGATGCTTCATTTCAATTAGATTTCATTTGATGATAAAGGGCTTTCCAGGCGATTTCACAACTCTTTAGTGAAATTCAAGGCACATCAACACATAAAATAGTGTTGCAACAAACCAAACTTACCTTAGCCACACATATAATGAACTCAGAAATATGAATTAGTAAAGCTTGTTTATTTCGTAAACTCAGAAATACGAATACAAGATAAATTTTAACTTTGACTTGGCTCAATTAACTAATCAGGCACCCTAAGAAATAAATGAGAGCTTACACACCTAACTGCCTGGGCCTTCAATATAAGAAGCCATCAGGACACAAATTCAGCATGTGTTATGCAACATAAACAAAACGAATGACTAAGCAATTTCCAAGTATTGAGTAGAAATTAGGATAAACGTAAACTGACAAAAAGTAAATTACTTCTAATACGTAGTAACATCTACGAAGCAGAATATGAACTAGTTCAAAGATATATACGAAAACAGAGTTTTTTAGACCTGCATGAGAGGCTACTGTTACTCTACCCAACACCATTTTGTTTTGGGATAGAAGACTACTCCAACTTAACTGTAACATACTGTTTAAGTTTAAAGAATAAACAGCCATTTTTTTGGATTAATGAAATATTGCTAGAACTTCTCAGAGAAGACCCATAAAACAGAGAATGCATGTTTGATCTCGAAATTATACTCCACTCGGAGATGGGTTATCAATATGGAACTTTATTGCTTGTGTAACGAATGTTTAACATAAACTTGAACTTTACACGCATGCTTTAGAGCTCGATAAAACCAGCAGACAAGCCATAAAATCAAACAAAGATAAAGAAAATAACCTGCTCTGCAATGCTTGCAGCTTCTGCATAAGCATCTTGGATATTTTCAGCAAGTCTATGCAGGAAAATATTGGATATTCCACCTGCAGCTACAATGAACGGGCCAGTGGCCAACGTAATCAAGGTTATCTGCCAACAGTTTATAAACCCAATCACGAGGCCACCGAAGAAAGTAGCCATGTTATGAATGTAGTTTCCAACCTGCAAACCAAAACGCAGCAAAAAGTGTAAAGGGACATTTTTAAGCAGATTCTTACCATCTAAAAATTCAGGGAAAAAAAAACACTACACAAAAACATACTTTTTCACTGAGAGCAGATTGAATGAGCAAAACATCACTCAACACTTGGCTTACGATGTCCCCGTTGTTCCCGTAAGTATCGAAGAAGCTCATGTCTTGATTAAGCAGAACCTCGACGTAACTCGACCTTATCACTGCTGTTTGACGTTCACCAGTGAGTATCCAACAAGACACCTCTGTTGACCGAAAAATGAAATTAAAAATCAGTTTGGAATATAATAAAAGGAAGTTTAATAAAAGAAAATTTTTTAGAATTAGTAAATTCTAGGCTTACCGATCCAAGCAGCTACAAAAACTCCACCAGCGATATAGACAATGGTAAGGGCTAGCTGCAGAGGCAACACACAACATAATTAGAAACACATTTGACAGAGATTGTACTCACGGAAAGTGTTTATCCTCTTCTTTCAAGCAACAAATATAGGAGTAAGACCATGTTCATTCTTTATCAATTCACATATGCAACAGAGTAATTTTGCAAGTAGATTCCATTTTTGTTAATTACCTAAAATCAACCAATGATCCTTGGCTGCTACTGTTTTTTAATTGAACAAGCTTCTCCTTATCGATATGATCTCCTAAGTAACTTTTAGACCTTATTGAATAATACCTATAAGATAATTTTTACGCATTAGCAGGAAGGGGGAAGCGCAATTGCATATCATCAAGAGGGAAGTTTCATAACGCACAATGCTCTCAGAATAGTAAACCTAAGGAATCTATTACCATGTAATCACGTCTGTAATAAGTAAAGAGGAGAAAAAAGAAAACCATTTAATGAATATGATACACCTTTTTACACAGAGTTGTAGAATTCGAATAAGAATGTAAGAAATCTCCTACGCAAACAAACAAGAGTAGGCTAGACTCCGATAAATTTACAGTATCCAATAAAATTAGCCCATCCAATTTCATCTAGCAGTAAGCTGCGAAATACAGTAACCTCCAAGAAATTAACAAGACAAACACACCACCACAGAATCATACAAAATGATAAAATAAAAAAACAAGAAACTCCAAAAAAAACACACCACCAAAGAATTATAAAGAAAAATATACCTCAGTCATCTTGTCAAAGAGCTCATCATCGGAAAGAGCTTCCTTGCCGTGAAATCTCAGCAAGTGGACGATCTTTGCAAAATAATGCAAGTACACCACCAACGCCGTCCCGTGGGCAGCGGCTGCCAACGAACCCACCGCCATCAACACCCAGTCGAGGCGGTCGGCACAGGCGAACAGCCTCGAGAAGGGGACAGCAGCTGGTGGTTGCTCCATCTCATCCCCCTCTGCTCCGGCGTCCATGTCGTCCTCCATCTCCACCGGCACCGCGTCACCTGCTCCGGCGTCAGCGTACGGCGACGGTGACTCAGGAGGCTCTGAAACCTCCGACACCGGAGTCAGAGGTTGTATGTGCGGCGGAGACCACCCAAACAAACCCCGAGATATCATCATCTTCTTTCTTTTACTTCTATGCTCTTTTCGAACTCCGACGAACTGATTCTACACGGTATGCCCTCTTTGAAGACTGCAAGTACGATCGAAGCCCTAGTGAAATTAGAGCCAAACGGAGAATTTAAACTAAGAGCTAATCCCGCTGAAGCTAAGATCCGGTCGAATTAAGCCCAAACCCTTTCCTTCTTTCCTCGTAATCTCGACCCTTGCGATGTTTCTTTACTTTACTTGTAGGGTTTGACTAGGTCGCGGAAAGGGTGGAGAGGTTTCTGACCGTTGCCTATGGCGGCGAAAGAACAACGAAGCTTCTTTTCCCTCTTCACCGTCGGAAAGAACTCGTTCAAAGATGATGTCTTTGAGGCATTGTTTGGTCGCCGGAGATTCAAAAGTCGAAAATAGGAAAGAATGGGAAAAAGGGTGCAAAAAAGCTCTCAATCTACAGGCTGTGATGTGGTTGTACGCATGTGACAAATATGTCTTGGAATTTTCAGTTTTATTTTTTATTTATTGATGTTTTTTTCAGTTATTACACTTTCGTTTATCACGAATTCTTAAAAATACAATATAAATGATAAACAACTACGCGCTTTCGTTGCAGAAAAAATAAATTAAACAACTACGACCCTCCTACCTTAAATAACCGTTGAGAGTCTCCTAATTTCAATGCAGCATAGCAAAATTTATATGAGAAGAATGAGAAAAATATTTGAATATATATAATACTATTTTTCAAAAAAAAAAGTGAATTTATTATATATTTTAAAAATGCAATCTTGATCTTTCAATTATCATGTTATACTGTACTTTTACTCTCCATCTCGACTCATTTATTAATGATTGTTTGGTGAGTAGGTTTATATTTACGAGAGTTTAAATTATTAAAGTTCATATAAAACTAATTAATGTATATAAAATAAAATACTTGTTTGGTTATTGACTTTATCCCACCCAGTAGGTGTGTTTATTTAAACTCGTATACATGAGTGTAGAATTGTTATATATTGTAGGTTTCAAAACTTCTAACAATTGACGATGTAGGTGATGAATAGCTTGTATGAGAATACTTTAAGGTGGTGTATGTGTGTGTGAGAATCGCTTAAGGTTTATGTTTGACGGCTCAAATCCTAATAATGATTCACACTAGTAAAAGTGTTAGTGTTTAATATATATACTACATACTTTTGGTATATTATACTAAAGCCCTAACTCCTCCATATTACACTTAGACGTTAAGGATCTAACCAATTAAGTACAAATACAAAGACAAACTTTATATCGAACACAATTTTGATATAATAATTGCCTCATTTGTGTCCGATCTTCGATTTAGCATATTCATTTTCATCTTTGTCTTTGTTGGGCGAAAAATGATTTATGAAATTCTTGGACAACTTCAAATTGTCGAATGCTAATCCTAAGAGACAAGACAACCGATCTTCAATGACTTCTAGGATTTCTTCAAATAGTGGTCCTTCTACTCTGAGGTCTTTGGACTAGGTATCAGGAGCGAGGGAGGCAAGACGCGTGTTCAACTTCTGGGCAATTCTCCTCAGTGTCCCATCACAGAACTCATCAATCTCTGAAAGGATGAGCAGGCACGTCTTTCCTTTTCTTGGATGAAAGTAGGTTTGCTACCAGCTCAGGCCTTGTAAAGATGTAATTCTCCAAGTGGTGGTCTATCTTATCCCTGCTATTGAGTGGGCATTTCATGTTGGTCTTCTTCATATTATTTTTCAAGGCAATCTGAAGGTCTTCAGCAGTGTGATACTTTATTTGCCTCAGCATGTATCGCTTAAGCGTATCGAATCATGCCTGGTATTTGAAGTTCCTCAAGACGTACTTTTTGTATAGCCCGAACAGTTGGCAGACCTTGTCTTGAGGCAAGGAGGGGAGGTCGCTTCTGTTAGTTGTTCTCGGGATTCGTTTGCTCTCGCAATGAAGTAGATTTGGCATAGAAATCTTCCGACGGTGTGTTCCACTTCCAAGAGAGCATAGATGTGGATCTTCTCCTTATTTATTGTTCTCGGGTGCCTTTTATTTAACCATTTTGGTACTAAAGCCAACTGAGAGAGCATATATAGATGCTCGATGCCCTGCCTAATTCCTTTTAGGTGCGTCAGACCTCTGATAGCCAATTCTTCGACCCTCCTTACTTTGTCAGGATGCCTCCGTATCTTCAGACAATAATCTTCCAGGAAGGGAGCCATTATCCTCTCCCAGGGAGCCTTGATATGCACCTTGCCTCGACTCACTTTAGGTGGCTCATCGACTCGTGGATTTAGCAGTTCTGGGAGTTCTGGAATTTCATGTCTATGGTCTTCGCTTTTATGTTCTTCTTCGGTTCCGGTAGTGAAGATGTACCCCTTGACCGCCTTTGATAGTATGTGACGTTTTCTAGGCGGTTGCGGACGACTTCCTCGGTCTTCGGTTTCCTCAGCCATTCATTCTTCAATATGTATTTGTCTACGTATGGATGTGGGTTGAAGTCCAATAGGTTGACTGTTTCGGAGTGGTGGTCGTTTAGACTGAGTGGTTTGGGAGTTGAAGTGTAATGTGGGTTGTGGTGGTGTTTTTGGTTGTGTGGTGGTTTGTGTTTGGGCGTATGTGGTGGTGTTGAGTGGCAACGATTTGTTGTGGTGTGGTAGGTTGTTTAGATGATGATGATTGTGGGTTTGAGGATGAAGGTGGTTGTGTTGTTGATGAAGACGACGCACCACAACCCCGTCCTCGTTCTCCGCGTTCCCGCCTTCCTTTCGTGATCGGTTGCCTCTTCCCCCCTTCAGGATGATCTTGATTTTTAGGACCGTCGTGTCGTCGTGAGGTTCATGGAGTCTTCACGGCAGACTGTTGATGGCGGTGTGTTAGGGCGATCACGTAGATGGCGGAGGAGCTCTCGTTCTTCCACGGTCGGATTTTCTACGGAGTGAAGGCGGAGAAGGAGTATATCGTAGAGTTGGGTGAAAGGCATGGTGTAGGGGTTAGGGTGAGGTGTTGGTGAAGGTGGTTGTGGTGGAGGTTCGGCCGTCATGAGGGTCTTTCTCTTGTCCCGAAGGGCATTTTCTATCATCGTCTGCACTTGCCCGAGGATATTGTCTTCGAAGGTCGGGGCAAGTGCGGCGATGACAGCTTGGTCCTAAACCCTAAACCCTAAACCCGTCCTCGTTCTCCGCGTTCCCGCCTTCCTTTCGTGATCGGTTGCCTCTTCCCCCGCCTCAGGATGATCTTGATTTTTAGGACCGTCGTGTCGTCGTGAGGTTCATGGAGTCTTCACGGCAGACTGTTGATGGCGGTGTGTTAGGGCGATCACGTAGATGGCGGAGGAGCTCTCGTTCTTCCACGGTCGGATTTTCTACGGAGTGAAGGCGGAGAAGGAGGATATCGTATAGTTGGGTGAAAGGCATGGTGTAGGGGTTAGGGTGAGGTGTTGGTGAAGGTGGTTGTGGTGGAGGTTCGTCCGTCATGAGGGTCTTTCTCTTGTCCCGAAGGGCATTTTCTATCATCGTCTGCACTTGCCCGAGGATATTGTCTTCGAAGGTCGGGGCAAGTGCGGCGATGACAGCTTGGTCCTAAACCCTAAACCCTAAACCCGTCCTCGTTCTCCGCGTTCCCGCCTTCCTTTCGTGATCGGTTGCCTCTTCCCCCGCCTCAGGATGATCTTGATTTTTAGGACCGTCGTGTCGTCGTGAGGTTCATGGAGTCTTCACGGCAGACTGTTGATGGCGGTGTGTTAGGGCGATCACGTAGATGGCGGAGGAGCTCTCGTTCTTCCACGGTCGGATTTTCTACGGAGTGAAGGCGGAGAAGGAGGATATCGTATAGTTGGGTGAAAGGCATGGTGTAGGGGTTAGGGTGAGGTGTTGGTGAAGGTGGTTGTGGTGGAGGTTCGTCCGTCATGAGGGTCTTTCTCTTGTCCCGAAGGGCATTTTCTATCATCGTCTGCACTTGCCCGAGGATATTGTCTTCGAAGGTCGGGGCAAGTGCGGCGATGATAGCTTGGATGCCTTGGAAAAGGTCCTCCTTCGTGACGAACGGGGGAACGAACCTATCGAAACCACGAAGGCGTTTTGTTGTCACTACATCGGAATGGATTTCCGATGTGTGGCCTGCACTTACTCGGATGACGTCCAAACGGTCCTTATGAAACCGTTGTGAGAAGTGTCACTATGGTCAGTGTTGTAGCTGCACTGAGACCTGTTGAGGTAATAACCGGTCCGGGGCCACTTAAGCTTTCGGTTACCCTCATCTTGAGAGTAGCTCGAGGGGATGACCCATTGCCAATGTCATCAGTGATGGTGTAGCAAAGCGCCTTCCTTCCAATCCTCAAACAACGTTGAGGATCAACGAGTCTATGAAAGTTTTGTCTTAGATTACGAAGACCATGAGAGAAGGGTGTATGTGTCCTAAAAAGTGGGAAAAATATAGAAGCGGCGGACACTGGACTTAACGTGGTCAACCAAGGGGCAGTGACCAGGGTTGTGAACCACTTATTTCAATATCGTCCGCCTCCGAGTGAGGCGTTGATAGCAGATGTGGGTCCCCTTGTGAAGTTACTGAAATATTTCTCCGTTGGGAGACATATGAATGGTCAAGGTCAGGTTGTGCGTGCGCCATTGGACCCGATCGATGGCTTCTACTCGGGGTTGTACACATCGACTCATGTACCTATGGGTTCGGTCGGCACGACGGAGGCATCAATGAGATTGTTGAATTGCTTTTGGCGTGCCTTATGTTGGGTGCCGGACACGTTGTAGGTGCGACGATTTTCGTCATCTGATTCTGCGTGTTTGGATGACTTCGTGGTTGTTGGACTTATTGGACCCTCATTTTCCATTGGACTAGCTTTGTGGTTAGGTTCAGCTGGGTCGGGTTGAACTGTGGGAGCATCTAAGTTGTGGGCTGGGTGGCACGCGATGACCGCGGAGTCGGTGGGATCCGCGAGGCTGAGAAGTGTTTATGTGATCGGCATCGAGTTCATAGGCGACCCCATTGGATTTGCCTTCGCCTTGTGGAAGTACTTCAATTTTGGAGCGGCATAGCTCAGAGCATCCGGTCGCCTCGAGATCTCCGGAGTGGTTCCCATGAAGTATATAATGATGAGCGAGAACCACCGTATGTAGAAAACGACCTTCGGATTATCTCTTGTATTGAGTTGGGCGACATTGTGATCTTTGTTGAAGACGATGGCGTCCAGAACAATAGAATGTTGGCATTGCCACGGTCGAAACCAACGTGCTTGGCGATAGACACTTGTTTACCAGCCCCGACAACGTCTTCCATGGGTGTGGAATCCCACCCATTGAAAAAGCGCATATTTGCGTTAGGAGGAGCGCATACCCCATTCGTAGTAAATCTTGAGGTAGTTGTGCATCGGTAGGGAATGACTCGTATGTAGAGTATAGTGGCAAACGCAACACTTTTCGCAGACTATCTTATTAATCTTGACTTTAGGCGTGTGAATTGGGGCTTCGAAGACAGTTCGGTTGACTTTGGTGATCTGCCTCATCGTGCCTGAAATTGCTGAAGGTATTCTTTGGGCTCCTTAGTAGTGCCTATCGAGATCAATGCATCCCATGTCAGCAAGCCAGGTAATGCCTATGGTAAACATGTTATTTATGTTCGATCACTCATATGAAATTAATTTACCATTTTCGTTTTTACTACGAACAATGGTGAATGCGTGAAGTCTACATGCTGCATTGCACCGATTATTTATAAAATAGTTTTCAAGGACCTCATGATTAACTTCATATAAATGGAACCTTAAAAATATTTTTCCATCTGTCAACATTGATATAACATATAAATGAGCATTCCTACATGACCAATATTATGGGAAACCGGAGTGGTTTATACTTCTTTCGTCCACTTATGGCGAATGCCACTTGGCAATTAATGAGGTGTCAACATATTTTTTCGTTTAACAGCATGTGGATGAGTGCCTCAGATGATTTATTGAGAAGCATACATGTATAATTTTTACAAACTTACGAGTTTCATTTATGAATATTACCTTCAACCAAATAATTTCGGCATAGTATTTGAGTTCTAGAGCAACTGACCTCGCTGCATTATGACTTAATGCACAAGGAGTGGTAGAGGGTTGGCCATACACTTCAGGGCAACAGTTGGATTTCATCGCAATTTCAGTAAAATAAGTGAGTTCCACTGAGTCCTCTACATAGTTAACTACAACAATGAGGCCATTATGGTACACGATTTTGATCCATCTTGCGACGTGAACAATTGTCCCTTATATGCTACGAGATTCGAGTCACATATATGATATTACACTTGACTTTCCATCAAGATCAACGCTTCCCGGATCAGCAAGCCAGATAATGCATATGTTAAACTTGTTATTTATGTTCGATCACTGACATAAAATTAATTTATCGTTGCTTTTCATTGTTACAAACATCGGTGAATGTGGAGTGTACATGATGTGTTGCACCATTTATAATATCAGAAAATGTTCCCCATGTGT
Organism: Linderniella brevidens; assembly: GCA_004919715.1. NCBI lineage: Eukaryota > Viridiplantae > Streptophyta > Magnoliopsida > Lamiales > Linderniaceae > Linderniella > Linderniella brevidens. The sequence goes on along the minus strand of SWDC01000150.1, from coordinate 2,319,313 downwards.
CTCCGTTGATAGATGGTCAGGACGAGCATTCCTACGTGACGAGTCTTATGGACAGGTGTGTTGTGGACGTCTTTCATTCCGTAATTGTGTGGGTCACTTGGCTGCATGATGAGTTATGTTGAAACAAAAATATTAAGTTTTTCTTTCCCAATAATTGTCAACATATTTTTTCGTCTAACAACATGCGAATTAGTGCATCAAATGATATATTGAGAATTAGAGATACATAACCTTTCAAAGAGTTTTATTTATGAATACGACCTTCAACACAATAGTTGCGGCATGATAATATAAATTTTGGAGAAACTGACCTCGCTACATTAGATCCTTATACACAAGGAATGGTATAGGGTTGACCATGACTCCATGGAAACAATTGGATTTTATTGGGATTTCGATAAACATAAATGAATCTCACTGGGTCCTCTGCATAGTTGACTACATTAGTGAGTATAGTGAGTCCACTGCGACGTGAACATGACGTTTTATCTAGATTTTGAAAAAAACTCGGCAAACTATCCCTATATCCTACAAGATTTGGGATTGACAAAAAGATATTGAACTTGACTACCAATCGAGATCAACGCTTCTCGGGTCCGCAAGCTAGGTAATGTCAACGTGTTTTTTATGTTCGACCAGTAATATGAAATTAATTTACGATTGTCTGTTTTTTGCTACGAACAACTGTGAATGTAGAGTATACATGTTGCGATGCACCGTTTATAATATCAAACAAGTTTCTAAGGACGTCGTGGTTTATTTAAAATAAATGGAACCTTAAAAATGTTCACCCATGTGTCTGCATTGATAGAAGATATGGATGAACATTTTTCCGTGATGAGTCTTATGGGAAACCGGCATGTTGTAGACTTCTTTCATTCACTTATGACGAAGGCCACTCGACTGTTTAATAAGGTATGTAGAAACAAAAATGTAAAGTTTTCCTTTCCCCAGTAAGTGTCAACATCTTTTTACGTCTAACAACACGTGGATTGGTTCCTCAGAGGATTTATTGAGGAGCAGACGTGCAACTTTTGCAAATTTCACGAGTTTCATTTTTTGAATACTACCTTCAACCAAATAGTTGCGACATTGTATATGAATTCTAGAGCAACTGACCTAGCTGCATTTTGACATTATGAACAAGCATTGGCAAAAGGTTTTCCATGTACTCATGGCAACAATCGGATTTCATTGTGTTGGTAAACATAAATGAATGTCACTGGGTTCTTTGAATAGTTGACTACAAAAATAAGTCCATTACGGTAGACGATTCTGATAAATTGCGATGTGGACATGATGTGTTTTGATCTACCTTTTGAAAAAATTGGCTAACTATTCTCTATATTCTACGAGATTTGGGAATGACAAATAAGATATTAAAATTCACTTTCCATTGAGATCAAAGCTTCTCGGGTCAAGAAGTCATGTAATGCATATGGTAAATGTGTTATTTATGTTCGATTATTGATATGAAATTAACGTACAATTTTTTTTTCTTTGGTGCGAATAGTTGTGAATGTAAAGTCTACAGGATGCGTTGCATCACTTATAATATCAAACAAGCTTCCAAGGACGTCATGGTTGCTTTAATATAAATGAAACATTAGAAATGTCCACACATGTGTGTGAATTGATACAACACATTGACGACCATTCATACGTGACTAGTATAATGGGAAACCGGCGTGGTGTGGACTTCTTTCGTTCATTTGTGGCGAATGCCACTCGGTTGTGTGATTGTGTAAAAACAAAAATATAATGTTTTCCTTTCCGAGTAAGTGTCAACTAACAACACATGGATGAGTGCCACAAGCGATTTATTCAGAAGCATAAACGTACAACTAATACAAATCCACAAATTTCATTTCTGAATACTACCTTAAGCCAAATAGTTGCGGCATAGTATATGAATTTAGGAGCAATTGACCTCCGTGCATTACGACCTTATGCACGAGAAATGGTAGAGGGTTCGCCATGTACTCCATGGCAACAATGGGATTTCATCGTTATTACGGTAAACAAAAATGAATCTCAGTGGTCCGTTTCATAGTTAACTTCAACAATGAGTCGATTACATTACACGATTCTGATCTATCATGGGACGTGGACATGAGGTTTTTTTATCTAGCTTTTGAAGAAACTCGGCTAAATATCCCCTTTTTGCTATGACATTTGGGAAAGGCAGACTAAATATTCAACTTGACTGTCCACATAGATAAATGCTTCTCGGGTTAGCAAGCCAGGTAATGCAGATGGTAAACGTGTTATTTATTTTCGATCAATGATATAAAATCAATATACCATTGGTTTTCGTTTTCTACGAATAGTGGTGGTGGAGCATGCTGCGTTCGCTTTTCATATCAAACAATTTTCTAAGAACATCATGGTTGATTTCATATAAAGGGAACCTTAAAAATTATCACCCATGTGTCTGCGTTGATAGAACATATTGACAAGCATTCCAACGTGACGAGTCTTATGGGAACCCGGCGTGGTGTGGACTTCTTTCATTCACTTATGGGGAAGGCCACTCGGTTATTTGATGAGGTATGTAGAAACAAAAATATAATGTTTTCCTTTCTGAGTAAGTCTCAACATATTTTTTCGTCTAACAACACGTGGATGAGTGCCTCAGATGATTTATGGAGAAGCATAGACGTACAAATTTTGCAAATTCACGAGTTTTATTTATGAATACTAACTTCAACCAAGTAGTTGCATGAATTTTTGAGCAACCGACCTCTCTGCATTACGACTTTATGCATGTGGAATGGTAGATGGTTGGCCATTTACTTCATGGCAACAATCTGATTTCATCGTGATTCCGCAAAACATAAATGAATCTCACTGGTCCTCTTCATGGTTAACTACAACAATGAGTCGATTAAGGTACACAAATCTGATCCATCATGCGTGTGGACATGTGATTTTTTATCTTGCCTTTGAAAAAACTTGGCTAATTATCCCCTATATGATACGACATTTAGGAATGACATACTAGATACTAAACTTAAATGTCCATAGAGATCATCACTTCTCGGATCACCAAGCGAGGTAATGCCTATGGTAAACATGTTATTTATGTTCGATTACTCATGGGAAATTAATTTACCATTGATTTGTTTTTACGACGAATAGTGGTAAAGGTGGAGTTTACATGATGCATTGCACCACTTTTAATATTAAACAAGTTTTCTAAGGATGTCATGATTGATTTCATATGAAGAGAATCTTATAAACGTATACCTGTGTTTCTGCATTGATAGAATGCATGGGATGAGCATTCCTACGTGACGAGTCTTATGGGAAACAGACGTGGTGTGAACTTTTTTCATTCACTTATAGCGAAGGACATTTGGCTGTTTAATGAGGTATGTAGACACAAAAAGATACATATTTCCTTTTCCAGTGTCATCATATTTTGTTGTCTAACACCATGTGGATGAGTGCCACAGAAAATTTACTGACATGAATAGACGTACAACCTTTCCAAATTCACGAGTTTCATTTATAAATACTAACTTCAACCAAGTAGTTACAGACGTGTATATGAATTTTGGAGAAATTGATCTCGCTGTGTATGCATGAGGAATGGTACAGGGTTGACCAAGTACTCCATGGCAACGATAGGATTTTATCGAGATTTCGGTTTAAACTCAGCTAAATTCCTTTATATGTTATCACATTTGGGAATGACATACTAGATAGTAAACATGACTTTCCATAGAAATCAAACCTTCTCGGGTCAACAAGCAAGGTAATTCCTATGGTAAAACTTATTATTTATGTTCCATAACTGATATAAATTAATTTACCGTTTTTTCCTTTGTTACGAATAATGGTGAATGTAGAGTCTACATGCTGCGTTGCACCACTTATAATATAAAACAAGTTTCCAAGGACGTAATGGTTGATTTCATATAAAGGGAACTTTAAAAATGTTCACTCATGTGTATGCATTGATAGAACATATGGACGAGCATTCCTATGTGACATGTCTTATATTAAACCGGCTTGTTGTGGACTTCTTTCATTCACTTTTGGAGAATGTCACTTGGCTATTTGATGAGCTAAGTAGAACTAAAAGTTTAAAGTTTTCTTTTTCAAGTAAATATTTTTCGTCTACCATCACGTGGACGAGTGTCTCAGAGGATTGAGAAGTCGAGACGTACAACTTTTGCACATTCACGAGTTTATTTTATAAATATTACCTCCAACTAAATCGGCAGAACATATGAATTCCAGAGCAATTGACCTTGCTATATTATGACCATATGCAATAGGAATGCTAGATGGTTGGCCATGTACTTCATGGCAACAATCGTATATCATCTCGATTTCGATATGCTTAATGAATCTCATCGGGGTCTCTGAATAATTGACTACAACGAGTCCATTACGGGAAACAATTTTGATCCATCATGCAATGTGGACATGCGGTTTTTTGATCTAGCTTTTGAAAGAACTTAACTATTCCCTAAATGTTATGAGATTTGGTAATGACAAACAAGATATTAAACTTGATTGTCCATCAAGATCAACGCTTCACGGGTCAGAAAGCCATCTAATGCATATGGTACGTGTTGTTTATGTTCGGTCATTGATATGAAATAATATACAATTGCTATTATTTTCTATGAATAGAAGTGAATGTGGACCGCTTTACGATATCAAACAAGTTTCCAAAGGACTTCATGCTTTATTTCATATAAATGGAACCTTAAAAAACCCCATTCATGCATCTGCATTGATAAAACGTAGGACAACATTCCGACGTGACGAGTCTTATAGGAAACAGGCGTGGTGTGAACTTCTTTTATTGACTTATGGCGAAGGACTCTTGGCTATTTGATGAGTTATGTAGAAATAAAAATATCAAGTTTTCCAGTAAGTGTCAACTTATTTTTTCATCTACAATCAGGTGGACGAGTGCCTCAGAGGATTGAGAAGCCGAGGCGCGTACAACTTTTGCAAATTTACGAGTTTGTTTTATCATTACTACCTTCAGCCAAATAATATATGAATTCTTGTGCAATTGACCACGTTGCATATGTATTTAGGCACGAGGAATTGTAGAGGTTGGCCATGTACTCCATGGCAACAATCGGATTTCATCGCGATTCTGATAATCATAAATACAACTCACTGGATCCTCTGCATATGTGACTACAACAATGAGTCCATTACGGTATATGATTTTGATCCCTTATGCAAAGTGGGCATGATGTTTTTTTATCTAGCTTTTCAAAAACTTGGCTAAAAGTCCTTCATATGCTACAACATTTGGGAATGACTGACTAAATATTAAACTTGATTGTAGATCAACGTTTCTCGGGTCAACAAGCAAGGTAATGTATGTGGTAACGTGTTATTTATGTTAGATCACTGATATGAAATTAATTTACCACTTTTTTCTTTGTTACGAATAGTCGTGAATTGTGAGTCTACATGATGTGTTGCACCGCTTATAATATCGAACAAGTTCCCAAGGACATCATGGTTGATTAGGGAACCTTAAAAATCTTCATTCACGGTCTGCATTGATAGAACATATGGGCGAACATTCCTATGTGACGAGTCTTATGAGAAACTGGCGCGGCGTGGACTTCTTTCATTCACTTATGGAAAATGCCACTTGGTTATTTGATGAGGCATGTAGAAAGAAAAATATAAAAAAATTTCCCTTTCCAATAAGTGTTATCATATTTTTTTCATCAAACAACATGTGGATGAGTGTTGTGTTTATTGAGAAGCCAAGACGTACAATTTTTGCAAATTCACGAGTTTCATTTATGAATACTACCATCAACAAAATAACTACAACATAATATAATAATTCTGGAGCAATTGACCTCGCTAATGACCTTATGCAATAGGAATGGTAGAAGGTTGGCCATGTACTACATGACAACAATTGGATATCATCGCAATTGCGATAAGCAAAAGTGAATCTCACTAGGTTCTCTTCCTAATTGACTACAACAATGAGCCCACTATTGTACACGATTTTGATCCATCATACGACGTGAGCATGAGGTTTCTTGATCTAGCTTTTGAAAAAACTCGATTAACTATCGCATGTATGGTATGAGATTCAGGAATGACTGCCAATATGTTAAACTTGATTGTCCATCGAGCGCTTCTCGAATTAGAAAGCCATGTAATGCATATAGTAAACGTGTATGTTCAGTCATTGATATGAAATAATTTACAATTGTTTTTAGTTTCTATGAATAGTGGTGAATGTGGAGTCTACATGTCGCGTCGCACCGCTTATGACATCAAATAAGTTTCCAAGGACGTCATGATTGATTTGATATAAATGAAATCTTAAAAAAATTCACCCATGTGTCTTCATTGATAAAGCATATGGACGAGCATTCCGACGTGACGAGTCTTATAGGAAACTGGCGTGGTGTGGACTTCTTCCACTCACTTATGGCAAATGTCACTTGGCTTTTCGATGAGGTATGTAGAACAAGATATAAAGTTTTCTTTTTCAAGTAAGTGCCAACCTATTTTTTCGTCTACCATCACATGGACGAGTGTCTCAAAGGATTGAAAAGCCGAGACGTACAACATTTGCAGATTCACGAGTTTATTTTATCAATACTACCTTCTACCAAATGGTTGCATCATAATATATGAATTCTGACCTTATGCAATGCGAATGGTAGAGGGTTGGACATGTACTCCATGACAACAATTTGATTTTATTGCGATTTCAATAAGCATAAATAAATCTCAAACTGGTTCTCTGCATAATTGACTACAACAACGAGCCCATTACGGGACACGATTTTGATCCATCATGCGGCGTGGACATGATGTTTTTTTATCTAGTTTTTGAAAAAACTTTGGTAACTATTCCCTATATGCTACAAGATTCAGGAATGCCAAACAAGATATTAAACCTTACCATCCAAAGATCAACGCTTTTCGCGTCAGAAAGCCATGTAACGCATAATGTAAACATGTATTTATGTATCATTGATATGAAATAATTTAGAATTGATTTTCTTTGCTACGCATAGTAGTGAATGTGGACTCAAAATGTTGCGTCGCTTTGCTTATATTATCAAACAACTTCACAAGGACGTCATGATTGATTTCATATAAATAGAACCTTAAAAAACTTCACCCATGTGTCTGCATTGATCATATGGACGAACATTCTGACGTCATGATTGATTTCATAGATAGTTGACTACAACAATGAATCTGTTACGCTATCTGATCATTCATGCGACGTTGACGTAGCGTTCTTGTATTTAGCTTTTGAGAAACTCGGTTAACTATCCTCTATATGATACGAAATATGAGATTGACAGATAGAATATGAAACTTTACTGTCCATTGAAACGCTTCTCGGGTAAGGAAGCCATGTAATGCATATGGTAAATGTGTCATTTATGTTTTATCAGTGATATGACATTGATTTTACAGTTGCTTTTCTTTCCTACGAACATTGGTGAATAACACATGAGATATGTAGAACAAAAATATAAAGTTTTCCTTTCCAGTAACTGTCAACATATTTTTTCGTCTATTAGCATGTGGATGAGTGCCTCAGAGGATTTATTGAGAAGCAAAGACGTGCAACTTTTGTAAATTCACGAGTTTCAGTTATGAATTCTAACTTCAACCATATAGTTGTAGCAGAGTATATAAATTCTGAAGCAATTGACCTCGCTGCATTACGACCTTATGCACGAGGAATGGTAGAGGGTTGTCATGTCCTCCATGGTAACAATCGGATTTCATCGTGATTCCGGTGAACATATGAATCTCACTAGGTCCTCTGCATAGTTGACTACAACAGTGAGTCCATTACGGTACAAGACTTTGATCAATAATGCGACGTGGACATGCGGTTTTTTATCTAGCTTTTGGCTAAATATCCCATATATGCTACATCATTTGGCAATGATAAATTATATATTAAACTTTACTGCCCATAGAGATCATTGCTTCCTAGTTAGCGAGCCAGATAATACCTATGGTAAACTAGTTAATTACCATTGATTTTCTTTGCTATGAATAGTGGTGAATGTACAGTCTACATGTTGCATTGCACCACTTATAATATCAACAAGTTTCTGAGGACGTCATGATTGATTTCATATACATGGACCTTTCAATGTTCACCCATGTGTCCGCATTGATAGAACATATGGAAAAGCAATCATACGTGACGATTTATGTTGCCACAAAAATATAAATGTTTCCTTTTCAAGTAATTGTCAACATATTTTTAGTCTAACAGCACATGGATGAGTGCCTCAGATGAATTGTTGAGAAGCAAAGACGTACAACTTTCGCAAGTTACGAGTTTCATTTATTAATACTAACTTCAACCAAATAGTTGGGGCAGAGTATATATTATGGAATAATTGACCTCGTTGCATTATGACCTTATGCACGAGGAATGGTAGAGGGTTGGCCATATACTCGATTGCAACAATCGTCCGATAAACATAAATAAATCTCACTAGGTCCTATGAATAGTTGACAAGAACAATGAGTCTATTAGGATACACGGTTCAGATCCATCATGCGATGTTGACATGAGGTTTTTTTATCTAGATTTTTGAAAAAAAAATCGGTTAACTATTACCTATATGCTACGAGATTCGAATTTGATAGAGTAGTTATTAAACATGGGTGTCCATAGAGATCAACGCTTCATGGGTCAGCAAGCCAAGTAATCCATATGGTAAACGTGTTACTCATGTTCGATCAATGATGTGTAATTAATTTACAATTGATGTTCTTCGCTACAAATAGCGGTGAATGTGGAGTCTACATGTGGTGTTGCACCGCTTATAATATCAAACGGGTTTCCAAGAACGTCATGCTTGATTTCATATAAATGGAACGTTAAAGATGTTCACCCATGTGTCCGCATTGGTAGAACATACGAACGAGCATTCCTACGTGATGAGTCTTATGGGAAATCGGCGTGGTGTGGACTTGTTTTATTCACTTGGCGAAGGCTAGTTGGCTGTTAGATGACGTTTGTAGAAACAAAAATATAAAGTTTTCCTTTCCTAGTAAGTATTATCTTCTTTTTTGTCTAACAACTACTGGACGAGTGTCTAAGAGGATTTATTGAGAAGCTAAGATGTACAACGTTATGAATTCAACCAAAGAGTTGCGGCATAGTATATGAATTCTTGAGCAATTGACCTCGTTGCATTACAACCTTATGTACGAGGAATGATAGAGTGTTGGCCGTGTACTCGATTGCAAGAAGCCTCCGATACAGAAATAAATCTCATTGGGTCTTCTGCATAGTTAACTACCATAATGAGTCCCTTACGGTACACAGCTTCGGTCCATCATACGATGTTGATATGAGGTCTTTTGATCTAGCTTTTGAAAAAACTTGGTTAACTATCCCCTATATGTTACGAGATTTGGTAATGATACACTAGATATTAATCTTGGTTGTCCATAGAGATCAACGTTTCACAGGTCAACAAACCAGGCAATGCATATGGTAAACGTGTTACTTATGTTCAATCACAGATATGAAATTAATTTACAATTGATGTTTCTTTGCTACGAATAGTGGTGAATGTGGAGTCTACATCCTGTGTTGCACCGCTTATAATATACATGGAACCTTAAAGATGTTCACTCATGTGTTCACACTAATGAAATATACGAACGAGCACTCCTATGTGACGAGTCATATGTGAAACCGGCATGGTGTGGACTTCTTTTATTCACTTACGGCGAAGGCCAGTTAGCTATTTGATGAGGTTTGTAGAAACAAAAATATAAAGTTTTCCTTTCCTAGTAACCGTTACTTATTATTTTCATCTAACAACAAGTGGACGAGTGCCTAAGATTATTTAGAAGCCGTGATGTCAACTTTTACAAATTCACGAGTTTCATTTATGAATACTAACTTCACCCAAATAGTTGCGGCATCATATCTGAATTCTTGAGGAATTGACCTCATTGCATAACGAGCTTATGCACGAGGAACGATAAAATGTAGGCCATGTACTCCATGTCAACAATTGGATTTCATCTTGATTCTGGAAAAAACAAATGAATCTCACTAGGTCATCTACATAGTTGACTAGAACAATGAGTCCATTACGGTACACGATTCTAATCCATCATGCGACGTTGACTTGAGGTTTTTTTATTTGACTTTTGAAAAACTCGACTAACTGTCCCCTATATTCTACAAGATTCGGGAATGACAGACTGGATATTAAACTTGACTGTCCATAGTGATCAACACTTCATGAGTCATCAAGCTAGGTAATGCCTACGGCAGACGTGTTATTATGTTTGATTACTGATATGTAATTAATTTATAATTGCTTTCTTTGCTATGAGTAGTAGTGAATGCGGAGCCTTCATGTTTGGTTGCATCGCTTATAATATGAAACAAGTATACAAGGACGTCATGCTTGATTTCATATAAGTGGAACCTTAAAGATGTTCACCCATGTGTCCCTATTGATACAACATACGAAAGCCTTCCTACATTACATTATGAGTAGCAGGCGTGATGATGACTTCTTTTTTTCACTTATGGCAAAGGTCACTTAGTTGTTTGATGAGGTATGTAGTAACAAAAATATAAAGTTTTCATTTCCTAGTAAATGTTAACTTATTTTTTTGTCTAACATCACATGGACGAGTGCCTCAGATGATTTTTTGAGAAGTTGAGACGTACAACTTTTGCAAATTCTCAAGTTTCATTTATGAATACTATCTTCAGCTAAATAGTTGCGTCAACGTATATGAATTTAGGACGAATTGACCTCGATGCATTACGATATTATGCAGAAGAATCGTAGAGGGTTGGTCTTGTACTCTATGGCAACAATCGGATTTCATTAAATTTTGCTTCTCCTATTTAAAATTCCTTTCCTTTAGAAAAACGTTTAACTTAAACGTTCTTTTGGGTTTGTCTCACATATATATATATATATATATATATATATATATATATATAAAGATTTGAAAAGTGAGACACACGGTTTTTATAGATGTCATATCCCAATCGGGGTTTACTCATCTCCTTGAGATTTGCTTCTCAAGAGTTAAATCAATCACTATAATGTTACCGTAGTTGGTTATAAAACTGGTTGATTTTGCCTATTACACAACCCGAAGCAAGTCGGTCTCTAGTCCCGCAGCTAAGTTGCCACACGCGCGAGTTCGCTCCACGTTACCAGGGAATCTCCAATTCCCGACTAGAAACAGCTCGCTACCGAAGGACCCTCGGAACAACGTCCTTCCCGTGCACAAACGTCGACCTTGCCTCATGTGTATCAATAATCACGTTCGAAGAAAGAATATTTGGTGTGGAGGCATGGTATGGATCACTCGACCAGTGATGGAATCGCAGGTGTAAGCTCAGGCAGCAGAAGGTTATCACCAAGGTAAGCGCAGTGGGCAGAAAGTTATCACTAGTGGAAGCTCAACGGGAGAAAATACTCGCAAGTGAACGCATAACTCTCAAAAGATTTCGTTTCTTCTGCTCAACGTTTCTTAGCACAAAAATACAAAGTGTTGCTTTATATGTAAGCATAAAACAATCAACACTTTACATGGAAGGTTAATCACAAAAGATTTTCCAATTATGCACGCAATCCATGCATTTATATAGTATATAATCGTGCCAAATTAATCACAAACTTCGAGCAAGGCATTATAAGTTTACAAACTGACATTAAGGCATATATTTTCCGTATAGGGTGATCTCATCCGATTCAGGACATTTAATATACAACCTAATCAACATCCTATCCAAAATAGAATCAACCAATTAATATCTTTCCATCTTAAAGTATTCCAATCATTATAAAGAAAAGATAATAATTGATTTGCACGTATAAGATTAAGCAAGATGCATTCTACAGATATCTCATATTCCATATGCATCTCACAGATTTTCGATATATAACTCCATAGGATATCGCATAGGATTTTCCATGTACAACGTAATCACTTTCCATATGTAATAAAAAATTCGCAAGGGAAAATATTTAACGATTTACACGTTAAGTATCAATCACGATTTAGTCACAAGGATGTCTCCATGATTTCTTTCCTAAGACAGATAGATTCACAACATATAATACATTTTCCATTCTAAGCACAAAATCTTTTCCATCTCTAGCATTATACGAGATTCCATTCATGTGAGATACTCATAACTAGGAGATCACAATAATATTCTAGTAAAGCACATGATCACAAATATTCGACAACATATAACTAATCCACATTTATACATACATGGTCGAATATTATTACATACATAAGCATATATATCGAGTTTTCTAAGTTATAGAGCACACCTTACATAATTACTTGGAATCATCAAAACTCTCATAGGTATCGGACCAAAAAGGCCAAAATCTCCCCCTTTTTGATGATAAAAAGTAATTAATGCCTCACTTAAGCATATGAGCACACTCGAACGTGTAAAATTATCAAGTAAAGCATGTATTCTCCCCCTACCTAAGTGCAGTATTCCATATCATATTCCAATAATTAAAAACATAAATCATAGATGAAATTCATAAGTTATCGGGATAATTTGAAGTTTCAGAAGTTACCAAGTAATATCATTTTGCTCCCCTGCCTATGAGTGAATATTTTTCATTTTATGCAAGTCAAAACTCAAACAACACATAACCGTTAAGAATATCATTGGCAACAACATAACAAATATCTAGCACGTGGAATAACATAAAAAAATTATTAAAGGACCGCTTTACTTAGACCCTTGGACCACTAATTACCCAAAATCCCCCCCCCCCCCTTCAGCTTAAAAAAGGGTGATACCAAGGTTCCAAGGCTGAAAAAGAGGCTTAGTGCAGAAATAGCAATAAAATAACTTAGACGAGAACTAAGAATGAAATATCTTGGCAGAAAATGTTCTAACAGCTTAAATCACCATCATACTGACATATTTGGAATATATTCCCAGTGGTTTCTTCAGTATGATGTATTCTCATTCTCTCCAGTGTGATTGCATTCAGGACGTGTTTATGACGACGTTACCAGCCTGGTGGCAGCTTGATTCCTTTCGGCTCAGACATGTGGTTATCAATAATTTATATGGAATTCCCTTGTCAGAGCTCTCAGAAGCTTGGATTATATCAACTTGTCGGACATAACTTCCTTTCACATCTTGATAAACGTATTTTCTACGTTTATCTCTATTATAATTAAGTTATTCTCGGGAATATTAGAGTCGTTTTGTATGAATATTAGTGTGTTTACTCGTGTTTACGTTTTTGCAAAACTTCAAGACTATAATGGAAATAAACCGAACGAAATCGGAAAAAAACGAGCAAATTTAGTAGCTGGAACTTTTTCGTGGCCATGAAAAATAGAGTAGAAGCAGCAGGAAGCTAGATGTAGTTGCTGGAATTTTTTCGTGGCCATGAAAAATGGAGTTTAGGCCGTGAAGAAGAAGCATCAACTTCCATTCATCAAGCTGGAATTCTTTATGGCCGTGAACATTCGAGGACAAGCCGTAAAGAAATTTCAGAAAGTGTAGAATCCGACCCCGACTCATTCACGGCGGTGAAAAATACTTACGAGGCTGTGAAAACCGCCGACTTAAGCTAAATCTTTCAGATTTCGGCCCATTAAGCGGAGATATAATGCCAAGTATAAATACCAACCCTAACGGACAAAAAAGGGAGGAGAAAAGGACGAAAAGAACCGTAGAAACACCATCTTGGGGATTTCTAGACGCGGGAAAAAGGGGATTTGCGAGATCAATCAAGCGAAGAACGCGAAGATCAACCCGGAGCTGAATCGTAGGGGAGATTATGTTTTCTCTATCGTTATTTTCGTTCTTCGTTGTTCTTTCTTTTCACATGAGTAGCTTAATCCTGTTGTATTTGAGATTAATGAACCCTAGCGAGATTGAACCTATGTTTTGAATATAAAATCGTCGTTTTTATTGATATTATGATTCGTTAACGAACTATATTAGGTTTCGGTTATGTCTATGTAATCAGAGTCATTTTTTTGTCTTAATTATGTCTATGTAATTTAAGATAAATTCTGGGAAATCATAAGCTACGCTCGATAGAGGTGCGCATGATTAAACCTCTCGTAAGCGAACGAAATAAAATTTAACGCTAGAAATAGGTTGAATTATCCCGCCGGATTAGAGTCAAATCCAATAGTGGAATTCATCGTGTGTTAATGCGATTCTATGAATTATAGTGAGGGAAGCTTGCCCGGCTATTAATTTTGTAGGATTAGTTGTTCGCGTGTTTATGTGATTAGGTACATCCGGTTAAATGAATTCGTACGCATGATTCAGGAATTCTCACGGTCTAATAATTAGTAAAATCGTCGTAAGGTTATGTTTAGCAAATTCGATCGAGTTAGGGGGATTCAAAGTCTCAAATACGCTTGTTTTCATAAAGTCGTCTTTATCGTTTATTTCGTAATTTTAGTTTAATTTGCTATTTACGTTTTCGTACAACAACTAAGTCTTTTTCACTAGAATATTTAAACTACGATTTTCTTAGTCGCATAGTTCCTTTGGGTTCAATACTCGAATATTCACCGCTTTATACTACTTTCGATAGGTGCACTTGCCTATTGAGCGTTGAATAGTTTGTAGATTATTCGTATTATTACTCGCTCACCAAGTTTTTGGCGCCGTTGTCGGGGAACTACAGAAATTAGGAACACTTTAGTTCATTATTCTAGCTATTATTATTATTATTATTATTATTATTATTATTATTATTATTATTATTATTATTATTATTATTATTTTTCTATTATCGAAGCTTACTTGTCTTTCTCCTGGTCTAGATATGTACGCTTTGGTGCATGACTCGTAATAAACCCTCGCTACCAATACTTGAAGTTGACTCGGAGATCGAAAGAAGTTGTAGACGCAACCGGAAGAAAAAGAACCGAAACATCACAGAAAGCACCGAAGGCGTAATCGGAGATGGCGAATCAAAATAACAATGAGATGCCACTAGTCGAGAGAGAGCCCCCGATGAGGGACATGTGGAGAAATAACGCCGTGGGCACAATTGGTTCAGCGATTGTTCTTCCTCAAGTTCCATCCTACTTTCAGCTCAAGCATCATTGGCCTCAAATGCTTCAGACAAATGCTCAGTACGACGGACTCGCTGCCGAGGATGCTTACAGACATATTAGAGATTTTCTTTCCGTCACGGATACGATAAGAGTGCAAGGTGCCACCGCTGAGGCCATTCGACTTCATCTTTTCCCATTCTCTTTGAGGGGTAACACCAAGGAGTGGTACAATCTACTACATGAAGGATCTATCACCACTTGGAATGAGATGCACTCTACATTCATACCGACTACTTCCTACCATCGAAGGCACTGAATTGAAGATGGACCTTACCTCGTTCAAGAAAAAGGAGGGCGAGAACTTGTACGATGTACGGACACGGTTCAAGACTCTCTTGAACCGATTCCCTCAGCAGGGGATGACGAAGAGCGAGCAAATTCAGAGAGTCCACGAATCATTGAATGACCATACCGTGCAACTACTAGACGGGGCGTGAAATGGAGGCTTATGAAACCTTAGTGCCACAGAGGGGTGGAATCTGATAGAAGATCACAGCTCAAATAGTTTTCGACAGGGGAGTTCGAGTAATAGAGGCAAGCCACCAGGAGTGTACGACGTCAGTGAGACAACCACTATCAACGCCAAGTTCGACGCACTCCAACAACAAGTTACAACGAATTGACTTCAAACGCAGACGTTGATGAACGCACTCTTACCCACTTTAGCGGCGAAGCCAGCCGTTAACGTTGTATAACGACATGCTACCCTGATGACCCCCATTGCTGTTGGACCTTCTCGGTCATACCCAACGTATATCCCACCATGCACTACTTGTGGTGGAGGGCATGACACATCCCAGTGTCGACGACCATTCCGGCGGAGCAAGTTGACTACATGGGATATTTTCAATGCCAAAGAAATTATGTCCAGAATCAAGTACACCCAAACCTGGCGTATTGAAATCAGCAACAAGCCCCTCCGGGATTTCAACAACAAAGACCGCAAGGATTCCAAGGTGGAAATCCCGAGGCTGCCCCGAATGCT
The DNA here is from genome assembly GCA_004919715.1 of Linderniella brevidens. Lineage (NCBI taxonomy): Eukaryota > Viridiplantae > Streptophyta > Magnoliopsida > Lamiales > Linderniaceae > Linderniella > Linderniella brevidens. Next base: position 2,303,199 of record SWDC01000150.1, on the reverse strand, counting down.
CGCATGGACAAGCTTGAAGGAATGTTTGCTAAATTGATGGGGAAGCTCGACTCTCGCTTGGGTAGTCAAGAAGTTCGGTTACAAAACACCAAAGCGCCACTACGAAGCTTGGAGAAGCAAGTCGGACACATAGCTGAGACGATCGCACAACGTCCTCCCAGTTCATTGCAGAGTTACACCGAGATCAATCCGAAGGAGCACCATATCAAGGCGGTGACGCTTCGCAATGGACGAGAGCTCGAGGACGTACCGAAGCCAAAGAAGAGCGTTGAAGTTGAAAAGGCGAATATCGAGGACGAGAAGGCCGACAAGGAGAATGAAGTCGTGGCCAAGCCTCATGTCAAGACATATCAACCGAAGATCCCATACCCAGCTAGGCTCAAGAAGGACATAATAGACGGCCAGTTTGGTAAATTTTTGTCGATTTCAAGCAATTACATATTAATTTACCACTTGTCGATGCTCTTGCACAGATGCCTCGTTGGGTGAAGTTTGTCAAGGAGCTGGTGACAAACAAGCGTAAGCTCGAAGATGTTTCCACTGTTTGTCCTCGAAGGGAGTGCTCCGCTATCCTACAGAGCAAAAATCCGAAGAAGCTAAAGGATCCAGGGAGTTTCACTATACCTTGTCTTATAGGAGATTTGGTAGTATATAAGAGTTGGCCAATTTAGGTGCTAGTATCAATTTGATGCCTTATTCCATGTTTAAGAGACTAGGTTTAAGTGATCCCAAACCCACTAGGAATGAGCATACATTTAGCTGATAGATATGTCAAGTATTCTACGAGCATAGTAGAGGATGTGCTAGTGAAAGTTGATAAATCCCGCTGATTATGTTATTCTCGATATGGAGGAGGATGAAAATATTCCTCTAATTTTAGGTAGACCATTTCTCGTTACCGGGGGAACGATGGCCGATGTTCGTAATGGAACATTGACGTTGATTATAGATAGCGAGAAGTGACATCGATATAACCGAGTCTATGAATAATACTGAAGAGCTCGATGATAAATGTTGTTACATGGATGCTATTAATTGGGATAATTTTCTATCATTGCAGGGACATTTACAGGCCGACTCGCTGGCACTGGCGAACGAATTAGAAGAAAGCGATGCTGCCATATCGAAGACTTATAGCAACACCGTTGCTCAATTAAACGTAGACGACAATGATGAAGAAAAACCAATCGTTGAGTTGGAGACGAGCAGCAAGGAGAAAAGGAAGAAAAGCTCGATCGAGGAACCGCCGATGCTCGAACTCAAGCAACTACCTGGTAACTTGGAGTATGCATTCTTAGAAGAAGATTCGAAGTTATCCGTGATCGTGGCTACGGATCTAGCAAAGGAGCATAAAAGTATGCTCTTGGACGTGCTACGGAGCATAAGAAAGCGCATGCATGGAAGATTTCAGACATACGAGGAATTATCCCAATCTTTTGCATGCACAAGATCCTTAAGGAGGACGAGTTCAAGCCGGTGGTGCAACCCCAAATGCGTTTGATATGAAGGAAGTCGAGAAGACTGGGGTGATTAAGTTGCTCGATGCGGGTGTCGTATACCCGATCTTGGATAGCAAGTGGGTGAGCCCGGTTCAACTAGTGCTGAAGAAGGGAGGAATGGTCGTTGTGCCCATCGAGAAGAACGAATTAATTCCGAAGAGGACCATCGCAGGGTGGCATGTTTGCATCGACTATCGAAAGTTGAACGATGCGACGTAAAAAGATCACTTCCCTTTACCATTTATTGATCAAATGCTTGAACGTTTATTCGGTCATAACTTTTATTGTTTTCTTGATGGTCTTTCAGGATATTTGCAGATTCCCATCACGTCCGAGGATCAAGAAAAGACCATGTTTACATGCCCGTTCGGAACCTTTGCATAACGACGAATGCCTTTCGGGTTATGCAACGCTCCATCCACTTTTCAGCGTTGTATGATGGCCATCTTCGAAAAGCTAGTTATGGAGGTATTCATGGATAACTTCTCAGTTTTTGGTAACTCGTTCAAGGTATGTCTTTCTGACTTAAAGGTTGTGCTTAAGCAATGCGAGGACACAAATCTTGTGTTGAATTGGAGAAATGCCATTTTATGGTGAAAGAGGGGATCGTGTTAGGGCATAAAATTTCATCTAGAGGGATTGAGGTAGATAGAGCTAAGATTGAAACTATCGAATGTTTACCTCCACCCTTATCTGTAAAGGCTACTAGAAGTTTCTTAGGACATGTGGGTTTTTATCGTAGATTTATTAGGGACTTCTCTAAGATTGCTAGACATTTGACTCGTTTACTTGAGAAAGATGTGCCTTATGAGTTTACATCTGATTGCATGAACACTTTCTCTATACTTAAGGATAAGCTTATTAATGCTCCTATCATGGTAGCTCCCGATTGAGACCTACCATTTGAACTAATGTGCGATGATAGTGATTTTGCAGTAGGTGCAGTTTTGGGGAAGCGACGAGACAAACACTTCTGGCTGATATACTACGCAAGAAAAACTCTAAAAGAGGCACAAGCGAATTACACTACCACCGAGAAAGAGTTGTTTGCGTCCGTGTTTGCTGATTCGATAGATCCTACTACTTGAGGAATTCGGCGTGGAAATTCGACACCAAAAGGGGACGAAAAATCACGCAGCCGATCACTTATCAAGATTGGAGGAATCACACCACGAGAAGAAGAACGAGGATAGCATCAAGGACCATTTCCCCGACGAGCATCTTTATGATATACGTGAGGTAAACGATGATATCCCTTGATATGCCGATATTGCTAATTATCTTGTAGTGAGGATCATGCAAAAGGAATACACAAGCCAACAGAAGAAGAAATTCTTCTCGGACTTGAGGTATTACTTTTTGGATGATCCATACTTGTTTAGGACTTGTGCCGATAAGATAATCGGGCGATGCTTATCATTCCCCGAGACGATCAAGATCTTACATCATTGTCATACCAGACCAGCGGAAGGCCACTATGTAGGGAATTGAACAGCCCAAAAGGTACTCAAATGTGGTTTCCATTGACCAACGATCTTCAAAGATGCTCAAAGGTATGTAGAGATGTGTGATAGGTGCCGGCGGACATGTAATATTTCTAAATGCAATGAGATGCCTTAAATTTTATTCTTTTATGTGAAGTTTTCGATGTTTGGGGCATTGATTTTATGGGTCCGTTTCCGGCGCCTTTCACTTATCGATATATCCTTTGATGTCGCTTACGTATCTAAATTGGTAGAGGCGCAAGCGCTGCCCACTAATGATGCTAGGGTAGTCGTTAAGTTCTTAAAAATGTTGTTTTCACGATTCAGTTCACCTCGTTGCATAATTAGCGATAAGGGTACGCACTTTTGTAACACTCAGTTTTCTAGGACGCTCGAGAAATACGACGTTAAGCACTGTGTTACCACTCTGTACCACCCCCAAGCTAGTGGCCAAGTGGAAGTCGTGAATCAGAAGTTGAAGTGGATACTAAAAAAGGCTGTCGAGCACCACCGAAAAGATTGGCCGAACAAGTTGAACGATGCTTTATGGGCATATAGGACAGCTTATAAGACCCCTATTGGATCTACGCCTTATCGACTAGTTTACGGGAAATCTTGTCATTTACCCGTCGAGCTACCATAAGGCGTATTGGGCTTTAAAGTCACTAAATTTTACTATGAATCTTGCAGGTAAGAAGAGGAATATTCAGATCAACGAGCTCGATGAATGACGTCTCATGGCTTATGATAACACGAGAATCTACAAGGAACGCACGAAGATGTATCATGATCGAAAAATCCAACGACGGGAATTTCACGAGGGCGACCAAGTCCCACTCTATAACTCTTGGCTACGCCTATTTCCAGGAAAATTAAAGTTAAAATGGTCTGTCCCCTTTAAGGTATCTCGAGTATTTCCTTACGGTACCGTCGAGATCACACATCTGGATCGAGGAACTTTCAAGGTGAACGGACATCGTCTCAAGCATTACTACGGCGGTGACGTCGAGGCACTCGGGCGAGAGACGGTCCACTTCCTCGACATGACTCGGAAAAAAAATCTTCCGAACTATGTCTAGCTAAAAGACATTAAAGAAAGCGCTACTTGGGAGGCAACCCATGCTTTATATTTTCGTTTGATTTATATATTTTATTCATTTTATTATTTTTAGTCCTAATAAAATTTTTTTTTGAGGTATCGCAGGGAATCAAATCTCAAGGAAGAATCATCTACAAAGCATGCACTCAAACTTATTCAGGGAAGTTTGCTGAACTCTTTTATTTCTTCTTCCTTACGATGAATATTTGATAGGTTGAGGACAACGTAAACCTCAAGTGTGTGGAGTGGGAAATTTTTGCGAAAAGTTATGCGAGCATGTTACTTGTGTGCATGATTTGTTTGGTCTATCGTGGTTGAATAGCAAGATTTGAAAGATTAAGTCGAAGTATGGCATGAATTCTCTTTCTTTCTTCCTTCTAATTCAGTTTCTTATTATAAAAGATTGATTTCATTTAGGAATTTGTGTAAGTATCTAGGATTACACGAGCGGTTGATGTCTTTCTTGCATGATTAACTTAGTGATCCTAGAAGGATTCGTACACATAACCTTACATTTGTGAGATTTTTGAGCCTACGAGCTTTTTGCTCATTTCTTTGGTTACGTGCGTAGTGCTTAGTATATTTCTCTCTAGAAGTTGCTTGCGTGATACGTGTTGAAACTACTTGAGGTGAGATCGTGTGAAAATGAGGAAGGCATTAGGAATTAAGTCCATAGCAAAGTTCCCGACCACGACTGATCACCATAGTTAGCCACTTTGAGTCTGAGCCTTTTATTTGAGAAAACCCGGAATTATAAACCACCGACCTGAGAAACTTTCAGATATCATCTAACCCGATTAATAGTAGAAGTGAAGGTTGAGTGCCAAAGTGAAAAAGCATAGCCCGACCGTTGTATGAAAAAAAAATCTCCTTAACCATAATCTCACGTTAAGAACTCCTCCATCGGTAATCTCTTGCCCGCAAAGGGACTAAGAGAGGCGGAGCTTAACGACGAGAGGGAGGAGCTTAGATACGTAGGAAAGATGCTAAGAACTCTTCCTTCGATAATCTCTCGTGCTTCAAAAAACAAAGAAAGAAAAACAAATTGAGAGAAGAAAAGCTTAGCTAATGGTTGATGGATCGAAAAAAAAAAGTGGTGAAAAGATTTCAAGGTGGCAAATGTTATACATGATGTTATGCGGCACGCTATCGAACAATGGTACGACACCGACATGACCGCTACGATATTTTCGATAGAAGTTCAGTCTCTAATATAGTCAGTCGAGTCCTACATAAACCGGAAAAGACCTTATGATTCACATCTTATCACCGAGAGTGGTAGATATACGATTCACTTGCAAGCTTATGGTAGAGATTAGATTATCGCACGAACCGAGTGACTTCACCGATATATTAGCCTATACATTGGGTGATTTGAGTGAATCCTTTTGAGGTACGAGTCATTATTAGTATCGCTAAGGAGGTCATGTAGTTGGCCTCAAGTGTGTTTTTTCCTACGTTACTTGCATTACTTCTATAAATGTTTCCGTTTTTTAATGATAAGTTGTGGATTTGAATTATGTTTCCATGCCTTATAATTTTTATTTGCTTGAGGTCATAGGTCGTCAATTCAGCATTCGATAAAACAGAGAAAATGTCCATTTTTGGAAAGTTGTTCAAATCGTAGACAAGCAAACGCTTAAAGGTGGGGAGGTTTGATAAACGTATTTTCGTACGTTTATCTCTATTATAATTAATTCATTCTCAGGAATCTTAGAGTCGTTTTGTATGATTATTAGTGTGTTTACTCGTGTTTACGTTTTTGTAGAACTTCAAGACGATCATGGAAATAAACCAAACAAAAACGAGCACATTTAGTTGCTGGAACTTTTTCGTGGCCATGAAAAATAGAGTAGAAGCTGTGAAGAAGCGGCATGAAGCTAGATGTAATTGCTAGAATTTTTTAGTGGCCATGAAAAATTGAGTTTAGGTTGTGAAGAAGAAGCAGCAACCTCCATTCATCAAGCTGGAATTCGTCATGGCCGTGAACAATCGAGGACAAGCCGCAAGAATATCAGAAAGTGTAGAATCCGACCCCGACTCGTTCACGACCATGAAGAATACTTACGAGGCCGTGAAAACCGCCGACTTAAGCTAAATCTTTCGGGTTTCGGCCCATTATGCGAAAATATCATGCCAAGTATAAATACCAACCCTAAAGGACGAAATAGGGAGGAGAAAAGAACGAAAAAGAACCCTAGAAACACCCTCTTGGTGATTTCTAGATGCGGGAAAAGGGGATTTGCCAGATCAATCAATCGAAGAACGCGGAGATTAACCAGGAGCCGAATCGTAGGGGAGATTATGTTTTCTCTATCGTTATTTTCGTTCTTCGTTGTTCTTTCTTTTCACATGAGTAGCTAAATCCCATTGTATTTGAGTTTAGATGAACCTTAGTGAGATTTAACCTATGTTTTGAATATTTTATCGTCGTTTTTATAATATTATGATTCGTTTACGAACCATGTTCGGTTTCGGCTATGTCTATGTAATCAGAGTCATTTTTTGGTCTTAATTATGTCTATGTAATTTCAGATAAATTCTAAGAAATCGTAAGCTACGCTCGAAAGAGGTGCGAACGATTAGACCTCTCGTAAGCGAACAGAATAAAATTCAACTCTAGAAATAGGTTGAACTACCCCACCAGATTAGAGTCAAATCTAATAGTGGAATTCATCTTGTTAATGCGATTCTATGAATTATAGTGAGGGAAGCTTGCCCGGATATTAATTTTGTAGGATTAGTTGTTCGCGTGTATGTGATTAGGAAAGTTATGTCCGGTTACATGAATTAGTATTTATGATTTAGGAATTCTCACGGTCTAATAATTAGTAAAATCTTCGTAGGGTATGTGTAGCAAATTCGATCGAGCTAGGGGATTCAAAGTCTCAAATACGCATGTTTTCATAAAGTCGTTTATTTCATATTTTTTATTGAATTTGTTATTTACGTTTTCGTATAAAAAATCAATCTTTTTCACTATAATATTTAAACTACGATTTTCTTAATCGCATAGTTCCTTTGGGTTCGGTACTCGAATATTCACCGCTTTTATACTACTTTTGATAGGTACACTTGCATATTGAGCGTAGAATAGTTTGTAGATTATTCGTATTATTACTTGCTCATCACATCTGCTTCAACATTCTTCTTACCAGCAATTTTCACCAGTTAGGGCTCTGAAGTTTTGAAGATGGGAATGTAAGGCAGAATAAAGTAAGAAGATAGTGATCACCTAGGCATTAGTGGAATGTGACTTGAACGGTTTTCAATAGAATTTGAATTTTTGAAAATGAAGCGCCAATAATTCAGAAACTGTAAGGAAATAATAATCTTGAGGGATTTCAGTAAAGAAGGCAAGCTTATCTTAAGGACTAAGAAAGACATCTTCGAGATATTGCTTTCCCAATGAGTTTAGATGTCAAATAAGAGTAAGATCTTAAGATAATTTTGAAAGAAAATAACCAGCTCAGGGATTTCTACTGAATATTATCAATGGAACTTAAGAATTTTAAGTATTTTCAGAGTATTGAAAATCAATTCATCCAACAGAGGCTCTTTGCACTTTTTGCTCATGGTCGATTCGATTTCGACACCTTTGGTTCCAGTAGGTCTCACCAATTTCATAGATGGAGACGAAGATAAGGATGACGTGAAAAGAATATAGATTATCTCATAGGAATTTACAGAAGTCGACGGTTTATACAAGGAAGAGATATTGATGCTATCAAATTCCGAAATTTGAATTCCAAAAAAAATGGAAAATAATCGTCAATCAAGGAATATGAAATATCATAATGATTTAACGTGATCTCATTTATGAAGGGAAGGTTTATTGTAAAGTTGTTTAAAGAAAATCGTAGAGATATTATTTTCCTAATATATTCTAGGAGCTGGAATACGGATGATATCTCAGAGGAGAGTAACTACGAATTTCTTCCAAAAATACACTAGACTTGGAATCTTAAGATTTTTAGAATAACTGGTAAAATTTAGCAAGTTATCTAACTTTATTTAGCTCGGTGATTCCCAGTCGATCACGGATATCACATAATGATGAACATGATAGGTATACTAATGATACTAGTATTATCGCATAAATTCGGGATATTAACATAAGTTAATTCGTAATCACTTTGTGTTTATTCATCCAGAGTGATTGTTGACAGCAATTCCCTAGGGCCATATATTCAACTTTGGTTGTGGAGAGGGCAAAAACATTTTGCTTTCTACTAGACCCAGTTACTAGGGAATTCCCAAGTAACTGACATGTACCACTAATGATCTTCCTATCTTCCATGCACTCGAAAAACTTGACATTATATTCTACCAAAGAGAATTCATTTGTATGGATACCAAATACCAAAATAAATAGTGTCTTTTAAATATCAAGTATCCGTTTGACTGTTGTCAAATGAGATTCATTAGGATTAGATTGATATCTCGAATACAGACCAATAACAAACATAATATCAGGTTTACTTGCTTTTAAGTAAAGAGAACTTCCGACATACCTCGATATTTTGTTCGATCATTTTGCGTACCAATTCATCACTGTCGATTTTGGTAGTCTGATGCATAAGGGTGGGAACTACATTCGAATCAGCCATTCCAAATTTCATCACCAGTTCCTTGGTGTACTTAGTCTACTTAATTTGCAATTCCAGAAAGCAGTTAAGTGCTCCTATTAGGCTATTCTCAATTATTGCTGCATAGAGTTAGAAAAATTCTCGCAACGCATAATGCGAATACTTAAAAAAAATAATAAAATGATATCATCAACATTAATTTTTACTAACAACATGTGATTTTGTTAATATTAGATAGTTATATCATGTCAATAACAAATTTGCTAAGTCTATTATATTATGCTCTATGCGCCTGCTTCAAACCATATGTTTTATTCAAATTAAAAAAAAAAACATGATTTGGAAACTCCACTGTTATGAAATCAGGAGGTTGTTCAACGTAAACTTCCTCGTCTAAAAAACCATTTAAAAATGCACTTTACATGCCCATTAAAAAACGTTTAAACCTTTTAAAACATGCATATGCAAAAACTATACGTAAAGATTCAAGTCTAGCAATGGGAGCAAAAGTTTCTTCGAATTTTATACATTCTCCTGGGAATGACCTTTTGCAACTAACCTTGTTTTTGGTTACTTTTCCATGCTAACCAAGTTTGTTACGGAATACCCATGGTTCATCATCAAGATCTTCATTGACATATCTCGGTTCCACAATGAATAACAGTGCATATGGTGATTCCTATTCATTTTGATTGCGTGCAGCTGCTCTAGTTTTGATTCCATCAGTTCATCAGTAATAATCCCTATGATCTGATCAGTTGGATGACTAGAAGCATGATGTGATGATGTTTCCTTTGGAACTTCTGGTTCCATTGTTTAACATGTAGTATCAGATTCCTGTGTCATAAACATGTGATATCATGTGTAACTGCTAAATACTTGATATTTGGTTAGTGATATCATCAAGAGTAATGCATAAATGTTACCAATTGTGCCTACACCAATTATCTCAGATTTTGTGTCGTCCGCGTATGATACATATCATCCGCCGTACGCTTTCACGATTTAAACTAACTGATATCACATGGGAACACTTGCTATCGAGGTATCACTTATTCCTCGTGCTGGAATGTCATCTTTGTACCCAATTTCTGTCGGGTCCTAACATAAAGTAACTTCTATTAACATGTGACATATCATTAGTCATAAGACATGATGCATGGAATATATTTTGAGCTGCCTTAAATGGAATATTCTCAGGGCTCTTCTTTTGTCTCCAAACATACGTAGACTTATCAGCTCTTTTCAGAAAACAATTATAAGAGTAATGACCATTGCGACCAGACGAAAAACATTTTGATTTTGAGATAGCCGACGGAACATGTTTTCTACCACGGAATATCTTATCTCTGATCTCTCAATATTTCTAGCAATGTTTAGTAACATATCTAGGTTATGTTTCCCTTTAAGAAGTCTATCAACATTACACTCAGTTTCATCTGGGGAATGTTGATAAATCACTATTTATCTCTTAAAGTTCCTTGCAATTGAATAGAACTTTCGCTTTCTTAAAGCTACTTATCTCTGCTCTCAAGCATGAGATCTTTATATCAGCATGATGTTTCTCCCTCGATAAGTCATATCGCTGCTTAATCAAGTTTTTGGTTAGCGACTTAGGCGATTTAATCTTTTTCTCCTCATTATAAATTATCTTGCATAGTCCTTCCTTACTCTCTTCTACTTCAAAAACAGAGGAAGCATTAGCATATAAATCATTTAAGATATTAATTTTCTTAATAGTGGACAAGAAGACACATGATTATCATCAACCATGTAAGCAAGGTTAACATCCTCGATTGACTTATTTTCTGAATCAATCCAATTCATCACCATTGACTTTTGGTTCCTTCTATCATCATTTGTTGATGGGCAAGTTTTAGCAAAGTGGTCTGACTTGTTGCACTTGAAGCATTTCAGGACATTTTTCCCCACTGATGATATTCCATTGTTCTTCTCCTGGAATTTGTTGAAGTTCCCTCCGGATTTTCTTCTTTGCTGGAACTTCTCAAATTTCTTGATTAACTTGGTCAGTTGTTTCAACATGTCGTCTTCTTCTTCAGCAGAATCAGTTTCTTCTTGTTCAGTGTTGAAAGCTTGATTTTTTATTTCTGACTTGTGACCTTTCTTTAAGGGAAGCTTTAGTCATCTCATATGAAGTAAGAAATCCGATCAGTTCGGATAAGGACATTTCTTCCTGATGCTTAGCTTCGTAGATGGCAGTCACTTTGGCATTCCATTCCCTTGAAAGTGATCTTAGAATTTTTTTGACCTTCTCGCTATCAGGAATTATTTCGTCGAGAGAAAACATTTGATTGATGATGGCCATGAATCTCGCGTACATATGACTAATGGATTCATCATATTCCATCGCGAGGAGTTCGCATTGATGAGGGAGAAGCAGTATTCTTTCTTGTACCACACGGGTAGTTCCTCCATGCGTAAGTTGAAGCATTCCCCACATATCTTTGGCTGAATCACAAGAACTCACACGATTGTATTTTTCTTGCTTTGGTGCGCATGCGATCATGTATTGGCATTCCATGAGATTCCTTGTTTTATCCTTTGCTGTGTACTCAGAAGATTTCTTTGAAGTTCCATTTTGATTCACGGGCTTGCATGGATCGGTGACGATTATCTCCCAAAGATCATAGTCAATAGTTAAGAGGAATTCCTTCTTACGATTCTTCCATATAGCATAGTTAGTCCCATTAAAGAGTGGTGGCCTACTATGAGATTGTCCCTCTGTAAATAAATCAAAACTCGAAGAAGCCATTAGATATTTTCTCAGACTTCTTAGGCATGTCGTATGAGTAACCTGGCTTTGATACCAATTGAAGTATAAAATATGCCTATGAGGGAGGGGGTGAATTAGGCTTATAAAATTTTGCTTCTTCTATTTAAAAATTCTTTCCTTCAGAAAAATGTGATAACAATACAACTTTCTAGTTATACCCTGAAAAGCAACAATGTATCCAGGTTATCACCTTTAACTTTAAAGAACTGAAAAGTAAAGCGAGCCACACAATTATTATAGAGGTTATATCCCCAATTGGGGTTTACTTCTCTCCTTGAGATTCGCTCTTCAAGAGTTAAATCAATTACTATAATGTTACCGTAGTAGGTTACAAAACAGATTGATTTTGCCCAATACACAAACCGAAGCAAGTCGACATCTAGTCCCACACCTAGGTTGCCACACGTCGAGTTTCGCTCCACGTCACAAGGGAATCTCCAATTCTCAACTTGAAACAGCTCGCTACTGAAGGACCCTCGGAACAACGTCATTCCCTTCACGTGCGCAAACGTCGACCTTGCCTCCTCGTGTATCAATCACGTTCGAAGACATAATATATATGGTGTGGAGGTATGGTAGGGATCACTCGACTAGCAATGGAATCGCAAGTGTAAGCTCAAGCCGCAAAAGGTTATCAGCAAAGTAAGCACAATCCGCAGAAGGTTATCACTAGTGGAAGCTCAACACCAGAAAATACTCGCAAGTGAGCGCACAACTCTCAAAGGATTTCGTTTCTTCTGCCCAATTTTTCTTCGCACAAAAATACAAAGTGTTGCTCTATGTAACCAAAAAACAATCAACACTTTACATGAAAGGTTAATCACAAAAGATTTTCCAATTATGCATACAATCCATGCATTTATAAAGTATATAATCGTGTCAAATTAACCATACCAATTTATATTGATCAAACCAAGTTTATAGGCTCAAGTAGCATGATTCTATGCCGTATATATTCATAAATTTCGAGCAAGGCATTATAAGCTCACAAACTGACATTAAGGCATATCTTTTCCATATAGGGTGATCTCATCCAATTCAGCACATTCCATATATAACCTCAGTCAGCATCTTATCCATAATAGAATCAATCAATTAATATCTTTCCATCTTAAAATATTCCAATCGGCATAAAGAAAAGATAATAATTGATGTGCACGTATACGATTAAGCAAGATGCATTATACATGATTTCTTTCCTAAACAGAAACAAGTTCCCAACATGTATCTCATATTCCATATATATCTCACAGACATTCCATATATAACTCCATAGGATATTACATAGGATTTTCCATGTACAACATAATCACTTTCCATATGTAATAAACAAATTCGCAAGGAAAAATATTCAACATGATTTACACGTTAAGTAGCAATCACGATTTAGTCACAAGGATATGTCCATGCTTTCTTTCCTAAGATAGACAGATTCACAACAAATAATATATTTTCCATTCTAAGCACAAAATCTTTTCCATGTCTAGCACAATAGGAGATTCATTCACGCGAGATACTCATAACTAGTCACAATAATATTCTAGTAAAGCACATTATCACAAATATTCGAAAACATATAACTAATCCGTATTTACATATGCATGGTCGAATATTATTACATACATAAGCATACATATCGAGTTTTCTAAGTAATAGAGCACGCATTACATAATTACTTGGAATCATCAAAACTCTCATAGGTATCAGACAAAAAGGGTCAACAATTTCATATAAAGGGAATCTTAGAAATGTCACCCATATGTCTGCATTGATAGAACATATGAACGCACATTCCTATGTGACGAATCTTATAGGAAACCGACGTGGTGTGTACTTCTGTCTTTCACTTATGGCGAATGCCACTTGACTGTTGATCAGGTATGTAAAAAAAATATAAAGTTATCCTCTCCCAGTAAGTGTCAACAAATTTTTTTGTCTAACATCACGTGGATGAGTGCCTTAGAGAATATATTGAGAAATAACGACGTACAACTTTTGCAAATTCATGAGTTTATTTTATGAATAGTACCTTCAACTAAATACTTACATTATAATATATGAATTATGGAGCAATTAACATCCCTGCATTACGACCTTATGCACAACGAATGGTTGGCCATACACTCCATGGAAACATCCGAATTTCATCGATTCCAATAGACATAAATGAATCTCATTGGGTCCTCTGCATAGTTTACTACAACAATTAGTCCACTACGATACACAACCTGATCCATCATGCGACTTGGACATGAGGTTTTTTTATCAAGCTTTTGAAAAACTCAGCTAACAATCCCTTATATGCTACGATATTTGGGAATAATAAACAAGATATTCAACTAGATTGTCCGTCGAGTTCAATGCCTCTCGGGTCAGAAAGCCATGAATGTCTTTGGTAAATGTGTTACTTATGTTTGATCACTGATATGAAACTAATTACCAATTTTTTTTTTGCTAGGAATAGTGGTGAATTTGGAGTCTACATGTTGCGGTACGCTGCTTATAATATCAAAGAAGTTTCCAAGGACGTCATGCTTGATTTAACTTAAAGGGAACCTTAAAATGTTCACCCATCTGTCTGCATTGGTAGAACATATGGACGAGCATTACTACGCGTTGAGGCTTATGGAACCCGGCGTGGTGTGCACTTCTTTCATTCACTTATGGCGAAGGCCACTTGGCTGTCTGATGAGGTATGTAGACACAAAAATATTATTTTTTCTTTTCCAGTAACTGTTAACATATTTTTCATCTAACATCACGTGGCTGAGTACCTCAGAGGATTTATTGAGAAGCAAAGGCGTAAACCTTTTGCGAATTTACGAGTTTCATTTATAAATACTACCTTCAACGAAATATTTGCGGCATAGTATATGAATTCTGGAGCAATTGACGTCACCACATTTCGTACAAGGAATGGTAGAGGATTTCCATGTACTTCATGACAACAATCGAATTTCATTTCGATTTCGGTAAACATAAATAAATCTCATTGGGTCCTCTACATAGTTGACTACAACAATGATCCATTACGGTACACGATTATGATTCCCTATATGCTACGCGATTTGTGACTGAAAGTCAAGATATTAAACTTGATTGTCCATCGAGATCAACTCTTCACGGGTCAAAAAGCCATGTAATGCATATGGTAAACATGTTTTTTATCTCTGGTATTTTCAGGTCAAAATATCCAAAGCCCACAACGAGGAAAGCCCATCATTTTGCCCGCAATCGTGTAATATCTTTCCAATTAAAAAAGATGCTACGTTTGAGAATCTCTCCACTATAACAAAATCAGAGCTATTCTCGGAAGGATCTCGGGCCTTTCCTGCGCAACTCAAGATCAACCATCTCTATAAATACTCACACTCAACATCGCTCTCAATATCCATTTTTTCCTAAAACCTCGGAGAGAGAAACACCCCCTGACTTAGGTAGGAGGGAAAACGCCATAACTCCCTCAATCCAGGCATCGACCCTCGAAGGTCCAACGACGTTCACGGAAGACCGACGAAGGACACGATGGAAGGACGATGGGAGGGTGAACGTATTTTTTCTGGCATCATCATCGGCGCCGTCTGTGGGAAACGATAGACAAAAAATATTATGATGAATCCCATGTTAAATGTGAATTCGCTTGAAAGATAAGACTCTAAAGACCGTGGCCGGCCGACCACCATGCACCTCCATAACCAGCAACCAAGCCACCACTGAGACTGTACGAGTAGCGAACGGCGAGGCACCAGCAATCACACTATCAAAATCAACTATCAGGAAATAGAAAACCAGACCCAATTCAAAGAGTTCGCGTGGACGAGTTTGCATCACATATCTCGGCCTAACGACCACCATCGACGAAGCCGAGCCTACCACCGGATTTGTAAGAGAACCCTCTGTGCACGGAGGTTCCTCATCCCACCATGGATCTGTGGCAGCCGCCGCAATCGACGGCCAAAGTCGCATCGGCACAACCAGACCTGATAGCGAAGCTTGTTTCATCGGGCTCGATCTCCACCTATAGCTCACCATTGTCCGAGATCTCACCACCAATGGACACACTACAATACCCCCTACACACGACTATTCTCTCTGTGAGAAACAACCTGCAATTGCGATCAAAACTCTGAATTTACGTCGTCGACATGACGTAAAATCCTAACGAGCAACTTTTACAAAATCGATAAAATCGGCAACAATTTGCTAAATAGAAGGTACCCACTATAAATTCTCGATGCTCTGACTTCGTATCCTACGCGAAGCCGAATCGATTATGATTCGATTAACAAGAGGAACCAAAAAAAGGAGAAGAAACCATCGCGGTTTTCTCGATGACAAATCACAGTGGCCGCGACTTGCATACCCAAGGGACTGCCACCGTGGCCAGCACTACGGCCTGCGACGACTTATCTAACCGACGTTAACATTTGGATCTGGTGTAGCTTTTTTAATATGCATGGGTCAATTTAAAATTATTTGAACTATTGGGCAAAATCTGTTATTTGCTTTGGGAGGTAATAACAAATCTTAAAATCTCGGGTCAGACTGCAATTATAAAATGAGAGAGCTGTTGCAATAATTTAATTAAGGATTTTAATAGTCCTTTAATCATGTTGGGCTTTTAAAACATTTAGGCCGAATACATTACATTACCTAGACCTGAAATTAGATGTTTTGGGCTAATGGAATTATTTTCTTGGGCTGCGGGAATTAATTATTATGCGCTGTTGAAAGTACTTTAGTGAGATGAATTAATTGATTAGCATGCTTTGTTAACATTTTGCTGGACTATTTCACTAACTTTTACGAGATTTTAGCAGCTCTCGAAGAACCGATAGTACTCAGGATTTCAAAATTTACGAATGCAGAGGAGCTTTACGAAGACTCATCCACATGATTCTTTGTACTCATTATATTTGAATTGTTTTCTTTTGGACTTTGTTTATTTGTGGGCTTATAGTTCACCGAAGACTTGACTTGCTCAGAAACATAAGCCTTGAGCCTCGACCTGTTAAGAAATCTGAAGACCTAAGCCTTGGCAATCCCAGGAAAATGCCCCGACCCGCTCGGGCAACTGAAGACTTAAGCCCTGGGAACCCTGGTAAAAGTCCCGACCTGCTCGGGCAACTGAAGACTTAAGCCCTCCCAAACCCATGCCCAAGCCCCAATCGGCTTGAGAAACACAAGGCTTATGTCATGACGCAAGTGGTGAAGCTTTACGAAGACCAGAAACTCGGATATTTTACCTTCAACTTTACGCCTAAAATTCATTACTCTTTGACTATTTAAAGGGGGCTATTGTTATCGCTGGTATTTTCAGGTCAAATATCTGAAGCCCGCAACGAGGGAAACCCATATCTGGAGGATCTCGCCCAATATTCCAGAAGAGGAGACACATCGGGCCTACGAAAGACACGATTGTCCAAAAGGAAGTGAAAGGACTCATAAAAGCCAAGCTCGTGAGGGAGGTGTAATTTATGACATGGCTCTCAAATGTTGTGGTCCCAAAATCATCAGGAAAATTACGCATGTGCGTGGACTTCAGGGACCTCAACAAAGCATGTCCCAAAGATTGGTATCCCCTCCCCCGCATAGACAGATTTTTAGACACCATCTCAGGACACAAATTACTATGTTTCTTTAATGCCTTCAAGGGATATCACCATTGGGCTCGCCGAGAAGGATCAGCCGAAGACAAGCTTTCTAACAGCAAAAGGGACTTTCTGCTATGTAGTGATGTCTTTCGGCTTGAAGAATGTGGCGCCACGTACCAACGCTTGATGGATAAAGTATTCGAGCACCAGATAGGGAGGGATGTGGCAGTGTACATCGATGATATGCTCATCAAATCCCGAGAGCATGAATGTTTCATGTCTGATGTTCGGGAAACACTAGCCACTGTTCGGAGGTATGGTCATGGTGTCAAGTTGAACCGCTAAAAGTGCACCTACGATGTCCGAACATGGAAGTTCCTCGACTACATGGTGACCAGATGGCGGATTAAAGCTAACCCTGATAATGTAAATGTTATACTCGACATGGCATCTCCCAAGAATCTTAATGAAGTACAAAAGGCTGCTTTATCTATGTTTATCGCCAGGTCCGCTGAGCGAAGCCTACCCTTTTTCAATGTATTGAGGAGGATAAAAGATTTCCAATGGAGCGTTGAATGTGAGAAAACTTTTCACGAGCTAAAGGAATACCTGAAGGAATTATCGGTACTAAACAAACCAAAACCCAAGGAAGAATTAATGGTATACCTCTCAGCTACATCCCGAGAAAAGAAACCCATTCATTCGTAAGTTACATTCTGAAGGGAGTAGGGGCCCAATACATTAACATGGAAAAGATGCTCTTGGCACTAGTCATCACTGCCCAGAGGCTGAGACCTTATTTCTTCTCCCATCCAATCATGGTGCTGACCAATACCCCAACGGGGAGGATAGTCTTAAGACCCGTTGTCTCAGGTCGATCGGTAAAGTGGCTCACCAAGCTGGGAGAATATAATATACAATTTCGGCTGAAGACGTCCATAAAATCTCAAGTAATAGTGGATTTTATAGTAGAGATGACTGAAGAGGCCCCCCAGAGATGTGGAAGATGTTCGTTGATGGATCATCATGCCAATATGGGAATGTCATGGGGTTGGTAATAATATCCCCGTGGGGAGAGGAGAACAACGTTGGGATAAGATTGAATTTTAGGGCATCTAACGACGAGACAGAATAGGAAGCTCTGTTGCTCGGGCTAAAGAAGGCTAGGAGGTTAGGGATCTCGAGGTTAACACTCCACTCGGACTCCCAATTGGTTATACAACAACTGGAAGGGAAGTTCTCGGTAAAAGGGAAAAATTGACGACGCATGTTAAAGCATTCGAAAAGTAAAGAAAGACTTCGAGGAACTCAAATTGGTGTTAGTATTCCAGATGAAACCGAGAATGCGGACATAGCCGCCAAATGGGATAACTCTCTGAATCCACCTGAAGAAGGAACAAGGGTTGAGATAGCCCCGTAGGTTCATCAAATCAACAGAGAAGATGAGCTCCCTCGGGACGACTGGAGATATAACATCTTCTAGTACCTGACAAACCAGATATTTCCCACGGATAAGGTACGTGCTTGGGCCATTTTGAAGAGGTCTTTCCGATTCACCCTGATAGATGGAATATTGTTCAAAAGGTCCTACTCGGACTCCTATTGAGATGTTTGTCAAAAGGGGAAGCCGGGGAAGTCCTTCGGGATATCCACGAAGGCACCTGCACGGGACACATAGAAAGCATGTCATTGGCTCGGAAACCTTGCTCGCATGATTCCTTTGGCCAATGATGAAAGAAGATCTCATCAAGTAGGTGCGAGGGTGCCTCAGATGCCAAAAACATGAGCGTCAGCCGAGTGGTATCCTCTTGCTCGCTCGATCATTGGGGGATGAATATTGTGGGCCCCTTCGAGTGTAATACATTACAAAGGAAACTTTGCTAGTAGCCATCGACTATTTCTCAAAATGGGTGGAAGCTTAAGCTCTCGTACGTATCACAAGGCAACTGCCATGACCTTCCTCTGGAAGAATATCTTGTGTATATTTGGAGTCCCGAGCAAACTCAGCTCCAACAACGAAAGGCAGTTTAGTGGGCGTAAGTTAAGAGAATGGTGCGAAGAATTGGGAATCGAGCAAGTGTTCACATCTGTAGCCTACCGACAAAGTAATGGCCAAGTGAAGATGACGAACTGCACAATAGTGCAATCACTTAAAGTTCGGTTGGATGGGCTGAAGAGGGCTTGGTTCAATGAACTACAGAGCGTTATCTGGTCACATCGTCCGAAGCCCCGGTCAGGGACAAGAGAAACCCCCTTCAGCTTACTATACGAGAGTGAGGCGGTTTTGCCAGCAGAAGTAGGACAAGAAAGCGCTTGGATACTCGGGTACTCCGACGACAATGATCAACTCTGAGCCGATTAGTTGGACATGATCGAGAAAGGCTGAAAAAGCCCGCGTTAAGGATGGCCACCTACCAGAGAAGGTTTACCCGATCGTATAATCGGAGAGTATGTCTGAGGAGGTTCAAAGAAGGAGATCTGCTCATGAAGGAAAAGCTACAACAAGAAAACAAAGAGAAGCTCGAACCAAAGTACGAGGGGCCTTACAAAGTGATTCGAAAGACATGAGGGGAAGCTTACTATTTGGAGGACATGGAAGGAAGGAAGATGAATCGACCGCACAGCCCTAAGCATTTGAAAAAACTATTATCCTTTTGTAAGTTTTTTTCTCTACTTCATTTGTTTTTCATGTGTTTTTTCAGTTGTTCACAAGTGTCTTTGGAATTAATGAAGTTTTTGCTTTTACCGCACGAGGTTTTCCGGATATTGAGACAATGAATGAATCATTATGTGCCCAACCCAGAAAAGAAAAAGACCCTCGGATAGAGGTGCAGAAATGAGAATACCTCGATTGAATCGGGATAAAAGCCCTCGGGTTGAGGCGAAAAAACGAGAATATTGCGATTGAATCGGGATGAAAGCCCTTGGATTGAGGCAAAGAAACGAGAATACCCTGATTGAATCGGGATAAAAGGTCTCGGATTGAGGCGAATAAACAAGAATACCACAATTGAATCAAGATGAAAGCCCTCGGATTGAGGCGAAAACGAGAATACCCCAATTGAATCAGGATGAATGCCCTCTGATTGAGGCGGAAAAAAAAACAAGAATATCCTGATTGAATCGGGAAAAAAGCCCTCGGATTGAGGCGAAAAAATGAGAATACCCCGATTGAATCGAGATGAAAGCCCTCGGATTGAGACGAAAAAACGAGAATACCACGATTGAATTGGGGGAAGAGACCCTCAGCTTGAGTGTAGAAATAAGATCTCCAAGGGAATCAGGGCGGGAGCCCCGGGGGCATTAACGACAACATACACCAAATAAAGTAGAGTTAACAGGGAAGTAGATCAATTCATCTAAATGTGAAATAGGGAAAACATTCAAGAGAAAATTGTTCATGATCACACATCGAGCGAAAGAAAAAAAGAAGGAATGCAATAAAAACACAAGACAATCACATACGATCCTAGCCCAAATCTCTCCTTGCATCCCTGATCCTCAGCAGTTACACCCTCTTCCTCCTCTAATTCAGAAATACCGGCCTCTCGAGATCGCAGGGCAGCACCTTAGGGGGCAGGACTAGTGGCCACGTCTAATAAAGCATGATCTTGTTCGAGAAAATCAAAAGTATACTTAGATTCAGGAAAGCCATTACCTAACCTGAGCAAGACACCCTGGAACCTGTAATCAAAGTATAGCCGCTTCTGACACTTGATCGACAGGGACAAGGCCTTGAGCTAATAGCTTGTCCATATCATGATTGTGTGTGCGTCGGATTGGTGCTCGGCTCGGACTTTCTCTACCTCAACTCGGGACTCGTTAAGCTTCTTCCTTAATCGGCGCACCTCCTCCGTCCCCTCGAGTAACTTCATGGTTGTCTCTACGCTGTGATTATGAGCCGAGCCCGCCAATTCACGTTGAAGACTATAGCGCCTAGCTCCCTCGCATGAAAGTGAATAGGCCTATAAAGAAATAGTTAGCTCTGAAATTTCTAGGAACATTGCGAAATAGGAACATGATACCTCGCTCTGAGAAAGGGCCCATTTATCCCATAACTCTTTATCCAAAAACTTCGTTATATGTTCCCTCTGTTCATGGGTAAGAAAGCCTCTCATGTAAGAGTAAGAGGAGGCCCCCTCGGTCTCCAAAAGAATTGAGGATGAAGAGGGGTCTCGGGAGAAAACAAGATACCTGCTTGGCGGAGACTCGGGGTTTGTGTCTGTGACGGAAACTTAGTTCTCTTTGAAAAGAAGTCCTAGAGCCCTTCTGCTGATTACCTCTTGACAGAAGGTGGAACAGGCTTCACGTAAGGGACCTCACGGAGTTTAAAGGAAGATGCTCGGGTGCGAAGGCTACATTCGATTCGAAATCCATTCCATTTTCTATGTAACAAAGAGGAAAAAATCAGACGACGCAAATGATTTCTTGAGAAAGGTCCAGGAATTTGTGAAGAGCGTTAAGAGATTGAGGAGGCACTTCGCAATGGTCTCTCCAAAGCAGAGAACAGAAGCGAAGATCATGATGAGAGGATGAGGGACCGCTGCACATGTTCGCGGAAGAGGAGAACGTGGGAAAAGAGGAAGACCGTCGTGTTAACATGTGAGACCTGAGGAAAGGGTCGACGTGGTAACCATGGCTTCATCCCTATAAATAATAACAGTGCTCCGCAATGCCCATGTATTGAACTCTCACTCCATTCTCTCCATTTTTCAGGATTCTCGCTGAAAGCTCTCTGCCTAACCCCGTCGAACAAGAAGTTCACCATTACCTTCTAACTACCTTCAAGGCGGAGAACGCGCGTAACCCGGAGGGCCATTGCTGAACACATCACTGATCAATGAAGCATCATGAAAATGGAATTTCTCACTTATGCATGTCATTCTCCTAACTTATTTATAATAACTTAATTACACAATTTTTCATAACCGTAAAAAGTGCATGCCCAATATGACAAACCACCTACAGATGCAAAACATGGAGCATACTGTAATTTTCTGCAATTAGCACTTAAATGCATAGCATAGGATGGGATAGTAATCCCGATACAAGGTATTCAACTTTAGCATGCTGAAAAGGTAACTGGCTTTATAGTTTGATAATAACGCTATCGTCGATTATTACAAGCTACATTCCTCTTCAGCAGGCCGTATATTGGGCTGTGCTTCCAGCCCTATAGCACAGGGCCTCCAATTGTTTTGGGCCACCATATTTTTAAGGCCCATATACATATATTTTTTTAATTATCACTTTTAAGTTGACCGTTTTTTATTTTCCAAGGCAAATATTTGGCTTTTTTAACTAAATAAATCAAAAAAAACATTTAATTTTTAAAATAGGGCTTTTTTTGAACATATTAATAAAATAGAGTTAATTGCGGGTATTACCCGCGACGTTGCGCCTAATGGCCGCGACGTCGCGGGCAATGGACGCGACGATGATGTTGGCCCGTTTAATCGCTTAAGCGGGCCCTTAAACGGGCCATTATCGTATTGGGCCCGTCGTCGCGTTTAATAGACGTGACGACGCGTCCATTGAGCGCGATGATGGGACATGTTCACGCGTTGTCTGTTAAAATTAAAATTATTGGAGAATTGATGTGGACGTAACGTTCACGAGTGTTGCAGAAGAATCGTTGCGTCCAATAGATGCGACGTCGCGTCCATTAGATGCGACGTCGCGTCCATTAAATGCGACGATTTTTCCTATATAAAGTACTATAATTCCATATACGTTGATATGTAAAAAAAACAACTTGAAGTATTTAAATTCCTCCTCAAATTATGACATCCCGTAAAATTCAAGTCTCTATCTACTACGGTGGCGAAATCATTACCGAATCAAACTCCATTCGTTACAGCATCCCACCCATTTCACTTACACGAATTCGTCGCGACACTAGTTTTGCTCAATTTCTGGGCATGCTACATGAGGTTATTCGCCTCGACAACAATTTTTCCTCCTTAACCGTTCATGTCAAGAATGAATACTATCAGCATTCTCGACTCTATCAGAGGCTCTTTCAAATTTCAAACGACGCGGAACTATCGTACTTCTTGGATGCTGATGCGGAACTAAATTTAATTGAAGTGTTTGTCGAGGCCAGCGAGAACGTTCATCCCGACCGTAATGAAGACGCACCCGACGTGTTCACCAACATCACCTCCAGCCACTCGTTCCCTGATATCACGGCAGTTACTCAAGGAATGAGTGACTTTTCACTCCACCCTCCTCATATAGACATTCCTTCGAGCAGCCGTGATGTTCCTAATATGTCGAATGTGTCACAACCTGAGCCTGTGCCCGAAGACTTGCAAAATAGTGACGCTAGCGACTCTGAAGCTGACGACGTTGGTGGTGCACTGGAGGATTTTCCGGATCCCGCTGATGATAACGAAGATAGCGACGATGATGAAAACAATGATGGTCCGGAGAACAACATTTCATTGCCGGCGGAAGATGGTCGTGTGCCTTACCAACCCGTGCCTTTTTATTCAACATATCAAATGGCTCCTCCAAAAGCCAACGAGGTCGGCGGTGATTTTTACATTAGGGACAATCCCAGGTTCAGAGTCGGTATGACATTTAGTACCAAAGCTCACTTACAAGAAGCTGTGGGCGATTATTCTTACAGGGTGGCTAGACGTGAGTTTCACGTCTCAGAAAGTAACAAAACCGTGTGGGGGGTGAAATGCAACCATAGCCATGAGTGTCACTGGAGGTTACGAGCATGCTTCAAACCGAAGAAATGTTATTGGAAGGTTACGATGTATGCGGGGCCACACACATGCTACATGAATGAGTTGTCGAGAACACACCGTAACATTTCGCGAAACACAATTGCGAGAATGTTGAGTGACATGATGCGAGGATGATGCCCCACGATCTTGCGTCGGAGGAATGTCGGTGAACTGGGTATCACGTCGCTGACGCCTATCGATTATTAGACGCTGCATACGATGTACAACGTCTAATCCTCCGTCCACTTCACGACGACGTAGTCTTGACTCCACGTCATCGAGATGCTGTGCCTTTTATTTAGCATATTCAAATATTATTTTGCCGCTAATAAATCAAAATTAAATATAATAAATAAAATTAGTATATAAACTAACCATCACGTCGATGAATGCTCCATCTCCCATCTGAAAGCCTCGCGACATGTGAATAGACGAAGGAGATATATATCGACGGGTCACGGACTGGTACCAGTCGAAATAGTCACTGGTGCACTGCGGTCCGGAACCTATCTCTAGTCCATTGACAATCCTCGAGTGCCTTTGGCTCCAATACGCCTCGTGCAGTTCGTGCTGCGATCTCCAATCTTTTTCGGGGACATTCCGAGTGCTAAAACGGTGGAGATCTACAGTAAGATACGCCGGTGGTTGTGGCACCGACTGAATCAATCCGAACTGTCGCATCACGCGATCTGCATAGTGCCACTCGACGATGTTGTAACATATCAGCGGGCACGACGACCGAGAGGACTGAGGACGGCATTCCGGGCGTAGCGCCAATATCTCCGGTGCGTGATAGTTGTACGAGGTCCAAACAAATTGCTCCATCGACATACTATCGATGGACTCCCGTATCGCACGCAAATTTGAATTTGCGGATGTCGTATGGTCAAACAATGCATTCCATCTAAATGAATAAATATTAATTTGGCTGAAAATTTTTTAATTGAAAGTTCGAATATTTAGGAGACAACTACCTCGCCGCATGCGGTGGAATGGGTAACTGAATGTCATCGACTACAGAAGGCTGCATTACCACTCGAGGGTGGACGATAATGGGCTGGACTTGTACTATACGCATCCATGCCCAAACCTATATTTTAATTATTTATATACATAAGTATCGTTTACGATTTTCGATTTGTTTCATTAAGCTATCTTTCGTACCTGCAGCAACCGCAAAGCTCCACCTATGTTCATCTTCCTCGACTGACATGATGTGCAGAGCTCTCTGTAGAGGAATGCTAACACGGCGCTGCCCCAGCTGTAATGATGGACTTCGTCGATGTCCTCGAGCAGCGTCAGGTAGGTCATCGACGTGTGACTTCCACTTGAGTCGGGAAACATCACCGACCCGAACAGCAGCAATGCGTAGGCACGCGCATGTTGATCGACGATTAGCTCGTCGGTCATGTCGTCGACTGGATTTTCTTCTAACCAGGCCGCAAACTTCCGAAGAGACAACTTGGTCCCGTGGTACGCTCCTTCGGGAGGTCTGTACCCAGTCATCTCCTCGCAGTATTCGAGCCACTGCTCCTGCGTCTTACGTGGGATCACACCGCTTACGGAAATACCGTCCACGGGGAGTGCCCACAGCAACCCTACGTCCTCTAATGTCACAGTCGCCTCCCCCACCGGTAGGTGAAACGTGTGTGCTCCTTTCTCCACCGTTCTACCAGTGCGGTAATCAAGTGTGGATCTAATTTCTGAGATCCACAACTATAGACGCCGTACAGCGACATAGTATCTAACTTCTCTAAAACACGACCGTGTAAATGCACCGGTCGTGATATCTTACCCCACACTACGTTGTCTAACCCCCTCACCGTCAACGGGGTGTCAATAGCACCATCCGTGTTGGATAGCACATCGTTACAACGATGACTATCCTGGAAAATCAACAACGAACGGTTGGTCGGACCGTAGAAATCGTTCGTGTCCATCCTAAATCGAACAAAACAATGTTATAACCAATCAAACAATATAGATCCGATGACTATACGAATCTGTCTTATGTTATAACCAAACAACGAATAACAAACGAACAACTAAATTTAACTATAGCAAACAAAATACCTAATAAATATACGGCGGAGAGCGTACGGAGGCGCGGAGGCGGTGGAGGTCCGGTTCGGCGGCGGCGACGGCGGCGGGTTCGCGGCGGGGTGGTAGAGAGAGAGAGATAGAGAGAGAGAGAGAGGCCGGGCGAGCAACGCGGGGTGAGCGGCGGCGGTGGCGGAGCGGGGTCGCGGCGGGGTGGTGGACGCGGTGGAGAGAGAGAGAGAGAGAGAGAGAGAGCGAGCTGCGCGGGGTGAGCGCCGGACGGAGGCGGCGGGGTCGCGGCGGGGTGGTGGACGCGGTGGAGAGAGAGAGAGAGAGATAGAGAGAGAGAGAGATCGAGGTGCGGTGGCGGGGCGTGGTGAGCGGCGGACGGCGGCGGCGGCGACGCGGCGGCGGAGGGAGAGGGTTAGGGTTAGGGTTTTAGAGAGAGAGAGATTGAGGGAGAGAGTGAGGGAGGGAGAATAGATCTCAGATCTATATATCCCTGACGTCGCGCCCATTAGGCGCGACGTCGCGCCTATTACCCGCGACGCCTGTATTGGGCCAAAAAAAAGGCCCAGTACGGAAGCCCCGCACCACTGGCGCTCCATGAGGGTGCGTCGCGCCCATTGCCCGCGACGTCGCGGCCATTAGGCGCGACGTCGCGGGTAATACCCGCAAATAGCAATATTTTATTAATATGTTCAAAAAAAGCCCTATTTTAAAAATTAAATGTTTTTTTTTATTTATTTAGTTAAAAAAGCCCAAATATTTCATTCTTGTTTTTTTCCTCTTTCCCCATAATTTTTTCAATATCAAAATCGTTTGTTTTCCTCCCCAAAAAAGTATCGTTCATTTCTTTTCCTCCACCATAATTTCTCTTCGATTGGAAATCTCTTCTTTTACATAATCACACAGTGAAACAGATATTGTTGTTCCATCTCTTCTGCAGATATCATTCGCTTTGTACGTATAACGGCGACGACGACTTGTTGAGTTTAAAAATAAAAAAAAAACAGAGATACCTTCAATAATATTCATCAACGAGCTTTTGATTGTGGAATTGGATAACCGTCGCCTCGCCTTTTACCAACTGCCCACCCAACACATCAGGTTGTTTCAATCCTTTTCCATTATATGTCCAACTGTTTTTCTTTGTATTGCATCGGTGAGTTCTGTTAAATCGTTTATAATGGCTCCTCGCATTAGAAAACATGAGTCTAGATATGAGAAGCGTAAAAACAAAAAAAAAGTTGAAGAGTTACAACGATCACAAAGAGGAGCTTTAGATAATTTTGTAATTCAAAGACCACAGTTCCTTCTGAAAGTCAAAATGTTGGTGCTGATATTGAGACTGATAATAATATGGACAATCATGATTCTATTGCTGAATATGGTGATAATGTCCATATTAATCTTGGCAACATTGATCAAGTAGAGAATAACCATTTGAATAGTTCTCGGAACAGTGAAAATGATCTTTTAGCTGATTCTGGCTATGACAATGTTGACCAAGAAATGTTTCATCGGCTTGCTATTTTTTGTCCAATGAATTGGGATGGGCTTGATTCGAAAATGATTGACTTGTTAGTAGTCAAGGGTCCTAAAAGAGATATGTCCCTTGTAAAAGGTCCGAAAGATAAGTCTTTTAATAGGAGATTTACTGCCAAATTATATATTAGAGTGTTAATGGAGAAAAGTGTGATAGAGAATGGCTGGTTTATTCAAAAGAGCTTGATAGAATATACTGTTTTTGTTGCAAAATTTTTAAGAAGGGAATTGGTAAAGGTCAGTTGACAAATGAAGGTTTTAATGATTGAGCACACATTGGTGAAAGACTTCGAGAACATGAGACAAGTATGGAGCCTATTAGAAATATGACAACTTGGTACGATTTGCGTCAAAGGTTTAAAAAGAAAAAGAGCACTGGAAAAATCTTTTGCTGAGGATTATTTCTTTTGTCAAGTTTCTTGGCAAAAGTAATTTAGCCTTTCTTGGTACTAACGAGAAATTGTTTGAAAATGGTAGGGAAACTTTTTAGGCTTAGTTGAAATGGCGGCCGAGTTTGACCCTGTTGTCAAAGAACATGTTAGGCGTTAAAGATGAAGAAATTCACTTCCATTATTTTGGTCCTAGCATCTAAAATGAGTTAATACTTTTGCTTGCTTCCTCAATCAAATCTGAAATAATAAAGAAAATAAAGCAAGCAAAATATTTTTATGTGATACTTGATTGTACCCCCGATTCTAGCCACAAGGAGCAAATGTCTTTAATAAGAAGATATGTAGTCATGTCTTCAAATCATGTTAATATTTAGGAGTCTTTTTTAGGATTTTTGAATGTGAATGATACAACTTGTAAAGGCCTTTTTGATGCTTTGCGAAATGAGTTGCGACTTCTTGATATTTCCGATGTGCGCAGACAAGGTTATGATAATGGGTCAAATATGAAAGGAAAAAATCAGGATGTGCAAAAAAGACTTTTGGATGAAAATCCGAGAGCTTTTTTATACGCCTTTGTGGTTGTCATAGCCTTAATCTGTGACATGGAAATGTCTTGTATGAGAGCCAAAGATTTTTTCGGAATTATACAACGCATATATACATTTTTTGCAAAATCTACTAAGAGATGAGATATTTTGAAAGATAATATACATGGGTTAACTCTAAATCATTGTCTTCCACTCGTTGGGAGAGTCATGTTGAGAGTGTTAAAACCATAAGATTTCAAATGGTAGAAATACGATATGCTTTACTTCAAGTGGCAGACATCGATGGTGAAATTTCAATAAGAAATGAAGCTAAATAGCAGTAAATGAGCTAAGGCAATTTTGAGTTTCTGGTAGCTATGGTAATTTGGCTTGAAATATTGCATCATGTTAATTTAGTTAGCAGGTACTTGCAATCGAAAGATATGCGTGTAGATGTTGCTATGGAAAAAATTGTTGCCCTAATTTCATTTTTTGAGAGATACAGACAAATTGGTTTTAATGATGCATTGGACTCTGCTAAAGATATTGCCACTGAAATGGAAATAGATCCACTATTTCCTAAGAGACGTCAAATAAAAAGAAAAAAACAATTTGGTGAAAGCTCAAATGCATCATTAGATTCATTATCTGCAGAAGAATCATTTAGAGTTAACTATTTTCTTTAAATTGTTGATCAAGCCATTGTTTATCTTAAGAAAAGATTTGAGCAATATCAAGAATATGAAAAAATATTTGGTTTTTTGTTTAAATCTGGTATGTTGGAATGCTTAGATGATATGAGCTTGAAGTCATGTTGAAGTCACCTTGAAAATGCTCTTAAATAAATTGGACAATCAGATATTAATGGAAATGAGTTATATGTTGAGTTAAAGCTGAGAAGAAGCTTGTCACCACGCCAATAAATGGAACCCATTGAAATTTTGAAAGATTTGAAATTGTTTGATTGTTTTCCTAATGTTGTTATTGCGTATAGAATTTTGTTGACTATTCCCGTGACCGTTGCATCTGCAGAGCAGAGTTTCTCGAAGCTGAAGTTGTTGAAATCCTACTTGCTCTCTACAATGTCACAAGAATGACTCAACGGATTAGCAATGATATCTATCGAGAATGACCTTTTGGAGAAAATAGATATGCAGTTGATCGATGAGTTTGCATCAAAAAATGCTAGAATGACATCTCTTTTAAAAGACCCTTTAGTTGAGATTTTTGTTATATTTATTTTTGAAAAGGAAGTATTTTCATGTTCGACGTTTATGTTTGGGAGCCACACTATGTTGATATGTTGCTAAGAACGGGGCCACGAAAATTAGAAAACGGCACTGCTCTTCTGAGATAGTCACATCGACTACAAAATTAGGACCAGTTCATGCACGTTTTGCAATTTTATATATATTAAATAAAGCATCTAATTATGTTTAACGGGAACAGACAGAGGTTGGACAAGTACTCAAACTACCGTATTCTCTAGTCATAGAGATTGCTTTATGTCCATGATATAAGAGGACTCTCATTCTTTCTGGGCAGATATATATCTCAAATAAAAAGGGCTGGTCATACACATTTTACAAGTTTAGGTCAGCAAAGCTCGTAGCTCTTTCGAAACACATTCTAAAAATTGAAGGTCTCAGAGTGTTTGAAGTATAGTTTTGCAGCGATAAGCCAATGATATTGTACGTCATATATCTCAGGTTAAAAAAGGAGCACGAGGACCTAATTACTTCAAATGCTTGTTTCATGTCTATAAATATATATATATATATATGCATTTATATATAAAACTATTATCAGTAGCTAAACCACGCATGATACCAATCATAAACTTGTTAATGTTGTGGACGAAGATACATATACACTCATATTCATGACTAAATCTTCAATGCACAGTTGTTAAGAGGCCCAGGGGTTTGGTGCAGCGTATAACAATACAAAAACTATGCATAAATGAGTTTCAACATAGAACCGTATTAAAGGGTCACATCCAAGTCCAGGCACAAATTGAAGCACACGGAACAATGTCGTGCTCCTTTATTTGTGCCTTGGCAACTACGCTATAGTGATAAAAATAATTTTCAAATCGAATTCCTACTCCACGGATCAAGGATCAAGTTCTTCCACTAATTTCAGCGAATAAATTACAAATACAAGAGATCACTCACACTTTCACAGTCGAATGAAATGCGCTCAATACTCATTTCTATTCCTCTCGTGTTTGTGTGTTTTTCTGACTCTCTCAAATGTCTCTGCATGCAACTTCGCTCTCAACGATCACCCTCAGAATTACAATGTTGCAGAGAATAAAACTAAAAGAAAATAACCACCCACTATCTAACAGTGGACATGGGTATCAGTTATTCTTTTTTCAAAAAATATTCTCCCGCTTATCATTCTTCAGTGATTCAGCAGTCACGCTGCTTGCGTCGAATCCCACAATTCTCAACCTTTCAATCAATCAACAAGCTCTCGATCATTGACACACCATGCTCTTCTTCAGCTACGAGCATTCAAACAACCAACCCGCTCCAGACAAAGCTCAAATTGTTTACTGGAGAGTGGTTTAGTTTTCATATCAGCAGCATTTCTATCTGTACAGATCTTCTTAACACAGATCAATCCTTCTTCAATCACTTCTCTGATGAAGTGCAATCTCACATCCATGTGCTTGGTTCTTTCGTGATAAACATTGTTCTTTGATAGAAGGACAGCCCCTTGATTATCACACTGTATATCAACACTTGATTGCTCAAGCCCAAGCTCATTTATCAGCCCTCTCAGCCACAATCCTTCTTTGGTAGCTTCTGTGAGAGCTATGCGTTCAGCCTCTATTGTTGATAGAGCTTACGATCCTTTGTAGGCCAGCTTTCCAGCTAATGGCAGTTCCAAATGACGTGAATATAAAACTGGTAAGAGACTTTCTCGAATAGATGCACCCAACATAATCTGAGTCTACAAAACCAATAACAACACCGTTGTCATAATCGGCCTTGTGTGATCCAAATATCAAGCCTCTGTTGATAGTTCCTCCGATACATTTAAGTACCCATTTAAGAGCTAGCCAATATTGTTTCCTGGGATCAGCCATAAACCTGCTCACCAAGCTTATTTCATATGAAAGATCGGGTCTTGTACATACCATCGCATACATTATCGAGCCCACAACATTAGCATAGGGAACCTTCTTCATATACTCACTCTCGTCATCTGTCATTGCTTCAGCACTGCTGCTAAGTCTGAAATGTGATGCAATGGGAGTCATCACCGTTGGATTGGTGGTTGGGTCGCGTCTAGTCGGCGACAACTTGGACGTCGGACGGTAAGTCGAGGCGTGTATTAATACACTCTCCGTAAGACGAAATCGCCCTGATATTCTCGTGCTTTCGGTTATCGGCATGCATCCCCAAGATTCAACGACTTCACAACTCGTAATCGCAGCTCAACGATTAGAGTTTTCAGGCGAATCATACCCGAAACTCGAGCTTTTCTTGCTTCGGGGATTCGGGGAGTTGTGAGTGACTTATGCGGAATGCTTTGGTTTGAATGAATGAATTTCAAAGCTCGTGAGGAACCTATTTAGAGGCCTTTCGATTCGTTGGGCTTTAGTTCAGATACGTGAGACCTTTTGGCTGCTTCTGACCTTTGACTCTTCAGTTCAGGTGTCATAATGCGAAAGGTCTCAAACTTCTAAACTTCTTGACCTTTTGACTTTTGGAGCCAGAATGCGAAAGGTCGCAACTTCTGGACTGCCCCGTAATTTGGAAACTTCTCGACCCGCCCCCTTGTATTCACGGGTCGGGTCGGTCCATCCGACAGTCCAGTATGCCCAACAGGTCATGCCACCTCAGCTAGCCTAGTCAGCGCTTATGCAGCGCCACCTCATCACCACATGTATGCGTGTCATGCTTGCCACGTTATCGGAGCTGCCATGTCATCGCCGGACAAATTTTTTGGCTCCAATAGCTCCTAGCAACGATGCGGCATGCGAAGTGCAAAGTGCGCCTACAAAGCACCCATTGCACACTTGGCACGTCTCAGGTCGGTGTCGGACTCAGGCTCGGGCCTCGGCCTCGGTCCGGTCCAATTCCTGGTGATGAATTTTTTTAGTGTCTAATCAATGTGGGACAAAGATTCCCTACCCTCATTTATTAAACACTTTTAATTCTTTTATTTGACTAACTTAAAAAAATAATTTCTCATTCACTCGATATCGGTTTTTAGCAAATCAATATTCTTTAAATTTCCCTCGAAACGTAGTTTATGAACTTTTCATCAATTTCAAGTTTCGATGGATGATGACATCTTGATTTAATTAAAAATCGATCGGATTTGGCTCTTGGTTTAACTGGCCCACATTTGGGCCCTATGAGCCCAGATCCAACAATCCCCCACATGAATGGAAATTAATGCAAATGCATGCCGACTCTAGTAAGAAAAGCCCGACGACCCATCATTGCATCAGGATAGGTAGTTTGTCTTTGAACCTTCCCTACTGAAATGCTGTCGGGTTCACTCGCTGCTCAGTGAACGTGATGTCTTGAACTGACAGTTTTTTGTGTAAACCAAGACAACAACATACAGACAATGACTAATCTAATTTCTTTCGCTTCTCACGTTGTTTCCTTTTCGGTCGTGGACCATATCTCGGATTCACAAGTGTTACCATTGAAGCGGCCACACTTCGCACTTATATAGGTAATCGACTATTAGGACTTGAATCCTGGAGTATCCCGAAATACTCCACCCTTTTGGGTATAGCCATCATTAAAAGAAAAATCTTACCCTTTACCATACGTCATCGGGTAATTATTTGGGCAACTTACGAGAATGAGCTTCTTTTAGACATGATTCCAAGTAAGCTATGAACCGGTCTCAATTCAGTTGTCTCATTGAATCAAGTTTGTGGGATCTCCACTCATCAAGGTTGAGTTACCACCGAGCCCCTTCTTGGGTGTGTGGGTTTTAGCCCCATTCCCGTTACTGCATCATAAAGCTGATCTCTAGCAATGCATATCGTCAAAGGATCTGCTATGGTCTCTTTTGACTTCACATAGTCGATAGAGATTATTCCACTAGAGATCAGTTGTCTTACGGTGTTATGTCTCCGACGAATGTGTCGAGACTTACCGTTGTACATGCTACTCTGTGCCCTGCTAATTCCGGCCATGCTGTCGCAGTGTATCATTATTGCCGGCACAGGTTTATTCCAACCGGGAATATCTTCCAAAAAATTTCTAAGCCACTCAGCTTCTTCGCCGACTTTATCCCGTGCAATAAACTCTGATTTCATCGTGGATCGAACCATGCATATTTCTTTGGAAGATTTCCATGATATTGCTCCTCCAGCGATGGTAAACACATACCCACTCGTGGATTTGGAGTCTTTGCTATCCGATATCCAGTTAGCATCGCAGTATCCTTAAAGAATTACTGGATCTCTTAAGTAGAGTATGTCATGATTCATAGTGTGCTTCAGATATCTGAGCACCCTTCTCAAGACTGTCCCATGGCTACTCTCGGGATTACTAGTAAACCTGCTAAGTTTACTGATTGAGTAAGCTATATCGGGTCGAGTTTAGTCCGATAAGTACATTAAACTGCCAATCACTCGAGCATATTCCTGTTGTGATATGGGTTCTCCTCTGTTTTTGGCTAAGTGCACATTTGGATCTACCGAAGTCTTAGTCGGAGGACCATCAAAGGCTTTGAATTTCTTGAACACGCTCTCATCATAATGAGATTGTGTTATCAGAATTCCTTCGAGTGTCTTACAGATATTTATCCCCAGAATGATGTTGGTCAAACCCATATCTTTCATGCTGGAATGACTTTTCAACATGTTCTTTGTGTTCACAATCACTTTCTGATTGCGTCCCATGATTAGCATGTCGTCTACATAGAGACTGACAATCACAAATTCATCGGGTGTGCCTTTATTGTAAACACATTTGTCACACTCGTTGATCTTGAACCCACTCGTTGTCACACATTTGTCACACTCGTTTACACCCTTTTGGGATATCTACTAACTTGCAATGTCCGAGGTTCGTCGTCTAACATGTAAGTTAGAAAGTCGGACCCAAATGACCTGGACGCCTTCTTTCGCTTGCTTTGCCTCTGTTCTTCCTCGTTTTGAGAAGAACTTTCTACGGCATCGTAAGTTCTTTTCGAAAAACTTATTTCTTTTCTTTCCTTCTTTGGAAAGACATCTTCAAAGAATACAAAATTCCTTGATTTTATTGTTATCACAACATTCATGTCAGGGATCTCCGATTTGTGCACCAGAAATCTGTATGCAGTACTTTTATTTGCATATGCGATGAAAATGCAATCAACAGTTTTGGGTCCTATTTTAACCTGCTTAGGTTTAGGCACTTCAACCTTTGCTAGGTACCCCCAAACTTTCAGGTAACCATTTGATGGCTTTCTATTTTTCCACAGGTCGTACGTTGTTTGATCCCTCTTTTTGTGTGGCAATACATTTAGAATGCGATTTGCTGAAAGAATGGCTTCCTCCACAAGTTTTGGGGTAGCCCTGAGCTTATCAACATCGCATTCATCATCTCTTTGAGAGTTCTGTTTTTTCGTTCAGCAACACCGTTCGATTTGGGTGAATATGACGCCGATATTTGATGAATAATGCCATGCTCTCGGCAAAATTCCTCAAACGGTGCCACATATTATCCTCCTCTGTCACTTCGTATTATTTTGATTTTCGAGTTAAGTTGATTCTCAACTTCACTCTTGTATCTTTTAAAGGCATCAAGCGCTTCGTCTTTTCCACTTTAAAGATACTTGTGACATTACTTCGTGAAATCATCGATAAATGTAATAAAATATTTCTTTCCAGCTCTAGTGTGCACAAATTTCAGATCGCATATATCGGTATGGATCAGTTCTAGAGGTGAGCTAATTCTCTTGATAGAGAAGAATGGTGCTTTGATCATTTTTGCCTCAACACAGACTTCACATTTATGTTGTGAATCGACTTCCATTTGTCGAAGTAAGTTTAAATTTATTAACTTCTTCATTTTGTTTAAACTCACGTGTCCTAATCTACCATGCCATAAATTAGAACACTCAATGAAATAAGAAGAACTGACTTTATTATCAGCGAGCTTAATTTCGCGTTTTACAGGCATTACAATTAATTTGAGCAGCCCCTTCTCGAGGTCGCCTTTGCCTATAAAGTGACCATTTTTTGTCAGTACATACTTTTCAGCTTCAAACACCTGTCTAAATTCGAGACCAAGTCCTTGCGGATGTCTGGGACATGCAGCACGTCCTCAAGCGTCAGCTCCTTGCCGGAGGTCATCTTCAGCACCAGTCCTCTCAACCCTACGACGTTGGTGGTAGCTGCGTTTCCCATGTAGAACGTTGGTGGTAGCTGCGTTTCCCATGTAGACGGAGAACATCTCTTTTCTGGAGCAGATGTGTCGAGTTGCTCCGCTGTCGATGTACCAGGAGTTTGGGTTATCCACCACGTTCGCCTCGTACACGACTGCTACAAGGTCTAACCCGACAGTTCCGTCGCCAGCTTCTTTTCCTCGATCAAGTGAGCCTGATTATGACCGCATTTCTTTGTTTGGCGACAGTCCTTGGCTGCCCATGTTTGTCGCAGTTGTAGCAGTTGCCCTTAATTCTCTTGGAATTCGGCTTCTGCTTGTTCTGCGTTGACTCCGGCCTCTTTCGTTTGTTGTCGGAGCTCGGCTCAGCTAGGTTGGCTCTTGCCTCCATGCTTTTTGTTCTTGGCATCGATCTTTTGGTTATCCTCTTCTGTCCGAAGCCTCACAATTTGGTCCTCATGCCCCATTTCCTTACGCTTGTGCTTGAGGTAGTTCTTAAAATCCTTCTACAGAGGCGGTAGCTTCTCGATAATAGCAGCTACCTGGAAGGATTCGCTGAACTGCATATTCTCCGTGTGCATGTCGTGGATGATCAGTTCCAGATGACAGACCTGATCTAATAGTAGTTTGGAATTAATCATCTCGTAGTCTAAGAAACGGCCGACTATGAACGTTTTTAGTCCAACTTCGTCCGTCTTATATTTCTTGTCCAACGATTCCCAAAACTCTTTCGCAGTCGTAGTCCCTGCATCGACGTTGTATAAGGAATCGTCTAGGGCGTTCAGAATATAATTCCAACACATGAAATCGTTATGTTTCCATGCATCTAACACCGCTTTCTCCTGCTCGTATTGAGCATTTACGGCCTGTGTAGCAGGATCTGCACCATCAGCGTTTGCACCCTCAACTGGTGCTGCGTTTTCTGTCACAGTCGGAGCAAGCTCCGTCAGAAAATGGACAAGGTTCAAGGTGGTCAGATAGAAGGTCATCTTCTGCTGCCACCGTTGGAACTCGGTCCCGTGGAATTTTGCGGGACGTTCGACGTAGCTGGTCGTAGGGAAGGTTGCTACATTGGTTGCCATCGGTCAGACACGAACAAATTTCGTCTTACGATTGATGGATCGGTGGTTGGGTCGCGTCTAGTTGTCGGCAACTTGGACATCAGATATTCGTCGGATGGTAAGTCGATGCGTGTATTTAATACACTCTCCGTAAGACAAAATCGCCCCGATATTTTCGTGCTTTCGGTTATCGACGATTGTCCCCAGGATACAACAACTTCACAACTCGTAATCGCAGAAAAACGATTAGAGTTTTTAGGCGAATCTACTCGAAATTCGAGCTTTTCTTGCTTCGGGAATTCGGGGAGTTGAGAGTGACTTATGCGTAATGCTTGGGTTCGAATGAATGAATTTCCAAGCTCGTGAGGGACCTATTTATATAGGCCTTTAGATTCATTGGGCTTTAGTCCAGATACATGAGACCTTTGGGTTGATTTCGACCTTTGACTCTTCAGTTCAGGGGTTAGAATGCGAAAGGTCTCAAATTTTTGGAGTTCTTGACATTTTGACTTTTGGGGCCAGAATGCAAAAGGTCGCAACTTCTGGATTGCCCGTGATTTGGAAGCTTCTCGACCCGCCCCCTTGTATTCTTGGGTCGGGTCGGTCCATCCGATAGTCCGGTATGCCCAACGGGTCATGCCAAATAAGTTGGCCCAGTCAGCGCTTACGCAGCGCCACCTCATCGCCACAAGTACACGTGTCATGCTTGCCACGTTATCCGAGCTTCGACGTCATTGCCAGACAAAATATTTTTCGCTCCAATAGCTCCTAACGACGATGCGGCGTGCAAAGTGCACCTACAAAGCCCCATTGCGCACTTGGCACAGCTCGGGTCGGTATCGGACTCGGGCTCGGCCTCGGCCCGGTCCCGTTCCCGGTGATGAATTCTTTATTGTCTAATCAATGTGGGACAAAGGTTCCCTATACTCATTTATTAAACACTTTAATTCTTTTATTTGGCTAACTTAGAAAACTAATTTATCATTCACCCGATATTGGTTGTGAGTAAATTAATATTCTTTAGATTTCCCTCGAAACGTAGTTTATGAATCTTTCATCAATTTCAAGTTTTGATTGACGAAGACATCTCGATTTAATTAAAAACCGATTGTATTTGGCTCTTGGTTTAAATGGCCCACATTTGGGCCCTGTGACCCCGAATCCAACAATCACTTTCTTTGATTCATTCATTTCAAATCTTTTCATCACTTTCGATAAGTAAGAAGCTTGAAATAACTCAAGTATCTCTTCAACCTTCTACCTTGAAATTTCCATGAGTTTCAGACTTCAGTGAGGCCTTCAACAGCTGTATATTCTTCATGTGTTTACAAGCTATTAACATGGCATCCACGTATAAGAGTAGTTACATCATGAATTTCCCCGAACACAACTTGTAATATACACATGCGTCATACTGCTTCGAGTGAATCTGTTATCCATCACGAATTTGATCAAAGCGCTTATTCCATTACCTAGGTGATTGCTTCAACCCGTATAAAGATCTCCGTAATAGACACACTTTATTCTTGTTCTCTGTTTCAATAAATCCCTCAGGTTGACTTATGAAGATAATCTCCTCAAGGTTCCAATACAAGAATGCAGTCCTTACATCAAGTTGCTCAAGTTCCATCTTGAATTCTGCTACGAGAGATAATATAAATCAGATTGAAATGTGCTTCACAATCAGAGAGAAAATTTCATTATAGTCGACCCCTTCTCTTTGTGTGAAACCTCGAGCCACAAGTCACTCCTTATATCTCAATTTTTCATCAGCCCCTGACTCCACCTTCTTATAAATCTATTTCCAGCTAACGATTTTCCGGTTCTTTGGTATTTCTATAATAGTTCATGTCTGATTCTTGTTCAACGACTTCATTTCGTCATATAACGCAGCTAACCATTTGTCTCTTTTAGATCCTCTAATAGCTTCAGCATAAGAAGATGGTTCATTCTCCCCAGGTTCTTCAGTAGCAAGCAAAGCAAATGCTCTTAGCTCGGCAGAACCAAATCTGACCAGTGCTCTAGTGATCCTTTTTGTTCTATGTCGAGCCAATGAATAATCTGTAAGATCGTCTTGTACGTTAGTATGGTCGTCAGTCTCACTTAGCCAACCTCCCACATCATCAGTAACATGATCCTGTAGTGGAACATGATTTGAATCTTGAGGCTCTACCTCAATTTCAACATTTGCCTCAGCTGTTGTTTTCGATTCATTTGTTCTGCACCAATATTGTCATCTGTCACCTTCATTGAGCCATCTCATCTTTGTTGAAAGTAACGTCCCTGCTTATACTTCTCTACATGCCCTGCTCGAGACACCACAATTTATAGCCCTTCACACCATCGGGATATCCAATAAAGATACACTTCACAGCTCTTGCATCAAGTTTGTCTCTTTTGGCACAGTTCGAGGCCTGAGAATACCTTCACTCTTACAGAAATCATCAAAGTCTTTAGAATAAAAAACTCTAAGCCATTGTCTGTCCTCAATGCCTTAAGTGCGTGTGAGTGCGTGTTTCGTTCTCTTAAATGTACTGTAGAGGCGAAAATAACGAGAATGATTCTTATTCATTAATGTGTAGGGTTTTAGTATTTATATCATTGAATTAGGGTATAAGATACTTGGGCCCCTAATAAAGCCCATTAAATAAAGATATCACTAGACTCTAACAAAGTAAAGCCTAGTTTACGTAAATTTAAATACAATACAAAGACTTAAATAAATTACATTGGACACTATAGTGATCTAACAATCTCCCCCTTAGTGCCCAATCTTCAAGTTGTGCGTTGTTGTCTTTGTCTTGTTTTCTTTAGCTTTTCTTTCCGGGCGAACGACTTGCATAGTCGTAGAGTAACCTCGTATTTTCTAATGTTGTTCCGCAAGTCTAGCCAGTTGTTGATATTCTCTAGGATGGTTCCAGGATAGGTCCTTCTTCTACTCTAAGGTCCTTGGAGTCATTCCCGGGTCCCAAAGAGGTTAGGCGTGCTTGAAGCTTATGTCTGCTGATCTTCATTACCGTCCGAGAACTTGGAGACTTGGGATACAACCATCACGTGCTTTTGCTTCTCCTTCGGGTGGTAGTAGGTGACTCTCAGCTCCGGGTGAGTGAAGATGTGATTCTCGGGATAGTCCTGCAACTCCTTGCACATGTCCGAAGCCCTATCATGACTTTCTTCATATTGTTTTCCATGGAAATCTGAAAGACTTCGCAGCATGGTAGTTGATCTGCCTCAACATGTATCTATTTAAAGCGTTGAACCCCTCGCGATACTTTTGGTTCCTTTTGTACATACCGGACAAGTTGTTGACTTCGTTCGGAGGAAGAATGGGGAGTTCAGCCTCTAGAATTTGGTCCTTCGAGCCATTCGCTCTGACAACGAAGAATATGGGAGTAGGGTATCTATTGTACGTGTACTCCACTTCTTCGAGGTCTGCGATGTGAGGTTTTTCTTTTTCTCTAGCCTTTAGCCGCTCCAGAGACATCCCCCTTCTGGTGGTCAACTGAGAGAGCATGAATAAGTGGCCGAAACCTCGCTCGTATTCTTCAAGTGTGTGAGGTCTCTGATGTTACCTCATCGGTAGGCTTGATCTTGTAAAGATGGCTCTAGATTCTGGGACAATAATCCTCGAGGAACGGAGCCATGATCCTTTCGTTCTCCCAGGGAGTCTTGACCAGTACTGTGCCTTTTCTAAGGTTTGGTGGCTCGTCGACTCGGTGATTCGGGAGTTTTGGGAGCTTAGGCATTTTCCTTTAGTGATCATCTCCTTATTCTTCTTCCTCGGGTTCGAAGAGAAGGATTATGTCGTCAGCTTTTGTAGGAAAAACATGATATGGTCGAGGCGTAGGCAGATTTCTTCTTCAGCCTCCGTTCGATGCAGCCACTCCTCCTCCAAGATGTACTTGTCCATGTACACTTGGGGTTTGTTGATAGAGAAGGGTTGTTCTGTGGTTGTTTGGACTGTTTGGATAGCGTTTTGTGGTGGGGTTTGTGGGTGAGTGGTGGTTGTTTGTGTGGGTGGTGGTTTTTTGGAAGATGAGGTTTGAGGTGGTGGTTGGGATGATGATGAGCCAGCTCCGCGACTTGGAGTCTTCCCCTTTCTTTGACCTCGACGCCTCTGGTTGACTTCTTCTGCTGCTTTCCCCCTCAGGACGATCTTGATCGTCATGATCATCATGTCTTCATTT
This sequence comes from Linderniella brevidens, assembly GCA_004919715.1. Taxonomy (NCBI): domain Eukaryota; kingdom Viridiplantae; phylum Streptophyta; class Magnoliopsida; order Lamiales; family Linderniaceae; genus Linderniella; species Linderniella brevidens. Next base: position 2,262,287 of record SWDC01000150.1, on the reverse strand, counting down.
AGAGCGCGAGGCATCGTCACGACAAATTAGAGGAGGTAGGTCGTCTGGGCGGTCGACAAGGCGTTCGAAGAGTCTTTGCTCAGACGGTGTTCGGTTTGGAAGTTTGAGAAGTCATGATAGGAGGACGTTGTGTAGGTAGTCTATGGGAACTGCGAATGGGTTGATTAGGGTGTGAGGATTGTGGAGGTGGTGGTGATGGCGGAGGTGGGGGTGATGATGGCGGAGGTTGGTTTGTTCGTTACTGGAGCTTTCCCTTGTGCCTTAAGGCAATCCTCGAACGCATTTGTCCCAAGAGATTCTCTTCGAGAGAACGGACACGCGCATCGATGGCCTTCTTGTCCGTCTCTTGCACGGTTCGGGACAATGTCTTCGTTGTAACGTACGGAGGAGATACCTACCAGAGCCACTAAGGCGTTCCTCTAACACTACAACGGTGTAGGTGACCGATGCATGGCCTGCACTTACTAGGACAAGACTTCCGACCAATTCTCTTGACACTATTGGGGGAAGTGTCACTACAGTCATTGTGGCATGTTCACTAAGACATGCGGGGGGAATAACCTCACCGGGGTCACTTAGGCTTCCCGTTGACGTCGCGCTCGTTAGAGGTGCAAGCAAATGGCCCGTTATCGCTGTTGGATTTGAGATATTGCAACCGGGGGGGCTTCCAATCTTTGAACAACATCCATAATGGATGTGTCTATGGAAGTTTCCGTTAGGTCACCGATACCTAAGGTTAGGATTGTATGTGTCTTATGGAATTGGAAATCAATAGGTCGAGTGGACATAGAACCTAACGTGACCAAAGAAAGGACGGTGGTTAGGGGCTGTGAACCACCTTGGTCAATATCTCCCGCCTCTGAGTGAGCAATGATAATAGATGCAGGTCCCCTTGTGATGTAATTGAGACATCCCTCTGTTGGGAGACAGTAGAATGGGTAGGAATGAGTGAGGAGTGCGCCATTAGACTTGATGTGGCGGCTTCTACTAGGGAGCCGATCGGCTCCTGAACCTATGGGGTTAGTCCAGCCAACAAGGAAGCATGTTGATCATTTAAGTGCTTCTGTCGTCGCTCGCAGCGGGTGCCCGTGCGTTATTAATGAGATGTGTGTCATCCTACGATTCAATGGCTTCAGGGGAATCCACGGTTGGTGACCTCTCAGGATCCTCACTTTTGCTCGGTGGTTCTCCGGGGTTGGACTCGACGAGGTCTGTCATAGTCGTAGGAGCAGTTATGTGGTGTGCCAGATGGTAGGATGTAATGGCATGGTCCGTCTTGTCTGTGTGGTCCGTATGGTCTGTCGGGTAGAGGGGCTCTCGTGGGTTCTCCGACGCTTTTTGGATGTATTTAAGTATTGTCGGTGGATAACTCTTTGTGTTTGGTAGAGGTAGGATCTTCGGGTTGGTCGTTAGAAAATAGCTGATGAGAAGTGCTAACCACCGGAGATAGGGAAAAACCTAGACCTTCTATGGGTTGTCACATAGTTTCATTTGGTCCAGAAGATCGTTCCAGATGAGCTGGGTGTAGTCAACATCGCGATTCAAAATAAGGTTATGGTAGATGTTGATGATGTTGACATTCCCTCCGTTGAGCCCGGAGTGTTTGGGTGACAGACACTTGTTCACGAGCTCGAAGAATGTTCTCCAAGGGTGAGGGATGCCACCTAGTTGGTGTTGGAGAGCATCTTGAGAACTCTTCGAAGGATGATTTTTGTGAGGGTTACCTTCGTCGTGTTGAGGGTGGCCGTCAACTTGAGTGAGTTCATTGCCTTGGCCTTCCATAGTGTCCCTAAGAATTGTTGAAGATAAACTTCTGGGACTTGGGCGTATATGGTGAAGGCTAGCCAAAGCGGGTGCCCTTTGAGAATGGCGACGATGACCTCGTCCTTGCATTTGAATGTAGCAAGGTCGAGGACGAGTTATTTTCCTTGACATGGAGCCACTTTTCTTGTGGGTAGATCGAGTTTGATGAGGATGCCATTGGTTCTGAAATATGGACAAAAGATAAAAGTATCAGTAATTGATCATAAGAAAGTGTCCAATTTTATGCTTTATCTTTGAAGCGGGACTTAGTGATTTGATATTGTGTCGAAAAGTTTTCTAAGTTCCGGGTTATTATGCATCGTTTGCGGTTTATTTATAAAATTTGTTCTTGATATTATGATTTTCGAAGTTGTTGAAGTGATCATTTTATGCTAAGGATCGATTTTCGAAAGAAGATATGATTTGAAAATTTTCCAAAGATGATTTCGCATATTGGGATTGGAGACAATTGGGCGTGTTGGAAATATTTTCTATGTTGTCTGGAAAAACGAGTTTGCAAAAATAGATGAAGTGCGAAAAATTTGCTAAGACGTATGTCGAAAATCAAGTTTTTGAAAGTTTTCGCATGTGAAATATTTTCTAAGAGTCTAGTGCGAAAATCAGGTTTTCAGATTTTGTAATGAAAGTTTCTCGAAGTTTAGGTTGTGAAAATGGGTTCCAAAAGTCATGTTACGAAAATGGGTGATTTCACATTGTCTTGAAAAACCGGGGTTTTCGCAGTAACTTGCGAAAATTAGCATTTTTGCAGTGTCTTGCAAAAACGCAGGGTTTTCGCAGTGACTTGCGAAAATTAGCATTTTCGCAGTGTTTTGCATAAACCCGGGGTTTTCACAGTGACTTGCGAAAGTTAGCATTTTCACAGTGTCTTCTGAAACCGCGTGGTTTTCGCAGTGACTTGCGAAAATTAGCATTTTTGCAAGAAAAATTGGGGTTTTCGCAACTGCAATTTAAAAAACGCAGAAACCTGAATTTTTGTGCGGAAATCAAAACCTATCACTAGTTTGCAAAAATCCTTGGAAATCAGTTGCACAGAACTATGATTTAACATAAACCGAAGCGGTTTTGGAGGGCTATTTAAACAAGAATTTAAGCCCGAAATCGAAGAAATTTTGAGGGAGGTTTCTGCGATAAATGTGGGGATCTAAAAATTGATGAAAAACGGTGGAAAATTTTGGTTGATTTCGTGTGGAATCAAAGCGAAATCATCAAAATCATAAACACTTGTGGGTTACCTACCTTTGATTTGCCAAAGATTTTGAAAATTATTGAAGGAAAGTGTTTCGACTTTTGAGAGTGTTCCAGTGTAGTGCTTTTCGTAGCTTGAGTTTTCGCACAGTGGATTTTTCGTAAGTTAGGCATTTTCATAACTCTTTTTGATATAAGGATTGCGAAAAGGCCCATTTTCATGACAAAACCCAGTCATGCGAAAAATTGGACAGTGAAATTCTTCTAAGCCTTTTAAAGTGAGGAGTAAATTAATTCTTGAATATTATCATAGAAGGAAAATAATATTTAAGAAAATTAGCTATAGTATTCATATCATAATAGTATTTCTACTACCCCATAAAAATTCAATAATTGCTCATCCTCAAACTTATAAAGATAATTCCCCCTTAATTGAATAATATTTCTCCTCCTAAATTTTATGAAAATTACGCCCCCTCGATTTAGGCGCACACATATTTATAATATTTACAATATAAATGGTTCGCGGGGTATAAATATAGCGATGTATTTGTATTGAATCATATCGAAAACATCAATAATACTCTCTCTACAATTTCCGTATTTAAGTTTATGTTATTATATCGGTTATAATAATTTTATAACAAGAGTATTTAATAACTTGGCAACGTGTTTTCAGACATGAAAACCAAAAAGAAAGACATATGAACCAAATCACATGAAACGGCTAAAAATCCTGCTGTACACTTGTCCACCACAAAGAAAAAATAACTAAAAGAAAACTCGCAACACATCTGTAATATATTACAAAGGGGCGGCTACTGCTAGTAGAAAAATCTAAGTCGCCTCCATCGAAGCCCGAGAAAATGGTTCTCACTGTTCTGTTGAAGGTCATCTACCCCCCACCGCCGAGCGTGTTCATCACGGCCATGTCCGTGCTAGGCTTTGTGTCTTTGGCCAACGCGGGATGGAACGAAATCAAAGGTAAGCACATGCAGTACGCCAAGCTTAAGTCCCAAAAGAAGGACGGCGACGGTAGCAATCAGACGACGACGAGGGAGAGTCCTAAAGTCGGTGGTAAACTGGGAATGTTTGTGGTGTACGCGCCTGCTTTTATCGCCGGTGCTTCCTCTTTCTTCCTTTACCCTTCTGGGAATCTCAGGTTCACTTTGCTTCGATCTGCTGTCACTGTTCATTTCCTCAAGCGGATTTTGGAGGTGGGAATTTCTCTAGCGTATGATTTTTTTTCTTTCTTTTTTCAGTTATAAGTTGAATTATCTGTTGCTGCACTTGTGGGTTTTGATTGTACAATATTATTAATGATTATTTTCTTTTATTACATATATCGTAGGTGTTGTTCGTACACAAGTTCGGTGGATCCATGGATGTCGACGCCATGGTAATCATCTCCACGAGCTACTTCAGTTTCACGGCGATAACGCTCTATAATCAGAGCTTAACGTTAGATCTCCCCGAACCTGCTTTGGATCTCAAATTCATCGGAGTCCCACTGTTTTTAGTCGGGATTTCCGGCAATTTCTACCACCATTACCTCCTCTCGAAGCTGAGATCCAAGGGCGAGAAGCACTACAAGATTCCACGAGGTGGCCTCTTTGGCCTCATCATATGTCCCCACTACTTGTTCGAGATTCTCGGGTTTTATGGGATTTCTTGCATTTCTCAAATGCTGTACCCGTTGAGTTTTACTCTCGGGACGACGTTTTACTTGATGGGGAGGAGCTACGCCACGAGAGAATGGTACAAATCCAAATTCGAAGATTTCCCCGAGGATGTTAAGGCGGTGATTCCCTACGTCTTTTAGGTTGTTGATCTCTGTAATCTTACAACATTTTCATGTCTACTTTGCTTGTCGAAACTGCTGGTATGTTTTCATGACTAAGATCAATAATCCATAATCCAATGAGGTATATATTCAAAATTGTTCGTAAACATACTTCGATTTTCCCCATGAGCATAACTTGCAAAAACCATGGCTTCTAACACAAAGAAACAAGAAAAAACAAAAGGAAAAAAAAAAAAAAAACTTTCCTGCTATGGAGCAAATGTGGGCTTCTGAAACTTGCCGTGGATCCATACCCGTTTCATGGTTTTTCCGTTCCATCGATTGAGTGACTTGACACGGCAATATTCGAGCTCGAGCTTGAAGAAGAAATAAACAAAGGGTTCCTTTGGTGGTGATGTGTAAATGCTCAACATATATGTAAGAACTTTATGAGGACATTATTACCTCATTGAACCCAGCAGCAGAAATTAGATCTCTAACAGTGTCCAAACAGAAGAAATAAGAACGTGTCCCATCCGATCGCCTGTATTCCCTATACCCGATTCTCTGCTCGGGTTTGAATCGAAGCATGGTCATATCATAAATGCCTAATTTCATCACAAGCAATAGTATACATATTAGGGACTCCTTTGAACAAGTTTTAAACACCTTACAATTTGATTAGAGGATGTTAAGTCATGAGTTGACTTAATACCATAGTCCCTAAATAGTAATAGGCCCCCGGGTTTTAGAACGGCGAAGCACTCCGCTATTGCCTTAGGCATCTTATCATATGGTACTGCTGATAGTGTAAATATCTGATAATATAGCACAAAACAAGGATGAAAATTCAGTTTTTTCTTCCAAGTCGAGCCTTTAAATAACTCTGATCATAAATTACCATTGTGACAAAATCTACTCCGCCACTGCTGCATTTTAGTTCATGGGCATCATTCCCCTCATTTTCACCTGCTGCATGAGCATCGAATAGAAAGTTATTACAGAGAAACGTGCTGAGAAAGAGTACTTAGGATGCTTTTGTACGCACAGCGGAGGTGGTGAATGGTACCCGTAAAACCCGTGCTATGGTTCTGCAATGATTCCCCAGAGCATGAATTGGAGGTTAACCATGAAGGAAATCCCGTCGTTGAAAAATCGCACATGAATGGATGAAAACGATGCTTAGAGGATATTAAATTAGCATCGCTGATGATCTCCTTTGTTCTGTCAAGTGCTTCACTACTGCAGTCACATGCATACAATGTGATGCTCTCATGTGCACTGCGCAGAAAGGACATACGCTCACCAAAAATCACTCGTAAGGAGATACTCTTAAGTATAATAATTTAAATTTCTGGGTCGGGAAACTAAATGATGTTAGCACAATGAGAAAATATAGAGAACAGACACTGATCGTCGTTAGAGGGTATGTGAATTACTGGTTTTACGTTTTCACAACCAATGGGCATATTTCATTTGATTGCAAAAGTCACAAAGTTAAAGGAGGACAAGTACTACATGGGGCAAAAACATCAAACTTAGAGCACAGTTAATCTCCGAAGCACGACTAACAACTTAAGGGTTCCATAGGACTTTAAAGCAGGAAAATTCAGGAGCTTAATGCAAATTAACACATCTTCGGTCTGAAATCTCATAATACTATAGGAACTTCATAAAAAGAAGTCAAGTTTTGCCAAGTATGCAGTCAACTCTTTTCCTTTGAGACTCGTGTTGAAATGCCTATAACCAGTATAGATGAATTCAACACATCCCCGCTAGCAACGAACAAATTCTATTCCGTTCTCCTTTCATCGCTTTATGGAATCGGAGAATTCAACATTGAATCGATCAATTCAAATGGTACTACTAGGTAGAAAACATTCAAAAACATCTTTAGCTAGCATAAAAAACACTGAAATATGTAAAGCTTACCGCAATATGGGTAACACGGTACTTCCATTACCACAGCCCACCTCCAAAACCGTACAATGCTCACGGCAAGATGCAAGTTCTGGAAATTCCTTTAACAAATACCTTCTCTCCTGAACAAACTAAATCATCAGCAACGAAAAGGGAATTTGTTCGAAAAAATCTAATCTATATGCCATAAGTCCTTTCAAGAACTTCACGCAATATGCGGGGAATTTAATTGCTAAAGAAAGAAAGAAAAAAAAAAGAGCACGAAAGGCGTGAGGTAATCGACTACAATAGCAAAAGAGTTAGAGTTGATTACACCTTGAAGAACCTGCCAGTGAAGTGACGAGCATGAAATCCATCCCAGGCTTGAGGGTCTTTGTATGCATCAGCATCGTCATTATTGAAATTGTTGCCAGAAATAGATTCATAAGGAAGCAAATGGAATCGTAGCGAAGCATCTCTTTCGACTTCTTGCCTCAGTTCATCCCAATCGAAGTCCTTTGAGTGATAGCTCTCGGCTCCCCAGGTTTTCCCACTCATATTCTTTATCTCGGTTGATATATTGTTTCGGTTTAGCCGTCGATGGATGCGATTGAAAAATTAATCAACAGTTTAAGATTTCCGAATTCAATATAGTCATCTTGTTTTCGTCAAAGCTAGTACGAGAAATGACACAAGAAAAACGACTCAAGAGGATAATGTTTGTATGGATACCAATCCAACTGGACTTCTGGAGTAAAAAAACCCGTTCATGGATTTGGCTATCCTAGATAGTTGCTTTATACCATGGTTTTGAAATCGGACTCGAATATTAAGTGATTTAGGGATTTGTATATTTTTTGTCCCCGATGTTTGGTCTATTGGCGTTTTTTGTCACCGTTTTCCCGAGTTACAGTTTCAGACCAATTTTGGGCGTTTTTTGTCCCCCGATTAACTTAATCGTGTGTTGGGAGTGAATTTAACACGGTACACGCACCTAATTTCACTCTTTCGAACTTAAAATATTTCATTTCATATTACAACCAAAAAAAAGTGTTCACGTCGACTTAAACGCTCAGAACATCACATTGGAATCGTTAGTGCGAATTTATACTCTAACTCTCCCCCAAGTCTTTCATTCCATATTGAAGAAGATGATTTTTGAGCATTTAAGTCGATTAAAATGAAATAAAGTGCGTGTAACGTGTTAAATTCCCTCCAAACATACGATTAAATTAACCGGGGGACCAAAAACGCCCATAGGCCAAACATCGGGGACCAAAAAATGTAAAAATCCCAATAAATTTATCATGGAATGAAAATAACCTTTTAGGTAAAAGATGACACTTAAGGTAAGAACTACATCACTCTTGGAGACAATAATTTTTTTTAAGGTTTTTTCCCCAAAAAACTCGCTTTTAAGATATAATTTAAATACAAAAATGTATGATTATTATAGTAATAGAAAAAATTTTAGAGAGATAAATTGCTTTATTTATTCAATAATTCAGTAAATTTTACAAAACGCAAATCAACTATTTATACATAAGTCTCTCAATTTACATTCACAAAATAAAATATTGCATCAACCATTATAATATTACATCTACCGTTCTAATTAATACAATAATCACACTAACTTTTGCAACCTTCATTTTCACTTAACCACCAATCTTTTATTTAAAACACCATTCTAAATTAATATAGATCTACATAATTTATTATTTTATAACATTCATAGTAGAAACGCGTTTATGCTAGATATTTAATGGAAGCTTGCATATTATATAATATAATAACACACACATATATATACTAGTTTTTTGCCCGTGTAATGCACGGATCTAAATATTCATAATTAATATAAATTTTGTAAGATATATATAGCGAGTGACATTATTTTATAATTAATATTTATAATTAATATAAATTTTGTAAGATATATTAATCATATATAGAGAGTGACATTATTTTATAATTAAAATTATAAACCTGTAAAAGTCTTGAAATTTTAAGATACATTAACGAAGCGGAACATAGTTTGCATTAAAAAACAATCAGTAAGACAAAAAAAAATTAAAACCATTAGAAAAACTTAAAGAATAAATTTTGATTGCGTGAAATATATTATATCGAAGCAACTGTACTTGATCTGACGTGGCCGCTATCGTGTGAATACTCCTTGCAAGTTGATCACAAGCAACGACTGCCAGTTTAGGGAAACAAAATTGATGTTGAATATGATCCACGCACAGAAGAGCAAATTGATGACGTATATTATACCTTTAAGTTCACTATGGGCTATTAAGTCACATTTATATCAATTGCACAACTACACAGAACTATCAAATTACAGTGGTGGATTTTTTATGTCAGAGTCAGAGTTAAACGCACATAGCTCCTCCTCCTCCTGCTTTTGTGGCGCAACGATTCACGAACATGACTGAAAGCCAATTTAGCAGTGGATGTGCAACAGACTCCCCTCCTTGACTTAAGCTCTAGTCGGTGAGTCACCATGGAAGAAGACGAAGGAGGAGGCTTCGAAGATGTGTCGTTCGATGTTATCAGAATGATCAAAGCGGTCCTCGCATAATTAGGGATCTAATCCCCGTCCACGTCCACACGAAGCTAAACGGGAACAAAATCGTCCCCGTCCCGCGGGGATCCCCGACCAAGCAATATTTTAAAAAAATATATATTATTTACAATATAAACTAAAGTTTAATATTATTTTAATATTATTTAAAATATATTTAAATATTATTAATAAATAATAATATAAATTAGTTTATTAAATATTATAATATATCGGGTCCCCTCCCCCGCAAAGCGGGGATAAATACTGGGGATTCCCCGGAGTGAACGTTTTCAAGCTTGGCGAAGTCGATGTGACCACGCCTCCTCTTCCTACCACTCCAGGCGACCTATTCACAATCAACGTACGCTTCACGCAACATTGCAAAGACTCGAGGATCTAAATATCATATCAAGAGAACAATAATCTAACTCTGGTGAACATAAATCATTACCGCATCTCTGATAGTCATGAAAGGGAAAAACAAAGCGAAAAGATAGATACGGACACTAACGGCTAATTTCATTATGCAGTTTCAGCCCCATTTCCCTATGACGTTGTTTGCAAGTTATTGAGTCGTGTACGTGATGAAAGCAGATGCACGTTGGAGAACTATTTTCACAGATTCGATTTCTCCGTGCGCGTAAAAAATGTCTCGTAGATCATCATCTTCGGTAATTCTTACGTCGAGCCCACCTACTTATAGGAGCTATTTTTCTCCATGGGCGTAAAAATTGTCACTTTGTTCTTCTCACCTACGTATATAGTTCTTATCATTGATCCTGCATCACAATAAGGATGAGAAGAAAATCAGTGAGTGTTTGAAATTGCATTTGTGAAAGATATGTATTACCAGAGAGAAGGTTGATAGAAAATAAATGTGCATAAGAGGGACTTAATTCACTGCTTTTAATATGAAAAGTACTAATTAGGATACTAAATGTGTCAACATACACAATAGTAGCAATCTTTGATGTTCTGCTGAGACAATTCACGTTCAACATGCATCTCGTGCCTGTAGGGGCATTGACCACGGATGTAGAAACATCACACACGGGCTCGGTTTCTCTTGTAGTATGTGGACCTTCAAGATGGGGTATTATTAGTACATACCTTCTCATACGAAGATTCATAGTCAATTGGAGGTTCTACCCTGTAAATGGTTAAAAAAAAAGATTAATAGTGATAGAATGTTAATTATCGAGGATGGCAAAATAAACTGTCGGCAAATAGTTCATTAGGAACGGATTCAAGAAATCAATCATTATCATCTACTTACGAAAAAATATGGCACATCACAAACATATGTACCTCAGCAAAATATTCCCGATTCACATCACTCTTCCGTATTGCATCGTTTGAGTTAAGACTCAAAGCTGTATCATGAACCAGAACTGCCAGATCGTAGAAGGTAAAACTGACATACATTTTTCTGCCTACATAACAATTATTAATTTTTCAACCTACATAACTGCCAGATCGTATTCAAGTGTGCTGAATCACGAAAAACTAAATACAACAGTTGGTATGAAAATATTAGTTCCATTGGTGGACAAACGTAATATCTAGATTTCTGACATATTAGTTCCATTGGTGAACAAAGAGATGTCATCATCCCATCAATGGTTATACGGAATCTTTCAAGATTAAATATGGTAACCAATCAGCAACATTCAAGAGCTAAATAAAGGAAGATCAAACTAAATTTACTTGATAATAATACCTGGTAGCATCATCCAAATTCACCATTACCCCATCCTGTATAAACACTTGATCTCCACATCGAACGCTCTCATTCGCCAGGGAAGACTTCGTCGGAGCGCAAGAACTCTACAACCACAATGGGAAACGTCTAGCCATTGTAATCACCCATAAGAGAAATTTAAACGACGAAATTAAATTAGACTGCCTTGAAAAAGGAAACCCTAACTTCTAGCACCAGAAATCAAATCAAACCACCATACTTCAACAGTCCCCCTCGAATGAAAAACATACATTCGGGAATGATGCAACCATGGATTGATTAGCACGAAAATTCAATCTAAACAGACAAATATATCCTCAAATCTCCAAATCTTGAACAACGCACACACACCATTCATAACAACCAGCAGAGAACATGGAAGTAAGCGTTGATTAACCCTTTTAATCCGTTGTACTCATATTTTCGCTACGCAGACACCATCACTAATTACACGAACATTGACAAAAAATACATACGATTTTTGCATAACAATTAGACAAACTGAGGATGAGGAGACCGAGGAGGCATGGCAGTCCTATAAGGATTTGGCAACATCGAAGGAAAGACATAACCTTGTACGATTTTTGCAAAACGAAAATTGTACACGAACCAAAAAAAAAAAATGACAAAACTACAAAGCAAAGAAACTTTATTTATTTTTATTTATTAATGTAGCAAACAAACATACATATGCAACAATTGTACTCCAATACCACCAATTAAAATCACACCTAACCAAAACGAAGTAACAATTACAGTGATCTAAAGAGGCGTGTGATTATTTTTTACAGCAAAGATCAAATCAAAAAACCATGATTCACACCAACCAATGCCAAGAAGGAGAGTCGATTTGGGAAAGGTTCGAGATCTAGAGATGAGTGGAGTTTAAGATCTCGGTCTCGTGTTTTCCAATTCAGTTTGCATCGTTCCTCCAACCATTGTCCCATTGCATCCTAAATCATCACGAAAAAAGAAAAAAAGAAAAAAATTAAAAAAAATCAGAATGCAAAGATCGATCAATGGCGTATGTAATTAAAAAACATCCTAAATTATCGTGTCTGTAATAACGATGTCATTTAGATCGCTCATAAGATTCTAAAATATTCCCAGGAGCATCTCTCCCTCTCCCGTAAGAATGAAAAGGATCGATCAATGGATAATTTGATTCTTCTTACGAATCACATCAGAAATTAGCGTGACAAAATCAGGAAAGCTCCACAAATATGATTAGAAAATCTTTACGACTCCACAAAACCAAAGGACAAAAACAAATTTTAACCAGCAATTAACAAAATATCGAAACCAACGGGAATGAAAATTTTCAATCACCCTGATTAGTCATACTTGCTGAATGAATTAATTAAATCAAACATCAAAATCAATACCGGTTGGTTTTTGTTAATGTTGAATTCATAGAAGGGCACGTGTGCGGCCGCGATGAAGAACATCTTGCTCTTCCGGCAATTATCAGACTTCAGGAACTCGAAATTAAAAACGTAAACAGTACACCTGCAGTCGTCTTTGGGCAATGTTCAGAAAATCTTCGTAGCTCTCAGCAGGTCTGCCACTTTTGTCGACCACCCCTTCTTCTTCTCCTCTTCTTTCGTGAATATTACGTAACGGTGCATCCTCTTATTCTTCAGTTCCAATAAAGCGGTTTTGATATGTTTTGAGATGACCATACCTGAAGAAGCATTCGGCGGCAGCTACACAGAAAAAAATGATGATCAGCAAGTGTAAGTCATGTTTAATCAGAATTAAATTGCAAAGCGAAGGAACCCTAATCACCCATTAGAGAAATTTGAACCCGAAACAAATTACACCGCCTTGAAGGAAAGAAACCCGGTTTTAGGAGAGTTTGGACTTCAAGCTTAAGGCTTTCCTATCTCCTTTGCCCCATAAATCAAATCAAACCTTCGTTTGATGATCAAGGAAAGCAAGGGGTTAGAAATTATACCGTATTCAATTAAATCTAAATCTCAAATATCTCGAACACACACGCACGCACACCTTTCATAAGCACACAAGCAGCAGAGAACACAGAAGTGATCCTCGATTTACCCATCTGAATCGGATTGACACTTGGACGCCAGTTCACCATTATGCAGTTCTCCACTTATTACTGTCAAATGTTGTATAACTGCAAAGCCAGAGGAAATAGTATGTCATAGACTCCCGGTGGAATAATTTAGACAGTTATTTTTCTTATCACGTTTAAACATAAAACCACCCATGTTTATTTGTTTGTCGACTGTTCTCGTATTAAATTGTACAGTAATGGGAGCTTGCCTTCATCCAGTTGAAATTTGACGTTGAATTTCATTCAATTTCTTTACATGCTTCACTGTTTACCGATGTAGTTTTAGAGTTTGATATTAGACACGGATGGGTTAAAACTCTTTCAAGTATCACAACGCTGCCAGTGGATTATATACAGTTTTATGTAAGTTCTCTCCATGCTTTTCTGATTTTTACATTAATTACTTATTTCCAATAAACTTATTTGGATGATGCTGTCTACATACATGTTAAACAGGTTAAAATTGTAAAGCACCGAGTTTTGAGCTACATTCCACTGTTAGGGTTTTGTTTTTTATTTTGTTGCAATATATTAATTTAAATATTCAGGCGTCAAGGATCCAACTTTTACATCATCTTCCTCGCATATATTGGTGTTACTAAATTGTACTGTTATGTTGAATTTTAAATATCCCAGTAAGATCTCATCAAATTCCTTTTTCCATTTGCTTTCTTTTTTCTCATTTCTGAATGTGGCACGTAGCCTTACATTGGTTACCGTTGTGACATATTGTGTATTGACAGCTCATTTACTAATTAATTTATATTATTATCTCATCGCTATATTTTTGCGTCCTCCATCTCATATCAGATCTGGATTTACATGTCATGTGATGGATTAATCTGTTTTTATCTCCTTTGTCCTAAATTATATAATTATTTTTAATACAGTTATAAAGATTCAACCATATTATTCGGTACCGAAGGACATCATGAACCATCGTGAACGTCGTACAATATACGAACGTGGTCGAATACAATCAATGGCGTCCGATCAAAGAAATGAATACCTTTCAATGCGTCGTGAATCATACAAAAGGCGTAAATCATCGTATGCATCTACTTCAAATACATTTTCATCACAATCAATTGATCATGGTAAGATCAAATATTCTACTATTTTACTTTAACTTATATTAGTACAAATCACGTATCTTTAAATTGAAAATGTATTTGATTTTATTATATAAGAAATATTTGCAGGGATTAACAGTACTTCAAATTGCATGGAAGCAGAATCATTTCACGATCCAGATGGTTTAGGCGAGTTGCAAGATGTACCGATTTTTCATGGTAAAACATAATTTTTGTTGAAAAATATAAGAAAAAATTAATGATTGACTTTCATATTATTTTACCCGTTATTTACTAATATAGCCATATAATTTATATTTTCCAGACATAAATCGAACATCAATTTACGTTCAAGTGGAACGGAATGAGCACTCCGGTCAAGCTGATTTGCATGATGTACCCGTACTTCAAGGTAATATGTTACCTACATCTGCAATTGCATATAAAATTATACTACATTTTCAAGGTACACTAGAAAATTACATTTTACGAAATAAATTATACTACATTTTCAATTATTTTTTGGATATGTTATATAATATTTTGTACATATCATTTTAACTTACCTTTACATTATTTCGTGTTAACAATTATTCAATTTTTTTCATTTCATATTTTGCCAAATATGCGTTACAAATAACAATTGCTTAATAATAATATATTTTTTTATTAAATTATTTTATATTTTATAATTTTTTTATTATATTGTTTTACATTTAGGTAATATATCACTTCCATGTAACAATACAATGGAAGCAAGTTACGAGAATGGTAGCACAAGTGGAACACATAATGTACACATTCATCAAGGTAACTTTTTCGACTATTTAATGCCAACGCATTAAAATAATTTACATTTTTTAAAATTAAATGTTATATTTTATTTGCTTTATAAAAAACATTATAATGGACTATAGGTACAATAGAAACTGCCTACACAAGCACATAACAAACAATAGGAAACCCACGGATTTCTAATGCTGTTTTACGTCCCAGTCGGTACCATAATATGGGAAGAGATTTTCATGAATTTATGGGAATTTCCAAATTTCTATTGCCCACTCCTACAACATGCCGACATTGTTCAGCCAAATTATTCTTAGGCGAGACATACCAATTATGTTGCCGCAGTGGAAGGATGAGATTGCCAACAATATCGTCTCCATGTGAATTAAGACAATTGTTTGATACACAAAATGCAGAGGGAAAGCATTTTAGGAAATATCTGAGATCATATAATAACGTCCTATCATTTACTTCTATTGGCGTCCATATCGATGAAAATTTGGCATATGGAGGTAAAGGTGTTTACTCATTGCGCGCTCATGGCACTATATATCATCGTATAGGAAGTCTTCTTCCTACTTCAGATGAAAGGCCTCGATACTTGCAAGTATGGATTGTAGACACATAGCATGAAATAGAGAAATACTAATCAAGCTCAACCGGATACTCGACAACTACAATCCGTTTGTGCGTGTATTTAGACAACTTGGTCAACGTCAGGATTTACCTCAGTGCAGACTTATAATAAAGCAACAGGCACCAAACCAACGACAATATTGTCTTCCAACAGCGTCTCAAGTTGCAGCAATCATTGTCGATGACGAAGAAATTGAAAACATAAACGACAGAGATATTATAATTCAATCTACGGATGGTTCTCTGATAAATATTCAAGACTTAGTCGGCTACTACGACCCGATGCAATATCCCCTTCTTCTTCCTTATGGTACATATGGTTGGGATATAAACAGTAAAACTCTTGATGGAAATCGGCTTACATGTCGAGAATTTTACGCATATTATTTTTAGGTACTACTTCTACCAAAATATTTCGCAATAAATATATTATATGAATGTATCTAATATAACATTACTATTATTTAAAACCATAACATTATTTTAAATATTCAGATTAGAGACAATGAAGAATCTCTTATACTGCGTGGCGGGCGCTTGCTTCAACAATACGTCGTCGACAACTACATAAAGATTGAAAAGCAAAAGCTAAGATGGATACGACAAAACCAACATAACATTCGCGCGGAGCATTACCAAGGACTTCAAGATTGTTTACACAATGGGCAAGATTATGGAGGTATATAAAAACATCATACACCTATTTTGCGCTTTTATATAAAATTTTTAATAAATTACTTTGTAAAAGGTAATGTTGGGCATAGAGTAATTCTGCCATCGTCTTTCACCGGAAGCCCACGTGACATGCATCAAAGATATCAAGATGCAATGGCTTTGGTGCAAAGATACGGAAAACCCGACTTAATAATCACAATTACTTGCAATCCAAATTGGACAAAAATAAAACAAGAGCTCATCAAGAGGCCAATCACCTCATGATCGTCCGGATCTCATTACAAGAATATTTCGATCAAAGTTCGATGAGTTCAAAAGAGACTTAATTGATAGGGGTGTTCTTGGAAAAGTACTGACATACTCATATGTTATTGAGTATCAACAACGAGGATTACCGCATGCACATATGATTGTTATCTTTGAAAATACTGATAAGCTACGGAATCATGATGACTTTGATAAAGTTGTACGTGCTGAAATTCCATCAAAGGAAGATGAACCTACATTGTTCGACATTGTTACAAAGCATATGATTCACGGACCATGCGGTAGATATAATCCTCAGTGTCCTTGCATGAAAGGAGGCTTATGTAAAAAGAGGTTTCCAAAACCATTTGTGTCAACTACATCTCCGGGAAATGATTCTTATCCTTTGTACAGAAGACGTCAAGGTACCTCATTTCCATTACATGGTAATGCTAATATAATGGTTGATAATGGGTGGGTGGTACCATACAACCCGTGGCTTCTTCTAAAGTATGACTGTCATATCAATGTCGAAGTTTGTGGAGGAATCAAAGGAGTCAAATATATTTACAAGTACGTCCATAAAGGTCCTGATAGAGCAGCTCTACAGGTATGCGGTCCTAATAATAATGACGAGATAAAACACTTTATCGATGGCCGATGGATTTGTTCACCGGAAGCATTCTGGCGTATATTTCAATTTACTCCGAGTAGGATGTATCCCTCAGTCATAAGATTGCAAATACACTTGCAGAATCAACAGTTAATCAGTTTTAATGGTAAAAAAAGAGTCAATGACATATTGAGAAATGAGCATAACTCGAAGACTATGCTGACATAATTTTTCAAGATGAATGGTGATCCTCTTTTGATGGGAAAATATTTATATGTTGAGTTTCCTGAGCACTTTAGATGGATACAATCTCAGAAGAAATGGATTCAACGTACAAGCACCAATAAAGTGATAGGAAGAATATTTACAGTTTCTCCTACAGATGGTGAGAAATTTTACCTCCGTATTCTTCTAAATCACGTTAGAGGACCGAGATCTTTCGAAGAATTAATGACACTTAATGGAGTAACATTTTCATCGTTCAAAGAAGGTGCGCAGAAGCGTGGGATTCTACATGAAGATGATTATGTTCGTAAATGTTTGGACGAAGCGAGTACTATACGTATGCCGTGTTCTTTAAGAAGATTGTTTGTGTCGATATTGGTATTTTGTCAGCCGGTCGGAGTTCGACGACTTTGGGATGAATATTGTCATTACATGATTGAAGATTACGCCAGAAAAGAAATAGTGAATAATTTGCAGAATACAAATTTTTTGTTGCTTGAAATAAGAAGGTTGTTGCAATTCTACAAAAAATATATTTCCGAATTCGACTTGCCCTTAGTGAGTGACGCGATCTTGATAGATTCTTCATCCACAAATAATTCAAGAAGAATTATCTGTACAAATTCCAGCAGATGATTTGCTATCAGTTGACAGATTGAATCGTAATCAAAAGGAGGCATTCGACGTTATCACATCGGCAATATTGAATAAGACATCGACGGTTTTCTTCATTGATGGTCCCGGAGGATGTGGAAAAACATATTTGTATCGCTCTATTCTTGCATACTTACGCAATAAAGGTGACATTGTAATCGCCGTAGCCACGTCAGGAATTGCGGCAACCCTTTTACCAGGTGGACATTGTAATCGCCGTAGCCACATTCGAGATTCAAAATTCCTCTGATACCAATGGCTTCACATATATGCAGAATCGATAAACAGTCAGATTTGGCATAACTTATTCGACGTTCAAAGGCTATAATATGGGATGAAGCACCAATGGCGAATTGAAGGGCCTTTGAATCAGTAGATAAATCATTTCAAGATATCATGGACAATGAATTACCCTTTGGTGGTAAAGTAATTGTATTGGGTGGAGATTTTAGGCAATTGTTGCCTGTGGTAAAAGGAGGATCAATGCGAATGCAAATAGCATCGACTGTGTCTAAATCTTATTTTTGGAGGCATTGTAAAATTTTACGTCTCGAACGTAATATGCGATCTATGCATGACGAGGATTTCTCAAAATTCTTAAAGAAAATAGGAGATGGCGTTGAACCGGTATATAATGGTGACTTCATGGAACTACCTACTTCTATGATTATACCATGGGAAGGTGAACATTCACTTTATAGGTTAATCGATGCTATTTTCCCAAATATGTCTTCTCATACGAATGACATTAGTTATATGGTAGGCAGGGCTAGGGCTGAGCAAAAATATTCGGAATCCGATCCGGTATCCGGTTTATAAAATCCAGAAAACCGGATATCTGGTTTTTAAAACCGGATCGGATATCCGAATCCGAATATTTTAACATAAACCGGATCGGATACGGATATGCTCAGGACTAAAATCCGGATATCCGGTATCCGGTTTATTATTTAAAATAAATAAATTAATTAAATAATAGTCAAAAACAAAGAATAATTAGGCCCAAAAAGAGAAAAAAGAAAGAAAAATAGCCCAATATTCTAATTTGATCCAAATAAAATATATCGGATTGAATTTATATCATTCGTGAAAATAAATTGAGAGTTGAAAACAAAATCGAATACGTTGTTAAAATCAATGTTTTTTAAAAAAAAAATTTAATCGAAATAAAAAACCGGATTTTGGATATCCGAAATCCGGATATCAGGTCGGATATCTGATTAAAACCGGACAGGATACAAGTTATAGGTTTTCGATATCCGAAAATCCGGATATCCGGATTTCGGATATCCGAAAATCCGGATATCTGGATTTGCTCACCCCTAGGCAGGACCACTATCACGCCGAAGAATTTAGATGTTGATAAGATAAACGAAATTCTTATCAGATTTTTTCCCGGAGATTAGAAAATTTACACATCCTGGGATTCTGTCGAGGATGACACTCATAATCTCTATAGTGTTGAATTTCATAACTCCCTAAGGCCTAGCGGTTTGCCACCACATCAAATTATTTTAAAACGGGGATCTCCCATTATGCTCCTTAGGAATATCGCGCCTGAGCTTGGATATGTAATGGTACACGACTGATATGTCGTAATCTTTGTACCAACTTCATTGACTCGGATATAATGACTGGTCCATTTACGGGAACTCGATATTTTATACATCGAATTCCTATGAAGACTGAAGAGAATTCTGGACTACCTTTTGTTATGACGCGTGCCCAATTTCCGATAAGATTGAGTTTCGCACTTACTATAAACAAATCTCAAGGTCAGACAATTCCAAATGTTGGAATTTTTTTAAGAGATCATGTTTTTAGCCATGGACAGCTATATGTCGCATTGTCCAGAGGCGTTTCAAAAGAAACAACAAAGATTTTAGTGAAAAACGATAAGCAAATTCATCGTTCTGTTGTTTGGACAAGAAATGTAGTCTACAAAGAAGTCCTACTATCAACTTTACTTTTATTATTGCATTTTTTAAATATACCTGATTTATGATATTGTTATACTCAATTTTTTTTTCATTTCCGTTTGCAGGGTATAATTTATCCAAGTCAATGAAACATGGTCATGATTATACTTCATCGAGATCAATCATAAGTACTAAAGAGGTTTGTGTTGTACAATATTTTTTGTTTCATTTGTAATTTAAATTTGTATATTATAATTCATTTGTTTATTGTTTTATTTACTTATTTATAAATTGTGTTGTAGGAAAGAGGACTACGTGTATTAAGCCCAAGCATGATAATATCAATCGGCATGAATGGAAGCGACTTAGGGAGGTTGATATTACGTACTTTGAGGAAACAAAAACAACACTGGTCCGAACGTATAGCATGGATAGAAGGATGGGATTTGAGTGAGGTATGCATTTATTTTATGATAACTAAACCAACTCATTTATTCAATTCTTATATTTATTTTTGCAATTTATTGTCAGCGAGGTATATAAGAACGAAGAAGCATGGACGAGATAAATTTATTTCGGTAACTTATAGTTTATCGCTTTAAGGCATTATATTTTTTATCTTTATGGAATTACTAACAATATCTATTTTTTTTTACATCAGGAAAAAATTAAGGTCTAATGATGACGATTACATTAAAATGGTAACTATTTATTGTAATAAAAATTTAAGACAATTTCAAACAATATATATATATATATGTATATGCATAACATTTTTTTTGTTTTTAAGTTTTACAGTGTTCGTAATCGATGTTGTCAACATAATGCGAAGAGTACATTGCGTGCCTGTAAAATTCATGCAGGTTGGTTCTTTAATATAATTTGCATTTCGATTTAATGTTATTATTATAATTTTTTTATTTATATTCAAGTTTTGCACCCCTCTTCTGTGAGTCATTATGCTGTGATCCAAATCTTTTCGTGTTTCTTTCTGTGTTGTAAGGAATGACATTAGTTTGATATATTAAGATTTTTTCTTGAATTTCATACATTTTATTTTTATTTACATTCAAATTTCATTGCACCCCTCTTCTGTGATCCAGTTATTTTCGTGTTTCTTTGTGTGTTGTAAGGAATGACATTAGTTTGATATATTAAGGTTTTTTCTTGAATTACGGACATTTGGAGAATATTTAAGTGATGTCGATGGTGGGAAGATGAAATGCAAGTTGATAAATGTTCGGAGTTGCATGAATTATTGTTGTGATGTATTTTCGTTTTGTTGACATGTTTCATTACTCCTTAATGGTTGCCACTTTGGTACCTTTTTTCAGATTTGGAAATATTGTACCTATGCCAGTTTTTTCATTTATTGCAATATTTATTTTATTCAAATTTCAATATTTTTTCTTACCATTTTATTACTCTAGCTGTGCTCATTTGAGCCCGTGTGTCATATCTTTCATTTGTATGTGCTGTATTAATAATGTATACAGTTTCTGTTGGCCGATGAATAGGAGATGTCTGAGACAATTCGGAAATCTCGCGATGTAGGATGTTGAATCGAAGGTAAATCAATGAGCATAATCATTTCTTATTCGCTTTTTCTTATTCCATGTTATGATGGTTTTTAGCGCGTGTTCTATTATTAAATGCATCTTGATTCAGACTTGCCTACAGAGGGACACGACTATTCCTCCAATTCAGAAGGTAAACTCGCCCTAATCATTGAAATTGTTCGTCCATATGCTTATTGGCTCAATCGATCATACTGAATAATTTTGGTGTTTTAGCTCTAAATAGTAGTCGCACACGCGTAGAGTGTGCACCGGCGACTAGTGATTAGAACGTGTGTTTTTTTTTTTATATATATATTGAAAATATTTTTTATTAACAATTTGAAAGGACACATGGCAGCCTTAGATAAAAACTACATTTAAAAATGTATATATAAGATATATATATATATTCATAATATTCATTAGTATTAAGCCCACTCATGTGCACGTGCAATAATATAAATATATATAAAGATAATTATTTTAGATTAAGATTTATTATTTAAATAAATGTAAATAAGTCCGAATAAAAAAAAGGTAGCCATGCCATGAGCGGTGGTTTTCGAGGAATCAGGTGTGTCAGTTTTTTGTTATAAAAATAGGAACGTGGGTATTCAGTTTTTAATTATTATTAATTAAAAATAAATTATGATTGGTTAACAGTAATACATCGTTTTTAACTTCCTCGTGTTTAATAAATGAATATATATATATATATATATATGTATATATAAAAAATAGAAACACGTTTATTGCTAGATATTTAACGGAAGCTTGCATATTATATAATATAATATACATATATATGGAAAGAGTTAATTTTTTTTTAAAAGGGTTAATAGCATATAACCTTCATGTGGTTTAAAAATAAATATCAAAACCTATATGTTTTTTTTTTTATTTCGCGAAACTCGATTGTGCTCTTTAAAACTTAGCACCTACTCCGTTATTGTTAAAAATTAGCATCTATTGTCTAAAACTTAGTACCGTACTTATGTGTTGTCTAAAAATTAGCATTGTACCCCCTAATTTAATGGTGAAGATTATAAGGAGGGGATTTGCACTGTTTCGGAATCATAATGTTTTGATGCTTATTTTTCAAACAACAAATGAATTATATATATGATATTTATCCTTTTTAAAAATATTTTAAGAGAAATTGTCTTTTTTCTGTTTTTCTTGCCTATTTTCACATATGGATTAAATAATTAATTTCAACAAGAGTCCAAATTTGTACTGCCCCACCATTTCAACACATCTCCAACCTCCATTACTTATCCTACATTTCCACTAAATCGTCCCTACTACCCAGTCATTTGTTTGCAGATCAACAAAGGAAAAAAAAAAGGATGGAAAGAGGACAAGAAGAAATTCAGTTCCTGGGGTTCTTGGGAATCATCAAAGAGTCATGCAGGTTAATCTGGTCCTGGAGAAAGATCTTCATCCAGATCACACTTACCCTTATCCTTCCCCTCTCGTTCGTCGACTTAGCCCACATCAAACTATCCGAAGCCCTCTTCGGCGGCCTGATGCCGAAATCATTTATGCTCGACCTCGACGACAGTTCAAAAACCGAGCGCTTGCACTTGAACGTTCTAACGTGGGACTGGGTTTACTACATCTTGTTCAAGGCGGCGTACCTCTTACTCTTCGCGATTCTAGCTCTTCTCTCCACCTCGGCGGTTGTCTACGCCGTCGCCTGCATCTACACGGCGAAGGAGGTCACCTTCAAGAAAGTGATCGGCGCGGTTCCTAATGTGTGGAAGAGGGTCATGGTCACTTTCGTGTGGAATTTCATCATCGTATTTGCTTACAACGCAGCATCCGTTCTCATCTTTGTGCTCTTAGTCATCTTTCTTCATTCTACTTTGCTTTATGTCTTTATGTCGCTGTTCTTAGTTGCGTACGTAGTCGGGTTGTTTTACATCACCGTCGTGTGGCACTTGGCAAGCGTCGTCTCAGTCTTGGAAGAGAGGTACGGGATTCAAGCTATGTACAAGAGCAGGGCTTTGATCAGGGGCAAAATGGGAACCATCGTCTCGATTTTTCTTGCTTTGATTGTGCTGTTTTTAGGTATCCAATTGATCTTCGAGATTCTGGCCATGCAAGGCGGAGTTATTGAGGCAATTGGAAGCAGAATTGCCTTTGGATTCCTCGCCCTGGTTCTCATGTCTGTGTGGGTGCTGTTTGGGCTCGTTTCGGAGACGATTATATATTTCATCTGCAAATCTCATCACCGTGAAACCATTGACAAGTCTCTGCTGTCTAATCATCTCGAAGGTTATCTTGGAGATTATGTGCGCTTAAAGTCGAAAGATGTTCAGCTCCAACAGTTTGATGAAGTGGTTTAGTTCGATCTGAGCGCGACAGAGCAGAACGGTTATATTATTACAGCATATATGCAACATGAGTGTTGTCTGTCTATGTGCTGTCTGTCCTGTGTAACATGCAGCGGCATATTTTAGACGTTTGTATTTCCGAGTGTCTATTGAATGTTTCAATAAACTTCTCGGCGACAAAACCACTTTTGGTCCCCGATGTTTACGCAATTTTGGTCCTCGATGAATCGACTGGCCACATTTAGTCCCCGACGTTGTGGGATTTGAACCAAATTTGGTCCCTCGGTTAGATGAAACGTCTGAACGGAATTTGTCACGAGAATCGCACATAATATATTATAATCCTCTAAAATACCGTTTATACGTCCATTCATTATAATATCGCTTAAATTGGTCTTATTCGTCCCACAATTTCAATTTTTGTGGTTTATATTTTTAGGGTTCGATTGTTAGATGAAGCATGCGAATTTAGATAATTTTTAAATGAGCGGACGTATAAACAATATTTTGAGGGATTGTAATAGGTCACGTGGGACTCACATGACAAATTACATCCAAATTGCTGTTTAATCTAAACGAGGAATCAAAATTAATTCAAATCGGACAACTATGAAAACTAAATGTGGCAAACGGAAATATTGGAGACCAACTTCGCAACAAACAAACCACAATATAATTTATCTGTGCTACTGCGAGCACAACAGTAGATTTTTCTTGGGGGTTTCTGCCTCTCTCCTTCCTTCGTACTCCAGTCTCTTCTTTGGATCTGATAACACATCATATGCCTTACGCACTCTTGGAAAAGCTTCCTCCTAGCTGATCAAATCGTTCTTGTTGTGGTCAATAAATGTTTGAAATTTCAGCAAAACCGAAATTTTGCTCAGAATATGTACTGAAAACATGAAACATGAGAAAATAACATCACAAAATTTAACGTGGAAAATCCTCTATTAACGAAGATGGAAAAACCATCAGAATAAGGTTGTAGAAAATCCACTATATGAAAAATACAATCACACAATTCTACTATCTTCTACACTCAAATCAATAGCAACAACCACAAAATAATTCAACCAGCTAACCTAAATTCCCACCCAAAGAGAATTTTCCTAGAGTTAATTGTTAGCATATATTAACTTTATACTGATATTAATGTTACTAACATACATGTTATAGCCCTCATATATAGGGGCGAAACCCATATGCCTTTTTTCTTCTATTCGGTGTGGGATGAATAAAAATGACGTCTTCACTTGACGAAGATCGACATAAATTGCTTTCGATGTCATTTTCCACCATAAAACCATATCTACTCGGGATTACATCCATGTCGAAACAACCTTGCTGAAATCTACGGTGTAACTTCTACATTTGGCTTTCCGGAAGCTCATTAGCCATAGACACAAAATTTCCACCGCACACCTACCGTCTTGCCAAACCAATCCCTGTTTGTAAATTGTGGACCCACTTATAGTAATATATCCTCTATTAGAATAAGCTAACGACGTATTACACAGACATCTTTTTCTCGCTTAGCAAATATCTTTCAAGGAGATAAACAATATTATCGGCTTTCTCAGTATCCCCATTAACGGATCTGGAGATTTTTTGGAACCCACACCACCTAAAAATTTTTTACTAATGTGCCAAATTTGTAAACACGTCCAGAAAAATGTGACTTTTTGCAAGTCATGCATGAGTCAAACATAAGAGAAAATTTAAATGAACTAATAGTCCGTTTGGATTCCCTGATTTCGATTTTCTGGATTTCCAAATCATTCGTTTGACAACCGCACGGATTTGAATTTCGATTTCATCCAAATTCGAGGAGAATTCAAACCATTTGTTGTTTGATGATTTTGAAATTCGACCTTAAGTGGTCCGCTTTCGAAATCCAAATTCTCGCCGTAATAATTTCATAAATAATAAAAATAACAATTATGAGTGAACGATGAAGTCGAGCCGACTGCGGGCTCGACGAGGCGGCTCGAGCTCGACGAACGACGAGTCGAGCCGGCTCGCTACGAGGCGGTTCGAGCTCAACGTACGACGTCGAGTTGGTTCGAAAATAGCTTGGTTTAAGCTCAACGAACGATGAGTCGAGCCGGCTCGCGAGCTTGATGAGCCTACTCGACAAAAGCTCTGCTCAAGCTCGACGAACGCCGAACGATGATCGAAAGCTCGCGAGCCGACTCACGAGCTTATTTTATTTTGTTAGTTTTTTATTTTATTTTTGTACATTTTAATTTATAATAAAAAGTGCAAGGTCGATGTCGACGAAATTCATGAGTTGGAGCTCGAGCTCCATTTTGAAATTCGGATTCCGAAATCCTAACGTTTGCCAAACGATTGATTTGGATTTGAAATTTGGATTTTGAAATTTATAATTTGAAATCACGGAATTCAATTCAACTACACGAATCCAAACACACCCTAAATCAATTTAGTAAAAAGAATAAGCCAATGATAGAATGAAGATAAAATCTCATTGTTTTTTGAACAAATATATTGAGCTTTGAAATCATGTAAGAATACAAAAACGTAAAACTAAGATATACTAGAGATTCGACATCTTATTGAAGTGGAAAATCGCAAATGGATAAGCACAATTCTGTTATAATCCAATCAAACGAAATTCGTGTGGAAAATGTGTTATGCTTTCTACACATTAAGATAATAATTACAAATATCATTGGTGAATCTTTATAAGGCAATCAATACGCCCTAGACAAGATGAACTTGTTGAAACTTCGACACTTCAATATAACATCACCTTCTATACTAGCAATATTTTGATGGAAATTAAACATCAAGAGTCTTACGATCAAAGACTGTGGAAATAAGTCAATACAACATATTAACAAAATATTTACTTTATACCTATTTTTTATTTGAATATGTTCAGATAAATGTTAGTAAAATTCATTAGGTGCTAGGTAGACGTTCGAGGGGTCCTAGCGCCTAGACGGTCTAGGCATGGCCTAGGCGGCTTATAGGAAGAAATTTGATGACAATTCACCTATTTTTCATTAGGAAAAAAAAATTCCAACACTTCAAATATTCTAAGACTTCAATGTTCCACATAATAAAAAATGTAGAAAAGTAGATTGTGTTCACACAACAAACAAATATATGTTTTTTTACAATTATCACAAGTAAAAAAAACCACATATGCGACAGTTGTTATAAGTTTTAGGCGTTGGTTACGTGGCGACGCCTAGAGCTCCGACGCACATAAACGACAAAAACGGCGTCGGCTATAAAGCAACGCCGATTCTTCAACTATAGGCGACAGTTGCTACTAAGAACCGTTCCATATAGTAATAAAATATCATTTATTTTACGCGTTGGTTTCTATCCGCAACCGACGCCGTGTCTTGGGACAATCGTCGCCCGATTTTTATTTTTTTTTCAATATTTTTCATATTTTAACCATTGTCCAACCTCAGCATCCAACCAAATAATGCAACAATCAACACATGAAACATCGACATGTTCATTTTATACACCAAACCACATACATTATCACAATTTAATTACAAATCAAATAACGTTTCAAAGTAAGCGTTAACTCCTCAGTCTACAAGCCATGAACCCCTTTAAACTGCTCAGCCCACAACTCCAAATTATCGTTAATCGACGTGCCATTGTAAGAGATGTCTTCTAACATCTACAAACATTGAAAATATAATAAGAACGCACAAACAATATTAAGACGCAATTGAAAGTTGTGAAAGATAGTTTTATTTTCATAACTTTATCAAGTTACTCCTGTCTCCTACGCGTCTGGTAATGTCGTACATGCATCGCATGTCGTAGAAGCCACATAATTCTTTCGGGCGGTTGTCGCGGGCAATATGTTTTAACAAACAATAAATAACACATTTTAATTCGATATCAATGAAATCCTTTATTTTAAAAATAAATTACTTCCGAAAATTAGAAAACAAAACGAACCTTGCATCCTCTCCTAGATACCCCTGAATTGCACTCGGGGCAGTCTTTTATTGCCCTGAAATTCAAAGGTATTTAACAAGATGGTTTTAT
The DNA here is from genome assembly GCA_004919715.1 of Linderniella brevidens. NCBI lineage: Eukaryota > Viridiplantae > Streptophyta > Magnoliopsida > Lamiales > Linderniaceae > Linderniella > Linderniella brevidens. The sequence continues at coordinate 2,234,428 of SWDC01000150.1, read as the reverse complement.
ATAACGAAAGTTTTAATATAAAGTTGAATTTTAAAATTACTTACGTGATAAGTCATTCACGGATCGCTATATTTCGAACGCCGACCTTTGGTGTCAACGGATCGAACACATATACGGTATTCGCAACAACGTCGATCACCCATAAATCCAATGGTTACTAGTACAAAACACCTAATAGGCCACGACATTATATACGATGGTTGTTCTAAAAAAGGCCGCGTAAGATGCTTTTTAATTTTTTTTATTTTCATAGAGTATACGCGACAGTTTTTTTTCAGCAAACCATCGCGTAAAGAATCGTCAAACATTACGCGGCGGTTTTTTCAAGAAACGTCGCATAATGGTTACCTTTACGCGACAATTATTAACAACAACCATTGCGTAATGTTTTAGTATAGTATACGCGACAGTTACAAAATAGAAACCGTCGCGAAAAGTTTTTATTAATGCGCAAACGACGACGGCGATTTTATAATGGTTCTTCTTTCCCTCACTTGATTTTTTATTTTCTAACACCCCAAATGACCAAACGGCGACGGCGATTTCTTCCCAAGGTGATTTTCGGCGACTTGCAACGGTGATCTAGGCTCGACGACGTGGTGGGTGCTTGGTTCAAGGACGGTGCTGGCCGGATTTAGTTCAATTTTAAGGTTTACATTGCTTTTTTTTTTTCAATTAAAATTTCATTTTCCGTGTCTCGAGGATTATTTCTCTCAATCTTGTGTGAATACTGTCGATTTGTAGTCCATGTAGGGCGATCTCGTATAAACGGATGTCGACTCGTGTCTTAGTTTCTGGGCAAAAATTGTTTCGAAAATTAGGGTTTTCGGTTCACTTTGGTCGTTTCTTGTGGATCGTGGGGCAATTTTGTGTAATGTATGTTGATTTGTGCTTTTTTGACAATTGGGCAAAAATGGATTGTTTTGGTTTAAAAAATCGGATTTTCTATTTAGGGAAATTTATTTGGTTGATTTCTATTAGATTTGGGTGTGATTATGTCTAATGTATGTTAATTTGTGGTTTAGGTTCGTAAATTGGGTGAATTAGGGCTTTGTTTCTTTCCAAATTAGGGGAATTTGTTTGGGGTTTTTTTCGATTTCGTTTCGGATTTTCTCATTTTAGCTATTAATAGGCTTATTTCTTTCGAAAATTAGGTTTCGATTTGGCGTTGACAGCTGTGTAGGAGTAGAATAGGAGAAAAAAAGAGGCAATCGAAGATTTCATGTCCGTGTCGTAATTGTAATAACGTTAGGTGGTGGAATAGTGACATTGTTAGGGAACATTTGATAATAACTGGTTTTATACATAGATATACTAAGTGAATACGGCACGGTGAGGCCATCGTCTCTGAAGCTAGTTGTGCGAGGGAAGAACTAGTAACACAGTGCCACCTAACGCGTCTGACAATGTTGGAGTTGACAGTTCATTTGATGACAATTATCGTATTGAGGACTTGCTGAATTATGTCCAAGAGGATATTGGAGAACGACCACATACATTTGATAATTAGTTAGGGACAACTTATCCCTTTGTACAATGGGTGCTCAAAATACTCAAAATTGTGTGTCGTGTTCAAGTTGTTGAATGTCAAAGCTCAATTTGAGGTTTCAGACAAGTGTTTCTCAACCCTTTTAGAATCATCCGCGAGTATGCTTCCCGATAGTAATGAGCTTCCGACCTCGACTTACGAGGCAAAGAAGCTAATGTGTCCATTGAATTTAGAATAGAAAAAGAACACATGCGTGTCCCAGTGACTGCATACTTTATCGGGACGAGTATGAAGCTGCCGATATGTGACACTTAGCGTTATAAGCAAAAAGACAAAGTTGGTCGTGCTCCTGCTAAGGTTCTGTGGTACTTACCAATAGTTCCCAAATTAAAATGCATGTTCTCTAACGCCGATGACACTAAAATGTTGAGATGACATGATGAAGAAAGGAAAAAAGATGGAAAATTGAGACATCTAACATTTTCCCCTCAATGGAAAAAGATTGATTTGTTGTGTCTTGCATTTGGAGGTGATGTACGGAATCTCAGGCTTGGACTTTGCACTAATGGGAAAAATCCATTTGGAGATTTGAGCAGCCGTCACAGTACTTGGCCGGTGCTGCTTTGTATTTGCAACCTCGCTCCATGGCTTATGATGAGAAAAAATATATCATGCTGTCGTTGTTAATATCTTGTCCAAAACAACCTGGCAATGACATTGATGTCTACTTAGCTCCATTGATTGAAGATAAGCACTATGGTACGAAGGCGTTGAGGTGTACGACGCGTACATCAAATCAAGATTACGTTACGCGCCATGATATTCTGTATCATTAATGATTTTGCAGCTTACGAGAATTTGTACGGTTATAGTGTGAATGGAAAGAAAGCATGTTCAATTTGTGGGGATAATACAAATATAGAATGGTTGATCGAGAGTTCAAAGGCTATGTACGAAGGTTCCTGCCAGGTCTACATGTGCCATCGAAAATTCCTGCTAGGTACCTACGAATAGCGTACGAAGAAAAAGCTGCAACCACTATTTAACGGGAAGATCGAGAGTTCCAAGGCTACGTTACCTTTGAAAGGTAGAGAATTGAGTGATATTGTCGCAAACATCAATGCTTAGTTTGTTAAGAAGATCAAGCCACGGAAGACGGTAATATCCAGAAATAGCAGTCAATATTCTAGAATCTCCTGTATTGTGAGACTCTCGAAGTGAGACATTGCATCGGTGTGATGCACGTGGAGAAAAATGTTTGTGACAATATCGTGGGTTTCCTTTTAAATATGCTCGGTAAGACTAATGATGGGCTTAAAGCCCGCCAAGATATTGTTGAACTTGGAATGAGGCCTGAGCTAGCAACGGTAGAATAGGGAAAGAGGATTTTTCTTCCCCCAGCTTGCTTTACACTTAGCAAGCTGAGAAGTTAAGTTTTGCAAATGCATTAATAAAGGTATTAAAGTCCCCTCTGGATATGCAAGTAACATAAGGAGGTATATCTCATTGAAGGACTTAAAGCTAGTGGGATACAAATCTTGTGACTGTTATGTGTTGATGCAACATCTATTGCCAGTCCATTCGTGGTATAATGTCGAAGCACGTCGTCAATGCATTTCAAAACTATGCTTCTTTTTCAACGCAATATGTAAAATTGTTATTGATCCCGAGGTGCTAGACGAACTACAAGCCAATGTCGTGATTTCATTGTGTCAACGAAATGTTTTTCGCTCAATTTTTCTTAAATATCATGGTACATCTCATCGTTCATTTAGTGCGTGCAACTAAGATATGTGGTCCGGTGTAAATGAGATATATGTATCCCTTTGAACGATACATGAAGATCCTAAAGCGATATTTTAGAAATTGGTATCGTCTGGAGGGGAGCATCGCTGAAGGATACAAAAGAGATGAATGTCTTGAGTTTTGCACTTCATATTTGTCGAATGTAAAAGCGATAGGGGTGCTTAATTCTCGCCACAAAAAACGAATTGGAGGCAAACCGTTGACGAGGAGAGTATTCAAGACGGTATCTCACGAATTATGGGAGTCAGTGCATTTCTATGAGCTGCGACATATTCCAAAAGTGTACCCGTTCATGGAGGAACACATTGTTACCTTACGACGCGAAAATCCCACAAAAATGAAGCTATGGTACATAAATGAGCATAACCAATTATTTCTAGATTGGTTCAAAATGAGAACACTCTATTAAGAAGCGGACTCAGATTGTAGTGGAATAATTAAGCGGCTAGCTTGGGGACCGGAATGAAATTTCGCGATGAACGGTACAACATTAATGAGTACACCCTTTACACTAAGAGGCGAGACAATAAGAATGCGTCGTAGAACAGTGGGGTCACATTAGCTGTGTTGTCCAGAGAAGTCTCTCGTGGAAAAGGTGACCAAGTGACGAGTAATACAAGTTCTTACTATGGGTTTACAGAAGAAATATGGAAACTCGCGTACAAAAACGATGCAAAATATATTTTATTTCGATGTCAATGGGTAGATAACCGACGAGGCATTCGCATTGATCTTGAATTGGGCTTCACGATGGTCGAATCATCTAACGTTGGTATGTCGACGACCCTTTCATTCTCGCAAACCAAGCAAAACAAGTATTCTACGTTCATGATCCAACTAATAAGGAATGTCATATAGTTCTTTAAGGAAAGAAGAGTGTAGTTGGAATAGGTGATGTGGACGACGAAGAAGAATATGATAATAACGATGATACATTCCCATTTCCTACCGGCGAGCAACCCGTCCCTATTGCAGAAGATGGCACAACATTCCGTAGGTATATTGTTTTGAATCACAACGAAGAAATGTATTGTTGACACGTTCAATTTTGTAAGGGTAATATTATAAAAATTTTGTTAAGACTTCATTATTTTTTCTTATCGTTATAGTGATAAATTAATCTTTTTTCTGAGTTTTGTGTATTTTAGGTGCATATATCTTCATTGCGAGATGTCTTTAGATCCTCCTTCATCTACCTCAGTTGGTAACGACTCGCGGGTCGAAGAGGCGTACGAGAGGCCCGTACAATATGAAGAATCAGCGATGTCGGTTGGATTATAACTGCAAAGTCTGCATCCTCCAATTCGACGGAAACAGGGACTGCATCGGCCCTAATAGTGACGCGAGGGCCAAATTGAGCAATTATATCGGCGTGGTAGTAAGGTCACAAGTGGCCGATTTTATCACGGATTGGCACCACATCGACCCAAGACTCAAGGAGGAGTGGTGGAAAGACATAAATGTATGTAGAGATAATTAAGATGTATATGTTATTTTATTAATTTATTAAAATAGTTTTGACAATGTACATGGAGGTTGCCTGATGATCCCACCATAAGGAGAAGAACCCTTAAGAAGGTCGGGGGCTTCGAAATTAGAAGCATAAATACGTCGTAAAAGAGAAGAAGAAGGGGCCAAGTTTGGAAAACAAGTATGATCATCTCAGTCACGCGGACTAGAGGCGTCCACAGGGATGCCCCTCAATTTCAGGTAAAACATGATACATCTTGAATTTTTTTAATTTGGATCTAATTGTGTTATAAATTTTGCACAAAGTTAGAGAGAAGGCTAGACAAAGTCAGTCACACAACATGTATCCACACCATCTCGACAACACGGGATATAGAGGCCGGATGGTTGATTGGGCTAAAGAGGACCCGCTCGACCACATCATCGATTTTCCCGAGGATTCGGTCCTTATGCTGTCAATCGGCAATAAAAGAACTAAGAACTTCCTCCGTTTCGGGACCGGGAATTAGCCGAGAAAGTTGTATGACAATCACTTTCTTGTCACAAATGTTTATTATTTAAAGATTTCTATATAAAATGTGACAGACATGGGTGCATGGGCAACAAAGTCAAGGAGAATTTGTCCTCTTGAGACACCACGATGTGTTGTCCAACGCTATCGAAAAGCCTGATCATCCTGGCCGAGTGAGAGGTGTCGGAAAATATTTGACGATTTGGAGTTATTTGACTCGAGAGGACAATTCGGAGTTATCATCCCGGCAACCCGATCAAGGACTCGAGAGGATGATATTTGACATAGACCTCGTTGGACTAGATGAAGGTCGAGATGCGGGCTGAGATGTTGGCTAAGATGGCGGCTGAGGTAGATTCCCGAGTGGCGGCTCAAGTGGCGGCTCAAGTGACGATCCAGATGCGATCCGTGTTCGCTCAATAGAGATGACGATGCCTACTATGGATAAAAAAGTGAGCAATTAAAAATAAAAAATAAAAACAGCGACGGTTGTTTGCAAAAAACATCGCGTAAAAGGTTCTTACGCGACGATTTTTTGACAAAACGTTGTGTATTACATTAAAATAATCCATTAAGTATTTACGCGACAATGTATTTATTACAACTGTTGCGTAATTGTTGATATCCCCGAAGCTTTAAAACTGTCGTGTTAGGTCCCGACTAATTGCGTTGGGGCTCCAAGTGACTTCGCGAAACCGTCACCAAAGACCCACAACAACCGTCGCATATTATTGTCTTGTACTAGTGGGTGCTTGAATAAACAGAAAATATCATGTACCTCATAAACTATTAATATATATATATATATATGATAAAAATACTATGTTTTTACCCTTCACAATAAAGACCAAATAAGAAAACGGATGACCAAAAAGCTTCTCTGAGAGCCGCAGTCATGTACTCAAGCTCGCTATCGGCATTTTCTTCCAGACCCAAGTAACTCAGACGATTCGGGTGTAACACTTGAAATCCGACGACTCTTGATGTAGACACCTACAATTGCGATAATCAATAAAATTTATAATACATTAAAATAACTTGTAATGATTAATGCAATAAAATATAAAAATAAAATAATCTGTTACCCCATGAGAGTTGAATCACCTTTGAATCTAGACTCACGAGTCTGAATAGGTCCGAATGCCTTAAAATTCTCACGTTTCGGATTATAGTATACATCTTCCATACTGAACATGAAAGATGCATGCCGTTGATCCTCCCGAGATGAAAGGGTCTCGAATAGGTCTCGATAATGCTTGCCTAAAGAACCGACGACACACTGGTCGAGAAGTGCAATATCATCACCTCTAATTTTCAATGGTGTTGTTCCTTACCATGTGTAACTCTTTAATGTCGATCGACATGGCTGTATATGGAAAACAACTTTGTAACAAATATTAACGAATCAATATATATGTTTATCTTACCAAGACATTCGACGAAATGACCAATTCTCTAGGCCACCGGACGTAACTACTATGTGCATCTCGCATTGTCGACATTTCCGTGGTCGGTATCAAAAGGTGGACCTGTTTCTTGCTGGTAGCAATGATATCGGTGGAGGCTACAAGATTTTATGTCGCAACTGGGACTCCATGAACTCGCATACATCGCTCGACAATCGACCAATGAGCGACAACCTCTAATGCTTCGTCGGTGTTCAAAGTCAGCCTCACATTAGGATACTATACGGTTTCGAAAGAATATATAAGTTAATGCCATACGAGATAATTGAGCACCTTAAATCTTACCGTCACGTCCACCGATACGGGAAATAGATTTATGGCCGAACGGCGAAGTCCTAACAGTGTGGCCGGGAGATAAGTTCACATCATGTTCCATGGGAGGCATTGAAAGTCACATTTGAGTTAATAGGGCCCTAATCTAATCCGTCAGTCGAGCCTCCATCTCAACCAACATCTCCCCACTTACCCGAGCCTCCAGGCAATCATCTCTCCCCTCACCTGAGCCTCTACCTCGACGACCATTTGATCCATGGAGGTGCTAGTGGAGCTCCTAGATCCCGCGGACGTGTCTCCAAATACACTTTGTATCGTCCCATACTTCCCGATACCTCTGACTCGCCAGGGATGATCGTGTTTTCCGATAGCGGTTGATAGCGCATCGTGTTGCTTGACAGGGACAAATTTCCCTTGACGTTGTTGCTCGTGCAACCTTTCTATCCAAATGTTTTGTAGTATTATTAAAAAAATACGTATAATGCATTTGTGCAAGAAATGTAACTAACTTAACACTTACAACTTTCTCGACGAGTTCCCGAGTAGCGCTGCTATCGACGACGTACCTTTGTCGTCACTTCTCGTCGTCTTGGCTCGGATGAAGTTCTTCGCCCTTTTGTTTCCCGTGGAAAATAGAGGAACCAACTAGTTGGGAGAATCGTCGATGTGATCTAAGGGGTCACATGTCGCCTATTCAGCCATCCGACCTCTATACCCGGACATACTGAGGTGGTGCGGGTATATATTGTGAAATTGACTTTGTCTTGCCTTCTCACTAATATCATGCAATATTTATAATGCAACATTAGATAGTATATATTAGTAAAAGTTAGATAAGTTTAAAAACTTATAACTACATTATATGTTTCCCAGAAACCCGGTGCTAGCCTAATACTCTCCACATAGCCAATTCTTCCTGATCGGTGCGTTCGTACTCAGCGTCCAAACTTTGCTCTTTCACCTTCTCCGTTGGTTAAACATTTTCTTACAATTCTTTCTCAGTTCCCCGACCTTTTTAGGGTTCATATCCTTGACGGAGGGGTTACCGGCCAACTTACAGGTTGTCTGCAAATACATTTGCGTGACTGGTTAATAATATGTTGGACCGACTGATTAAAATAAGCAATATTATTTGCACTACCTTAATGTCCTCCCACAACCTATCATTGAGTCCCTCATCGATATGACGACAATACGTGACAAAGGCGGGCACCTGTGCATGTACCATCCAACCAATATAGTTGCTGCCAGGATCACGAAGGAGAAACCCATCGCATTTGCTATTCTTACACCTATAACCTTCCTTAATGGCGCTTTCTTGAATATCATAAAGTTGCCCCTTAAACACAATTCACCTACCTCAGCACACCAACAGAAGAAAATACACAACAAAACTGTCAAACATGTAAGAGGCTAGCATCGATAAGAAGAAGAGATCTGACTTCAATTACCAGGTTTATATGCAACAAGGACAAACGCAAGTGAGAAATTAATATTCTTTAAGGGTTTTGGCCGAGTTCCAGCGTAACTGATAAACACCTTTGAAAGCAAATGACAATTAGATGTCCGAATACTGAATATGCAGTAGAAACTTCGGTGTAAGATCATCGGCACCTGACACCAAAAACTCAAAAAATTAAGTAAAAATACTCCAACCGAACCCCAAACGCAAACTCAAAATGCGTTTTTGAGTTTCTCTCTCATCTTTAAAACTCAAATTTGCGTTTGAACGCAAAAAATGGGTTTGATGTTTCACAATTACAAACAAGTCTCTTTGTTTATATTGACTTATTAAATCACACATGTACAAAAAATAAATAAAAATACACAAACGTAAATCATGTATTAATAATTATCATTATAAAATTAGCTATACATTTACTCTTATTTTTAATAATATTTTTTTATCACTTAATATTTAAGTTTTTATATTTTATTTATATGTAATTTGGTTTGACTAAAACTACAATATTCAAAATAATTAGAGATAAATATTATCACGTTAAACTTATGAATGTGCTAATTAATCATTTGTTGGAGGAATACATCAATCCGAGACTTAAGAACTATCTTTTAAAAAAATAAATAAATATTTTTAAATAAATAAGTAAATAAGTAATTTTCTCGTGTAGTGTAATTTTTTGGATTTAATAAATGTTTATGAAAAAAAATATTTTATTCTTAATTTTATTAAATATTTTCTTAATTGACTTAAAAATAATCCCGTTGTTTAATTTGAAAAAAATATAAAATATGTGGGTCGTATTGAAAGTTAGTGTGAAAGATAATATTACAATATAGTCTTTTAAGTTTGAGAATGAGTATAATGGTTGGAGAAGAATTACTGCATTTTGAATTTGAGAATGAGTTTGAGTATGTGAATGTATTTTTCAGTTGGAGATGACCTAAGAATTCCAAAAATGTGACAAGCTTGTGAATCAAACAGTTTAACATGATTCGCTCCCTTTGATATAAAAGAAAAACCATCTTTTAATAATTCACGCAATTAGTATGCAGTTCACTCGAGTCAATTGACCCACTTGCGCATTCTCATCTGTTTTTGTCGATTTTTTAAGTTCATTAGATACATAACAGTTTGGTTCCTTGGTTACCTCGGAACCTTTTCTTATATGTTCCGTAGCTCGAACCGTGGCCAATCTTCCTTCAAACACCAGAACATAATTTGGAGTGCAGCTGAAATGAAGCAACCCACCATCAACAGAGTAGAATTTAGAGTCATGTTCCTCAAGGCCACAGCTCACTGTCACATATGGTATGTGCATTGCATGATAGCTGCAGATGTTAGAGAATCTTAATTAGTTGTTGGATCAGAAAAAACCCAAAAACCCTCAATAACGATCGATCAATTTAGGTAGTGAAGACATACACATGTGGAAATAAAAGCTCAAATCTGAAACCAACCAATCAAAGGTTCATAAATGTCAAACAGGTCTCGAGTAACAATTTCTTCAGGCGTAGATGACATCAATATTCCTCCATAAGACCATCCCCAACCGAAAAACGCATTCTCAAACTCAAAATGCAGTAATTCTTCTCCAGTCGAAAAACTCATTCTCAAACTCAAAAGAATATTACTCTAATATTTTCTTTCAACTAACTTTTACAAAAATTCAATATTATCCACAGATTTTATAACTTTACAAATTAGACCGCAATATTATATTAAATTCCATCCTCATTTTGGCCCGAATCATCACCAACTTCACTTTCTTCCTCAAAAATATGTAGCAGTTCGTAGCCATCCTCAAGAGCCTCACCTAATTCTTGCGCATGTTTTGCTAGCTCCTCCTCCCTAATTTCCTCGTCTCCACCTTCATCGTCAAACGGCTCGTAGTTCTTCAAATCCTCGTCCACTTGACAGAAGAGTGCCCAGATACATCGGAATCGATATCACCATCTTCTCTGCCTCCACATTCCGTTTCTTCTGCCCTGAATACAAAGCAGAGGACGAATAGGACTCTATTGCCATCACTTTCAGATTCTCTTGCACACAACAAACTACAAAAATCGAAACCTCATAATTTCAATCCAAAAGCATAATTTCTGTTTGCATCCTATAATTGCTTAACATACGATTTACAAATAGCAAAACCTAGAAAGAAAAATGTCGAATACACTGATACCCTCATCATTAAAACCCATAGAAAAATCTAAAATATGTGGAAATAGCATAATTTCCGACGCACATACACCTCGAGAATAAACTAATTTAACAACAGAGAAAAGGGAATGATATGCCCCATTTAGTAGTCTGGCCGTCTCTTTCAATTTGTTCTCATCAAAAAACAAAAGAATATATGAAAAACGAAAATAAAGCCATTAACTTTCTTCAAATTGATAGAACGCCACAGTTGGCACGAAGACGTCGAGAAAGCATAAGGTAGCACTGCACTGTTATGATGATGTCAGAACACATCTGGTCGGCGTGTTCGTCCGAATGAGTTGTTCTTTGCGAGAACTTCTATTGCAATGGAAAGGTACAGATAATCGAATAGCCATATCGTTCTAGTAAATACGACATCAGATTTCATAATCGCAGAGCCATCATCGAAGAGCCAACGGAGTATAAAAATACGGAGTCATAATTGTCGTGAAGAAGATTTCCCAAAAAAAATAAAAATAAAGGACTTTTATGCAATTTTAAAATTTAGGTTTAATTGAGGAGAGAGAAACCTCCAAACTTATTTTGAGTTTGCTTTTTTAGTACGATTGAAACAATTTTACCCCATATTTTGAGTTTTGCAGTACCATTGTAGAGGGTCTAAGTACGCCTTTAAACTTATCAAGAGGAGTTGTAACACTAAAGTGCTTCAGTCACTGAGTCACCTCACAAGTGATTAAATTGTTAAGTTTCTGTCGCCAACATATACGGAAAGCAAGGCTTTTTTCACTAAATAAATCAAAAAAAATATTTAATTTTTAAAATAGGGCTTTTTTTGAACATATTAATAAAATAGGGCTTTTTTTGAACTAATGGCCGCGACGTCGCGGGCAATGGACGCGACGCACCCTCGTGGTGGACCAGTGGTACGGGGCTCCCGTACTGGGCCTTATTTTTGGCCCAGTACGGGCGTCGCGGGTAATAGGCGCGACGTCGCGCCTAATGGGCGCGACGTCGGGGATATATAGATCTGAGATCTATTCTCCCTCCCTCACTCTCTCCCTCAATCTCTCTCTCTCTAAAACCCTAACCCTAACCCTCTCCCTCCGCCGCCGTCCGCCGCTCACCACGCCCCGCCACCGCGCAGCTCGATCTCTCTCTCTCTCTATCTCTCTCTCTCTCTGTTCTCTTCCCCACCACCCCTACCACGACCCCGCCGCCTCCGCCGCCTCCGCCGCCTCCGTCCGGCGCTCACCCCGTGCAGCTCGCCCGGCCGCTCTCTCTCTCTCTCTCTCTCTCTCTCCCGCATCCACCACCCCGCCGCGACCCCCGGTTCCGCCACCACCGCCGCTCACCCCGCGTTGCTCGCCCGGCCTCTCTCTCTCTCTCTCTCTATCTCTCTCTCTCTCTCTCTACCACCCCGCCGCGAACCCGCCGCCGTGACCGCTGCTACCTCCGTCGCCGCCGCCGCCGCCGAACCGGACCTCCACCGCCTCCGTGCCTCCGTACGCTCTCCGCCGTATATTTATTAGGTATTTTGTTTGCTATAGTTAAATTTAGTTGTTCGTTTGTTATTCGTTGTTTGGTTATAACATAAGATAGATTCGTATAGTCATCGGATCTATATTGTTTGATTGGTTATAACATTGTTTTGTTCGATTTAGGATGGACACGAACGATTTCTATGGTCCGACCAACCGTTCGTTGTTGATTTTCCAGGATAGTCATCGTTGTAACGATGTGCTATCCAACACGGATGGTGCTATTGACACCCCGTTGACGGTGAGGGGGTTAGACAACGTAGTGTGGGGTAAGATATCACGACCGGTGCATTTACACGGTCATGTTTTAGAGAAGTTAGATACTATGTCGCTGTACGGCGTCTATAGTTGTGGATCTCAGAAAATTAGATCCACACTTGATTACCGCACTGGTAGAACGGTGGAAAAAGGAGACACACACGTTTCACCTACCGGTGGGGGAGGCGACTGTGACATTAGAGGACGTAGGGTTGCTGTGGGCACTCCCCGTGGACGGTATTTCCGTAAGCGGTGTGATCCCACGTAAGACGCAGGAGCAGTGGCTCGAATACTGCGAGGAGATGACTGGGTACAGACCTCGCGAAGGAGCGTACCACGGGACCAAGTTGTCTCTTCGGAAGTTTGCGGCCTGGTTAGAAGAAAATCCAGTCGACGACATGACCGACGAGCTAATCGTCGATCAACATGCGCGTGCCTACGCATTGCTGCTGTTCGGGTCGGTGATGTTTCCCGACTCAAGTGGAAGTCACACGTCGATGACCTACCTGACGCTGCTCGAGGACATCGACGAAGTCCATCATTACAGCTGGGGCAGCGCCGTGTTAGCATTCCTCTACAGAGAGCTCTGCACATCATGTCAGTCGAGGAAGATGAACATAGGTGGAGCTTTGCGGTTGCTGCAGGTACGAAAGATAGCTTAATGAAACAAATCGAAAATCGTAAACGATACTTATGTATATAAATAATTAAAATATAGGTTTGGGCATGGATGCGTATAGTACAAGTCCAGCCCATTATCGTCCACCCTCGAGTGGTAATGCAGCCTTCTGTAGTCGATGGCATTCAGTTACCCATTCCACCGCATGCGGCGAGGTAGTTGTCTCCTAATTATTCGAACTTTCAATTAAAAAATTTTCAGCCAAATTAATATTTATTCATTTAGATGGAATGCATTGTTTGACCATACGACATCCGCAAATTCAAATTTGCGTGCGATACGGGAGTCCATCGATAGTATGTCGATGGAGCAATTTGTTTGGACCCCGTACAACTATCACGCACCGGAGATATTGGCGCTACGCCCGGAATGCCGTCCTCAGTCCTCTCGGTCATCGTGCCCGCTGATATGTTACAACATCATCGAGTGGCACTATCCAGATCGCGTGATGCGACAGTTCGGATTGATTCAGTCGGTGCCACAACCACCGGCGTATCTTACTGTAGATCTCCACCATTTTACCACTCGGAATGTCCCCGGAAAAGATTGGAGATCGCAGCACGAACTGCACGAGGCGTATTGGAGCCAAAGGCACTCGAGGATTGTCAATGGACTGGAGATAGGTTCCGGACCGCAGTGCACCAGTGACTATTTCGACTGGTACCGGTCCGTGACCTGTCGATATATATCTCCTTCGTCTATTCACATGTCGCGAGGCTTTCAGATGGGAGATGGAGCATTCATCGACGTGATGGTTAGTTTATATACTAATTTTATTTATTATATTTAATTTTGATTTATTAGCGGCAAAATAATATTTGAATATGCTAAATAAAAGGCACAGCATCTCGATGACGTGGAGTCAAGACTACGTCGTCGTGAAGTGGACGGAGGATTAGACGTTGTACATCGTATGCAGCGTCTAATCATCCATAGGCGTCAGCGACGTGATACCCAGTTCACCGACATTCCTCCGACGCAAGATCGTGGGGCATCATCCTCGCATCATGTCACTCAAGGTGCTGGGCCGTCGTCATCGCGTATTCCGACAGGTTTCTACGGCGATGGTGGATATGGGACGTCGATGCCATCGGGGTACACTACGCCAATGCAGTACACTTACGAGGACGAGGACGAGGACGACGACGACGACGCGCCACCTTACCGCTCATCTTCCCATCGTCGTCCATCCGAGCGTGAGGCCCCAGTTGACCGTCGTCATCTGCGTAGAGAGCAGCGTCCTCGGAGATGCGGTACCGGAGGGCATTATATGCCGTAGTTTTTTTTGTACTTATTCAGACTACGTTTTTTTGTTATATGTTATTATGAGTTACGTTTTTATTTTACCGATGTTATTTATTCAGACGATGTTTTTATTTTAGCATTATATGTTCTTATCTTATTATGAGTTAAGTTTTTTTGTTATATGTTATTACCTCGATTATATTATTTTAGCGATGTTATTATCTTATGGTGGATATTTATAAAATTGGATGTTATATAATTATTAGAGCCGTAAAAAAAGGCCTGAAGCCCGCGGGCTGCCCCGCCCGTCGGGGAGTGGGCCTAAGCGGGGCCTCGGAAAATATAATATATTTTGATTAATAAATTTAATATACAGTAAATTAAATTATGTAAATGTACTAAAAGGTTAAATTTAATAGTACTTAAAAATTAAAAAAAATCAAAGTTAATATATTTTTAAAAAATAAATATAATATATTTTGATTAATAAATTTAATATATATGTATTAAATTAAATTATGTAAATGTACTAAAAGGTTAAATTTAATAGTACTTAAAAATTAAAATAAATCAAAGTTAATATATTTTTACAAAATAAATATGGGTTATATTTTGATTAATAATTTAATATATATGTATTAAATTATGTAAATGTACTTATTAATCAATAAGTAAAAAATCGTGCAGCTTTAATCAACGCTGCCTGCAACTTTTATCATGCGCGTGCAGCTTTACTCAACGCTACCCGCAAATTCAGCAACTTTTATCATGCGCGTGCAGCTTTAATCAACGCTACCTGCAACTTCTGCAACTTTTATCATGCGCGTGCAGCTTTAATCAACGCTATCTGTAATCTACCTTTAATCTAACTGTACAGAACAATAGTGACATTCAAGAAATACGATCCAGAACACCTATAAAATCCCACAAATTAAGAAAATAACATACAATATTTGAGGTACGATGCACCCATTTGGTAGAGACCCGCGTCTTAATCGCTTCAATGGAAAAAAGATGAATGAGGATCATCCGATATTCGGGAATTTAAAGGTCCTTGGTGATTACTTTTACGACGAACTGTGGACGTACGATATTGAAAGATGGTTCGTTGGAACATTTTCGGCAAAAGCATCTATAGGTGATATCACGAAAGAGAATTTATCCGAATGTCTTCGATTCCTTGCTCAACTATACAATCAACGTTACGGAATTCATTTCACCGTACCGTTTCTAACGGAGAAACTTGGTCATTTGAAGCGTCGCTACCTTTTATGGACAAAACTACGCGCCGAAATGGGAGATTGGGGAGAATATGACAGAGGATGGATTCATGCAGATACCAAGCAATGGCTTAAGTGGTTTCAGGTGGTTACTCTACACAACGATTTATTCGGATGCAATAAAAATTTTTAATTATGCAATTTGTCATATTCTTGCAGGAGGATCCTCTTTCAACAATTTACTTCTATGAGCGCGAGCCACATGAATATTATCTGTATATAATTTTCGCTAGATATATCAACCCAGACATTGTTCCAGACATTGACGTGCTTGCAATTCCTAACAACGAATGTCCAATAGTTCATACTCAGACAGAAGAATCATCCAAAAGACAGTCGGTGAAACATGTCAGCTCGAGTTCGAGAGTCACAGACGATACGGGGGACGACGACTTCGTCGACCCGCCACCGAAAGCGATACAATATGTCAAGTAAGATCGGCAACGCTGGCAAAAACAAAGGCGATGATGACTTCGTCAACCCACCTCCGAAAGGAAAACAAAAAGGTAAGTATAGAAAGACGCACAACAAATGCAAACATCATGCAATGTCGAGTTCCATAGTTGGAGAAGATAATAGTGACGATGACTTCGTTGACCCCCCCCGAAGGTTTGGAGAAAATATTTTCCAAAGTAATTGGCTGTAACTTCAGTAACATTTGTCATGCGTGTTTGCAACTAATATGAGGTAAATTCGGACGTAACTGAAAACTTGTAATAATTTACTACAAGATATTAGTACAACATATGAATACTAAAAGTACTTAAAAATTAAAAAAAATCAACGTTGACCACTGCCTCCGCCTCTTCGACCTTGTCTCCGCCTTGAACCACCGCGATCCATTTCGTTCTGTATACGAGTTGTACGGATTCTCCCCGGACCTCTTCGGGTACGCAAAGCGTCGTTATGTATAAGAGAGAATTCAGCAGGCTCCCAATAACATTCGTCATGTAGAGGATGAAAAAACCCCTCGTATGTTTTACGGTACGCTTGTTTGTTATAGAAAGGAGCAATATGATGCATGCTATGAACTCCCCACATACGGCAGGCTGCTTGGGCATGAGAACATGGATGAAATACGTGTCCCATTTTCCGCACGTGCACGTCTTCCCTAAGATGTTTACCACGTGCTTCCTCTGATTCACGGCCGAAGTATAAACTTCAGCTGTTTGCAAACGTGGGTCAAAATTAAAGGCGACGTGACTCCAAGAACGACTTGTCCAGTCGTTGAACTTATTCCACGCATACGGAGACCAATCGCTTTCGGTGTTAGCCATCGCTGCAGAGCACTCCGTAAATCGATTGCGAAAGTATTCAACGCATCGATGAAAGCTAAAGTCCACTATTGCTTTCGGAGGCAAACACCTCGCCCCTTTGAAAACTCCGTTAAGGGCCTCGGAGATATTAGTGGTCATCACCCCGCATCGGAATCCACCATCGTAAGCAAACGTCCACTGCTCTTTGTCAATCTTATCTAACCACTTCCAGGCCGGTTCGTTGAGAACTTTAATGTGTTCCATAATGCGATTGAACTTCTCCAACGTGTGGGCTGTTCCAGCTTTATGGCATAACTGTTTTAGGTCATTGTTCTTGAATTCAGTGTTGAAGTTTGATACGACATGGCGTAGACAAAATCGGTGTACACCATTCGGCGGCCTAAACGCTGCTAATTCGCTTACCGCGGCCAATATTCCTATAACAAATTACGATCAATCGATTAAAAGGGTGTCAAATAAATACATGAATGTATGTAGGAAAACACAAGTACCTCGATGACGATCAGAAATGAGGCATACACCTTGTTGATCCAACACGTGGATGTTAAGTAAGTTCAGGAACCAACGCCAAGAATGTCTGCTTTCCGTTGAAACAATGGCAAAAGCAAGGGGGAGAATATTTTGATTTGCATCGAGCCCAGATGCAATTAACATTTTATGCTCGTATTTGGAGTATAAGTGTGTACCGTCAACGCAAACAACTCTACGACAATGCCTAAACCCATCAATACAAGGTTTGAAAGCCCAAAAACATACCCCAATTTTCACACCGGGGGCTTCAGTTGGAAGATTCAACCACTTGACGACCGTGTCGGGGTTGTAACGTTTCAAAGCTTTCATGAAGATAGGAAGTTGTTGGACTGAAGTTTCCCAGGTGCCGTAGACATTTTCTTTCGCCCTTTTGAGGCCATGCCACGCTTGAATGTATGAGATGTCGTACCCGGTATTGTCCTTCATCAGCTACTTTACATTCTTTGGTAGAAATTGAGGGTCTATCTTCACTATTCCAATCAACATTCTCGCAATTGTATTTCGCGAAATGTTACGGTGTGTTCTCGACAACTCGTTCATGTAGCATGTGTGTGGCCCCCCATACATCGTAACCTTCCAATAACATTTTTTCGGTTTGAAGCATGCTCGTAACCTCCAGTGACACTCATGGCTATGGTTGCATTTCACCCCCCACACGGTTTTGTTACTTTCTGAGACGTGAAACTCACGTCTAGCCACCCTGTAAGAATAATCGCCCACAGCTTCTTGTAAGTGAGCTTTGGTACTAAATGTCATACCGACTCTGAACCTGGGATTGTCCCTACTGTAAAAATCACCGCCGACCTCGTTGGCTTCTGGAGGCGCCATTTGATATGTTGAATAAAAAGGCACGGGTTGGTAAGGCAGACGACCATCTTCCGCCGGCAATGGAATGTCGTTCTCGGGACCATCATTGTTTCCATCATCGTCGCTATCGTCGTTATCATCAGCGGGATCCGGAAAATCCTCCGGTGCACCACCAACGTCGTCAGCTTCAGAGTCGCTAGCGTCACTATTTTGCAAGTCTTCGGGCACAGGCTCAGGTTGTGACACATTCGACATATTAGGAACATCACGGCTGCTCGAAGGAATGTCTATATGAGGAGGGTGGAGTGAAAAGTCACTCATTCCTTGAGTAACTGCCGCGATATCAGGGAACGAGTGGCTGGAGGTGATGTTGGTGAACACGTCGGGTGCGTCTTCATTACGGTCGGGATGAACGTTCTCGCTGGCCTCGACAAACACTTCAATTAAATTTAGTTCCGCATCAGCATCCAAGAAGTACGATAGTTCCGCGTCGTTTGAAATTTGAAAGAGCCTCTGATAGAGTCGAGAATGCTGATAGTATTCATTCTTGACATGAACGGTTAAGGAGGAAAAATTGTTGTCGAGGCGAATAACCTCATGTAGCATGCCCAGAAATTGAGCAAAACTAGTGTCGCGACGAATTCGTCTAAGTGAAATGGGTGGGATGCTGTAACGAATGGAGTTTGATTCGGTAATGATTTTGCCACCGTAGTAGATAGAGACTTGAATTTTACGGGATGTCATAATTTGAGGAGGAATTTAAATACTTCAAGTTGTTTTTTTTACATATCAACGTATATGGAATTATAGTACTTTATATAGGAAAAATCGTCGCATTTAATGGACGCGACGTCGCATCTAATGGACGGGACGTCGCATCTATTGAACGCAACGATTCTTCTGCAACACTCGTGAACATTACGTCCACATCAATTCTCCAATAATTTTAATTTTAACAGACAACGCGCGTGAACATGTTCCATCATCGCGCTCAATGGACGCGTCGTCGCGTCTATTAAACGCGACGACGGGCCCAATACGATATTGGCCCGTTTAAGGGCCCGTTTAAGCGATTAAACGGGCCAACATTATCGTCGCGTCCATTGCCCGCGACGTCGCGGCCATTAGGCGCGACGTCGCGGGTAATACCCGCAATTAACTCTATTTTATTAATATGTTAAAAAAAAACCCTATTTTAAAAATTAAATGTTTTTTTTGATTTATTTAGTTAAAAAAGCCCGGAAAGCAATATTATTTCCTAAACATAAATACAACTTAATAAAGAAATTGACCTTGTTTCAAATGGATACCTTAGAAAAATCTTCTTCAATTTCCTTCAGGCCGATCTCTGACTCAGGCCACTGGAGGATCGAATGGACAAGGTTAGCAATTTGTGCATATAACATCATATGTTTTTCTTCAACTTCTGACATATCTATGTGAATGAATTTGGTCAAGAACAACATTCATTGAAGTAAAAAAGAACAACATTCTCCAATGATAACTTGGACCCAAATACATTAAGGGTGTGTTTGGTTGGGTGTATTAGAGGGATTAAGAGGGTTAGAATTTAATAAAGTGATGTTTGGTTGGGGGTTATTTAAGAGAAGTTTATTTAATACCCCTAACGCTCTATAGAATCCGTTTGGTTGGAGGGATGATTTTAGATGGTATTAGTTTAAGTTGAGTTTATATAATGGGGGGTATGAGTTTTTTTGGATGTTTGGTTGGTGGGATTAAGTAATGATGTCCAATATGTTTGGTAGATGAATTTTCAGTTAAAAAATACGGTATAAACTCATAAAAAAACTCATACCTCATTATATAAACTCAACTTAAACTCATTCCTCCAACCAAATGCACTCTAAGTCTATACGAACATTAAATATGATTAAAATACAACTAACTAATTTCGTTGCGGCTTTTAAATTGTAATATATTTATTCAAAATAGAGCCAATTAATTAAAAATATCCACTAGGCCCAACAAATCGAGAAAAAAAAAACAATGGCTCTCTTCGCATATCACCTTAATAAATGCAGCCGCTCAACGTTCTATCGCATGAATATCACGACGCACTACCAAATTGAGCCCAAGCTCCGTGAGGAGATGTCGAGCAGTGTCAGGTTGTCCCCAGGAACGGAAATGGAAAAGACGGCAACCATGGTTAGATATTAGCGATGTTATAATAAAATCTTTTTTTAATCGATTAGTCGACCGATTAAATCTTTTCTTCGGTTCATGGATTAGTCGGCCGCCTGGGCGATTTTCGCCACGGTTGCCGGCCGACTAGCACCTAGGCAGCCGCCTAGACCGAGTTTTACAACACTAGTATATACAACTTATGTTGTAAAATTCGTTAGGCTCTAGTCGGGTGCCCAAGGGAGCCTAGCGCCTAGGCGGTTTCTAGGAGAAAATTAGGTTGTATACATATTTTTATTATTTTTCCTTATATTAAATATAAATATTATAACATTCTACTTACGTAAAGATGCATCAAATTTATCCAAATATTCTAAATAAATAATTTCAATCCCAATAATGCAAATATAGTACAAAAATAACGTTTTAAGGATGATGTCGGACGCAATTATTCTATTTTTTAAAATTTAACTTTATATAATATATATTTCAAAAATATTTTAGTCACATGCAACAACCTCTCTTTGTTAAGTCGATATATATGTTTTAATATTCCAATACTTTAGTGAATATAATTAGAGTCTATTGAAATAAATATTTTGGTATCATAAATAAGATCAACTCCAACGGATGCCGAAACTGCATCCCACAATATGATTTATGCTCCAATTGTACTGCATCTCAAATAGCAATATGCGTTAAGTGGCCTTTTCTATCTCATGGAAACGCATATTTGCGTTTCCACTGTTCGCCATCTCATTTTTAGGTAAATTATTTTTTGACCCAAATAATCTTATATTTCTATAAAAACCATATATTTTTTTATGTAGTTTTGTTTTGTTTACTTTAAATTCGTACATTACATTCATATTACTAATTATTTTATTATCATCATCATTTTTTATTTTTAATGTGCACTAAAATTAATTTTATTAAATATTTTCGTAACTGAATTTAAAATAATATTGTAGTTTAATTTGTAAAGTTATATAATATGTGGTCGGTAGTGAAAAGTTGTAAACAAATTGTGTAGAAGAGTAATTTCGAAAATATTCTTTTGAGTTTGAGAATGAGTTTTAATGGTTGGAGAAGAATTACTATTTGATGTGATATTTACTGCATTTTGCGTTTCAAAATGAGTTTTTTCGGTTGGAGATGGCCTAAGAAGGCGATCTTCATCCTAATATAAAGATAGTATTTGTTAAACAATTAACGCATGTGCAAAGGAAAGGGATATGCATATTATTTGTGTCCCCAATGGGGGTTGGCATGCCAACCCCTAGATCACGTGTCCAATCCCACCTGGGTGGAATTCAAATTGACTATCGTTGTTAGATGAGTTTGAGACATATTCATCTGGCTCCGGGATTAGCCCCACAATGGAGTGTGTGGCGCAAATAAAAGCCTCCGCGAGGTCTGTGTGATGCAAGCCCACGCTGACATTTAGGGGCTAGTCAACGAGGATAACTCGGGACATAAAAAAATTATTTATATGTAGTATTAAATAGTGAATTTTGTTGTCCCACGCAAATGGATTCATGTAAAGCGATTGGAAATATGTCTAGGGTGAATAGCCTATGACCCATATGTGGTTTGAAAAATAAACATCAAAACTCATATGGTTCGGAAATAACATAAAACTCATTCCTTGTCATTTTCACCACTAAATCGGGGTACAAAGCTAAGTTTTAAACAACACAAGGGATACGGTGCTAAGTTGCTGACAACACAGAGGGTATGGTGCTAAATTCTAAACAATAGCGAGGTACGCTGCTAAATTTTTAGACAACACAAGGGAGTTTCGCGCAATAAAAAAAAAACATACACGTTTTGATACTTATATTTTAAACCACGGATGGGTTATGAGAAATTTACCTATTTTTTTTATATAAATGCATACGCAACCTTTTGTTAGAAATCACGGACGGTGTGCTCAACATTTAAGAAGCGCGTGTCTGCTCTTCAATGAGTTTAAATTTTTTGAATTATTATTTTATAGAAAAAATTAATTGAATTAATTACTAATTGGCTGATTAATTCGATTAATCTTAATAGTCGTTTAATTAATTAATCGACTGCATTAGTGTTTTCTGCTACGGTGTTAGTCCGACTAGCGCTTAGGTGGCCTAACGGTCGATGTTTACACCAATGTATAAGACATGATTTTGTTTGGAAAATCACCTTCTCATTTTCTACGTTACGACGTACATAAAGTTTCACCATTAACCATAATGATGGTGTAAGGGACTTCAATCTTTCCTCAACAACTATCAACGGTATTTTGCTTTCCATACTATGCAATTTCCCATCCATTCTTAAATTCCATAAAAGTAACCAGAAAATAGAAAAAAAATGAAATCTATCTCTACAAAATCACGTAATTAAATGTATTCTTTAGTTCCCATCTTCTCACCTGAGACGACCTGCCACGATACCAAACAATGTGACAAGATGAGCATGTCTTCATATTTCTTGTGGTAAAGCACGGAGATTTCTGTCTCATTAGGAACAGAGACATGTGGATTTTCAATTAGGATTACTTTACTTCGTGATAAGTTAAAACTTACACAATTTATATACCCGTAAAAATGAATTTTTTTTATCTTTATTATTCAAATGACTTTGAATATATTATGCTTATAGATATCGGAGCGAAAGAGATAAAAAAACAGGAAGATACGACCACTTGGGGAACGCATTGGGGTATTTTTGCAAACTCTGGCAATATGCGGACCAACTATGCAAATTATCAGATTTTTGTTTTTACAAAAGAGAGCCAATAACTGGAAGGAGCTATCAAAAGAGGTCTTATTTTGCTTAGAAGGTAAGATAGCGAATCAAGGAAGTCAAACAAGGAGATCTCTCTTTTACAATTAGCAAGATCGCATGCAAAGGGCTGCTAGAGACTGCTAATTAAAATCTTAGTCGAAAAGCATGATTTCCTTTTTCTTGCTATTTACAGAACCTTGCAAAGGAAGAGACAAAAAAACGTGAGAATGATGACGAAAAAAACACACAGCTGAGTCTATCCACCCTCATTCATCAAGCATACAGCCAATCACCACCACCCATAAGCACACAACCACAAACCTCACTAGAACCTCAAAGTCAACCACAAACCTCACCCTCACTCATGCAGGTGCTTCATAGCATTCTACGGCGGAGGATAGCCGAGGGTTCCATTTTCTAGTATTATTGGTGATGCGCTGAGTTACGGCTGGTCATGCTGGCGTTTGCGGATGATCTGCTACTGTTCTGTAACGCTGATGTGGGGTCGGTCGCTGTTCTTAAAGCGACCTTGGACGAGTTTGCGGAGTTGTCAGGTATGCGAGCTAATCTCTCCAAGAAGACTGAGGGGCGGCGACGGTCTTTCAGGGTATAATGGGATTTGGCATGCGAGCTTTGCCGGTGCGGTATCTTGGCGTAACACATATTACGTTGAAGTTATCCATCAGCGACTGTGCACCACTTCAGCGACGTGTGGAGGCGTTTATCGGCTCCTGGTTGTATCTTACGTTATCCTATGCCGATAGGGTGCATATGGTTAACTCGGTGTTGAGCTCGCTTAACGTCTATTGGTCGGGGGTGTTTCTGTTGCCCAAGAATGTTGTACGGGCTATTGAGACCCTGATCATGAGATTTCTCTGGGCGGGGTCCTGACGAAGGTTGCTTGGAGTGATGTCTGTCTACCTGGGGCTAAAGGGAGGCTAGGCATCAGATCGATGTTGGAGGTCAATCACACCCTGATGCTTATTCTGCTATGGCGAGTCATGGAGATGGAAACAGATCTTGAAGTTCAAGCCAAGGTTCTTGGCGCTGATGCGATTTTGCATTGGCAATGGTCAATCTTTATCTCTTTGACGGGAACCGTGGTTACTTGACACGCCGTAGTCATGATCCCGCGGAGCCCTCGCGTCATGGGGCTACCACGAGACACCAAGCTAGGGTCAGTGATCACTATGGAGGGCTGACATTGACCAATGTCCTCGAGGATGGAGTACCAACAGATTCATCCTCACCTCCCTCCTGTTTACCCGATCGAGACGGACGCAATACCGTTGCACGGTTCGCCTGATGACCGGTTATCGTCGCATGCGGCGTGGGAAGCGATTCGCACACGACGGCCACATGTACCATGTGCAACGCTATTTGGGGGACCGATTATACCTAAGCTGGAGTTCATCATTTGGCTGGCGATTCGAGACCGTCTCTCTACGAGGGACAAACCTTGGATCGCCATGCCATGGTTGCCGCTTCTAATGGGTGTTTGTTGTGTGAGGCTTGGGCCACCACGACGGTCCATCATCTATTCTTCGAGTGCCCTTTCTCAGCAGACTGCTTGAGGTACGTTTGGTTTGCCACGAGATTTGCCTGGCCTTTTCGAGACTGGCGACGGGGAATCTTATGGGCTGCGGCGAAGTGGCGACGGAAGAATCTTCTTCACTAAGCTTATCGCGAGCTTCGGGCATCGCTAGTTTATCACAATTGGAGGGAACAAAACCAGCTTTGGAATGGAGGCGCGAGTTGGACTGCAGAGATGGTAACAAGGGACGCTATGTACATGGTGATAGCACGGATGGGAACCTTGGAGGATCGTTAACGTTTGCCACTGAGTGTGCTTCATCGGATTTGGCGCATTTTTGCCGAAGTTTTATATATTTTTTGTTTTATTTTATTTTATGCGTTGAGTTGAGTTATTTATAGGACTTCTCTGGCGCCGGCCTCCGCCTGTGGTGGGCCGATCCTCTTCCCTGTACAGTCTTTGTACAATTTACTTATATATAATAGTGACCTTCCCACAATTTACGATTATTTTGGGAAAGGTCACTATTATATATATGTAAGCTACACGAAGACTATATAGGGAAGAGGGCCGGCCCACCACAGGTGGTAGCCGGCGCCAGTGAAGATCAATAAATAACTCAACGCATAAAAATAAAATAAAATAAAAAATATAAGACTACGGCCAAACAGTGCGCCAATCCGACGAAGCCCACTCAGCTGCAAATGCCAACGATCCTCAAGGTTCCCATCCATGCTATCACCATGTACATAGTGTCCCTTGCTACCATCTTCGCAGTCCGACTTGCGTCCGCAGGCCAACGCTGGTTTCGTTCCCTCCAAATGCGATAAACCAGCGAGGCCAGAAGCTGACGATAAGCATAGTGAAGAAGATGCTTCTATCGCCACTTCGCCGCAACCCATAAGATCCCTCGTCGCAAAAAGGCCAGACAAATTTCATGCTAGACCGAACACATCTCAATCAGTCTGTCGAGAAAGGGCACTCGAAGAAGAGATGAGGAACCGTCTCGGTGGCCCCAACCTCACACAACAAGCACCCATTAGAAGCGGCAAACATGGCGATCCAAGGTTTGTCCCTCGTAGAGAGACGGTCTCAAATCGCCAGCCAAAGGATGAACTTCAGCTTATTTATACTAACTGGTCCCCAAATAGCGTTGTCCATGGTACCTGTGGCCGTCATGTGCGAATCGCCTCCCACGCCGCATGCGACGAGAACCGCCCATCAGGCGAACCGCCGACGCACCACATCGACTGATGTCGATGGTGAGTCGAATAGAGCCACGCCACCCAAATAGAGGATGGGTCCCTCGTGACGACTCACCATAGTAGAATAAGCATCAGGGTGTGATTGACCTCCAACATCGATCTAATGCCTAGCCCCCTTTTAGCCACAAGTAGACAGAAGTCACTCCAAGCCACCTTTGCCGGGGACCTCGCCGAAAGAAATCTCCTCATCAGGGTCTCAATAGCCTATACAATACCCTTGGGCAACAGAAACACCCCGACCAATAGACGTGAAGCGAGCTCAATACCGACTTAAGCGTAAAATGCAGCCAAAAGCCGAGACCTGCCTCCACACGTCGCCGCTGAAGCGGTGCATAGATGCTGATGGATAGCTTCGACATATTAAGCTCTACGCCAAGATACCGTACCGGCAAAGCTCATATGCCAAATCCCAGTATAACCTGAAAGATCACCGTCGGCCCCTCGACATGCTTAGAAAGGAACATCACACTCTTGGAGGGATTAGCTCACAGACCTGACAACTCCGCAAACTCGTCCAAGGCCGCTTAAGAATAGTGACCCATCCTACATCAGTATTACAGAACAATAACAGATCATGCAAATGCTAGCATGACCAGTCGTAACTCTATGATGCATTAAGGTTGTTTCAGTTTAATAATCGACCTAACACCCTGCCTATAACAGCTCTGGCCGCCATGTCCGGGGTTCTGGCGAGCCCTGACCCCCCTCTAGTTCCAACCATGCATCAGATTCTCACAGCTTTCAGGCAAGAACTCGCTAAGCACACAACTCACCTACATCACTCATCTTCTACTAAAGAACACACTCGCAACTGAGAACTCACGTTTCACAACATCAAACACACAGCTCTATACTAAGTCTCGTCCCTCACTCATCAAAGGAGCTCTCACATGCTCACCAATTATTTGACAAAATAACTCAACGAAGCACCTACCATATACACCATCAAGCAGGAGCTCCCGCCCACAAGCAGCAATATTCGGATGGGGAGAGAGCAGTTTGGAATCTTAGAAACAAAATAAAGAAGCAGGCGACTGTCACAGAGAGACAGGTCGTGCAAAACACAACCCGGCGACGAATTTGATATGTTTTCTCGTTCTTCGTTTATCTTTTATTAAGAACCTCTTTACTTTGACGGTCTCGTTGAAATACAATTTGTTCTTATTTTTTTTTTTGGGGTTACAATGTACCCGGACATGATTGCTATTGATTTTCAATTCATATGCTATTAAGAATTTTTCGCTATATTGCGTACCATAATCCGTGATAATTACTTGTGATGATCAACTGTCACATGATGAGTTGTTTAGGTATGAGACTGAGAAGTGATTATCTGAACTGTTGATTATGTTACCATTAGAACATGCATAAGTTAGAGATAGTTACGTGACTAGTGCGATAATTTACGATGTTTTGTGTTCAATGCATTTTACGTGTAGAAATCTTGACAGAGATGTGTGATTCGCATGCTAGAGTAAGTTATTGATTCTAGAGATAGATTGATAGTTACATTAGAAAAATTCATCGTCAACTAGGATTAAGAAATTCCACGAGAGCTGAAATCAATAGCATGATCGCTCTCGGTGAAATCGGAATCCCTGTATTTTTCTTTGATTGATCTATTTCGTCGTGCTTGGTTATTTGAATTTTATCGCGTTTCATTATCAATTTTGCGTAGTACTTTTTATCATTATCAATTTTCATCTCTCGACTGTTAAAAAAACTAGGATTAATATAATTTCAGTACTTAGTAACACAGTCCTTTGGGTTTAATATCCGTATTTACTTATTGTTAGAACGATACGTACACTTGTGTGTTCGAATTTATCGCAACACTTCATATGAAACACAAAATCGGAAACACATAATCTACTAGGACAAAATAATGATTTCAGAATATCATATATCAGTTGTGTTGTTGTCGGTAGTGTCAGTGTATTTATCGGTGGCTAAATTATAGGGACTTAAACGGGTAAGCAAGGCGCATACTACGTACGCTGTCGGTAAGACGATATCGACCCGATATTACCTGTTCATTTGGAAGGCATTCGTCCCCAAGATACAACGGCTTCTAACTTCGGAATCACAGCATCTTCGACTCAACGAAGTTTTTCGACGAATCTTATTACGAGACTCGGGTCTTTCTTGCTTCGAAAACTCGGGGACCACAACTACTACCTCACTATAAGACTCTTAAACACTAGACACGCGAGTTCGATAAAATAAATTCGCGTGAGTTCCGTTTGAAAATCGTCAACCTTGTGACAACGTATTAAAATAGTTCACGAAATCACCAAACTCGTCAAACTCAAAAATATACTATTACCTTTCAAACTAAACATCCCAAAGTACCCAACGAAACTTATAAGCATAGCTCGACTTAACAAACAGAAAGGGATTAACGGACTCATATATATATATATATATATACATGTAGCTGACCCAAAATATAGTTAAACACATTCCAACGGCATATACAAGACAAGACAAACCCGAAATAAATGAGACTCGCTGGCCCACAAGTCTTCGTCCATGTACACGCCATCTCAAAAGTCTGCGGGAGCTCCATAGCTAGCCTCGTAAAAGAGTATCATACATCATGATCGCCTCACCTACAACACATGAACTACGTGAGCTAATTGCTCATTAAGAGAAAGTCGTGACGGTAGTAAACTCGTGTATGTGGTGCATGGAACTATATCGACCTGCGATATAAATTCTTCGACTAGGAAACAAATACAACATGACATGATGATATGTCGCTCATGCCATCGAAATCATAATCTCATGCTCACTTAATCATTCTCTCACACTCTAAGACTCATCCACTCAATATGTGCCCTGAGATCAAATATTACGGTACCGAAGAGCTCAATCAATAAAAATGAGGCCTATTAATGTACTGTTGGACGGTCTTTTTCACCTGCCCAGAGGTGAAGAGCTCGGTGGACCCTCCTGCTGTATAGACGGTCTTTCCCACTACGAGGTTCACAAGGTAGGACGTCGTCACGTCAGGCCAATAAGGGGTCGTACCGTTAAAGGGGAAGATCTCGGTGGACCCTCCTGTCATATAGGCGATCTGTCCCACTACGAGATTCCCTCGAATACCGTAGCATCGTCCCACAATATAACTTAACAATCCTCGCACGCTCAGCAATCGCCCAAAGCGATTTCTGCAACCATATGCACATCATGGAATGTTCAACGTACAATGCAGACCGATACAATGCATGAAATAACAAGTAGTTCACGATAAATCATATATGTTCATATCTCACCAAATGAAAATAATTAAAATAATACATACGGTGACTCGCGCCGAGATACGATTATTCATACCAAATAATCCGTACGTTCCAAAATATCCAAGTCAATAATGAAGTAATATGTCTCACAACATAACATAAAAAATAAGGTTCATGTGTCATAGTTGCGTGTGGACAAACACTTACCTTTAATTGCCGAACGTTGTCATACTAAGAGAAAACAACCAAGCGTATTTTCAACTACAAAGCAAGCATATATCTATGTACATACATGTATCACGGAGCGCTACGAATCCCTAAATATGATAACCAAGAGAAAACAGTTCAGAAGAAGCATTTATGAATTAATATCCATTTAGCAAAGTATATAAATCTCAATTTATAATAATTTAGCATGGCGTGACTTACTTGGGTGTTAGGCTGAAATGGATTGGATTGATGAGAAAGAAAGGGTCTTAATAATGAAAATAGATACTGATGTATATGAAGTTACGTAGCTTAAGTCGGTTGTGGATTTCCTTTTGTGTTAAGTAACGTGTAATTACATATGATAAATTGCTTTTTTATTATCCTATTATACAATTGAACTTTAATATATATATATATTACTTTATTTATTTATTATATATATATATATATTTAGAACCTATGATATTTATTTATATGATCTTTTTAATAACATTTACTATATATTAGTTTAACACGTGCGCTAGTTGCGTCTAATGATTGCGCGTGTTCTATACCACATATCGACTCTAGTAGCTAAATTAAAGAACTCAAAATAATTTATTGTATCAAATAGAATATATTTCTTGTAACATGAAATTAAATTTTAGCGAATCTTATGTTAGCCAAGTTAATGAAAAAAATATATGCATCATATGAAAATGCACATAACATGCAAAACATATAATCCACATAATATACAGAACATGTATATTATGCTACGCACGTAGTCCAAATAAGTGCATGTAATGCATGATATCATATTGGCCAAGTGAGATTACGATTTTATCGTGGTAGAACATCCTCCCCTCCTTATAAAAATTTCGTCCTCGAAATTACACTTAGCGAACGAGTGAGGATATTTCGTTCGCATTGATCCTCTCTTTCCCATGTATCTTCTTCCGTCGATTGATTCTGCCGACGTACTTTAAATAACAGAATTTCCTTATTTATGAGAGATTTCACATCTCGTGCAAGTATTTCAATCGGTCGTTCCTCATAGCTCAAGTTTGGTTTTAGCTCAAAGAGTTCATTCCTTAGGTCGTGGGTGGGTCGGAAATGTACCTCCTTAGCATCGAGACATGTAATGCAGTGTGAATATGTAGTATGTTTGGTATATGAAGTGTGTATCCAACATTCCCTATCCTTTCGATTATAGAAAAAGGACCGATGTACCTTGGGCTAAGCTTTTCCTTCTTCCCAAATTGCGTGACACCTTTCATTGGTGTTATTTTTAGAAATACTTGATCTCCCATTTCAAACTCTAGAGGTCTTCCCCTTCTGTCAGCATAACTCTTTTGTCGACTTTGAGCAGTCTTCATTCTCTGCTGGATTCGAACAATAGCTTCCTCATTTCTTGAGTCATCTGGGGACCCAAAACTTTTCTTTCACCAACCTCATCCCAATGAATTGGTGAGCGACATTTTCTTCCATACAACGCTTCATAGGGGGCCATTCTGATAGTTGCATGATAGCTATTATTGTATGAAAATTTGATAACGGTAAGAACTCACTCCAACGCCCCTGAAAATCAAGGACACAAGCTCGCAACATGTCTTCTAATGTCTATATCGTCCTTTCAGACTCCCATCAGTCTGAGGGTGATTTGCAGTGTTGTAGGACAATTTCGTTCCGAGCGCCATTTGTAAACTCTTCCAAATTTTGGTCAGGAATCTCGGATCTCAATTAAAGACAATGAATGTAGGCACTCCATGCAGTCTCACAATTTCTTGAATATATATTCAGGCGTCTTGATAAATCGAATATGTTGAGGCGATCGGTACAAAATGGGAAAATTTTGTAAGTCGATCAACAATTACTCAAATTGCATCCTGATTCTTTGTTGTTCTTGGTAGTCCAACCACAAAGTCCATGGTGATAGCTTCTAATTTCCACTCTGGAATGAATAATGGTTGAAGTACCCCGGCTGGTCGTTGATGTTCGGCTTTCACTTACTGACAAGTTAAGCATCGTTCGACAAAAAGAGCGACATCCCTCTTCACACCTGGCCACCAGTAGTATTGTTTCAGGTCCCTTACATTTTGGTTGATCCATGATGTGATAAATAGGGTGTTGAGTGAGCTTCTGAGATGACTTCTTTTCGAAGGTTACCATCAGGTGGTACATAAAGACGTCCTTTAAATCGCAGTACACCATTGCTAGATAACTCCAAATCACATTGTTGTCTAGTCTCGTTGGAGTCTCTTATTCGATCGGAAAATTTAACCTCTCATTGACGGTGTTTAATTCTATCAAGTAGAGTTGGCTGAAGTGATAATGCAACCAATTTCACGGCTAACTCGCGTGGTTGTACCATCTCAATGCCTATCTTGTGTAAATCATCTTGTTCTGGCTTTTGAAGTGATTATCGGCTTAAGGCATCTGCTACGACATTGGTCTTCCCAGGATGATGGTTGATAGTGCAATCATCATCTTTCACGAGTTCTAACCACCGTCTTTGCCGCATATTTAACTCCTTTTGTGTAAATATGTATTTTAGGCTCTTGTGATCCATGTAGATGTCACAGTGCTCTCCGTACAAGTAATGCCTCCAAGTTTTCAATGCGAAAACAACAACTAATTCAATATCATGCGCTAGATAATTCTTCTCATACTCTTTTAGCTGCCTCGATGCGTAGGCAATCACCTTACCATTCTGCATAAGAACACATCCCAACCCATTCTTTGATGCATTAGTATAAATCACGAACCCACAATAGTCGTGGGAAAAGAAAGGATATGTGCTGTTATTAGCCATTGTTTGAGTTCTTGGAAGCTCCGATCATGATCTTCGCTCCACATGAACGAAATACCTTCTTAGTTAAGCGTGTTAGTGGGGTCGCAATCTTTGAAAATCCCTCAATAAATCTTCGATAGTATCCAGCTAGACCCATAAAATTGCGCACTTCTGAAGGAGACGTTGGTCTGGTCCAGTTAGTGACTGCTTCTACCTTGCTGGGGTTTACAGATATTTCTGCCACTGAAAAAACATGTCCAAGGAATGCAACTTGATTGAGCCAGAATTCGCACTTCTTGTATTTTGCGTAGAGTCTTCTGCCTTAGGGTCTACAGCACGGCCCTCAAGTGTACATTGTGATCCTCATTTGTTTTGGAGTAGATTAGGATGTCATCGATAAATACAATGACGAACCTATCGATGAATTTTTTGAATACTCGATCCATTAGGTCCATGAAGGCCGCTGGTACATTTATTACTCCAAAAGGCATCACTAGAAATTCGTAATGACCATATCTTGTATTGAAGCTGTCTTCGGGATATCCTCTTCCTTGATCTTTAGTTGATGGTAACCAGATCGAAGATCGATTTTTGAGAATGTGGTTGCTCCTTGTATATGGTCAAGAGATCATTAATCGGGGGTAGAGAATATTTTTTCTTGATTGTCTTGTTATACTCAGCTCTCGGTAGTCGATACATAAGCGCATTGATCCATCCTTCCTGCACACTAACAAAACACGTGCTCCCCAGGGAGAAAAATTGGGGCATATAAACCCTTTGTCGAGCAACTCGTGCAACTGAGTTTTCACTTCCTTTTCAAGTGGGGCGATTCTACAAGGTGTCTTTGCAATTGGGGCTGTTCCCGGCTCTAACTCGATAGTAAACTTATTCGGAGATCATAGGGGAAAACATCTAGATATTCATAGACAATAGGTACTACATAATTCTCGCCATATATGCCTCGCAGCCATAATCAAGTCATCGTTGTGCATTCACTGCTGAGATCATCGAAAACTTGGAAGGCTTCTCGGCTTCTTTGAAGGTGAATGTCTCCTCATTTGGTAAGCGAAACGTTACCATTTTTTTCGAACAATCGACAGTCGCCCGATGATTCGAAAGCCAATTCATCCTAAGAATTATATCAAACTCATTCATAGCAAGTACAATTAGATCTGCAAATATTCTCATCCCTCTATGACTATAGCACACCTTCTCAGAATTCTACTAGTTTCTTCATAATGTCCATCCAGTAAGAGTCGTCACATAATACAACACTTCGGACAACTCTAGCTCTCTATTGAGCTTATTCGCAAAATATATCGATGCAAATGAATGCGTGGCACCCGAAGCAAACAACACATGTGCAAGAGTGTTATAGATTAGGAGTTTACCCGTGATCACCTAAGGTCTACCTACATAGTTGAACCTGTCATTGCAAATACTCGAGCCGATGCTTTCTTTTAATTGTTCCTGGAGTCCTTGGGACATACTGAAGCGATATGTCCGACCTTACTGCATTTATAACATATTATGTCCACGAAATGTCATACTCCTGTATGTTGATTGCCACATGTCGAACATCTAGAAATAGGATTTGGTCTCCGGCCTTGATCGAACCTTGTTCTCTTGTTTTTGGTCTGCCCGTTAGGGTCCTTGCGCTGGTGATAACATTGATCGTTGATTCACAAACTGAGGGCCCCTCTTCTTATCATCTCTTCCTCCTTATGTTCGGGCTTGTTGGAACTTACGTCGAGCCTCTTGTGCACGAAGAATCCTCATCTCGGCTTGTTCTGCCATCAAGGCCCTCTCCGCAATCTGTGCATAGCTCCCCCATCCTCGCCATGCTCACGTCTCTATATAATTCCGGCCTCAGTCCCTCAAGGAATCATTCGACCTTCAGGGCATTAGTGTTAACCATGAATGTTGCAAACCTAGAGAGTTGTTCCAATCTTTGTATGTACTCTTCGACTTGCATTGATCCTTGCCTCAGTTGTCTAAATTCGTTCATCTTCTGGGCACGGGCATGGATCGAGAAGTATTTTCCCCTGAATAAGTCTTTAAATCGCTCCCATGCGTGTACGGGTGCTCGAGGCTCTTCGTCATGTCCCACCAATGTCTTACACTTCCGCGGAACATAAAAGAGGAACAAGTCACTTTGTCCTCTTCTGGTACTCTATATAGTGAAACATGTTCTCCAGCGTGCGAATCCAATCATCAACAACTCTGGGGTCGATTGCTTCTTCAAAGGTAGGTGGATTTAGCTTCCTAAACCTTTCCCCAACAGCCTCTATGCGCTCGGCCTCTGCCGGCGGATTGCCTCGTCGTTCGCTTGTATCTCTTTGCTGGATCAACTGGTGAATCTGCTCAGAATGACGTTGAACGAGCTCGGTATGTCTGATTATGGCAATATATCGTTCATCGCCCGAAGTAGATGTCTTCCCGATACTATCTCCTCGTGTTCGGACCATCCTGATCGTTCCTCTATTACTCTTTTAAACATATAAAACATGACCATTATGATTCATACAACATAAAACACATTTCAAAATAATAAAACTTACGAGGTAAAGTCATGCCTCCGCATCTCGGCTTGTTCTGCCATCAAGGCTCTCTCCGCAATCTGTGCATATCTCGCGCCATCAGTCCGCGCCATGCTCACGTCTCTATATAATTCCAGCCTCGGGCCCTCGAGGAATTGTTCGACCTTAAAGGCATCAGTGCTAACCATGTGTGTTGCAAATGGGCATGAGCAGGGACCGAGAAGTATTTTCCCCAAAATAAGTCTTTAAATCGCTCCCATGTGCCTCTTCGTCATGTCCCACCAATGTCCTGCACTTCCTCTCAGCATAAAAGAGGCACAAGTTACTTTGTCCTCTTTTGGTACTCTACTATACTGAAACATGTTCTCTAGCGAGTCTCATTTATTTTGGGTATGGCTTGTCTTGTATATGCCGTTTGGAGTGTGTTTTACTATATTTTGGGTCAGCTGCATGTATATATACATACGTGTATGTATATACATACACGTATGTATATATATATATATATATATATATATATATATATATATATGTGGGTCGGTTAGTACCTTTCTGTTTTTTAAGTCGAGCCGCGCTTATAAGTTCTGTTGGGTACTTTGGGACGTTTATTTTGAAAGGTAGTAGTATATTTTTTAGTTTGACGAGTTTGGTGATTTCGTAAACTATTTTAATTAGTTGTGCACAAGGTTGACGATTTTTAAACGGAACTCACGCGAATTTATTTTCTCGAACTCGCGTGTCTAGTGTTTAAGAGTCTTATAGTGAGGTAGTGGTGTGGTCGTCACAGGGCGTCTTCTATCCTAAGAATGCATGGATCAAATTGCATGAATTTTCCATTTTGCCAGGGGACATATTTATAGGTTTTGAAAAGCTAGAGGGTAAATTGTGAATAGTCATAACTCTTGAACTATTTCAGCAATACCCTTTCATACAGCCACATCAGCGTCAGTCGTCCTCGTCAGTCCACGTGTCAGTAACACGTCATCAGTCCGCAACGTCATCATTTTAATAATAATATTATATATTTAATTGGACTAGCTTTACTAATTAATTTCTCATTCACCCGATGTCGGTTTTGAGCAAATTAATAGGTTATAAGATAGTCTCGAAATATAAAATTTTAACCTCTAATTATTTCCGAGTTTTGTTAAATGATGACTCCTCGATTTCTGAAAAACTGATTATTTTGGACTTTGTCCAATATGCCCTTTTAGTCCAAAAATCCAACAATCCCGCACATGAATGGAAATTAATGCAAATGCATGCTGACTCTTGGAAAAAAGTCCCGAAGAACCATCATTTGCATCGAGATAGGTACCTTATTGCTTTGAACCTTCCCTAGTGAAATGCTATCGGATTACTCGATGCTCAGTGAACGATGTCTTGAACTGACGACTTTTTTGTGTAAACCAAGACAACATCATAAACATAATGACGAATTTGATCTCTTTCAATTCTCACATTGTATTTATTTCGGCGTTGGACAATATCTCGGATTTATAAGTGTTAACATTGAAGCGACCCCCACTTCTCACTTATATAAGTGATTGAATATTAAGACTTAATCCAGGTATAGCCTAAAATACTCCACCATTTTGGTATAATCATCATTAAAAGCATAAATGCTTATCCTACCACACGTCGTTGGAAAATTACTTGGACAACTCTCGATAATGGACATAGAAATTTCCAAGTATAGACTAGATCCGGTGTCAGCTTTGTTGACTCAGTGAACCAAGTTTGTGGGATCTCCACTCATCATGGTTGAGTTACCACCGAGCCCCTTCTTTGGTGTGCGAATTTTTAGTCTCAATCCCCTTACTACGATGTAACTAATCTCTAGCAATGCGTCACCAGATCTGCAATATTTTCCTTCGACTTTGCATAGTCAATGAAGATTATTCTGCTATAGATTAGCTGTCTTACGGTGATGTCTCCGACAAATGGGTCGAGACTTACCGTTATACATTCAACTCTATGCTTTGCCGATAGCCGTCATGCTATCTCAGTGTATCTTTATTGGTGGCACGGGTTTAAGGAATATTCTCCACGAAATTCCGAAGTCATTATGCTTCTTCGTCGGCTTTATCTAGT
The DNA here is from genome assembly GCA_004919715.1 of Linderniella brevidens. NCBI lineage: Eukaryota > Viridiplantae > Streptophyta > Magnoliopsida > Lamiales > Linderniaceae > Linderniella > Linderniella brevidens. The sequence continues at coordinate 2,197,601 of SWDC01000150.1, read as the reverse complement.
GCGATGAACTCCGGCTTCATCGTGAATCAAGCAATGCACGTGTCGGAGGATTTCCAAGAAATTGTCCTCCCCGATGGTAAATATGTAACCACTCATCAACTTGGAGTCTTTTTTCTCTGATGAAAAATGGTTTCGGGTACTATCCTAACTTGCTCAGGTTTAGGTACTTCGACCTTAGGGTGAGTAAAAGCGAATATCCAGATTTTTGGATATCTAAAAATGATATGCGTATATGATCCGATTTAATTCGGATATCCGAATTCCAAATATGCGATTTATTTGGACATTTAAAATTGGATATCCAATTTATTCGAATATTTAACAGCGGTGATACGTGCACAGTTGCTCAGTGCCCAATAGAGCTCAGCCACGCAGCCCCCAGGCGACATTGCCGTACATTCAAGTGCCGTAATATCTTCTATCTTCTGGAAAGATTTAAGTCAAATATTTAAAAGATTTAATTTTTAAATTGAGAGATAAGATCTCAACCACTTAAGGTAAAATATTTCAATCATTTCGGGAGAAAAAATCTCCATCACTTCCCCTATATAAGTGATGACAAAAATAACACATAAGGTGAAATTTTTCAAGCTTCATAAGCTCTTGTAAGCGAACTTCGAAAAATACAATTTGCTCGGAGCAATCTCTCTCTCGGTCTGATTCTCCTCTAGCCATCCGAGGGAGTTCTGTCGACCAAACACACCGCGAGATCGGCGTGACCCCTCTTTTCATCATCCACACAAACATATACGTCCAAGGACGGGATTGGAGAAAAGCTAGTCATCGTCGAGTCGCTCGGTATCATGGCGGAACCTTTTTCTTTGAGGTTTATTGTTGTTATGTTATCTATGTCTGTGCAAATCCGAGCGATCCTAGGGAAACGGGGTCGCCAAAATTTTTAAAATTCTGCATGAGTCTGGGGAACAAGGATTCCGGGAATCCTCCGATCGATCCCAAAAGTGGTATCAGAGTGAAGGCTCGGATCACGATCCAGAGCGTGAAAAAGATCGAATCGAAAGAGGTTAGTCGGAGGCGACCAATGACATGCGTGGCTCGGCCACGGCACGATGCGCGGCTCGCCTCGAACCCCGGAAGGCCGCAGTCGGCCTCGTTGCACGCAAGGAGTGCTCGCCGCTCGGACGAACCAGGACCGGCAGCATCATATTGCTCAAGCCCTGGCATCCCACAAACACCGTGCGCACCAGAGGTGCATGCGTTCGGGCAGGGGCCGCGTACCAAGCAGCGCACCGTGCACACGTGCGAGGGCTGTCCCATGCGCGAAACACTCGTCGTGTGTACCCTCATGCACGCAGCGCAGCCGCACGGCCAACACTTCTGGCGGGGGCGGCCATCGCTTGGACCGCATCCAAACACGCAGCTGCTATGCACGGTGCCCAAGCAGCGGGCAGCCAACGCACGCGGCAAGCACGCACACGGTGCGCATGTGGCTGCTGCCCCGGTCGCATGGAGCTCGCAGCCCGCGACCGTCAAGCAGCAAGCACGCACACAGTGCACGCGCGGCTGCGCCGCGGAACATGCGCAGCTGCTGCGAGCGGCACCGGATAAGCCTGCGCCCGACGTGAACGCGGCCAGCGCCGCGTGGCCACCGCTCGCACAAGGCTCGTCTGCTGCTACGAACCACGCGCGCGGCTCGGGCTTGTTCGCCGGCGACGACGACCTGTGCCGTGACGAAATCTTGGCTTTGGCGAGTCTTCGGCGATGGTCTAGAAAGTTCGGTTGCGGCCGTCCTTGCGTGTGACCTCGATTTAGGTGAAACTCTAACAGACCTAGGCTTGGGCCCGACCCGATAAAAGCCCAAAATCTTGATTCGGATCTTATTCAATTTATTGTCGATGTCATGCTTCTGTGATAACGTATGGCATGAGAATGTTCTTCGAATAACTAGGTTCTATCAAGCTTGAGATTGCTAATTTAAGGGAGTCAGTGCGGTTTGTTTTGAGTTATCAGTGTCAATCCCTCACCTCTGTCGGGAATAGTTTCGAGTGCGTATTTGAAGATGCCGCTCTCCAATACCACACGACTGCCTAACAAAGTGATCCTAAGAGCGGAGTTCTAAGTATGAGGATTGAGCCCGACATTGATAGGTTACACTTAGGCAATTCATACCCGATATGCAAGGTTTACTGTGACGGTTCCTGACTTCCACGAAGTGTTAAAACATTTATTTCATAAATTCGTGCCGGACACGGCTCCGGTCGGTTGAGTGGACCAACAAACCTTTAGGTTGAGGTTTGCTTAGTTTGACGCGTGGAACTCAATGCCACTATGAAACTTTCAACGAGGTTCCCGAAATTCCAATTGGGAGAATGGTTTTCAAGAAAAATAGTGGAAGTCAAGCAAAATTTTAAAGTCCTAAATTTGTGCTTGATGAATATTACATGACCCCAACATGATTAGTTTATGCAGTTATTTTCTTTTTATTACCTTGACAAACCAATTAGTTGTTGTTACACCAGCACCAACCGGATTAGACCAAACTATGTTGGACTGGCTCCAGAATTAGAGAAAATTGTCCTCTAGAGGATATCCTCTAGTTTATGTTTTGCAAAAGCCGGCGAACGCATCGATGTTCGATGAAAAGGTTTACTATGCTTAAGGCATATATTCTTGCATCGATAAATGCAGATTTTCAGCGCGCGTTGATATAGACGTGCTTGATATCTATATCAACTTGGTTGGAATCTATAGCGAGCCCTCTAGGACGCCTCGCTTTCCATTATAGAGAAGCTCTAAGCTCCAAAAGCAAGGAATGTTCAAGCTCACGTGCTTAAGCTTATAGCTTATATGCTATTTCGAGAGGTTGGAACCTCTCGAGTCCGACGTGCACAGGGAGCTGAAATTGACAACTTCCTACACCCGCTACCTTCCTCGTCAATTATCTCATGGTGAATTTGAACTATAAGAAATATAATTTGCAAGATTTGTTGAATATGTTGGTCTCTGCCCCCAAGCAGACGAAAAGACCATGACAGGTAGGTAACACTTATGGCAACGATTTCTCGGTCTAAGAAACCATATCACCATAAATGAGCAAGTTAAGTAAGCCTTAAAGGAGGTATTTCCATGAAAGGTAAGGCGAAGGTGATCGCCAAGCAGCAAGGTCCGAGATCTTCGGACAAGTATCTTCATTCTTAATGGTCAGACCCTTAGAAGAGGGATTGTCCCAAACTGTAGGCGTTTGACGCTAATTTCTGAAATTGATTGTTCTTTAACTGTGTATTTTCACTCAAGGGCTAGCGCTCATATATTTGGTATTTGAACCAATGTTTGAGCCAAAATAGAAAATGTGAATTCTATTACCGCCAACTCGATTGGATCGAATAAATGCTTATTGTGACATCGACAACTAGGTCATGTAGACGACCAAAAGGTTGAGCAGTTGGATAAAGACGACTTGATTATGTTGTCCAGGTTAGATCCATGTCCAACGTACGAATCTTGCATTCTCAAAAAATGACCAAGTTGCCCATCACCGGGTTTTTTTTAAAAGGAAGCACAGACTTGGATTTGATCCACACAGACGACGGTGGGTTGCTTAGTGTAGCAGTACGTGGTAATTTCCACTGCTTCATGGCATTCACGGATGATCATTCCCAATACGGGAAAGTCTATTTGATGAGACGTAAGTTTAAAGCTCTTGAACTGTTCAAGGAGTATAAGGCATTAGTGGAAAAGCATATTAGTAAATAAATAAGTCTTGAGATCGATGAGTTTCATAGAGAGAACAACATCATTTTACACTTTACGCCACCCGAGACACTACGGTGAACGGTGTTGGCGAACGCTGGAGTAGAGTGCTTTTAAACAATGGTTTGCCCATGCTCTGTTACACAAATCTCCCCATTTCATCAGGAGGATACACCATAAAGACAACTGCTTATGTTTTTGAATAAGATCCCGACGAGATCTGTCGAAAAGACACCTTACAAGATTTACAATGGTTGTAAGAAGAACTTGAATCACATTAACGATTGGGGTTGCCTCGCTTTTGTGAAAAAATATCAGACAAATAAGTTAGAATCGAGGTCCTTGAGAGGTCGTTATGTAGGTTACTCTTCGAGAAGATAACGAGAGACCTTTAATCACTCTAGAATCGCTAGTCAATAACGAGCAGTCACAAACGCATACAAAAAATGCACAAGTCGAGTACAGTATCTCACTAGTCGGAAAGATAATGTATAGTACACGTCTAGAACTAGGATGCTAAGACGAAGGGAATTGTCCGTAACGATCCCACTACATTTGATAAGGCTATTTCAGATATTAACTCTGTCAAATAGCTTGAAGCTATGGAAGCAGAAATGGGCTAAATGTATGCAAATTAGCTTTAGTAGATTTCCTTGATGGTTTTGAACTAATCAGCGATAAGTGAATCTACGACAAAAGATTGGATCTGACGGATTGGCAAGCACGTACAAAGCTAGGCTTGTAGTGAATGGTTATAGTCATAAAGAGAGCTTTAACGTTAAGATCTGATAGTTAGACGTAAAGATCGCTTTCCTTAACGAACTCCTCTCAAAGGAGGTTTATTTTTAACCGCCAAGCATGTTACGTCAAGGAGATGCTCATAAGGTATGTCGGCTTACCACTCTATTAACGGACTGAAACAAGCGTAAGTTGTTGGAAATGTTTGATTTGATGACATGGTCGAGAACCATGGTTTCACAAAGAGCGAAGATGGTCCATGCGTCTACAAAATAGTAGTGGGAGGTTGATGTCGTTTCTAGTATTGTATGTAGATGACATCCCTTTGAAGGGACACAACATCAAATTGCTCTCCAAGGTCAAAGCGTGGCTTTCGACCGAATTCTCCATAAATGACTTTGGAGAAGGAACCCAGAGTCTTTGGTTTAGATTATTTAGAGATAGGGCGAATCGAATGATCGGTTGTCCCTAGCCCTTTACTTAGAAAATATCTATATTAGATATATGATGCACGTATTTGAAGGATTCTTACATATGCGACATGGGATAAATCTCTCAAAAGACTATGTCTACTCGTAGCGAGGAATAAAGAGAGATACTGGAATCCCCTATGCGTTCTCAGTTGGTAGTTTGTCGTACGATGTGCTTGACACGCGCCTGACATAGCCTACATTTGAGCGTAGTAATTTGATTTCAAGCTTACCATGATAAAGAACATTAGATGACGGTAAGGAAGAAAAATCTTAGACGGCTAAGGATATGATATAAGGGTTCGGATTTCCTTTTAGACGTGGATAATCGAAATCGAATTTGGGTTTGGGTTTTGCGCTTAGTGGTCGTGCCGTTACTGGGTAAATGCAAAGCAGAGCACTACAGCTGATTCCACCACTAAAGCTAAGTAAAATAGCAGTCTCTGAGGCAGTCAAGAACGGTGTTTGGACAATAGTTCTTAGAAGAACTTTAAGTCATCCCAAGTAATGTGTATCGCTCGTTGCCATTGTGGTACGACAATAACGAGGTAGTTGCACAAGCTAGGGAGACTAGATCTCACAGCAAATACAAACACAAAGAAAGAAAATACTATGTGGGACGTGGGTTCGTTGATAGTGGTTACATAGTCGTGCAGAAAGTCGCGCTCATGGAGAACGTGACAGATCCAGACACCAGGCATAATGTACACCTCGAGGAGGTTAAACTATCATAATGCATGGCATTGAGTGCATGTGGGAGAGTGTTGGAAATGTGCCCTCGGAATGTCATTTCGAGGATTAGATGAATTAGAGTTACAACCAGTGTAATATTCGGATCCGTAAGTTTGTATTCGTATAATCAAGTTTTGTGCTTTGCTCAATATTGAGGCATGTTATTCATTTATCGTATTAATTCTTATATGAGGCATTCAATAAAGAGATAAATAAATAAAGGGTAAATTATGCAATACCCCCATGTGGTTATACCGAAATGCACATAACTACCATATGCTTTGTTTATTGCGCAAAACTACCTTGTGATATCTAAAACTTAGCATTGTATCTCCGATGTTGTTTAAAACTTAGCACAATAGCCCATGGGTTGTTTAAAAATTAGCACCGTAACCCCTGTGTTTTCTAAAACACAGCACGGTACCCCCAATTATTAGGTGAAAATGACAAGGAAGGGATTTTACGTTATTTCCGAACCATAGGGGTTTTGATGCTTATTTTTCAAACCACATGCTATTTACCCATAAATAAAACTCAAACAGTGTGGAAGTGTAGTCATCAATTTTGCTAGGCAGAGAGGGGACACCGATGGACTATTAGCCTCCAGTGTCCACAAGTCTAAATCTTCGATAGGGTGACCGAGTCAATAAGTACGACTTGTTTTTTGACGTGTCTTAAGTGATTGTGGCAGTCATTCACTTTGGGAAGTGAGAGCTTGTGACTGGTATAAGACGAATCGGGGGATTTTCTGTAATTGGACTCTAACTCGTAGTCTTGATCGATCTCATGCTTGAAAATTCAATTGGTCGATACACTGACTATAGTAGGTTGCATGAACCTTAGATCAAAGGGGTCAACGCGGAGTTGGCTTCGGGGTTGACTTGTCACTAGTATACTAGGTCCGATTTGCCAAGTGCATGGGTCAGCGGCGAAATGCGGTCTTGGCAACGGAGTATGATTGCCGACTTGAACCGCCGAGCGGGATTCACATCCTTTACCAAATCGAGATATATGTCCTATGAATATATTGGGGACAGGAAATTACAAAGTCTTTGGCCAAATCATTAAACTAACGCACGTTTGAACGTGGAGGGTAGTTTGGTAATTTTATCTGTCACGATATATCATAATGTCGTGTTCAGTGAGTTTGACAAGGCATGACTCTCACCGACCGGGACATCATTGAAGGGTTTGTACGTAGATGCAATAATCATCGGTTCATGGGACGTACTCAACTCGGGATTGGTTCGCCCGCAAGATTGGCTTGACGCTTACCGAACCCTTGGATTCCTCCCAATTTTATCTTTTGGAAAAATTTAAGTAAATCAAGATTTGTTTTTAAAATTGGGAGATAAGATCTCAACCACTTTCGGAGATAATATCTCAACCGTTTCGGGAGAAAATATCTCCACTACTTCCCCAAGGGAGGACGAAAATCACAAATAAGGTGAAAAATTTTCAAGCTCCATATGATCTTGAAAGAGAATTTCGAAAAACACAATTTGCTCGTAGCAATCTCTCTCTCGGTCCAATTCTCCTTTAGCCATCCGAGGGAGTTTCGTCGACCAGACACACCGCGGGATCGGCGTGATCCCTCTTGGCATCATCCACACCAATATATGCGCCCAAGGACGGATTGAATAAAAGCTAGCGATTGTCGAGTAGCTCGGTATTACGGCTGGAACCTTTTTCTCTTTGCGGTGTACGGTTGTTATGTTATCTATGTTCGTGCACAGCCGAGCGATATTAAGGAAATCGGGTCGCCAGAAAAATTTTAAATTCCGCACGTTCCCGGGGAACACGGATTCCGGAAATCCTCCAACCGATCCCAACACTTCCACAAGACCACTCGACTTGTCCGACCGATCCCCAACACTTCCACAAGACCACTCGACTTGACCGGATGTTCCTAGCCGCCCTGAGCAGCTCTGTGACACAACATCCTCTTATCCAGAGCAGATGCGCCTTCAAAGCACTGCATCGACGGCGGTGCAGCAGTCACGTAGCTACCACACCGCTCAAAAGCGGTGCACAGCCATCTGTCCCGAGCCTACTCTCAGCGACCGTGCATCTTCGACCAGCAACCACATATAGAAAACCTCGCCACCCCACGTCGCTCGCTCAGCCCATATCCGATGCGAACGCGGTGTTGCCTCGTTGTAGACGTGGATATCGGGGCAACGGCCCCGGCACTTGTATCACGCGCCTTCGTCCCACACCGTAGCCCAGTGCCTGCATCGCGACCAGTTTTGTTCAATGTCGTCCATGTGGCTTCGATCTTGCTTCACACATTTCTTGACCAAAAAGCCCCTGAAAACCTTCTGAATTTTCAATGCTGAACCTGAACGGTCCTGTTACTTGGCCCGACGAAGCGGATCAGAATCTGAACGATGTTTTAAATCTTCTCATGCAATGCGCTCTGATCCGTTTGCTGGGTCGGATCGGACTGATAAACGGGTGCAGTAAGGAAAATAGTGGCGGTGAGCTTTAGGCGGCTTTTTTAATTAAATAAGTTATTTTTTAATTAGTATTTATAAAATAAGTTGAAGAAAAAAGTATTAATAAAATAGGCATTTTTGTATGTAATGGATACGAATTAGTAACTATCCATTACATATGAGTTACTTATCTGACCTGGCAACTACGAGTTACAAATCCGACCAGGCCAAATTTTGACTTGTTGACCACATAACTCGTATCTAATAGATACGAGTTACGCATATCTGAATTCAATTAAGGCTCCGCAAATCGGCTCCCACGCTGGAAATCGTCGGAAGTCGTATCTTGTTCGTCGCAAATCGTTGTAAATTGCCAGACTATTTCGTCGCTCAGCCGAAAATATTTAGATTACGAACGCAGTAGGACGAACGCAATAGGAGCCATGTCAGATAAGTAACTCGTATATAATGGATACGACTTAATAACTCGTATTTACTACACATGGAAAAACCCTATTTTATTAATACCTTATTTTCCCACTTATTTTTTAAATACTAATTAAAAAAATACTTATTTAATTAAAAAAGCCGCTTTAGGCGCCATGGGTTGTTACTTTCCTTCTTGCATCGTGTTGGGTGCACTTTATGGCATGAATGAGACTAACAAAAGTTACATCGTTTGGGAAGATGCGTCTCTTCATCTCCTTGAACAAATAAATTGCTTCCTCTTTAGCGCCAATTTCTGTGGTCACTGAATCACACCATCAAAGCACTCACTCTTATTTTTCTTAAGATAACACAATCATCGTTGAATGAAACAGAAGAAAGAGAGCGTCGGTGCATGGCATTTTGTAGATCTCTGCCACGGTCTCGAGTAATCTTCAGGATTTGAGCGTTCTGCTCGAGCGACGACTGCATAATTCGGTCTCCTCTTGGTCTCGAGTCGATGACACAAGCTTGTTGATGTGGAATATTTTATGCTTGATCAAGAAACCCTCGCGCGGACAATCTCCAAATAGTCATGCCAAGAAAATAACAGCTTTTGTCTTTGAATTTGATTTTTATCAGACAAATACACCGAAAGATGTCGTCTTATTGTCAGTATTGTCGGTGGCTAAATTATGGGGACTCAAACGGGTTAGTCGAGGCACGTACGACGTTCGTTGTCCCCAAAATACAACGACTTCTAACTTCGGAATCGCAATACTTTCGACTCGACGAAGTTTTTCTTGCTTCAGAAACTCGGATCTTACTACGAGACTCGGGTCTTTCTTGCTTCAGAAACTCGGGGACTGAGAGTGTTCAATCCTATGAATGCAGGGATCGAATTGAATGATTTTTCCATTTTTCCATGGGTCCTATTTATAGGTTTTGAAAAGTTGCATGGGTCAATTCGTGAAAAGTCATCTCACCAAAATGCAAATGGGCATAACTTTTAGCCAGGGGTAAATTTTGAATAGTCATAACTCTTGGACTATTCCAGCAATACTCTTTCATACAGCCACATCAATGCGTCCAATCAGCGGCACATCGTCCTCGTTAGTGACACGTTATCAGTCCGCCATGTCAGCATTTTTTAATAATAATAATATTATATATATAATTGGACTAGCTTTTTAGTCCAACAAGTTGTATACTGGGATTAAAAAAAATGGAAACGAGGAAAAAAATCTCACGCACCAAAGAGACTACCCTTTCCTTCGAGATTCGAAAGAGTTAAACTGCTATTGTTTAACGTCTTCTGTAATTCCTCCATCGAAAGATAAATTTCTGTATTCCTAGTAGGGGTGAGCATTTAACCCGTCGGACCGCCCCACCCAATCGACCCAACCCAACTCAGACCGCAAGTATCGGGTTGACGACTTGAAGGGTTGGTTTGGGTTTTAAAAAATAAAACCGCATATTTTGCAATCGAGTTTGGTTTTGTATTTTTAAAACCGCAAAAAACCGCACCCAACCGCATTTAATAATATTATACTTTTATTATGTTTATTTAATAGTAAGGAAGTTGGAAGAACATAAGCATCAATGTAATAATGCGAATTGAAAATGCTCATTTAGATAAAAATACTAGCATGCACTAAATACTGATGCAGTTTGAGAGCCGTTTGCAAATGAGCCCACCAGCTGAAGCGCGAAGATGGCATATAATATGCTTACGGAATAACTACACTAACTACTCATGCAGTTCATTTATTAAAATTTAGCCCTCAATGACCGTGGTAGTAATAACATTACTGAAAACAAATCACTCACAGCAATCCACCGACTTGGAATGCCCTCCTCTGAGGATCCAAGGAAATATCCAGCCAAGACGGAAATTGCTGACCCACCTTGCTCCAAGCAACTCGGTGCAACAATTACAAACAAAAATCTCCAGTCCTCGAAAAACCACTTCTACTACACATTCCAAGAAATATACACAACAGCACCAATTGAAGAAGATAAGGTTTAATAATCAGAAGACCAAACCTTCACGAGCACAAATACTAACTAAGCATTACCAATCCAATCTCACCGATGCAACCGAATAGAAAAAGATCAGAAACTTTAACCGCTTCGATAACTGCCGCAGCCTGAGAATTAATAAATTGTGAGGCGATACAATCAGTACAATACTGATTATCATCATGATAGTTCTCTAACATTCTGCATATGTCTGCGAAAATAAAAACAACATAAATGACTGATCAATTACGTGAAATCTAAGGAGGTGGCGAATTTGAAGAGTGATTTTATGATAAGCAATTTGGAACGTGAATGCAAACGACTAATAATCAATCTTAGACAATGTTACTAAAATTCGTCGGGCGCTCGAGCGCCTAGACGTCTCCGCGGCGCCTAGATAGTTTCTATACGGAAGTTATAAAGTATACATCTATTCAATTATTTTTAATTTACATATACTATTATTAAATATTAAGTGTATAAAAAATTATTTTTATAACAATATTAAGTATAAAAATATTAACTGTATATAACATGTTTTCTATTTTTTTATAACATTATTTTTTAAGAATATCAAGTATATATAAAAAAAATTAAGTATATATTTTAAAATTAGTTATTTAAACAAATAAATATTATTTTTATTCTACATATACTTAATAACTATATATAAATAAAAAAATATACTTACCTCTTTCCGCTTTGAAACGTAGAATAAATAAGAATGAATTCATTGACAACTTGTAATATACATCAACAAAATGAACAGTCACACGTTCAAGAATATTTTCTCCGCAAATTTTGTTAAAACACATCATGAATACAATTGTTATTTTTATTTCCATGTATGTATGTGTTAAATTTGGGTTATCGGGGCCCGCGCATACGCGCCGCACGTAAGGAGGGAGTCACCGTATAAGCTTGATGGGGTTCCTTCCTAAAATCAATTGGTGATAGGATGAGTGACCCATCAAATTATATACCGGTTAATTTTTCTTGTCGTAATCGATGTGGGACATTTGGCAACATGTGACATTCTTCACACTCCCCCTCACATGTGAGCCCATTTCTTTTAATCGTTCGGGAATGCCATTCTTTTCGAACCCGCCGTATATTTTTTTTTTTTTAATTTTTGAGTCGAATGAGGAACGCGAATCTTTTCGAACCTCACGGATCCGCCCAGATCTTCTGCTCTGATATCATGTTAAATTTGGGTTATCGGGGCCCGCGCATACGCGCCGCATGTAAGGAGGGAGTCACCGTATAAGCTTAATGGGAGTTCCTTCCTAAAACAATTGGTTTTAGGAAGAAATCTCATCAAGCTTATACTGTTTCTCCCTCCTCCGTGCGGCGCATCTGCGCGGTCCCCGATAATCCAAATTGTAACAGTATGAATATTGCTTAAGTTTAAAAATTAAATAAAAAGTCTGAAAATGATGGAGAGATGGATAGTAATGATTAACATGTAATATAGTGATCTCGTCTTAACTCTTATGCAAGAAGTCCATTCATCATATCATATGTCTCGATAAACATCACTCGTTGAAGATACCCCCACAGACATGACTTTTTTTGAAAATAAAATAAAATAAAAAATATATATTAAATATATAAATCAAAATACAAAATTAAAAAGTACTTTTACCGCAGTAATAGCGTCCAAGAAGATTGTTGACCACATTTCTTGGTTGATCTTTATTTTGCCAGCTGAACATACATGTCGCCCGATAGGTGGGGCGCGGGCGCAAGATTCAGAGCTATCTCCATTTATATCACTTTGGCGTGTCTGGAGATCTCCTCATAGGCGTCCTCAACAAAATCATGTATAAGATTATAATATTGTTAAAAGTGAAAATTGTGACAAGAGCCCAAACAACAGAACGAATGACTGTTGGATTTAAATATCTGGCAATCCGGTTTGATAAACACAAAACTTATTATTGTGTTACTAACATACTTACTAAGTGTGCAGATGAGCTCGGGTCGAAAAATGGATATCAAAAGTGAGCTTAGTGCGAAAAACTGGTTTAGTCAATGCGCTGCACTGATGACCGATACTGGACTGCTCCGATAATGGACTGATCTGGTACTGGACATGTCCGGTACTGAGGACAGGTGCTGGACAGGTCCGATACTGAGGATCGGTACTGGATAGGATCGGTATTGGACATGACCGATACTGGACAGGTTCGGTACTGAACAGGTTTGGTATTGAGGACCAGTATTGGGACAGGTTTCGTATGAGGACCGGTAGCGGACAGGTCCGGTCCTGAGGACCGGTAGTGGACAGGTCCGGTCCTGAGGACCGGTACTGTGTACAAGCCTTCAAAGCACAACAACATGTACAAGTCAGTAATACTGACAGCATTGACCAACTTCTAACGGCTCTTTAATGAGTCTAACGGATATATCAAAGTAGGAAGCCTATAAATACACAAGGGAACATCACAATAAATACGGGTTGTTGTCATGAATCCTAAGCGAGCTGTTTGGAATGATGGGGGAGTTGGAGTTGAGCTTGGAGCTGAGGCTGCGAAGGAAGGAGAAATGATCGATTGGGGTAAGAAGAATAATAGGAAGAAAAGGGCTAAAAAGGAAGTGTTGGGCTTTGGCTGAGATGAATAAAATTATACGGGCCTAAGTTCATTATTTATTAAAGCTATGAATTATTCTGTTTAGCCCATTTATATCTAGTATATATATATAGTACGAGACTTTTGAAGGGTTTATGAAAAGAATTAACCTTGTCTACTTCGTCTCTTTTTATCCTTCTCTGTTATTTCTTCTTCTGATCTTCCTTCTCTTCTCAACCTCCTAATTCCTCATTCCCTTTTTATTTCCATAACAATATGCATTAAACAACAGTGAAAGTTAAAATTACGTAACATAAATTCCACAACCATACAAAATCCCGATCAGTACATCACAACTTGGTATCAGAGCCGACGCATCTTTGGCCATGGCTGAGGTAACACGATTTAAGGATCTTCAGGAAGAGCATAGGAAGCTGGAACAGAAAATGGGGCAGACCGAGAGCAACTTTTTGGCCGCGATTTCTAAGCGTGAGGCTGAAGAAGAAAAGTTGTGGGATCAGTTCACCGTAATGAAGATGGAAATCACAAATAAGATGGAGAAGGTCACAGGTGGTATCAATGATAGGTTTGATGCGAAATTTGATGCTTTAACCAAATCTATTAACAACCTCCAGGCGCAGCTGCTACAGAACAGTGGTGTTTCTATCTTGGGATCCCCTCCACATCCACATACATCACAAAGCCCTTCCGCTGCAAACCATCCCAGGATACTACCGCACCCACACACCTATCAGGGAACATTCGATAAAAATCCAGGCCCACTTACTCCCTCAATTGTGGCTAACCCTGACTCCAGCTATCAATCAAACACTCAGGCTGTGAACTTCAATACCCTCAGTCCGAACCCAAGGATTGATTTCCCAAAGTTTGATGGGAGTAACCCTAGGGCATGGATGCTGAAATGTGATGGGTATTTTAACCTATTGCCCAACATTCCTGATCAACAGAGGGTTATCATGGCAGCTATGCATTTTGAAGGGAGAGCAGCTACTTGGTATCAGAATTTGGCTAATAGGCAGTTCCAATTGAGCTGGGCACAGTTTCTGGAACTAATTTCAGCTAGGTTTGAGGAGTTGAAAGAAGCCAAAATCATTGGGGAATTCAATAAGCTGAAACAGTGTGGCTCATACAATGATTATGTGGACAAATTTGAGGAACTTAAAGCATGCATGCAGATGTTTAATAATAGGGAATATTCAGAGGAGTATTTCATTGCAAGTTTTATTAGTGGGTTGAGTGAGGAATTACAGAACTTCATAATGATGTTTGAAACTAAGACTCTGCAAGAAACTATAAATATGGGCAGATTGCAATTAGGCACCCTAGAGGCTATTGCCAGGCGGAGCAGGGGGCAAGGAAGGGCACTAAATACTGCTTACCCACCTAACAGGAAGAATGACCTGGTAACTAACCCACCCCTACCTAGGCAGGGAGCAAATAGGCCCCCAACCAAGCTACTCACTTCTACAGAAATGGCAGCGAGAAGGGAAAAAGGGTTGTGCTATAACTGTGATGAGGTTTTTTCTCCGGGTCACAGGTGTAAGAATAGGATAGCATTTGTTATTATGACTGAGGATGAGGAGTTGTCCTGCATCCAAGAAACTACAGCTGGGACAGATGAAACGGAGGAAGATGTATTGTTTTCTACTACAACATCAGAGGGTTCTACAGGACCAAACACCATGAAAGTGATTGGGAGTTATATGGGACATGAGCTTAACATTCTCATAGACTCTGGCAGCTCTTTGAGTTTCCTAAGGGCTAACACAGCCAAGGAACTCGACTGCTCATTAACCTCAAGTAAACCCATTACAGTGAAGGTGGCCAGTGGTCAAAAAATGAGAAGTACAATGCAGGCTACCCACTTTAAGTGGGAGATGGGAGGGGAGGAATTTTGCCACCCCTTACGAATCCTAGAGAATGAAGGGTGTGATGTCATTTTGGGAGGGGACTGGATGAGAGCTTGCACTCCAGTCAAGTTTGACTATGAGTGTATGACATTCACATTACACCTAAGGGGCAGGAAACTAAAGATACAAGCTCTAACTACAGAAACCAGGTACAAACTGGTTTCAGGACCAACCTTGAGCAGACTGGCGCAAATACCAGATGCTCAAGAAGTGGAAGGAGCTTACATTATAATGGCCAATCACAATGGAGAAATGGGGGCAGAGGAACATCCACAAATCACAGAGATACTCTCTGAATTCGCAGATGTATTCGAGGAACCAAGGGGCTTACCTCCATCTAGAGGAGTGGAACATCACATCACCCTTAAGCCCGGCAGTATTCCCAAACAGATCGGGCCATACAGAACCTGTCATGCACATAAGAATGAGATTGAGAAGCTCATTAAAGAAATGATGCAAGCAGGCATAATACAACATAGTAGAAGTTCATATGCATCCCCAGTAATCTTGGTGAAAAAGAAGGACGGAACGTGGAGAATGTGTGTGGACTACAGATACCTGAATAGGCAAACGGTTAAGCATGACTACCCTATACCAGTGATAGATGATCTTTTAGATGAGCTGAAAGGATCTAAGATTTTCACCAAAATAGATCTCAGGTCTGGATATTTTCAAATCATAATGAGGGCCGAGGAAAGACATCTTACAGCTTTTAAGACTCACAGTGGGCACTATGAATTTCTTGTAATGCCTTTTGGCCTAAGCAATGCACCTGCCACATTTCAGTCCTTGATGAATCAGGTATTTCAGGAGCAGCTGAGGAGGTTTGTACTGGTTTTTTTTTATGATATCCTCATCTACAGCAAGGACTGGAAGGAACACTTGAAACACCTCAGAGTGGTGCTGAAATTACTGAGGAAAAATTCATTATATGCTAAGAGGAGCAAGTGTCAATTTGGACAGACCCAAATTGAGTATTTGGGCCATGTGATTTCACAGCAAGGTGTGGCAACTGACCCAGAGAAAGTGGCCTGCATGCAACTATGGGCAGAGCCAAATAATATTAAGCAACTACGGGGTTTTTTGGGGTTGACTGGTTACTATAGGAGGTTTGTCAAGGGTTATGGACAAATCAGTAAACCTTTAACCAACCTACTCAAGAAGAATTGCTTTATCTGGACGGATGAAGCAGGACGTGCTTTTAGGGAGCTGAAGGAAGCTATGACAACCGCACCGGTGTTGGCTATGCCTGATTTCACTCAGCCCTTCATAATAGAGACAGATGCTAGTGGCTATGGGGTGGGGGCTGTATTGATGCAGGAAGGCAGGCCTATAGCTTACATGAGCAAGGGACTGTCCCAGAAAAATCAAGCCATGTCAATCTATGAAAGGGAGTTTTTGGCAGTAATGATGGCTGTTAAGAGGTGGAGGCATTATCTAGAAGGTCACAAATTTATTATAAGGACAGATCAGGAGGCTCTTAAGTACCTAATGGAGCAAAGGGTCTTATCACCCCTGCAACGAAAGTGGATGGCTAAACTCATGGGGTATGACTATGAGATACAATATAAAAGAGGGCTGGAGAATAAGGCTGCAGATGCATTATCCAGGAAGGGGGAGGAACTTATCTGTTTTGGCACCACCACAATTGTGCCTAGTTGGATACAAAGGGTTATTGCCAGCTATCAAGATGATCCATGTATCAAGGGGGTCCTCACTGCCAAAATAGTGGACTCTAACTCTTACCCCTTGCACTCCATCACAGAGGAAGTTGTCAAATACAAGGGTAGGATAGTAGTGGGGGGTGACCTAAACCTCAGGAATGACATAATGGCTGCAATGCATGATTCATCCATTGGAGGCCACTCTGGCATACAAGGGACATACATGAGGTTGAAGAAATTATTCTATTGGCCAAAAATGAAGGCTGATGTGGAGAATTGGGTAAAAGGGTGTGAGGTATGTTGCAGGAACAAGGCAGACCACAGCCCCTATGCTGGTCTTTTGCAGCCCCTCCCTATTCCAACACAAGCTTGGACACATATAACCATGGATTTTGTGGAAGGATTACCTAAATCAGAGGGAAAGGACGCAATTTTTGTTGTGGTGGACAGATTGACCAAGTATGCACATTTTGTAGCCTTGGCACATCCTTACACAGCAGAAACTGTGGCTAAGGTTTTCATTGCTAATGTTTATAAACTTCATGGCCTACCCACCTCCATTGTGTCAGATAGGGACAAGGTGTTCACTAGCTTATTTTGGAGGGAGATGTTTGGAAGACTCAAGGTGAAGCTGAACATGTCAACAGCTTACCATCCACAAACGGATGGCCAAACAGAGAGAGTCAATCAATGTTTGGAAGCCTACTTAAGATGCATGACTAGTGATCACCCTAGAAAATGGGTGCAATGGCTGCCATTGGCAGAATTTTGGTACAACACAAACTATCATACTAGCCTAAAGGTCACTCCTTTCCAAGCCATCTATGGATATCTACCCTCGCAACTTGCGTTGGAACCCTATATGGGCACTAACACAATTGAGGCAGGGAATTTCATTCAAGACAGGTCTGATTTTTTACAGACTTTGAGGGAAAACTTAACCATGGCTCAACAACGCATGAAGGTTTATGCAGACCAAGGTAAGAAAGAAAGGAGTTTCGAAGTCGGCGAGAAGGTTTACCTCAAACTTCAACCTTTCCGGCAGAACTCTGTGGCACTGAGACGGAACCTAAAGCTGTCCGCTCGATATTTTGGGCCTTTTGAGATATTGAAGCGTGTGGGTCCTGTGGCGTACACGCTCGAGCTGCCACCAAACTCTAAAATACATCCTACTTTCCACGTATCCCTGTTGAAGAAAATAGTTAGCTCTCGAGCAAATTCTTCTGAATTGCTACCAGAAATCGATGAAGAAGGTAAATTCGAGGTGGCACCCGCCATAATTTTGGAGAAAAGAACGATTTTTAGAAGGGGGGAACCAATACCTCAGTGGCTTGTGCAATGGACAAATGGAGGACCTGACAACGCAACCTGGGAGGATGAGAAGCACATCCGCACGAAGTTCTCGCAGGCAAATCCTTGGGGACAAGGATTTCTCCAAGGGGGGAGAAATGTCATGAATCCTAAGCGAGCTGTTTGGAATGATGGGGAGTTGGAGTTGAGCTTGGAGCTGAGGCTGCGAAGGAAGGAGAAATGATCGATTGGGGTAAGAAGAATAATAGGAAGAAAAGGGCTAAAAAGGAAGTGTTGGGCTTTGGCTGAGATGAATAAAATTATATGGGCCTAAGTTCATTATTTATTAAAGCTATGAATTATTCTGTTTAGCCCATTTATATCTAGTATATATATATAGGACGAGACTTTTGAAGGGTTTATGAAAAGAATTAACCTTGTCTACCTCGTCTCTTTTTATCCTTCTCTGTTATTTCTTCTTCTGATCTTCCTTCTCTTCTCAACCTCCTAATTCCTCATTCCCTTTTTATTTCCATAACAATATGCATTAAACAACAGTGAAAGTTAAAATTACGTAACATAAATTCCACAACCATACAAAATCCCGATCAGTACATCACAGTTGTCTTAGCATAGAGACGTTAATAATAAATGTAGGTTGTGAGGTTACGGCCTACAACTGTTGCGATTGACCTTGTGGGGCAATCATGGTTGCTAGGAGTTTAATTAGCGGAGTATAGCGAGGCTATATTGTGTAAATCTAAGTTAAGGAGGCTGTACATCGTTGTAAGTAAGTCGAGTCTTTTAGTGGAACCTTCCTTGCGGGGAAGAAGGGGAGACGTATGAAATTGATCTCCGAACTTCCATAAACAAATTATGTCTTCACCACATTGCATTCATTCATGTTCTAGCATGCATAGTTGAAGCATTTTATTTGTTCGATAAAATGCTTCAACCAAAACCGGTCTTTAACTTGCATAGATTTTGGTGTATTTTCATAAGCCCATAAAACCTATTTTAAGAGGATTAGGTCGAGTATTTTCCGCTTGGTTTAAAACTCAAACTCGCTAAATCTCTCGGTGCTAAGTTATTTTCAAGAACCCGAGTTATTGCAACTCAAGTATGTTTCAAGTGTTTAAAATAAAATAAATTTTCGAAGTCTTATATTAAAACACCGGTCCCGGTCTAACAAACTGACAATTACAAACGAGATTATCCAAAAACAAGTGTAAAACACTATACAAGCGTACAATGTAAAAGAATAAACTTATCTTTATGAAGCTGTAGAAATGATTTTAGGCCGTAAACCAGGGACTAACGAAAGAGGCGTATGTCAAATTAGTTTGATGTTATGAAACTTGATGAATAGAAATCGGACATGGTGCAATTTTCTGCTCTCTTTGCATGTTTATCAAACTTTTGTTTTGAGTGTAGTGTATTTCAAGATTTCTTTGTACACATCTTCCGCGAAAATTTTTGAAAAATATTATGAGATATTCACAACACGTTTCCTGGAAAGCTTCTAATATTCTTCTTAATATTGATTCTAATGAAAGGGGTATCATGGTAACTGTTTCGTTTTGCATCTTTCGATCATTCACTACGTCAATGACAATTTTAAATTTCATTACTTATCCATTATTTATATTTTTATACTTCGGCTCCAAACCCAACTTATTTTCCATCACTGTCCGCTGTCGGAGGGGGTCATTTTTTCAGAGAGAACATACAATCTCTATATCTGTCCTACAACTACAACTGAGGTTCGTCGAAAACAATGCTGACACAACCAACAATGTCATCTAGGTGTACAATGATTTTACTTCCATAACTTCAATGATATCCGCCAGATGGAACATAAATTGAAGAATACTGAATGAGCATCATTATCAAGTCCCAGAATGCACAGAAGACTAGTGGGAAGTCTCTTTTATCTCACTATCATGCGTCTTGATTATCATTTGTAGAGCAAGTTTGTTAGTCAATTTGTATCTCATCCTATGCGGTCATATCGTTCTACTTTGAAACGTAGTTTAGATAATAATTAATACACTGGTCACTTTTGACCTGCCATCCCAACCAACAAAATGAGCAGGCACACGTTCAAGAAGATTTTCTCTATAGAGTTTGTTAAAAGACTTCATGATTACAATGTTATTTCATGATTACAATAGTGTTTAAGTAATGTTAAAAGTTAAATAAAAAAGCTATCTAAAAATGATGAAGAGATGGATAGTTATGGTTCCAAATTAGCTCAGACGTGTAATGTATTAAACTCTTAACTCTTATTATGTAAGAAACCAATTTTTCATATCATGTGCTTTGATAAACATCATTCGTGGGAGAAACACGCAGATGCATGACTCTTTTTTAAAACAATAACAAAAAAAACAAAAAATAATTAAATATATAAATAAAAATACAAATTCCTGATGGCCTCGCATAGACATTTTTGGCGAGCTGATGGGCTTCGTTTACAACAATATCAATCCAGACGAACGAAAGCGTATCTTGATATTTCTCGGTTTATGTTTCCACAAATTCCTGCAGTGAAAAAGAATGAGAAATAAATAAAATCTCAAATTAATATAATCTCTGGATTCCATTGGTGGCACCAATTGGTGGCACATAAATATGACACGCCAACGTAAAATGTGATGTGACATTGATTAACACGTTTTGCTTGGCTTGCTTTGTCACATTTTGTGTTGACGTGAGATGTCTATGTAGCACCAATTTGTGCCACATAAGAGGTGCCCATAATAATAAAAGTTAATTGCATCACATTGTTGTCGTTTGAAAAGTGAATATGTGTATTCCTCCGAGTAGCTTATAAGAATATGTCTACTTTAATTTCATTATTGGGGATTTTTACATTTTGGTCCCCGATGTTTGGCCTATGGGCGTTTTTTATCCCCCATTTTCTCGAGTTACAGTTTCCGTCCCCAATGTTACCGATTTTGGGTGTTTTTGATTCCTGACTAACTTAATCGTATGTTTGGAGGGAATTTAACACGTTACACGCACTTGATTTCACTCTTTCGAACTTTCCGTTTTCATATTACAACCCTAAAAAGGTGCCCACGTCGACTTAAACGTTCATAATATCCCATTGTTATAATTGAATCGTTTGTTCAAATTTATGCTATAACTCTCCCCCAAGTCTTTCATTCCATGTTGAAGAAGATGGTTTCTGAACATTTAAGTCGATTAAAATAAAATCAAGTTCGTATAACATGTTAAATTCTCTCCAAACATACGATTAAGTTAACCGGCGGACAAAATCGGTAACACTGGAGACTGAAACTATAACTCGGGAAAATGAAAAACCAAAAATGTCCATAGGCCAAACATCGGGCAAAAATGTAATAATCCCTTCATTACTGTATGTGTTGGGCGCCCGCAGATTAAAAAATTTCGACGTCAATCAACTATTTATGCAATCTCTTGTATAAACAAAGAGCCATCATCTTCAAATATTGTCGAAAACAAACATGTATTCTTTAGGGTGAAAACTGAAAGGACATGATGATTGTGTCCAGAAATTGTCTGATCATCCTCATCACTTGCACTTACAATGCACGAATATTCTTGATGAAATTGAACCTGATGTATGTTCAATTAAGACATGACATTTGAAAACAAGATATAGTTTAGCAATCGAAGTAGTTATGTGATATTAATTTGTATTATACAAAATAAAAATACTATTATGGTGTTATCATAGTTTGAATTAAAATTCGCAAAAAAAAAAAATTAAACAAATATATGTCAAGTCCATTATTTTTACATATTAAAGTTTTTTTTAGAGACACACAAATAAAGGGAAAAAATAAAAAAATATATATAGTTCAAGGAAAACGCATCAAAAATTCATAAAACATCATGTTTTATGAGAAGGCACGAGGAGCTAGCTGCTTGTCTGTTGTGGCGGTTGTATATGCTAGCAAGAGCTCCTCTTTATGAACTTGTGATGGTTCTGAATCAGCAGCATCAAAATCTAAGTCAGATGTATGATCGCTAGAAATGTATATCCAACTCATATGTGTTTCAGCTGAGAAAAAAAAAATTAGGCCATGGAACCCCAATAAACAAAGATTAAAAAATATTTCAGAAGCTATTTAAGGATCCATAGAAAACAAAAAGCTAGTACCTTTCGTGACCAGCAATATTCCATATTTGAACCTTGATGAGATTATCGCCTACTTTGATGCTCTGGTAAGGGAATTCAACTCCAACAATCGGCTTAGAGCCTAAACAAAACTCACCTAATGCAAACCTCGAGGGCAGATTTGTTGCTAACAGCCGAATCTCCGATTAAGACGGCCTTGGACAGATAAGCACACTCTTTATCAAACAAATCCTCCATCAAATTGCAGTTCGTGGGCGATCAAACGAGATGAATTTATGAGTCTGAAGAAGTCAATAATGAATTATTATTATTTTTCTGAAAAAGGGGACTAAGCTTTTGATTGAGGACGATCATTATGGAAAGATTTCTTCATCACGTCCAATAAAAAAATAGCTAGATAATGTAACCTGAAATGAAAAAGAAAGGGAGAATACCCAAAATGGTCCCCGATGTTTGCCCCATGGACCAATTTAGTCCCTGATGTTTCGCGTGGACTAATTTAGTCCCCGATGTTATCGATTTTGAACCAAATTGGTCCTCCGTTAACTTTTCCGTCAATTTGGATGGAAATATTCCACGTGTTACCACCGTATTGGCCGGAGAATTTCTCGCTCTTTAAAAACATGAATTAATAATAAATTAAGAAAAAAAAAAGAAATATGAATTCTCTCACCCAAAAATAAATAAAATTAATTAAAAATATTAATTAAAATTAAAAAAAATAATTTTTTCTTTTACTATTTACTGAAAATTTAAAATATTATGAAAAATAAAAATAAAAAACTTATTTTTTTGTTAATTATTAAAAATAATAAAATTGAAAAAATTATATTAAAAAATATTTATTATTTATTATTAAAAGTAACAAATTATATTAAAAAAATAAAATATTGTACTTATTAAAAACGAAGTATAAAATAAAAACAAATAATGAAATAAAAAATACAAAATATAAATTTATATTTATTAAAAAATAATAATCCGCGTCCCCATACATCTATCCTTATTTTTAACTAATTTATTTAAAGTATTTTAATTTTTTTTTCGTTTTTTTGTTATATATTTTTACTATTTTTAAGAAATAAACAAAAATGTAAAAATCAATTTGGAAATATACTTTTATTTATTTTATTCTTTTTAAAATTTTTAATATTGTTTATTCATAAATAAGTAAGACAAAAAACAAAATTATTTATATTTTTATTTTTTATTTAAATCTTTACATTTTTTTTCTTTTCAAATATTTTTCACTTTTAATAAATAAGTAAAACGAAAAAAATAATTTTTTTATTTTTATAATTTTTATTTTAAGATTTTGATTTATTATTTTAATTTATTTGCTTTTCTCTCTTTTTTTCTTTTTTTTTTTTCAATCTAAATAATTATTTAAGTTTTTAAAGAGGGAGAAACCTCTGACCAATACGGTAGCGACACGTGGCATATTTCCATACAGATTGATGGAAAAGTTAACGGAGGACCAATTTGATTCAAAATCGATAACATATGGGACTAAATTGGTCCACGCGAAACATTAGGGACTAAATTAGTCCATGTGGCAAACATCGCGCACCATTTTGGGTAATCTCCCGAAAAAGAAAGATAACCGAATCAAGAAACAAATAATGCAACATCAACAACAATAGAGATAGAATCATAACCTAAATGGTTAGTCCAAAATTGCATATCTACGGCGTCTTTGGATAACAGCGTGTACGGCGCCGCTGCAATGCCTGCATTATTACTGAACAACAAAAAGTTATACGAAATAGTAATGAACGTAGGAGAAATGTTATATATTCCTTGAATGATTTGAACACGACGAAAAGACCCGACACGAACCAAAAATAAAATAAAAATAAAATGAACCAAAAAAAAAGACTCGACATGAACCAATGATAGGATGCAATTTTGAGGAATCGAATCTTGCGAGCTGGACACGAGAAAAGTATGATGAACTTATCTCCTTCGGGTCACACCGAACAATTTTCGGTATTCTATCCCCTCAAACCGAACCGACCCTCAAACAACAATATTTAGACGGAGGTTCGGGCCTCAAAACAACACTGGTGGAGCGCTTTCTTCGGGCTTCATGGCCGGGCTGGTGGAGGTCCAGGCTACGCATAATGGGTTTTTCATGTTTTGATTCGAATCGGCCGAGGTGGTATCATCAGTGTTGGAATGCGGCCTGTGGCTCTATCTTCTTTGAAGAATGACGGCCGAGGATGAGCCTTGAGAAGAAGGAGCACATGGCAATCCCGACTTGGGTGAAGCTCAGACATGTCCTGTTGGAGTTTTGGACCCTGGATGAGCTCGAGCTAATGGCAAACGCGGTGGGGCAGCTGCTGTTTGCAGACGGCATGACGGAGCAGCTGGAGTGAATTAATTTTGCACGGGTAAGTGTCATGAAGGACCTGGTTGAACCTTATCTAGGAGTTTCAGATGCAGCATCCTATGGAGGATGGGGGAAGTGTGGGAACGGTTACGGTTCGAGTCTAATATATGTGGCGGCCAACTAGGTGTGAGACGTGCACGACATTTGGTCATGGGGCGCAGGGCTGCCAGGTGCGGCATGTGGTGCGGTCTGTGAGGGTTCTGCGAAGGACCCGAGAGGTGGGACAATAGGAGTGGCGGCTGGTGGGGAGGGGGAACCCTAGGCCGCATGTGCCGGAGACGGAGGAGACGTCGGCTGGGTCGCCTCGGGCAAAGGCAGCTAAGACGGGTGCCACTAAGGCAATTGCATGCCCACCGGTGAGGAATGCATTTGCTGTCTTGGCACACTTGGGGGAGGACGATTCGCTTGTTTTACTTGACCATACGGGCCCTGAGCATTAAGCCCGCGACGGGGTGTTTTTATGATTTTGCTCGCAAGTTGGAATGTGCGGGGTCTCAATAAACGAGACCATATGGGGGCAGTGGGGGATCTTATTGCGCGATTTGACATTCAGTTGCTTGGGCTTCTAGAGATGCGGGTTGCCCATCAAAATGCGTCGGACGTTTCGAATACGATTTGGCAGCATTGGAAGTGGTTCTTATTATGATGGGGGCCTGGGGATTAGGATCTGGGTGGGTTGGGAAGATAGGTATGTTGTTGTGGAGGTTGTAGGAGTCTCCTCTGAATATGTCCACTGCAGCGGGTTGCATTGTGGTAGTATCTTATTGCCCATGCAGAGCCATTCTCGTCCCATGCATGGCCGAAGCTTGGCAACTTCAATGTGGTGATCGACGAGGGGGGTCGCTTGGGGGTGCGCGAAATGCCCGTGATTGTGATGCATTTGGCGATTATTTAGTACAAGTGGACCTTACCACGGTGCTCATGCGGGGGTGCTTCTTTACTTGGTATAATCAGCAGCTTCCTCCAGAGGGTATATGGCGTCGTCTCGATAGGGTGGTGGCAAATCAGACGTGGTTTGTGCATTGTCTAGATGTGCGGTACCGCAGTGAGCTGTCGAGTACGTCGGATAATTGTCCTCTAGTTCTTGAGGCCGAGGGGGCGGACATGAGATGATGAATGTTTTGGTTCGATAACTTCCTCACAGTGGATCCGACATTTTATTGAGCTTTAAAGCTATTCGACATAATGGATATCATGTTGAGACTGCAGAAAAAGCATATGTTGAATATTTGTACATTACAAAGGGGGTTTCAAATGATAAAAGAATTATGGAAACATTACATTCTTTTGACTCTGGGTTGTATTACACATATCTTAGAACGATCGAATCTTATGCTACCGTAAACCAGAAGTTTACTAATGACATTACATTTAATGTTGGCATGACCGGTTGGGCCATCCCGGTGCAATTATGATGCGGAAAATAATTGAGAATTCATTGGGCATTTAACGAAGAACCAGAGGATTCTTCAAAGTAATGAATTATCATGTGTCGCTTGCTCTAAAGGAAAGTTAATTATTCGGCCATCACCAACGAAAATAAAGAATGAATCCATAACATTTTTGGAGCGTATACATGGTGATATTTGCGGACCGATACATCCATCATGTGGACCATTTAGGTATTTCATGGTATTAATTGATGCATCGACTAGATGGTCTCATGTATGTTTGTTATCAACACGCAACATGGTGTTTGCGAGATTGCTTGCACAAATAATCCGACTAAGAGCACATTTTTCAGATTCTCCGATAAAGAAAATACGCCTTGATAATGCTGCTAAATTTACTTCCAAGGGATTTAATGATTATTGTATGTCTATCGGAATTGATGTTGAGCATCCCGTGCCACATATTCATACGCAAAACGGTCTTGCAGAATCGTTGATTAAGCGCTTGCAATTAACTGCAAGACCATTATTGATGAAGTTGAATCTTCCCTCGTCTTGCTGGGGACATGCTATATTGCATGCAGCAACACTAATCCGCATCAGGCCAATAAGTTATAATGATGTCTCCCCATTACAAATGGTTCATGGTCAGGAACCAGATATTTCCCATTTAAGAATTTTTGGATGTGCAGTATATGTTCCAGTCACCACAACGAACAAAGATGGGACCTCAAAGGAGGTTGAGAATATATGTCGGATATGAATCTCTATCGATAATAAAGTATTTGGAACCTCTAACTGGAGATTTATTAATGGCCAGATTTGCCGACTGTCATTTTGATGAATTGAATTTTCCGACATTAGGGGGAGAAAAGAAACAGCTGGAGAGAAATGTTGGTTGGAATGAAATATCGCTAAATCATTATGCTCCTCGAACGAAATAATGTAAACTAGAGTTCAAAAGATAATTCATTTACAGAGTTTAGCTAATCAACTGGCAGAAAGCTTTACTGACCTTAAAAGAGTGACAAAGTCACAAATACCAGCTGTTAATGCTCCTGCAAAAATAAATGTTCCCGCAGAACATATTATCGAGCCTAAGCCACAGCTAAAGCGTGGTAGGCCCTCGGGTTCCAAAGATAAAAATAATCGGAAAAGAAAAGGAGCAAATAATAAGAAGAATGGTCCAACCGAGGATTTATCGACTAGAGAATAGTCGATGGGCATAAAAGATAATGAGAATGAAACTCATGTACTTGAACGTTCAGAAAATAATAATAATGAAGAGATCTCGATAAACTATGCCCAAAATGGAATTAGATGGAACCGAGATGAAGTCAACGTTGACGATAAATTGTCATTTAACGTAGCGTTACATGAAATGAATGAGATTAATGAGAATGAGGATCATGAACCAAAGTCTGTACAAGAATGCAGACAAAGAAATGATTGGCAAAAATGGAAAGATGCAATCGAGACCGAATTGAAATCACTTGAGAAATGAAAAGTTTTCGGACCTGTAGTCCGTATACCAAAAAATGTAACGCCGGTTGGATATAAATGGGTTTTCATTAGAAAGAGGAATGAAAAGGGCCAAATTGTAAGATACAAAGCACGGCTTGTTGCACAAGGTTTTTCGCAACGACCAAATATTGATTATGAGGAGACGTATTCTCCTGTTGTGGATGCAAATACTTTTCGTTATATAGTGAGTCTGGCAGTAAGAGAAGGTCTCGATATGCGTCTTATGGATGTTGTCACTGCTTATCTATATGGAACAACTGACAGTGACATATATATGAAGCTTCCCGAGGGATTTCAGTTGCCTAAAACTTCAGGACCCAGAAATGAGTACTTAGTTAAGTTGAATAAATCGCTTTATGGATTAAAGCAATCTGGGCGAATGTGGTATAATCGCCTAAGTGAATTTTTAGTAAAAGAAGGGTATCAGAATGATCAAACTTGTCCCTGTATATTTTTTAGAAGATGTAAAAATGAGTTTGTCATTATAGCAGTCTATGTTGATGATATCAATATAATTGGAACTCCTGAAGAGTTGACCAAAGCTGTTGATTGTTTGAAAAGAGAGTTTGAAATAAAAGCTCTTGGAAAAAGGTATTGAAAAGAGTGGAATATTTGTACATCAAGAGACTTATACGAAAAAGGTATTGAAAAGATTTTACACGAATGAATCTCATCCAATGATTGTTAGATCTTTAGACGTAAATAAAGATCCCTTCAGACCACGCGAAAATGATGAAGAGCTACTTGGTCCTGAAGTATCATATCTTCGTGTTATTAGAGCACTACTGTATCTTACGAGTCATACACGACCTGATATAGCGTTCGCTGTAAACTTATTCCAAGATATAGTTCTTCGCCGACTCGTAGACACTGGAATGGAGTTAAACAGATTTTTCGATACCTTAAAGGAACATCTGATATGATCCGATCTACGAAGAGTGGATCAGAAAGTCGTATAAACCCCCAAGCAAAGAAAGTTTCACGTAGCACCCTTACGCGAGACATTAGGAAGACGGTACTCGCGTATAAACGCAAGTTAATAGATCAATTAGGAAATTTAGAGTGTAAAATGTCCATTGCCTCCGATATATGGAGCGATCACTGGCAAGATCATCATTACATGGGCGTTACATGCCATTGGATTGATGACTCTTGGCAAGTACAGAAACGCTTAATTGCGTATAGGGAATTTGACACAGCACACACAGCTCAAAACATCGCACTTAAGCTTAGGAGTATCTTATCGGAAAATAGGATACTCGAGAAGATTTTCTCGGTATCCTTTGATAATGCGAGCATTGAAGATTTGATTAAGTATTGTCGATCGTCATTTGGCGGTCGATTCTTTCATGTGCGGTGCTTCTGCCACATACTTAACCTATGTGTTCAGGACGCACTCACGCATCTAAAGGCACACGTTACGCCGATACGAACGGCAATTAGTTACATGATGCGCCACTCTTCTGTACTGAAGAAGTGGAAGCGTCATTGTAAAAGTTTGGGAATCACGCCCAAGAAGTTTGCCTTAGATGTACCCAATAGGTGTAATTCCACCTACAAGATGTTGAATACGTCGTACGAATATCGCCACACTTTGAGCAATTTCTACGACGAAAACCCCGAATTCGGGGTAGCATTACATCCTACGATGTGGGACGGATGCAACGGCATATGTGAAATACTTCAAGTATTTCACGATGCCACGAAGGAGATGTCGGGAACATATTACCCGACATCAATCTTAGCATTAGATCATTGCGTTAAAGTCGCATGCATTCTAAACGCTTTTGTCAATGACGAGATAGCGGGTTCGGCCGTTTTAGCCATGAAGGCTAAATGACTGAAATACTTTTGGGAACTACCCGATATCTTCATCATTGCGAAGATATTAGACCCCAGAATACGCGTAGAGGTGACAGATAATTTTCTGGCACTATATTACCAGTCCATTGCGGCTGATTCTAGTGTTATCCCCGATAACTACAATATTCAGGTTAGAAATATAGGGTATGACGCTCTAAAGGCAGTCTTTAGAGCGTATAAGACCGATATTGGCCAAGACCCAACTCGATCGAGTTCGAGTCAATTCACTAGTAGTAGTAGTGCTAGCGGTAGTGATCGCTTAGCCTCCTACTACAACCTCCTCAACACGAGCAAACACCAAAAGTCGACGAACCCGTTCATAGAGTTAGATAACTACTTGTCGACCACTTTTGAGATCGCCGAGGACGAGGATCAGTTCAACGTCCTCAGTGGTGGTCGAAGATGTCGCCAACGTATCCAACGTTGGCGAAGATCGCTAGGGAAATCTTTGCCGTCCCAATTTCAACCGTCGCGGTTGAACAAGGTTTTAGCATGGGCGGCTTAACTTTAAGTGAAAGGCATTCGAGGTTGACGGTAGAAAACGTCGAATACCAATGCCTTCTCGATGATTGGACGAGAGCCGAACATCGGACACAAGATTTCACGAATACCGATTCGGACGACGACGTATTCGACGACACCACCGGCACCGAGACTAGTGGTGGCGGCAATGGCGGCGACGACTAAGAGTAGAGAGAATAGAGAATCTCCGAAAATGGCGAAAGATTCAAGCCCGAAAAAAGATAAGTCCTTAATTTAATACTAATCTCATTGTATTAATTTTTTTATTTTATATTTTTAAATAATTACTTACACAGACAATCTTATTTTTCAGCCAACGTCTCCAAGAAATCGCTCGCGTGACGACATCCAAGCCAACGACAAAGTCCGAAAAAGATAAGGTCGTTAATACTATTTTCATTTTTTAATGGCGATTGTACAAAAAAATATTATCTAACTAACTTCTATTGTACATTTTTTTTCAGAAACCGATTATCGACTGGCGTTGGCAAATGGTGATTGAGATTCAAGTATTCAATGAACAACGAATAAATTTTTTTTCCTTACTTTGTATTTTCGACTTTGTAAATTTTAGTTGTAAATGTAGCTTCAGTTTTGTAATGAAATTAATTTATGATGATTAATATTTTTAAATCGAAACCCTTGTTATATACCGAAAAAAACATAATTGTGTCCCGAAAATTCGAAAACTATTGAAATATGCACTATAAATTTAAAAAAAAAAACATAAAAAAAATAAATAAAAAAACCTGCGGATGGTTACCGCCGGATACCCTTTGACCGGCGGTTGACCAACCGGCAACCGGAGACAGCCAACCGGCATCCGTCTCCGGCCGGTTGGTCATTTCGACCAACCGGCAACCGCCGGTTCCCAACTGCAGGTTAACCGAAATCAAGTCTAATGAAGTAACCAGGGATCGCATAGCGCAGTGGATTAGCGCGTTTGACTTCGGATCAAAAGGTCTTGGGTTCGACTCCTACTGTGGTCGTGTTTTGCTATATTTTTATTCTTCACTGTTTTCTTTTTTTTTATATCCTTTTGCTCTTTTATCTTTTCTTTTTTATCCATTTGCTCTTTTTTTTTCTTTTTTCTGTTTATCCTTATTTAATTTTCTGCTATCCTGAGTTTCTTTTTTCTTAATGTTCTTTCCATTTGCCTTTTTTTCTCTTTTTTTTTAGAAGCTATTTCTCATATATATCTGTCGTAAGTTTTTTCCTATGTTCTGTTATCCTTTTCTTTTATGTTCTCATATTTGCAATTTTTCTTTCTTTTTATTAATCTTCATATGTCCTTAACTAATTTTCTCATTTCTATCAAATTCTTGCAAGTTTTCTGTTATAAAACAATTATAATTGGACAAGAACAGAAATATAAACACGGGATTGTACAGAGATAATAATGTTTTCGATATGATTCAATACAAATACATTGGTCTATTTATAGTAGAAAAATTTCTACTATTTCATCTAACATTTACAACATTAAATACATCTTATCTTATCTTATCTTATCTCATCTCATCAACAAGTAACTTTTACAACATTAAAAATATCCACATATTATTTATAATAATGTCATAATACTCCCCCTTTGATGTTTTTCAAAGAATTTGCCTCGTTAAAACCTTACTAGGAAAAACCCAGTGAGATAGAAACCTAGTGAAGGAAAAAGAGTACATATATCCTTTTGATATGCTTTCATTTATTGCCTCATTAAAAACCTTACTGGGAAAACCACATGGGAAAAACCACAGTGAAGGGAAAAAGAGTGCAACGCGTATGTTCTCCCCCTGATGATAACATCATTATAAATCTCGGAGTCTTCGAACTCCAATTGAATATACCAATTTCCTTAAACTAATTGGGGGAAGTGCTTTCGTATATAAATCTGCAAGATTTTCACTTGATCGCACTTGTTGTACATCAATATCACCATTTTTCTCCAAATCATGGGTGAAGAAAAATTTCGGTGAAATATGCTTTGTTCTATCCCTTTAATATATCCTTCCTTTAATTGACAATACATGCCGCATTATCTTCATATAAGATCGTTGGAAGTAATTTCTCAGAAAGCAACCCACAAGTCTGTTGGATATGCTCAATTATCGATCACAACCAAACACATTCTCGGCTAGCTTCATGAATAGCGAGAATTTCCGCATGGTTAGATGAAGTAGTTGTTAAAGTTTGTTTCACTGACCGCCATGAAATAGCGGTTCCACCATATGTAAATAAATAACCTGTTTGCGATTGAGCATTATGTGGTCAGACAAATAGCCAGCATCTGCATACCCAAAGACGTCTTCGTTGTACATGAACAAAAACGTCGAACTCGCACTGGGTCCTTGTCCGGTAGCGGACGAACCCGTACCTGTAGCCCCGTGCATTTGACTTTGACTTTGACTCTTAGTAGGATGTTTTGAGCGGATATGGCCGGTAAAATTGCCATATCCGCCCCCTTCTTAAAAGGGTACTCCTTACCACAATAATTACATATAACTTTAAATAAATCTTTATTTTCGGTCGGTACCTTCTTGAAGTGTACTGCGAAAATATCCGAGCGTAGGGCGGCGGCGGCGGCCCGTGCTTGGGTCTCGGTCGGCGGCGTCGGCATCGGAGTTTCTTCCGGTTGGTCCCGTTGCGTGTTGCTCGCCGTTCCATCCATGTCCGAGCCGAGGACGTCACTTAGGTCGAGCATAATTTCGGGGGAGTCGTCATATTGGTAGTAGTCATCTAGCGATGAACTACCAACAATCTGTTTCCCCCTCGATCTCGAACTCGATCCTCGACGACGGCTATCTATATCTAAAATAAAATATTAGAATAAATGTTCGATAAAAATATGTGTAAACTTACGAAAAAAGAGGCGAGTAAAATTCGGAGCGCCGTGTAGTAGAGTCGGGCGGGGATTGATGCGTGTAGTAAAGCCGGGCGGGGATTGATGGACTAATATTTTAATTAGTTTATTTTTAATTTGTGGACTACAACGAGGCTGAGAATTACGCGTTTTGAGAGTAAATAATTGAGAGAAAGAGATAGAATTGAGTTGTGATTTTTTGAAGAGGGGGTGGGGGTATTTATAATTTTTTTGGGGTAAGTAGCCGTTGCAACCGCCGGTTGCAACGGCTAGTTCTTTAATTTTTTTTCTCTAAAGTCTAACGGATATATTAATTATAATTTATATATTATTATATTTTTTTCGTATTATATTATATATATATTTATATATTAAATATATAAATATATATTATACATACAACCGCCGGTTTGCGGTTTGGGAAATCCCAAACCGCATGGAACCGGCCACCCGCGGCCGCCGGTTGCGGTTACAAACCGGGACCGGCGGTTGGCCGGTCGGAACCGCCGGTTCCAATTTGTTTTGAGCAAGACTATACTTCATGATATATTATTTGTAATTATTAATTTTTGTTTTCTTCTTCCGTTCCCACACGCCTTTAAACTCCTACACTAGCATATAGCTCGATCATCTATACTCTTTTATTAATGATGAGCACATTTTAAAAACTGTCATTTTGGTGTATCAATCAACCAATTAGAATTTATTTGTAATTAATAATTAAGAAAAAATAATACAATTAACCCAATTCTATTTTATTTTGTTAAATAAATAATAAAAAATTATTACAAACATAACCATCCACTATTATTATGATATTCAAATAACCTCCCACGCACCTCCCATGCACGTTTACCTTCTCAATTAATTATTTTTATTTTAAATTATTTTCTTTCTTTACACATTGGGTGTGCAAGTATATTAGTTACTTTGTAGGCTAGCCATAGTTAGCAAATTAGAATGTCTTCTCAGCCATTATTACTAGGGTTAAAATCGGAAACTAAACTATTTAGTCCTTATCATGATTCATTCACCAAATGTCACCAACCTAACCCCATTTAATTCTCACTATGTAACTACGTAAAGTATTTCAATATTGTTATAAAAATATTATCATAGTTGACTATTATATTAAGCTTATCCATTAACTATAATTATATTAAGATTATTATAATATTAGAAATATTTTTTTTCACATAATCAATTGGACAAAATATTACAACGAAGACAAAAACGAAACTACTGAAGATAAAGAACAATATTAAAGAAAGATAAATCGTTAATCATCAAATGCAATCATTCCTTCAGATAGTATCATCTATTGTTACATTGCTTGAAAATCGGTTTTAGTACGATGTCCATTTCTCATATTTTAATATGATCATTCAAATTATTTTTGCAACAGAGAGTGTTCTCGGCCACCGAGGGGAGGAAACAATCCAAAACACTCGAAGAAACTCCCATGGGGAGAGATACGATCGCCCACAAGGAGAGAAAGAAACTCTCAAGAAAGGAGGAGAGACTCCCACGACGGAGAGAAAAGCTCTTACGCGATGAGAATAAAACTAACAAATCCAGATACACGATCTCCAATATCGGAACTCATGGGAGCAGATTGAGGATCGGCGCTGCGGCAGATGATTGGATCTGACCCATATCGATAGGCGAACTCCTAGATCTGAACTCAGGGCGGAAGATGGACACGGATCATGCCATAAACTGTTGACGGAGACACAGATCTGTTGATTGAGACCATGATCGAGCTTCCTTTGACGCAAAGTTGAGGAGGTAGGAGATCGAAGGGTTGACTGCCCCACCTCCATTAACGGAGGAGGGGGGAGAAGATATCTTTTTTCTTTTTTCGTCAAGGGTTTTGAGAGGACGCAACGATGGGTATAAAGATCGAATAGTTGAATGCATATATCCGAGTGACTTGTGGTTGAATATTAGAGATATTAGAGAGATAAAATATTTCAAGATTTTAGTTTACGATACAACTATAATAATCTATTCATATAACTTACATTTCACGATTACAAAAATCATCGAAAATCCGACATTGCTCATGACATGGATTAATCTCCACCACGTAAGATTTTCGACAATTTTTGTCGGAAATATGACTGGAGACCTAATTCTTTTGCAACATACGAAATTCGTGACCTATTTTTGCAATTATGGATCCTTGCGAATAAAAAACGAAAAACCAAATTATTTAGTGATCTAATCTTATAGTTTTGTTGTGGTCAATTTCCTCGATACCATACGTAATACCATATCGAATGTATTTGTTGTGACCAATTTCTAATAAAGGTAAATCACGTTAATCTCCTTGATAAATTATGTTGTTGACTTTTTACGAAAACCTATGAAGTGAATGATACTTTCCCACCTATTAACCATACAAAGTTGTCCCTGACAAATAAAAAGAGATGAATTCAATGAGTGTTCTGCCTGAAAAATAACTAAATGCATTGTGAAGTTTAACACACCAGTTCATTTAATTCTTTTTTCTTACATAGGAGATAGCTCTAATTCTGTTTTAAAAAAAGAAGAGTATATAATTAAAGAAAAAAGGTCGAGAGATTTTGAGTGTTATCTTGAGTCTGACTCTGAAGTCTACTCGTTTTCTATAAATATATATATTTAATATATATTTATATACGTTACTCAATTTCATATTTTATATTTGTCTATATCTTCACGGATAGCCATGGCTGCTATTGGACCTCAAAGTCGTCGAAGCCAAAGCTGCATAAATGTAGCAGCAAACAATACATGCACATGAGACTTCAAACATGAGGCTACCATCTCTAACTTTTCATCTTCATTAAATGACACAGATTCAAAGGTAGTAGTAGTTAGTTGAGGAGGTAATAACAACAGCAATAATAATTAAATAAAATTAAAACCCCCCACTTATCAACTGTCTATTTATATTTCCCTAGCTCCCCACCGCTTTCCAGCACCTCCTTCTCTCTCTTTCATGCAAAAGAAAACCAATCCACTGTTTTCATTTCTGTAATAAAAAGAAGTCTTTTAAATGCCCTAAAAGAATTTATTGCTCTCACCTGCAATTTCCAGCCGTTATCTATTCATATACACTCTTATAATTCTTCGCCTCCACACAATTCTCAAACAAAGAAAGACAAATTTCATCAATGGCGTCGTCGTCGTCTCCTTATTCTATGTTGTTCTCATCTCCCCATCAGCTCTCACCGTACTACCACATAATCTTCTCGGCCCTGGCTTTGCTCGTGTCGGGCTTGATCTTCTTCGTCTCCAAGAAGTCAACGTCGTCGTCCAAGAAACTCAACCTACCGCCTGGGCCTAAGGGGTACCCCATCGTGGGCAATCTCTTCCAGTTTGCTCGCTCGGGCAAGGCCTTCTTTGAGTACACCCGCGAGGATCTGATCCCCAAATACGGGCCCATCCTCACCCTGAAGATGGGCACGAGGACCATGATCATCCTCAGCAGCGCCGAGCTGGTCCACGAGGCCCTGATCGAGAAGGGCCAGGTGTTTGCGAGCCGGCCGAGGGAAAACCCAACTCGAACCATCTTCAGCTGCGACAAGTTCACCGTGAACGCGGCTCTCTACGGCCCCACGTGGAGGTCCCTGAGGAGGAACATGGTGCAGAACATGCTCAACTCGGCGAGGCTCAGGGAGTTCAGGTCGGCGAGGGACGTGGCCATGGACAAGCTCGTGGAGAGGATCGGGTCCGAGGCAGAGGCCAACGGCGGGATCGTATGGGTCCTGAGGAATGCGAGGTTCGCCACCTTCTGCATACTCGTGGCGATGTGCTTCGGGATCGAGATGGACGAGAAGATGATCGAGTCGATCGATCAGATGATGAAGACGGTGCTGATGGTTCTTGATCCGAGGGTGGACGATTACCTGCCGATCCTCAGCCCCTTCTTCTCCAAGCAGAGGAAGAACGCCCTCCAAGTGAGGAAGCAGCAGATAGACATGTTGGTGCCGCTGATCGAGAGGAGGAGGCAAGCCGTGCAAAACCCGGGTTCCGACAAGGCTGCCGCTTCCTTCTCCTACTTGGACACCCTCTTCGATCTGAAGACTGATGGGAGAAAATCTGCGCCGTCCGATGCGGAGATCGTGACGCTCGTTTCCGAGTTCTTGAACGGTGGGACAGATACGACGGGCACTGGGGTCGAGTGGGCCATCGCTAGGATCGTTGATAACCCAGGTAATAATTAACATATATTTCCAATTGTTATCGTACTCTTTATTAGGAATAGATAGCGAAATGATGGAAAAATGTCTTCTATTCTCTATTAGTTAATTAAGGACCATAACGAGAAAAAATAACTATACATTACATTACATCACATCAAATTTCTCCTTGTGGCGAATGAGGGGTTGATTTTGTGGTAAAACCATCCTTACTTCTAATAAAATGTCTTAGATTCTATTCTTATCTCCATCACGAAATAGGAATTACCTCTGTTTATGAGGAGTTTGTTGAGGCTAACTTATGAATGTCCCTTCCGATTTCACATTAGCCTGTCAGCCAGGGTTTGCCTATGATGGCTTATGGTTTGCATGATTTTGCAGTGGGCGTGTGGATTTATACATGTCTTGTGGGGTCCGGTTTAATATAATTTCTCCTTGTGCTTAATATAATTTCTCTTTAACACATAACATTGTGTCTGCTTGCCCCCTAGAAATCCAATCCCGCCTAGTCGAGGAAATCAAATCCGTAGTAGGATCGAAGCCCGTGGACGAAAAGGACGTGGAGAACATGCCCTACCTCAACGCGGTGACCAAGGAGCTCCTACGCAAGCACCCGCCAACCTACTTCTCACTCACGCACGCCGTGATCGAGCCGGCCAAGCTGGGGGGTTACGACATACCGACGGACACGAACGTCGAGATCTACATCCCGGGGATCAACGAGGACCCTAAGCTCTGGTCCGACCCGGAGAAATTCGACCCGGACCGGTTCTTCATGAATCGGGAGGAGGCGGACATAACGGGGGTGAAGGGAGTGAAGATGATGCCCTTCGGCGTGGGGAGGAGGATATGCCCCGGTCTAAACATGGCCACGGTCCACGTGAACTTGATGATCGCAAGGATGGTGCAGGAGTTCGAGTGGTCGTGCGACGACAAGATTGACTTCTCGGAGAAGCTGGAGTTCACCGTCGTGATGAAGAATAGTTTGAGGGCTAGGGTTAAGCCGAGGAGAGCTGCATGCTTAGGTTAGTTAATAAACCGGTGTTATGAAATGGTTTGTTGCTTTGAAGGATCAATACATCTTAAGTATATTTATTATAAGAGATGTTTAAATTGAGTATATGTTTTTTTTTTTTAAATTCTTCAGGGATAGGATGGATGTTTTGATGTTTTGCACTTTTCTTTCCTTCTTATATTTGTTTTGAATAATTTGCAATAATAATTCTATTTGCCCTCGTTCATGTTTGTTTAATAATGCGTTCTCATATTCAGTTTAGCATCATTATAAAAATTTGCATGTCTAGCACTGAAATATACAAAAACAATAAAAGATTATAATGAAAGAATGTAAAATAGGTGGACTTGGGAGAATAATAAAGAGCGGAACACTAACAAAACTGTTGGTTTATTGATCATATTATAATAAATGTTACCATTTGAAGCTCGAGTTGGTGGATGTTATTAATTGAACACCTACTTTTTACTTTCCTACTTGAACTTTTCTTTTGCTTATTATTATTTTTCCGACAAACTTCGTTTTAATGTCGCCAATGTAGGTAGTTTCTAGTCATATGTACTATGTGTCTCAGCTAACACTTCAACCAGTGGCGGAGGGGAGTATAAGCCTACTAAGGTAAACTACTCTATGTCCATGTGGTTAAATTTAAAATCATACGGTACTGCCTGGTGGTATGTAAATGTCACGACACTCTCGGTTTAGATAATATATCATCATACCTCTTATGATTTAGAAAACATATCACCGTACCCCAAAAAATGAAAAATGGAAAGAATGTGAAAAGTTAAGTAAACCACGAGTTTTATGTTATTTTAGAACCATAAGTTTTTTGTGATGAGTTTAAACTACGTGAGTATTTTATGATTTTTAGCTTATAAATAATAAAATTTGTCTAGTGTTCAAATCTAAATAAAAACTTCAATGGAGTCATCGTACCAAATTTAACTAAAATAGGGGATTTTTAAATTTTTA
Source organism: Linderniella brevidens (assembly GCA_004919715.1). Taxonomy (NCBI): domain Eukaryota; kingdom Viridiplantae; phylum Streptophyta; class Magnoliopsida; order Lamiales; family Linderniaceae; genus Linderniella; species Linderniella brevidens. The sequence continues at coordinate 2,158,748 of SWDC01000150.1, read as the reverse complement.
TTAAAAATAGTAAACAAAAAAATTTTAGTGGGTCATTGGGCCCCACTGGCTATGATCTCACTGCCTCTAACGTAGCTCCGCCAGTGCCTTCAGCTCTGAATCAAAGGCTTACAAGTGAAATTGATTTGAACACACGAAATGATAGCGAAAGGTAAAATCCTAAGTTAAATACTTTTTCCACTGGATATTGGTGGGCGGTGTTGGTAGTCTATATCTGAGGCCATCCCAATGAGGTTACAAGACCCCGAACTCCCCCAATCCATGAGTTCAATATATAAAGGTTAATTTAAACTCAAATGCGATCACAGATTTCGCCACTCATGATATCTGCCCCGAATCCATACCAAGTCCAAACCCACCCATTGCACCATTTGACTGGGTTTGGACTAGTCCCAAACGAGGGTGGTTTTATTCGTCCGATCTCACTCATTGTCATGCCTACTTAAACATAATTCCTTAAATTTTGTTGAGCATATCTCTTACTAAATGACTACTTTTATCAAATTTGTTCTTAAATGAGATTAGTAATTCATGCAAATTATATGCACCTGATTAATAAAACATTTAATAAAAAATTTAAAAATTATTAAATAATTGAAGTAAAATAGTAGATAAATTTTAAATTTCTATTTATTTCAAATAACATATAAATTCTATTTATATGTTATTAATGGTAAAACAATAATTGGACTCAAATTGCCATAGTAATTTGTCGTACGAGGGTGTCTCCCTCTTAATATAGTATATGAATTGTCGCAAATTCAAGACTTATAATTGTTTTCTAATTAGCAAGTCCCCGCCTTTAACGATCGATTCATGCCAACATAGTCCTCGCTCCCTCGAGTGCTTTGCTAACATGATAAGCCTCCACGAATCCCTGCCTTGTTTAAATAAGGAAAAAAACAGGATGGCGATATAAAAGAATGAACTGTCAGATTCGCCTACCCGACTTGTCGTTATCTTTATTAAACTCAAAGATGTACACAATATCGGAGAACACTTAGACATACTGAACTGAACAAGCCTCGACCTAACTTTCACTCACACGAAAACTAGAAACAACAACAAGACTCGAACAACCTATTTTACTCACGAGGTTAGCTTCTAAGTCCACTCCGGGATCTTAATTACTTGCTCGCTCAACCTCCCTTGTGAACCCTACTCGGGACCCCTATTTGTTCTCGGTATGTTGAGAACGCTCGAACCCTCGATGCCAACGAGAACTATACTTATGAAGATGTGTTTTTGCTCCCCGAAAGTGATCGAAAGGTGCTATGAATTTCGTCACCTTTTGCAGCTTGAAAATGGCCCTATATATAGGCCTTGGGCTCGCATTTGAATGGCTAAAAGATCCCCAAAAAATCTCAACAAACTCGTTCGAAAAGATCATCCTTAGACTTGGCGTATCTTGACTTGTTCTCCTCAAAATATCTCAACTATATTGACCAAATCTTCGACACGTTCAAACCAAGTCTCGAGCGTCTCTTTTGCCATGTCGAGTATGGTTTGATTCTTCCTCTCGGCCATAGAGTAAATGTTCGAATTGCATGCGCCACAAATGACCTTTATCCTCCAAGTCAACTTGCAAACATTTTTCTTGAATCGTCTCCAGGTTGAGTTTGAACATTCGGTTCTTTTCCATCTCAACTCCTGCAATCATTCACCCGTGTTTGTTTCCTAGTTGTAACGATCGATCCTTCATGAATACCGAGCACCCCTTCTCGAGCAATTGCCTCATGCTTAAGATGTTGGTCTTTTAAGTCTGGTACGAACTTCGACCAATCCTTGTTTGCCATCGTTTTGAGATAAACATTTTCTCGGCCTTTGACTTCTATTTTTTATGCATCTCCAAACGACACGTGGTCGTCCTCGATCTTCTTTAGATTCGTAAAGAGATGTTTGTGCCCACTCATATGATTGTTGGCACCGGTGTCAAGACGCCACACCATGCCGTTGCCCGGTGTTGTGTTCCTGAGCGTCATTAACGTAACGCCTTTGACTAGATTGCATTTTCTTCGACCTTCATATCGGACCAACAGTCTTTCGCGAAGTGCCCGAACTTTCCGCAATTGTAGCATTCAACACTCAGTTGATTTGATCGACCGCATCGTCTTTGTGCTTGACACGCTCAAATACTAGCAAGTGTACTAGGTCGTGTAAGTAGTATAAAACGGACGTGAGTCCGAGTATCGAATCCACAGAGACAGCTCGATTAATTCTAAAATATTATTCATAAATTTAATTTAGACTATAAAAGATAATTTTTTATATTTTTGAATGATTTGATAAAAGAGATAAAAACAAATAATGATAAAGAAAAATAAAATAAAGTGTGATTAAAGCACATAATCGACACAGATTAATCCTACGTCTTCATGCAATCGACTTTACCTAATCAATATAAATCTAGTTAAGGTAGAAATACCTAACATACGTGCTACCCGTATCTAGCAAACCTATGCAAGAGTGAACCAATAAATTATATTACTATATGAATATAGTTACTCCGTACGCATTCGTCTTTATGAATTTCCCCGAGTTTAGACTTTCGGCGCCTAAGGTCTCGGAAACCACACATACGAAACCGAATTCCATCTCTGATCAGTTTTACGTCGTGGTATTCCTTGTTTATTGTTTTAACCGGTCTAATCACTTTTTCATTCTCATAAACATATCAAGAATCAAACATATGGTTATCAGGCATACGCAGGCATTAAACGCAAACAAGAAATACATAACTCTACTTATACGTTTAGATAAATACGAATAACATTAACAGGAATTCATAATCCGGCCTAATATGGCCTCAATCACAAAAGAAATTAAGCTAGCATGATCTTAAACGAAAACAACGACGAAATCATAGAAAACATCGTTGAAACGTCTAAATAAAAAAAATTCGTCCCTCACGGTGATCAGGTTGTCACGCCGTGTTCCCTCGGAATCTCCTGTCGTTGCCCGTATATGCGCCCCTTCGTGAGATGCTTTCGGGTTTTGGGGCTGCGCTGGCGAGAAGGATGAGAGCTTCCTGGTGTGAGCTGCGTGGTTGGGGCAGCTGCTTGCTTGTGTGCTGCTTGATTGTGTGCGGTCGAGAAGGGAGAGAGTTGCGTGGTTGCTTGGAATTGAGGTCCTTGCTTCTGTAATTGTTCGATTGTTCTAAGCCGTATCTCCTCTCCTTATATAATAATTCTCTTGTGGTTGCTTCTTGAGCAAGAAATCCTTTTTAAATTTAAATTTCTGTTCCGATTTTTTCCACAGCATATCTCGCTCGCCACGTTCCTAGTTTTCAAAATCAAAACAAAATTACACATCTGCCCGAAAAGTTTTTAAAATTGAAAAAGGACCTGAAAAGACTTAAATAAGAATGATTTTACTCATATATTTATCAAATGAGAAATAACACACAAACATAAGATTTTCCATGATATTCAGATAAATAACAACTAATAATATGCTTTTACGGGGTATAATTACTACTAAAATCCTAACTAATCAGTGCTCAACCTCATCCTCTTCAATTCTGGTTACTGGTTTGTCCCTTTTCTTGGTAGTATCCTCGTCCTGGACCTGCGTTTTGGTCGAAACCTCGTCCTCGTTGGCCACACCCTCTTCCTCGAACGTGTTGTGTATACAACGCCTTGTTTTCTATAACTAACAACTTCGTCTGTAGAACCTCGTCCAGAGACTCATGCTTTTGGTTTTTCTTTCGTTGCTCGTGAGGTTCGAGTGAACCAGAGAGTTCATCGACCATCATTTTCTCAAGGTCTTTAGATTCTTGTGTTGTGAACACCACATTCTCGTACTCCTTCGTCAGAGATCGTAAAATTTTCTCGACGATTCGATCATAAGTCTCACAGTTTCCCTTCAATTGGATGATGATGATTTGCACTCTCGTTATCTTATCGGAGACACCTTCGCCCTCCTTCATTTTCGTCATTCGAACTCGCCACGAAGAGTTTGCAACCGTATTTGTTTTACCAGGTCGGCACTTTTGTATGCTTTCTCCAGCGTATCCCAAACTTCCTTGAAGTTTTTCGCCCCAACTATCTTCTCGAAACCGGCCTTGTCTACGGATTGGTAGATGATGAAGAGCGCATTCTTATCTTGTATGCGAGAATCTTTTTCAACGCCTTCAACTTGTCTGGTATCCGTCGAGCTTTTCGGGTTCGGTATGTCCATTTTCAACGACATCCTATACATCCCGAGGGACGAGTAGTACCTTCATCTGAATGATCAAGTTGTCGTAGTTGGATTTGGTGAGGCGTGGAACGGGCATTTGGCCACCGGCTGCTCCGACGAACGACATGGCTCTGATACCAATTTTTTATTTGAGGAACTCACTGATTGAAATATGCGACGAAGAGAAATGTTCGAATGATTTTGAATACCCAAAAAATTGTTGAGCTCACTCTCCTTTTCTTTTCGGTTGCTCTCTGCTTTTTTTTTCAGCTTGCGCTCGTTACTTGCATGGACTAGATGGACACAATAATTTTTTTATTACTCACTTCATGTCTCTTAGACGCATACACACCCACTTACATTATATTTATAAATATAAGCTTGCCTCTAGTATAAGATAACTATGAATTAAATGATACATCACACACATATTCTCAATAGATTTGATATTATCCTTACTTCTTCAGCCATGTTCACGCTTGGTCCCGTAGTAATTAATTTGCCTGCTTTGTATTTTCTTTAACTGTTCATGTTCACGCGCTGAGATTATTCAACACCTCTGCAAAGGTCAACGCCTCGGACCACCTAGAGGCAATTTCCATCGCCTCACCTCGTTCACCGCCTAGATTTTGTTGGTTGTGTTTAAAATCCTGGATCGGAATAATGGTGGGCACGGGTGTAACGGTGCCGAAGAGAGGAAGAACCCAACAAATAATACTGCTAAAGAGAAAGCGATGGCAGAGATAGAAAGGTATATGCATTACTACGTGAGAGATGTCACTCGAACAAGAAATCGAGGATAAAGGCTGTGTCAGATTTGGTTCTTGCAAGGAAAGTGCTAATCCCGAAGATATCTGACATGCAAAAGGACATGGAGACGGGGCTGGGCTTTGTTGTTGAAGCTTGGGAGCAACTCATCGAATGCAGGCGTTCAACATGTGTCTTAGTGAAGACCACAATCTCAAGTTTTCTGAGTTCTTGCATGGCCAAGCGGAGTCCGTGTTAGAGAAGATTCATTACTACGTGGAGATTGAAATATGTTAATGTTTACATTGGCAAGTAGAGCCAACACCTGAGTCAACATTGGCTCAGACATTGGTCCATTTCTAGTTTTGTCTTTCATACCCGAAAATCTTATATAATTTTTGATTTATCACTGCACGAGTTTTTGGGAAGAAAGACAAAAAGGGAGAGATTTTAATGTTGACATTGATGATGTGGAAACAATATTTGAGTCAACATTGTTTGACCCAGACTTGGTTCATCCTTGATTTTGTCTTTCAAATCCAAAACATTGACCCTATTATTGTGGCTTTATTTACGAGTGTGTATGAGTTATTTTAGGAATGGATATGATCGGATAAAGTGGAGTTAGTTGGAGCTAAAAAGAAGGTGATGCATTTATTTAAAATAGTGAATGAACGAGTCAAACCACAACTACCACGAAAATAGAGCACGTCCGTCGGAGTAGTTGGGATTGCAGCTATATAAAGAGGAACTCCGATATAGAAGAAGCATGACGAAAAAATGCACATATAGTGTGACAAACGAGTAGAAAGAAACAACGAGAGAGCTCTCACCATATTATTTTCGTCAATCTGTTTTAGCCAAGTATTTATCTTCACACTTTTGAATAGAACCTATTTTCTATACGTATTCTTTGTGTGAAGATCAACTGAGTTCTAATACTCTTTTCTAGGCTAAGTTTACTATGTTTTGATAGTTGTTCTTTTGATAATCCATTCTAGTAGTGAAATTTGCCTTGAAGGCGCGTAGCAAGTTATTTAAATTGATGCGTATTTAAAACTGTGTCTGCGTCGTTTTATAACTAAGTTTATTTCCGCTGTGCAAAAATATTTTGATCTCGAGTGTTGTTTCAACATTAGGGTCAACATTTAAGCTTTTAGTTTGAACTTAGCTTATTTCCATATCCATCGGATTTGTTTTTGAAAATCCACTTTGTACCAATGACGTTTACTTCACTTGGTCGTGGAACCAAAGTCCAAACCTGATTTTTATCAAATTGTACAAGCTCTTCTTGCATAGCATTGATCCAAAAACTGTCCTAGAGGGCTTCAAGAACATTTTTCGGTTCAATTTCAGAAAGTCATGCATACATTTACCATTGTTCTATAATCTCTTCGTGGTTTATCCCTTGTTTTCCGTCCTTAATTTAATCTTCCAATGATCTGATAAGAGTGATGAGATTTTTGAATCCTAGCAGGAGGATCTCTTGGAACATTCAAGTTTTAATCTTCAGTATCATGTTCAGGAGCAAAGGTAAGTCGGGTGTTGAGTCAACATTTTAGCTTCCATATCCTCTGCTCGACCAACCGTAGGAACAACATCTGCAATAACAACTTGAGGAGTATTTCTGCTAAGGTCAAAGGAATCATCAAAACAATATTCACTGATTCTTGGATAGTTTTCAATCTAAGATTGTAAACTCGATAAGCTCGGTTATTAGTAGAATATCCCAAGAAAATTCATTTGTCACTTTTTGAATCAAATTTTGTCCAATATTCACAATCATTCAACATATAGCAAGAACATCCAAACACATGAAAATATGTGACCGTAGGTTTCATACCCTTCAAATCTCATAAGAAGTTTTCCTTTGTCCCTTGACGAAAGAAAACTCTATTGGAGATATGACAATGTGTTCAATGCTTCAGCCTAGAACCTTTTAGAAAGGCTCTTTGATTGGAGCATTACACGGGCCATTTCATAAAGAGTTATATTCTTCCTTTCGACTACCCCATTTGGTTGAGGTGTTTTAGGAGAAGAAAACTCATAGATAATAATACCCTTTTTTATCACAAAATCTTTAAAAATTGATTTTTAAACTCTTTTACCATTATCAGACCTAATACGAAAAATGGAGCACAAAAAGATCATATTTTTGATTAAGAAAAAATACCCATGAAAACCTCGAAAAATCAAATTCTTCTAATTGCCTCATGCCGAATCAATTGTTGTAAGGTTCTGTAATTGACATGGCCCAATTTATTGTGCCATAGAACAATATCATCTTCGGTATTAGAGAGTTTACATACATTTTTTCTCTCATCTTTATCACCAACTTGTTAGCAATTATAACTTGATCTTTTACCTGCCATCACACATAAATTCTTGTCATTAAAGACCTCACAACATTCTCTATTGAACCTTACGTCAAGATCGTCGTTACATAATTGACTTATGCTTATTAAATTAGCAACAAGTCCATCAACCTGGAGGACATTCTTTAGGGCATGAAAGCCAACCACATTGAGTTTGCCACGTCCGAGTATTTTGCCTTTTGCTCCACCTCCAAAAGTAACTGTACCATTATTTAAGGGAGTATAGTCTATTAAGTAATCATTGGTACCAGTCATATGGTGTGAACAACCACTATCAAAGTACCAAGATCCTGAAACATTAACTTTTAAGGACGTGTAAACAACTTTACATTGAATTGACGACTTTTTTACCCAAACTCTCTTCTGACCTGATGAACTCCAAAAACCTCTATTCTTATGATTAACATAATTTAAACTAAGGTTGTCTGAAATATCTCCAGACATTCTCTTCAACATTGATTTCTCAATGTTGGAGCGAATGTTGGATGAGTTTTCAGTCAATATATGCTTTTTGGAAATCACATCTTGTTTCCAACAATAAGGTTTGATATGTCCAGGTTTAAGACATAAATGACATTTAAAGCTTCTAGTCATGGACTTATATGAAGAAGATTAGAATTATTATCAAGAATATGCTACAATTTGAATCCTAAACCATGTTTAGAAGTGTTACCGAAAGAGAGTACCTCGTCAAGTGTTGACATGCATTTATTCATTATTGAAAACGTTGAAGCCTTGTTGACTTGCATTTGCAACTTGTCAATTTCTTTGTCCTTCCTGGTCAATAAAGCTTCCATCTTGCTCATCCCATCAAGCAAGCTATTAATTACCTTTTTGTTGTTAAGATTTTCTTCAGTCAGCACTTGAACGGAATCCTTCAGTTTCGAGATTTGGCTTCTCTGATTCGTCCACTCTACGTACAGTCGTTTGTACGTTTCTTCCAGTGATTCACCATCCTCGGCACGTTCTAAAGGATCAACTGTATCATCTAACGACAAGGATTCATATTGTTGGGTTCATCATAATCAAAGATAATATAGTTTTCAGATGTTAAATCTAATGTTGGATCAACATTTGTTATCGCATTAAATCCAACATGATGTTCTTCTTCTTCGTTGTCAGAGAAGGTTGGATTAAGAACTTTTGTCCATTGGGCAACCTGATCTGGCTGGCACATCTTCTCATCATCAGAAAAGCTTACCCAATATCATTTTCCATACTTGCAAAGAATATTAGCAGATTCATTTGCAAAATGACCCCAGTTTTGACATTGGACAAAGTCCTTATCAAGCTTGTTAGCTTTCGCTTTATCAACATAATTTCTTCTGTTGATAGGGCGATTAGGCGAAGATGAAGACTCTTTAGCGTTGAAAATATTCTTGAGTGTTGGACCAACATTCAACTCCCTCTTTTTCAATAACTTCTTCAACTTCCAACTATCATAGCCATATCCTCATCATTGTCAGGATCAACCTCAGATTCAACACCTGAAGGTTGAGAGACTATAACATGACTTTTACCTCTTGACGCATTTTTCTGAACATCGAGATTGGTCTCGTAGTTCTTCATAATCTTCATCAGGGTATTGAAGTCGAGTGTGGCTAGATTGTGCGTTTCCTCAACCACTGCTACCTTCACATTACACTTCTCAGTTAGTGACCGAAAAGCCTTAGAGAATAAAACTTTGATTGAAATCGGTTCACCAAGACTATGACACTCGCTAGAAATATTCAAAAGTTTTCCAAAATAGGTAATGACATCTTGATCTTCCCTCATACGAAGATTTTCAAATTGGCTATTTAAAAGTCACAACTTAGTGTCTCTCACACTGACATCACCCACACAATACCTTTGCAACATGTCACATGCATGTTTCACATTGGTACAGTTTTGAATGATTTTGAACATAAACATATCGATCGACGAAAAAACGGCATGTAAGGCTTTTCATTAAAATCGGTTGTTGCTCTTTCAAGTGCAGTCCATTCGGCAATGGGTTTGTCAAACACTTCTCCATCAACATCAAGAGATGTTATAGGAGGGGTATAACCATTGAGAATCGAATCCCATGCACGAGAGTCGATAGACTTTATGCATTGATGTATTCGAATTTTCCAAGCGACATAGTTAGATCCGTCTAATACGGGGACTTTGCCAAAATAGTTTGAGCTTAAGGCATCCATATCAATAGGATAAATATGCTTAGTGTATCAAGTGGTGTATCTGATACTAAGAGGGAGTTGAAGATATAGTCAGGAAGTTCAAGAAGTTACTGAAAAATAAGAGGGAGTTGAATGTTGGTCAAATATTCAGGAATATTCCCAACACTAAAGAGTCTTCATCTTCGCCTAATCACCCTATCAACAGAAGAAATTCTGCTGGTAAGCGAAAGTTGACACGCTAGACAGGGACTCTCTCTAATTTCATGCTTGCAAAAGTTGGGGTCATTTTGCAAATGAATGTGCTAATACTCTCCGCATGTATGGAAAAGGATATTGGGTAAGCCTGTTTGATGATGAAGATGTTCCAGCTAGAGATACACATAATGTCGCCCAAAGTTCTTAATCCAACCTTCTCTGATAACGAAGACGAAGAACATCATGCTGGATTTAATGCAGTAACATAAGTTGATCCAACATTGGATTCAACATTTTAAAATTATATTCTCTTTGATTACGATGAACCCAACAAATTTGATGAATCTTTGCTGTTAGATGAGTCAGATGATCTGTTAGAACTTGCCGAGGATGGTGAATTACTGGAAGAAAGGTACAAACAAGTGTACGTAGAGGGACAAATCAAAGAAGGCAATTCTCGAAATTGAAGGACTCCGTTCAAGTGCTGACTGAGGAAAATCTTAACAACGAAAAGGTAATCTATAGCTTGTTTGATGGGATGAGCAAGATGGAAGCTTTATTGACCAGGAAGGACAAAGAAATTGACAAGTTGCAAATGCAAGTCAACAAGGCTTCAGATACGTTTTCAAAAATGAATAAAGGTAAGTCAACACTTGACGAGGTACTCTCTTTCGATAATAGTTCTAAACATGGTTTAGGATTCAAATCACATCATATTCTTGATAAAACCTCTAAGCATTCTGCATATAAGTCCAGGACTAGAAGTTTTAAATGTCATTTTAGTCTTAAACCTAGACATATAAAACCTTTTTCCTGGATTCTGAAAGATGCAATTTCCAAAAAGCAAATGTTGAGTGAAAAATCAACCAACATTCGATCCAACATTGAGAAATCAGGGTTGAAGAGAATGTCTGGAGATATTTCAGACAACCTTAGTTTAAATTCTGTTAATCATAAGAATAAAGCTTTTTGGAGTCCATTAGGTCAGAAGAGGGTTTGGGTAAAAAAAGTCGTTAATTCAATGTAATGTTGTTTACACGTCCTTAAAAGCTAATGTTTCAGGATCTTCGTACTTTGATAGTGATTGTTCACGCCATATGATTGGTACCAAAGATTACTTAATATATTATACTCCCTTATGTAATGGTACAATTACTTTTGGCAGTGGAGCAAAAGGTTTCTCAGACGTCGGAAACTCAACGTTGTTGGCTTTCCCGCCCTAAGGAATGTCCTACATGTTGATGGACTTATTGCTAATTTAATTAGCATAAGTCAGTTATGTGACGACGATCTTGAGGCAAGGTTCAATAGAGAATGCTGCGAGGTCTTTAATGACAAGAATTTGTGTGTGATGGAAGATAAAAGGTCGTGATAATTGCTACCAAGTTGGTGATAAGGATGAGAGAAAAGAGGTATGTAAACTTTTTAAGACCGAAGATGATATTGTTCTATGGCACAATAAATTGGGTCATGTCAATTACAGGACCTTTGAACAATTGATTCGGCATGAGACAATTAGAGGAATTCCCAACCCAAAGGAATTTAGTAAGATTATTTGTGAACAATGTCTGAAAGGCAAGAAGAATCACGTCAGTCATAATGTTGACCAACATATGTTCAACATTTTTTAACTATCCATTGCTTTCAGTTAGTTCACATGGATCTTATGGGTCCTATGGAAGTAGATAGTATAAGTGGTAGAAAATATGCTTTTGTCCTAATTGATGATTTTTCGAGGTTTCCATGGATATTTTTTCTTAGAGAGAAATCCGAAACTTTTGATTTTTTCAAAACTTTTTTTGTTATGATAAAAAATAACTTTTGTGCTCCCATTTTTCGTATTAGGTATGATCATGGTACAGAGTTTGAAAATAAAAAATTTTAAAGATTTTTGTGATAAAAGGGTATTATCCATGAGTTTTCTTCTCCTAAGACACCTCAACAAAATGGGGTAATCGAAAGGAAGAATATAACTCTTCAGGAAATGGCTCGTGTAATGCTACAATCCAAGAGTCTTCTAAAAGGTTATGGGTTGAAGCATTGAACACGTTGTCATATCTCCAATAGAGTTTTCTTTCGTCAAGCGACAAAGAAAACCTCTTATGATATTTTGAAGGGTACAAAACATACCGTCAAATATTTTCATATGTTTGGATGTTCTTACTATATGTTGAATGATCGTGAATATTTGACAAATTTTGATTCAAAAAGTTACCAATGCGTTTTCTTGGGATATTATACTAATAGCCGAACTTATCGAGTTTACAATCTTAGATTGAAAGCTATTCATGAATCAATGAATATTGTTTTTGATGATTCCTCTGACCTTAGCAGAAATACTCCTCATGTTGATATTACAGATGTTGTTCCTACAGTTGGTCGAGCAGAGGATATGGAAGCTAACAATGTTGAGTCAACATCCGACTCAACATTAGCTCCTGAACATGATACTGAAGATGAAACACATTGAATGTTCGAAGAGATCCTCCAGTCAGGATTCAAAAATCTCATCCCTCTAATCAGATCATTGAAATTAGGGTTGCAAACGAATCGAATCGAGTCGAATATCATGATATTTTATCCATATTCTATTATAAAATTTCGAATTCGAATCCGAATTCGAATATTAGTCGAATACTAAAATTGGATTTGAATTCGATTTGATTATGAAATTCGAATATCGAATCGAATCTTCGAATATTCTAATTTTTTATTTCTAAAAAGAAAAATTATATTATATTTAAAATATATTTTATAGTATCTTATATTCAATATATGTTGAATTATAATATGTTTAATTTTCTAAAGACGAATTTTGTGGTGGTCATCTTACGTGTGACATGCTCACGAAGGTGCTCACATAAGGTGAGCGCCATAAAATTCCTCATTTAATATATATATATACATTGATTTATAATATAACATTTATATTTATTTTTACGAATTGGAATATATTTCGAATCGAATACTGCGATATTGTATTATTATATTTAAATTTTTACGAATTGGAATCGAATATTTCGAATCGAATACTGCGATATTTGTATTCGTATTCTAAAATTATCGAATCGAAAAAAGTATTCTTATTCGGATTTGATATTCTAATGTTTCGAATTCGAATGTCAATATTCGAATTGAATCACGAATCGAACAAAAATAATTCGATTCATTTGCAACCCTAATTGGAAGATTGGATGAAGGATGGAAAACAAGCGATAAACCACGAAGAGATTACAGAACAATGGTAAAAAATTCATGCATGACTTTCATATACAGCGAGGTAAGGTTTAACTGTTTTGTATCTGAAATTGAACCGAAAATGTTCTTGAAGCCTTCAAGGACAGTTTTTGGATCAATGTTATATAAGAAGAGCTTGTACAATTTGATAAAAATCAGGTTTGGCTTTGGTTCCACGACCAAGTAACATCAATGTCATTAGGACAAAGTGGATTTTCAAAAACAAATTTGATGAATATGATAATGTGATTAGAAATAAAGCTCGTTTAGTTTCCCAAGGATATACCCTAGTTGATGGAATAAACTTTTATGAAACCTTTGCTCATGTAGCAAGGTTAGAATCTATAAGACTTCTTCTTGCTATTGCATGCTGGCTCAACATAACCCTACACCAGATGGATGTAAAAAGTGCGTTCTTAAATGGATTTATTGATAAATAAATTTTTGTTGAGCAACCGAAAGGTTTTGAAGATCCTTATCATTCTGATCATGTGTTTAAACTGCAAAAATCTCTTTATGGTCTAAAGCTAGCTCCTCGAGCTTGGTATGGAAGACTTACTTCGTTCTCTTAGACTTTGGTTTTGTTAGAGGAGAAGCCGGTAGAACTCTTTTGTAAAAAGAGTTGGGAATGATGTTTTAATCTCACAAGTTTATGTTGATGATATAGTCTTTGTCCAAGCTATGAATTCCACGTTTGAGATGAGTATGATAAGTGAACTAACATTTTTCCTAGGTCTGCAGGTAAAACAAAGTAAAGACGACATTTTTATGTCTCAGGAGAAGTACGCGAAAAATACCGTGAAGAAATTTGGATTAGATAATGCCAAGGTAATGAAAACTCCCATGAGATCAACTTAGAAGGTAAATAACGATAATGTTGGAGAAAATGTTGATCCAACATTATACCGTTCCATGATTGGAAGCTTCTTATATCTTACTTCGAGTAGACCAGATCTTATGTATTGTGTTTTCGTATGTGCAAGATATCAGGCCTAGCCAAAAATTTCACATTTAAATGCTGTTAAAAGAATTTTAAAATATGTTGGCGGTTCTTGCAGTCTCGGTTTATGGTTTTTCAAGGACATTAACACAAATTTAGTTGGTTTAAGTGATGCAGACTCGACATGTGACGAAGATGATCGCAAGAGCACAAGTGGTGGTTGTTTTTTCTTAGGTAACTATGTAGTGTCTTGGTTATAAAAAAGCAAAATTGTGTTTCTATCTGTACTGCCGAATCTGAGTATGTGGCAGCGGGAAACACTTATACACAACTCATATGATGAGTGATTATGGGTTAGAGAGCGAAACTATTCTGATGTATTGTGATAATTTGAGTGCTATAAATATTTCGAAAAATCCTATTCAGCACTCTAGAACTAACAACATAGAAATTAGACGTCATTTTTTGAGACATATAGTAGACAAAGAGTTAGTGAAAATAGAGTATATTGATAATAAGAATCAGTTAGCAGATATTTTCACTAAAGCCTTAGACTTTGAAAGGTTTTCAAGCCTTAAGAAGTCTATATCTGGATCAACATTAGCATATGTCAAATACGGTTGTTACTGTTTTGATATTTGCTCTAAATTTCTCTCAATTAATTCCTAAAGTGATTTGACTCACCTAGACCGTTTCTGAAATGACCCGCTCACTAGCACAAGGTTTGCTCATGATCCTTTTTCAAGATACATGTTCAGGAAATTAATATTCCATAGATACAAGGCATTCGTGGTGACGATGTATTATTTGCGTACAACAAGTTGAACCTTGATGAAATGGAAATCAATAAAGAGCAGTGCACAATATTTCCTATCTATAATAAAGGTGAGAAAATGGCAGAAAATGAAAAAAAATTAGTACATAAAATGAAGGAAATCGTTTGAGAATGCTAGATCAAATGTTGAGCAACATGTGTGACTAATCATTTTGATAATGCGATATTTAATATTTATAGTATCTATATATATTTATAGTAGAGCCAATGATAGTAGAGTGACCGAACCTATGACTAAACTGTTATATGCGAGTCATTTGACGGGGCTAGACAAGGTTGTGGATCTGCCCTGTGAAGGAACTCAAAATGCTCAACCAAATGTTGGTTCATCATCTGCTCCAACATCAGTCCTGGAACGCCATATCAAGTATCTGGATGTTACAATTGCTTCATTGGTTGCACAAAGAGAGACTCTTAGGAGTTTACTTTCTTCCAAATGGGAGAGATTTAGATGGTGCAGAAGAAGAAGCCAGGACGACTGATGCCGCCGGAGGAAATGCTGAAAAGGATGCTGGAGAAAATGCTAAAAAGGAAACTGCTGAAGAAGAATCTTTGGACTCTCTTATTTTTTAGATTTCATACCTAATTTTTTAGTTTCTCTTACTTTTCGGTCTTGCAAATTTGCTTAGGACTTAATCAGACTAGTTCATATGGTTATGTACTAATATTTCAATGATAACTATGTTTTGTTCTGACTGTCTTAATGATTTCAGATGGAGTTTTGTGGAGTTATCTCTGCACCAGTTTTGGGAAGAAACACAAAAAGGGGGAGATTGTTAATGTTTACATTGGCATGTGGAGCCAACACATGCGTCAACATTGGCCCGGATATTGGACCATCCTTGGTTTAATCTTTCATAACCGAAAACATTATTACATAGTTTTAGATTTATCACTACACGGGTTTTTAATAAGAAAGACAAAAAGGGGGAGATTGTTAGTGTTGACATTGTTGACAGTGACGATGTCGAATCAGTATTTGAGTCAACATTATTTGTCTCAGACTTGGTCCATCCTTGATTTTGTCTTTCAAATCTAAAAACCGTTTACCCTGTTATCGTGGCTCTATTTACGAGTGTGCATGAGTTATTTTGGGAATGGATATGATCGGATAAAGTCGAGTTAGTTGGAGCTAAAAAGGTGACAAATTTACTAAGAATAGAGAATATGAACGAGTCAAACCACGACCACGAAAATAGAGCACATCCATCGGAGTAGTTGTTGAAATTGAATCTATATAAAGAGGAACTCCGATCTCGAAGAAGCATGACGAACGACGTACAAAAAGAGTAGCGAGCGAGTTGAGAGAAACAACGAGAGAGCTCTCACCATAATATTTTCTTCAATCTGTTTTAGCCTAGTATTTATCTTCACACTTTTGTATATAACCTAGTTTCTATACATATTCTTTGTATGAAGATCAACTGAGTTCAAATACTTGCTAAAACTTTCTTATCCCGAGTGTTGTTTCAACATTAGGGTCAACATTTCCATTTTTAAATTTAACTTAGTTATTTCCATATCAGTTGAAGGGATCGTCTCCTGCCACCACCGTTTTTAGATTGGTATCAGAGCACACACCGAAGATGATCGCAAGAGCACAAATGGTTGTTGTTTCTTCTTAGGTAATAGTATAGTGTCTTGTATGTAATAATATAGTGTCTTGATTTAGTCAAAATTGTGTTTCTCTCTACTGCCGAATCGGAGTATGTGGCAGCGGGAAACAGTTGTACACAACTCATATGGTTGAAGAGTATGCTGAGCGATTATGGGTTAGAGAGCGAAACTGTTCTGATGTATTGTGATAATTTGAGTGCTGTAAATATTTCGAAAAATCCTATTCAGCATTTTAGGACTAAGCACATAGATATTAGACACCATTTTTTGAGAGATATAGTAGAAAAAGAGTTAATGAAAATAGAGCATATAGATACTAAGAATCAGTTAGCGGATATTTTTACTAAAGCCTTAGACTTTGAAAGGTTTTCAAGCCTTAAGAAGTCTATAGGTCTGTGTCAGTGTCAGTGAATTTTTGTCTACTATCTGGATCAACATTAGCATATGTCAAATATGGTTGTTACTGTTTTGATATTTGGTCTGTCTTTCTCTCAGTTAATTCCTGAAATGATTTGACTCACCTTTTCTGAAATGACCCGCTCACAGGCAAAATGTTTGCTCATGATTAGGGGTGAGCATTCAACCCGTCGGACCGCCCCACCCAATCGACCCAACCCAACCCAGACCGCAAGTGTCGGGTTAACGACTTGGTGGGTTGGTTAAAAATAAAAAACCGCATATTTTGCAATCAGGTTTGGTTTGTATTTTTAGAACCGCAAAAAACCGCACCCAACTGCATAATTATTATTTTATTACATTTAATTTCATAGGTGAGAATTTAATATAATATCAATTGAGAAGGCAATTGTGTATGCAATAATACAAATTAGGAAAAGGGCCAATCAGATTTAATTTATTCCAAATACCTAGGGACAGGGCTTGGGCCTTCTCAAAAGTCAAAATAATGATGTATTATTAGGGAACGCGTGATTGTTTTAGGTATACCTTGGAGGAGACGAGACTTGTTCATCCATACTTTTCTTTCATAGTTGTTTATCTTAAGTTGTTCCACCACAGTGTTTCCCAACGAAGATAAACTCCAACGAAGGTGTTAATCCCGAACCTGGAAACGGAGCAAATGCGGTAACTTATTTATCTTTCAACTGAAGTTTATTTATAAATGCAAGTTGCGTATTTTCAAGACTGTGTTGTTCATGATGTTTTAGGTAGAAAAAGAACAAAATAATGAAACATCGGCCTCTCCATCTTCTAAGAGGAAATTAGATGATAAATCTTCTCAACCACCGCAAAAGCTCAAGAAAACTGCAGGTCAACGGGAAAAGATTATTACTTCTCAAGTATCGGATCATTTTAAGATGGTAGAGTGTAGTGATCCACCTAAAGCTGTATGTAACTATTGTAGTAAGAAATATGCAGCTGATCGTCATAGTAATGGTACTAGTAGTTTATGGAGGCACTTGGAGAATACATGCATCAAATATCCTTATAGAAAGGACAAATCCCAAAAGCCGATTACCGACTTTGTTAAATTAGGGAGTATCCTGGTGAAGGGAAAAGGTTGGATGTTGAAAAAATTAGATTGGCTAGAATGCTGATAGTTGACGAGTTGCCTTTTAAAATTGTTGAAGGAGAAGGTTTTCATGAGTATTCTCAAGCATTAGAACCTGAATTTATAGTCCCGAGCCGCTTCACTGTCGCTAAAGATTGCATGAAAATAAATGTGGATGAGAAAAAAAGGATTGAAGAGGTGTTTGCGTTCACAGCGCATATGTCTTACTACGGATACATGGACATCGATCCAAAATTTGAATTATATGTGCCTCACAGCTCATTGGATTGATGACGAGTGGAAACTACAAAAGAGAATTCTAGTCGAAAATCATAAAGGAGCCACGATTGGAAGAGTTGTTGAAGAATGTCTCTTAGAATAGAATATCGAGAATATTTTAACTCTTACCGTCGATAATGCATCTTCAAATGACGTTGCTGTTGATTACTGAAGAGAAATAAAAGGTGGAAAGAATATGTACTTGAGAATAGATTTTTGCATGTGTGTTGTGCTCATATCGTAAATCTCATTGTTAAAGATGGCTTGAATGAACAGAGCAATTCCATTATAAGGATTCAAAATGCTATTAGGTACGTCAAGTCTTCTCCTTCGAGATTCAAAATTTTTAAAAAATGTGTGGATATGGAAAAGATCGAATCGAAGCATCTTTTGAGTGTTGACGTCGAAACTCGTTGGAATTCGACTTACTTAATGTTGGAGCATGCTGAAAAGTTTGAATGCGCTTTCAGACGATTAGAGAGGGAAGACACTGCGTATGCTTTTTATTTTGATAGCTATGATGAAGGTGGCATTCTTGTTGATAATGATAAATGCAAGGTAAGGGGAAGAAAAATAATTGGTCCTCCAAGTCAACAAGACTGGATATATACTCGACATTTTGTGAAGTTCTTAAGATTATATTACTCTGTTACTTTGAAAATCTCAGGGAGCTCATATATTACATCGAATACTTTCTTTCATGAGTTGGTAAGCATGCATGCAAATATTGAGAATATGGCCAGAAGTAAAGATGCATTCTTGCACAAAATAGCTACGAAAATGAGAGAGAAGTACGACAAATATTGGTCCAATGTTAGTAACATGAACGAGCTATTGCTTGTTGATGTCGTACTTGATCCTCGTTACAAGATGAAGTATGTATCTTATTGCTTGAATCGTATGTATGGATCTGGGAGTTCTGGGTTAGCTTTGGAGAGGAAGATTGAAAATGCAGTAAATGTCCTCTACAGTTTTTATTTGGAGCTTTATGATTCACATACTTCTCGAATCCAGAATGATCATCCAACGACGGCCATTGAAGAGCTTGAAACAAATGGAGATATTATGATTCACATACCCTATTCTTTCTCGAATAGCAAGGGATGTTTTGGCTATTCCAGTGTCTCCCGTTGCTTCAGAACAAGCTTTTAGCACAAGTGGCCGGATACTTGATCCTTTTAGGAGTTCATTAGATCCTAAAACGGTGCAAGCTCTTGTTTGTTCTCAAAGTTGGCTCCGTTCAAAACAGTTAGATATTGGAGATATATTAGATGAAATCCAAAAGCTTGAACAAATGCATGATGGTATGATATTTTTATTACATTTTCAACTTTATCTTTATTTTGAATATAAATATCTAACTTAATTGCATGTTTCACATTATTATATCTTTTTAGAGGTCTCTGCCTCGACTTCAAGTGTACACGAGGATGGCTGATGTGATGTTGCAAACGGTAAATGTTACTTACTGAATTTTTTTATTACATTAACGGTCTGTTTCTTATCATATGTTAATTTGATTAAACATATATTTTTTATCTTTGACATGAGTGCGAGCTTCTTATCCTTGTTATCTTTAATTATTCTTTACTATTATTAATTGTTATGATGACATTTTTCTTTATAAACTCTTGTTTTTGGAAACAAGTATATGATATATCTTTTTACACTATATATACTTAAGGATATTATGTTTTTTCCATATGATAAAAATCGCAAAAACCGCCCCAACCCAACCAAAGCAAAACCGCGGAGTATCGGGTTAAAATATTTATGATCGGGTTTGGGCTACATAATTAAAAACCGCAATACTTCGGGTCGGGCTAAATTTTGCATAAAAACCGCCCCAACCGCCTCATGCTCACCCCTACTCATGATCCTTTTTCAAGATACAGGTTTAGAAAATTAATATTCCTTAGATACACGACACTCGTGGTGACGATGTATTCTTTGCGTACAAAATGTTGAACCTTGAAAAGGAAACCAATAAAGAGCAGTGCACAATATTTTCTATCTATAGTAAATGTGAGAAAATGACAGAAAATGAAAGAAAATTGAGTTCTAGGGTGTTAAACAGAAAATGAAGGAAATCGTTTAAGAATGTTGGATCAAATGTTGAGCAACATATGTGACTAATCAGTTTGATCATGCGATATTTTATTATTTATATTTTATTTATATATAATTAGTCTGTCGAGTCTAGTATCTATAACTGTCATGATGATTTAAGAGAAAATCGGAAACCCCCACTTGGAGCTGGCGTTCATCATGTCATAAAGGTTAGTTTTCATTTAAACTCCTAAAATTTGTGCTATTTTTCAGGCTGAAAACTAGTTACCATTGATGCGAAAATTTTCGACTGTCACTACATTTTCGCATTTACCTATTATTTATGCTCACTTGATATCTTATAATTCGCACTACTCTATTTCATATTTTCTAAATCTATCTCTGCAAATCACCAATTTCTCGAGCTTTCTTTCATTATCCATCAATGACGAACACACCTCTTTCGAACTCACCTCACTTTATACCATGCTATTTAAAATAGCAAGTTATAATTGGCTTCCCTCAATTAATGATGGTAGAGTAACCGAACCTATGGCTCAACTGTTATATGCTTTGGCGAAGAATCTTTCCATTAATTGGAGAGAGTATATTTATATCAAATAGCATGTCATGCTGAACAGGTTGTGAAAGGAATACTTCTTTTTCCATCTATCATTTTGTTGATGCCGATTCGAGGGGGTTCAAGCAGACAATGTGGTGCACAAGAAGATCCCCTATTCCATAACAACGAGTAATTTGACGGGGCTACACAAGGTTGTGGATCTGCCCTGGGAAGGAGCTCAAAATTCTGAACCAAATGTTGGTTGATTATCTTCTCCAACATCTATCTGGAACGTCATATCAACTACCTGGATGATACTATTGCTTCATTGGTTGCACAGGAGACTCTTTGGAGTTTTCTTTCTACCCAAAAAAGGGGAGATTTAGATGGTGCAGAAGAAGATGCTGGGACGACTGATGCAAATGTTGCTGGTGAGGGACACGATGCTGAAGCTGAAGAAGAAGTTGATGTAGGTTATGGGAAGATAGACAAAAAGGGGGAGATTGTTAATGTTTACATTGGCATGTGGAGCCAACACCTGAGTCAACATTGGCTCAGACATTGGTTTATTTTTTGTTTTGTCTTTCATACCCGAAAATCTTATTATATAATTCTGGATTTATCACTGCATGAGTTTTTGGGAAGAAAGACAAGAAGGGGGAGATTCTTAATGTTGACATTGTTGACATTGATGATGTGGAAACAATATTTGAGTCAACATTGTTTGACTTAGACTTGCTCCATCCTTGATTTTGTCTTTCAAATCCAAAAATAGTTTACCCGAGTGTGCATGAGTTATTTTAGGAATGGATATGATCGAATAATGTGGAGCTAGTTGGAGCTAAAAAGAAGTTGACGAATTTATTTAAAATAGAGAATGAACGAGTCAACCCACAACTACCACGAAAATAGAGCACGTCTATCGGATTAGTTGTTGGAATTGTAGTTATATAAAGAGGAACTCCGATCTCGAAGAAGCATGACGAAAAAATGCACATATAGAGTGGCGAACAAGTAGAATGAAACAACGAGAGAGCTCTCACCATATTATTTTCGTCAATCTGTTTTAACCTAGTATTTATCTTCACACTTTTGTATAGAACCTAGATTTTGTACGTATTCTTTGTGTGAAGATCATCTGAGTTCTAATACTCTTTTCTAGGCTAAGTTTACTATCTTTTGATAGTTGTTCTTTTTGTAATCTATTCTAGTAGTGGAATTTCGCCCTGAAGGCCCGTAGCAAGTTATTTAACTTGCTGCGTATTTAAAATTGTGTATGCGTCGTTTTATAACTAAGTTTATTTCCGTTGTACAACAATATTCTGATTTCGAGTGTTGTTTCAATATTATGGTCAACATTTAAGTTTTTACTTTTAACTTAGTTTATTTCCGTATCAATTTTACGGGACCGCCTCCCGCCACCCACCGTTTCAAAATAGATGAGGTATTTGTTGGATATGATTTCGCAAAATCAAAGGTCGTGTCTTTGACTCGATCGCATGACACGCTATCATTTCGACGAATTCGTAAGGGCGTTGGAGGAAGATAATTTTTCAGGTCGAGGAGGGAAATAAAGCACGACGGTTTTTGAGGGAATTTGGACTCTTATTGATTGATGCATACATATTGATGCTCTTTAGCAACATGGTTATATTTCCTTTCCATTCAATAACTTATGGCATTGTCTTCAGATTCTGCACCTGTGCGATTTTCACTAGTACAAAATATAGCATATGCCACGGCACTATAAGCGCCGTTTCCTCAAAATTGTCGCAGCAGTGGCATTTTCGTACTTTTCTTTAAGTTTTGGTAATTTAGGGGACAATTGCTTCCCCGTAATCAACCGTCGCCTATAACTTTCGCTAGTTACAAGCTACAATTTCCAAAGCAAACATTTGCCTATAGTGGAAGAATTGTGTCATTATACGTTGTCACATAATGTATTTTCTACGGTCTTGTCGTGGGCGGGTTTCCCTCTCATTAACAGAGGGTTTTCCACATTAATCTTTGTGTTGCGATTTTCTCCTGTTTAATATTTCCTTGACGTATCTTACGCGGAGTATCGATTTGGCCGTAATTCCCAACAATCTTGGTCGCAGCTCTTGCCAAGGACCTTGGCAGCTACTGCTCTTCCTTATATGTGCTAGCAGCCATGCTCATTATTCATAGGTGTGAAGTGGAAGTAAGCATGAGGACAAGTCATTGAGGTATCATAGGAGATACACATGGGTAAAATAAAGGAGACGCATCACATCGAGGTTGTGGGTTAAAGGTGGAGGCTGAAAACAGCGCGGCTAAGGGAGATCGGGCGGTTGCTGTGTGCGATTACAAGGACTTAGGCTAAAAATATTCTTAGTAATTTCTGGTCATGATATGCTTCACATATATAGATATATCTTTCTGTCCAGATTCATGTTATAGAGCTCTACTCAACACCCCATCGCACGAAGTTTATCGTTGTAGCGAAATTGGATGGAAAAAATATGTGAAAGAAATAAAAAGTCTGACTTTGTTGGTTATGTTCGAGAAATAGAAGCCACAATTCCAATCTTTCCGTACATTTATGTTGTCCCATAACAAAACACGCGATTTAATTTGCGCCCAATGCCCATGACAAAAGCTTCCTTCAAACCCCAAAATCTGTAAGATCGACTATCGAAGCTTATCTTTCTTTCTTTTTTTTTTTCTACGATTAATTATTTTCAATTGGATGAATCAATGTGTTTGCCTGCTGAGTTAAAAGTCCTTTAGTTCTTATCTGATTAATAGGGAGATTACCTCTTTGTTCAATCATGAAGGAAGTAAAGATGAATATAACCTATTTGACCTTGAAACTTGTTAATTCCGAATAACAGTCTTCATATTTAGAGTGTTCAAAACGGGCCTACGGGCTGGGCCCGCCATTTGGCGGACCTCTGAAACACAGGCCCGCCCCGCTGGCGGACGGCGGGCTGGCCCGGCCAATTAAAAAAAAAATAACGCCCAATTTAAAAAAAAAGAAAGAAAAAAAAAAAACAAATCCCTCGAGCTCTTCCTTTGTGATGTACCCAACAAGTGTCTGGTATTTCTTCTTGTACATCTGGAACAGAGGATAGGCTTCGTCTGGTGGAAGAAATGGTAGAAAGCTTTCATTTATCTCTTCTCGAGTGTGATTGACATCCACTCGCTCTATAATGTAGATCGGAGTTGGATATGGTCCAATCGTGTGTGATATACGCCCACGAGTTGGAAGATCGGTGGCTTGTCCCTGGAGTTTCTTCTGAATTGATGCTTCGATCCGGACCAAGGTAAGTTCAACTTCTTGATACCGTAGATTAAGCTCGTTCAACTTCTTGATACCGTTTGGTGCTCTCCAGATCTGCTTCCTTATGTCTTCAAGGAAGGACACTTCAATCCGAACGTTCTCCCATGGCATCACGACTCAGTCATTCCCCTTTCAAAGACGAGGAGGGGTGTCTGCTCAGTGTCTAATCATCTCTGGAAACTCCGGGAGTTCGGTATTGTAGTCTTCGCTTTCTTGAAGTTCTTCGTCTTCAAGCAGAACTGACCGAAACTTGTTGCAAGAAGTATATGAAGTTGGAAAGGCGAACATGAGCTGCTTTCTCTGGTTCCCAGCGCGTCAGCCACTTCTCGTTCAGAATGTAGTCGTCTACGATGTCGTGGGGATCGTAGTTGATCTTGGAGCACGGAGGTTGGGATTGTGTTTGGACTTTTGGGAGCCGGAGGTGTTGTGTGGGTGTGGGATGTGGTGGTTTTTTGTTGGCGGGTATTGGGTTGTGTAGTTGGTCGGTTGGTTGACGATCCTCCAGCTTCTCGTGTTGAGGATGTCTTTTCTCGTCCTTGACCACGACCGCTTTTGGTGGTCTTCTGCCTTTTATCCCCCTCATGGCAATCCTGATCGTCAGGATCGTCATGTCTTCTCTTTGTTCGAGAGCTTTCTTCTCGGCAGCGTGTTTGAGCGGGCGGCTCGGGGTCATCCACTAGCCGGCGGTAGAGACTCTCCCCGGCAGAAGTCCTTGTCTTGAGGGCTAGAAGAAGAGAAATTAGGATATCATGAAGATGGGTTATGGGTATGGTGTATAGGTTGATAAGCGAGGGAAATTGGTTTTGGGTGGTTAATATGGGTTGGATGGGAGTGTGTATAGTGGTGGTGAGGAAATGAGTTGGGAAAGGGGTTCGGACGGAGCGACCTCAAAGATTGGTGCTTCCGGTATCCCGCCGGGAAGTCTCGATGGAGTGGAAGACTCTTTCCATCAGCCGGTCTTCGAGTGTGTTAAGAGAGGTGGAAAGAACATCTTGTAAGCATAACTCCGTCACAAATTGTGGTACTTCCGAAGTGGGGCCAAGGAGGCGCTCCGCTGTCACAACGTCAGAAAATATTGCTGGCGTGCCGCCTATGAAAGTACTTGAGATTCCGAGACGTCAGAAGACACCCGTTGTCAATCCAAAAGTCGCCACTTTGGTGGGTTGACCCGTTGTTGTTTCCGAAGATATCGGTGGACCAACATGACTTTCATCCAATCATTGAGATGATGCCGTAGGAATCATCACTATGGATGTTGAGACAGGTTCGATGGGAACCTGTATAGTCATTAAGACTGGTCGTGGTGGAGGAAGCAAATCCGAAGTTGTTGTAGTGGAGGGAGATGTTGTCCGGGGGGAAGATCGTTGTCGGCGGGAACCCCTTCGTAATAATCTGCCATCCTCGTCTGAGTCGATGGCTTCAGGAGAGACAATTGTTGGAGGTGTGGGCACATGGGGTGCACCCCCGGGCTCAATGGTCGCTGCCTCAGGCTCCTGAACCTCCGCTTCGGGCTCTTGTGCCTCCAAAGGTATTTTTGTCGGATAGGCATCGGAGCGGGGTCGGTGGACCGTACCATGGCCTCCGTGATAGAATTATTCTGGCAGTAATCTTGATAGGCTTCATCGGTAGGGTCTGCCAGACGTAGGAGTGCCAGAACCAATGCCTTCGGATTGTGGAAGAACCGCAGCCTCGGCGATGTGTATACTCCGACAGGTGGTAGGCGAGGAATCTCCGGATGGACTTTCATTAAATAAGAGATCATCACCGAGAACGAGCGGACGTAAGGCATATACTTGGCCTTTGACTTGGTTTCCCGTTGACACATTTAGTCCGCCAGGTCATTCCAGATAAGATGGGCATACACCATCTGGAATGACGCTGTCATTGAGGGCTGTCCATAGGGGATGTCGAGGTGATGACGTCATCGGGGCATCGAAAGGTGGCTAAGTCCAGCTGATAATTGTTGTCGTGGACAGTTAGCCAAGTTTCTGATGGATATCTATGTATATACTTGATGAGCCATTTGTGAAAAAAAATGATAAAGAATCATTAGATTGTAAAATTCTAATTACTTAGTGTTGAGTAATTCAAATTTACGTTGAGCACATATCATGAATTTTTAAAAATTTGCATTTAACCTTTATTTAGTTCGCGCAAACAATTTTCATTTGAATATCATTTGTCTTTGAAAAAATTATGAAAAATTTGCTATGTGTTGAACGTGTATACTTTTTGTGTCGTGTTTTTATTCGAACGAAACTTTATTCGAACGTTAAGTTTTACGATCGAATGAAATCTTATCGAAAACTCATGGTTTTTGCCGCTGAGTTTTGCGATCGAATAAAAACTTAACGAAAAACTAAAGGTTTTCGCCGCTGAGTTTTGCGATCGAATAAAAGTGTATCGAAAACAAGTTTTTCGCCGCGTAGTTTTGCGATCGAATAAATTTTTTCGAAATACTTAAGATTTCGCCGCGTAGTTTTCGATCGAATAAAATTTTATCAAAAACCTAAAGTTTTCCCCACTTATATTTTTGATCGAATAAAATTTTATCGAAATACTAAAGTTTTCCGCCGCTAAGTTTTACGATTGAATAAAAAACTTATCGAAATAGAGTACGTATTTTCTCGGGTACTCTATTTTAACACTATTATAGAGTTTGCAAACAATGATACTTTATATTTAGAGTAACTCTCAATTAAAAAATAGAGTTATAATTTAATTTTTATTTTTATTTTTATTTTCTTTTTGATATAACTTAGTTTAGTTATATTTAAAATATTTTATATCATTAAAATAATAAAATTAAATTCTATAAATGTCTTTAATATTCGATATGTTTCGTTTTTATTTTATGAAATAAAAATAAATCTTTATGTTTACATAGAGAATAGTATATTTGCTTATAAATTAACATGTCAACTATACAATTTATACTTTTTATATGTAAAATTATTATTTAGTTTTTAAAATATAAATACCTAATAATTTTTCAGGCATAATTTAAATTTAATTTGTATAATGTTTTTGCTTTATAAATAAAATATAGTAACAATAAGTAACAATATATATATATATATATGGAATATTATTTTTAATGTAGAAAATATAGTTAATGTGTTGGACTAAAACTTAGTGTAGAAAATAGAGTTAGTGGTTGAAATTAAAATAAATGTAGCAACTGTATATTTTTGTAAATTTAACTGTATTTTTGAGTTGTGTGTTGGAGATGACCTAAGTAATTGACAAGATAATGACATTTAAATTGATGAAATAATATTTTGGACTCAAATTTAACGAATAATTGCAGACTTACTAATATAAGTTTTAATCCTTGCATAAGATTGAATTTCAAAGTTAATTATACGTAGTAGCTTGACGCGTGTAATTAGTTGCATCTAGCGGTCAACACCTACCTATCGTATTACTAACCCAATTCATCTAATAAAATTGGACATAAGGGCTTTTCTATATTTTTTTAAGTATTCTATTCTAATATTACTACTTTTTGCTTATTCTAAAATGACTTCAAAATTAATAAATTACGTTTGGCCAAACAATATATATACAAAAGGCAACATACAATTAATTAGCATGTAATACTCAAGGCGGATAATCCATATAATATGCATGACATGCATATATAAAATGCTAGCACGCAGTTCAAATAAGTTAGTGCATGTAAATGCATGACATCATATTGGCCAAACAAGGGTTAAATATTTGTTCGAGTATCACAACACCCTGATGAAGGAGCATCACGGTGTATATCGAAGCCCATGAGCGAGTGGACTGCGGAAGAAAAGATGTTGATAAATCTAAAAAATATTATCAAGAACACTCTCTTCAGGACGCTCGATGATGCAACGCTTACTAAAGTGATGGTGTGTGAAACGGAGATGGTTATACGCGGGTGACTATACCGAAATCTTGAATGCCGAGGAGAAACTGGTGGTCGTCCATGAGAATGCGACAAATGGAAGTTTTTCGTAATAGCTTGATGGATTGTGGCTTAATCGACTTGGGTTATGTTGGCGATGGATCCACCTGGACGAACAAGGCACTCAGGCCATGTACCACTCGGAAGAGATTGGTTAGAGCAATGCACAACGTTAGAATGGCTCGAGTCCTTCCCTAACTTCACCGTGGCTCATATCTCCCCACTTTGCTCGCCAAATGTGTTCAAGCAAAGAAGAAATGTTTTCACATTCGATGCTCAGTGGACCTAAGAAAAAGATTGAGAGAAAATTATTCATTACGTCTGGTCCAAGTGTAGCGTATTTTCTTTAGTTCGAAAATTGAATATAAATGATAAATAGTACAAATGAAACTTGATGAGAATTTAGCGGATTCAATCTCTATTTGTTCCTCTGATTCTTCAAAATTTAAATTTGGGGCCTTTTTGAAGTTTGTTCGTGGGCCTTCGGGCTTGATCACGAATCGTGAAGACTTGTTTAAGATTTGGGCGACGAGATCTTCTCAGACGCTTCTTCGTGGGCCTTTTGGGCTTATCACGAAGTTAATGCTTGGACTTGGTGAATGCCTTTGAGATTTGATGTGGAGAGATCTACTCAAACACTTCCTCGTGGGCCTTTCTTTAGGCTTTATTTTTGACTGCTTCGAAACTTCGTAGCCGATCTCCGAACCTTTGTCGTCGAGCTTTAAGCCTCTGTCGTCGAGCTTCCAGCCTTGGTCGTCGAGCTTCGATCCTTCGTCATCGAGCTTCGAGACGTCGTCGTCGAGCTTCGAGCCGCCGTAATCGGTCTTCGAATCTTAGTAGCCGAGCTCCGAACCTTCGTAGTCGAGCTTTGAGCCTTCGTCGCCGATCCTCGAGCCTTCGTCGTCAAGCTCCGAGCCTTCGTCGTCAAGCTTCAAGTAGTCAATCTTCAAATCTTAGTAGCCGAGCTCTGAACCTTCGTAGTCGAGCTTTGAGCATTCGTAGCCGAGCTACGAACCTTCGTAGTCGAGCTTTGAGCCTTCGTCGCCGATCCTCGAGCCTAAGTCGTCGAACTCCAAGCCTTCGTCGTCGAGCTTCGAGCCTCCGTACTCAATCTTCGAATCTTAATCGCCGAGCTTCGAGCCGCCGTAGTCGATTTTTGAATCTTAGTCGCCGAGCTTCGAGCCGCCGTAGTCGATCTTTGAATCTTAGTCGCCGAGCTTCGACCCGCCGTAGTCGATCTTCGAATCTTAGTCGCCGAGCTTCGACCCGCCGTAGTCGATCTTCGAATCTTAGTCGCCGAGCTTTGAATCTTCAAATTTAGGACTTAAATACGAAGAACTTTGTTGAGAGAATTCAAATGTTTTAAAAGGCTTATATCGTCTCTCGAAGTTCTGTATTCGCTTCGATGTTCGTTGTGTCTTTCTGGACTTCTCAAGCCCCGTATTTATAGGCGTAGAGAATTGGCGAGAATGGAAAGTATAATCTTTAGGTTGATTCTCTTCATTAATTTGATTTGATTCAATTTTTCCATATTTGCTTTGATTTGGTTTGACTTTTCACATTTGATTTGATTTGATTTTCTCCATAATTGACGATTTTCTTTACTTATTTAAGAAATATCTATAAGGATTGCCTTATAAAGACCTTTTATATAAAAGGAATAATAAAATCATCATTTATGGTATGTATTTATTAATTAAATTAGCTATTTATTTATTTGAGATTAATTTTATGAATCTCAAATATAGATATTTTAATTAATAAAGTTTTATCTTATTTATTGGAAAAATTTAGTAAATCCCAAAAATAAATTTAATAGACAATTAATTTTAAGTGTCTACAAATGCCCCCACTTCAAGTCTTATTGATGACAATTTGAAGGAAATTAACTTGAAGTATTTGTCGTCGTTTCAAAAAATAGTTCACCCGAAGATATTACCCGTTTTTGTTTTATGACTGAACTTAGACAATGTCCAAGCTGCCTACATACCCCCTTTTAAGGGATCAAGTAATTTTTCGTAGTTCAGACTTTTTTAGAGGGGTGCCGTGCACAGTTTAGACTCGTGCGGGCCAGGAGTATTCATTATTTAGCCACCCTTACTAGGTGAGATAAAATAACAGTTTAAACATATGCATTTATCATTGATGTTTGTCTTTCGCAGTTTAGACTCAGCGGGCCAGGAGTATTCATTATTTAGCCACCCGAACTAGGTGAGATAAAGTATCAGTTTAAACATATGTATTTATCATTGATGTTCGCCTTTCGCAGTTTAGACTCATGCGAGCCAGGAGTAACATGCAGTTTAGGCTCGTACGTCAAGGAATGTATTTTTTTTTCTTTTTTTTCTTTTTTTTTTTTGCAATATTTTTTTGCTAAGCATAATATCACTTTAAGAATTTGTCGTTGATCGGGCCGATTCTTAACCCATCTTCTACTACCAACTTATACGCTCCATTTGTATAACCTTCCTTTACGAAATATGGACCATCCCACTTAGAAATTAACTGGCCCCCAACTCGACGATTGGTGATAATAGGCCTTCTCACAGCGAGTACCCAATCTCCGACTTGAAAGGACCTAGGCTTCATTTCGTATTGAATGCTCTTGAAAGATGAGCATGTTAACATTCAAGTCTCTGTTGCGCGTCAAGTCTCTTTTCATCAAGAGCTTCTAAGAGCTACTCCAGCTCCGGCACCTTCTCGGTGTGAGACTCCATCAAAATACATTTTCCAAGGAAGAACTACTTCGATCAACAATGCATGTTCATCTAGCAATTCATGACATAACTCCCACTCTGTTGTGATAGGGTGATCAGCGAGGAAATTTGCTAACACTTGACCTTTTATAGTTTTTTGAGGCGCATAACTGATTTCAAATTGTTAAAGTTGAAGGTACCATCTTGCAAGTCTATTCGAAATCACCGGTTTTGACAACACGTACTTTAATGGATTTGCCCTTGATACCAGACGAATGCTATGAGCTTGAAAACAGTGCTTGAGTTTCTAGATCGAGAAGATAAGTGCAAGGCATAATTTCTCAATTGGAGTTCATTAGGCGACATCATCGTACTAAGGTAGTATAATACATTCTCTTTTCCATTATCATTTTCTTATTCTAATAATGCTCCAATGAAGCTTTCTTGGGAAGCGATATATAGGATGAGTGGTTTTTCTGGTGTAGGTGCGACCAACATTGGCGGCTTCATTAAATAAGTCTTGATGCTCTTGAATGCATTATTACAAGCTTCATCCCAATCGAATGGAACACCTTTCTTCATGAGGCGACTAAAAGGTTGATATCTACCAGCAAGGTTTGAGATGAACCGTCTTAAGTATGCCACTTTCCTTGTAGGCTCTTGAGCTCGTGGATATTGCGAGGTTCAGGCATCCTCAAGACGCATCTACTTTTGCTTGCTCGATCTCGATGCCTCATTGACGCACCATAAATCCAAGAATTTTTCTCGAACAAACTCCGAATGCACATTTGAGCGGATTCATTTTGAGTTGATATTGTTTTAAGCGCTTGAATACGTTTACAAGTTGTCCACGTGATCTTATCGTCTTCTAGACTTCACCACCAAGTCATCAACATAGCATTCCACATCCTTGTGAAGCATATCATCAAAGATCTTGTGCATCGCCCTTTGATACGTGGAACCCGCGTTCTTTAACCCCGAATGGCATAACTTTGTAACAATAGATCCCTTTGGGTGTGCGAAAAGCGGTCAATTCTTCATCCTTTGGTGCCATTCGAATCTTATTATACCCATCCATCCATGAAGGATAATGCTTCGTGACCAGACGTGGCATCGATCATAAGTTCGAGTATTGGCAACGGGAAATCATCTTTTGGACATGCCTCATTCAAATCTTTAAAGTCGACACAGACTCGTATTTATCCATTTTTCTTCTTGATTGGCACTATTCTCGAGATCCATGTTGGATATTTAACTTCCCGAATGAATCCTACTTCAATCAGCTCATTAACTTCTGTTTCAATGAGTGGAATTAGGTCTGGTCGAAACCTTCGATGCGCTTGTTTCACTGGTCGCGAAGCCTTCTTTATTGATAAGTGATGGATTGCTACTTTCGGGTCTAATCTAGGCATCTCTTTGTACGACCAAGCAAACACGTCTTTGAATTCATTCAGCAGTTCGACGTAGTTCTTCTCGTCATCGCTAGTCAGGAGTGCGCTTATATATATTGGTCTGGGATCATCTTCATTGCCCAAATTGATCGCTTTCAACTCGTCTATCGTTGTTTTGATACCTTCCTTGGGCTCATGAGGTGCTATCTCAGCATCTTCTTTAATATGATTTTCATCATTCACGGTGATATGGCAAGATGAACCGACGCTTTCCAACTTATCTTAGATTTCACAATATATCTTGCCCTTGCAGGTTGCGCAATATGACATGATCGTATGAGTATGGCGTATCTCCCATGGTTTTTGAATTGCCGCAAGGCGTTGCCAACTCATCTTCCTTAGCATCTCAGAGTTTCTTCGCGGTTCAATTCTGTCGAAACAAAAGTTCGTAAGCTGTTTTGAGGGCCTAATCTTTTGAAGGCTGAAATGCACAATGTTCTTTTCAACGTGTTGTTGGTGGAGTATGCATCAACTTCAGATGCGTAATTTATACTAACTCTTTTCAACACAATGCGAACATGCTTCTATGGAGTAAATCCAATACCCTTCTGAGAATTTTTGTTTTCGAGAGAACTTTTTCTTATAGCTTCTGGTAGTTTTCCCAACATTTTGCTTTCGTTAGGATCATATCCTGCCTTAGTTAGGAGCTCATGCATCATATACACAATTTTTTTTGGGTTATTCAATGTCCTGTCTTGAAATATCCATGATTTGGAACTTTATTTAATATCACAACCTAAGACATATTCCATAATCGCCATCGCTTCCAATAAATTGTCTTTACAAGTAGAAAATATCCAAAAAAGTTAGAACGATGGGCATTCTACTCTAACAATCTCCCACTTTCCCTAGTTCCAATTGCCCATATATCTCAGGTCCATCTTCTCGAGATGTCAATCAAAGCCCTTTTGTGATAAGGGCTTATTAGTCAATGGGTCTGCTAGATTTTCTGCTGAAGTAACTCGATCCACAACGACGTCGCCTCTACCAATGATCTCTTTAATCATGTGGTATCGCCTCATGATGTGTTTTGATCTTTGATGAGATTTGTGCCCTTTCGCTTGCGATATAGCTCCGTTGTTGTCACAATAGATCATTATTGGATCAACAACTGACGGAAATACACCCAACCCTTGGATGAAGTTCCGCATCCAAACAACCTCTTTTGCTGCATCTGATGCTGCAATGTATTCAGCCTCAGCAGTAGAGTTTGCGGTCGTCTCTTGTTTTGAACTTTCAAAATAACTGTACCTCCATTCAAGGACATAGATTTTGAGTCATCCTTATCGGACTGAAAACTAGAGTCAATGAATCCTTCTAGTTTCAGTTCTCCACCAATGTATGTCAAAAAGACATCCTTAGTCCTTCTCAAGTACTTTAGGATCATCTTAACGGCTTTCCAGTGCTCGTCCCCTGGATTAGATTGATATCTGCTCGTGACGCTCAGAGCATGGGCCACGTCAGGCCTAGTACATAGCATTGCATACATAATGCCACCAATAGCCGATGCATAAGGTATCCGAGCATTCTTTCCCTTTCTTCGGGTGTCTTAGGAGACATAACCTTAGAAAGTGAAATATCGTGACCCATGGGCAGGTATCCACGCTTGGATTCCTCCATGCTAAACCTCTTTAGCACATTGCCTATGTACATTGACTGTGATAGTCCGATTATCTTTCGCGATCTATCTCTATAGATCTTTATCCCTAAGATAAAAGATGTTTCTCCCAAGTCTTTCAAGGAGAACTATTTAGATAACCAAGTCCGTGTTGAATGCAACATTCCAACATCATTCACGATGAGTAGAATATCATCAACATGGAGCACGATAAATGCCACTGCATTTCCACTGATGTTCTTATAAACACACGGTTCATCCGGATTATTATAAAAACAAACACTTTGATCGTTTCATCAAATCGGATGTTCCAACTTCTTGAAGCTTGTTGCAGTCCATAAATAGACCGTTGGAGTTTACAAACCATTTGCTCGCTCCCACTAGATATGAAGCCTTCTGGTTGTTTCATGTAAATCTCTTCCTTACTGTTTCCATTAAGAAAGGCAATTTTCACATCCATTTGTCATATCTCGTAGTCATAATACGCGGCCATGGCAATCAAAATCCGAATGGACTTAAGCATTGTAACTGGTGAAAAAGTTTCTTCATAATCAACACCTTACTTGTGTAACCTTTTGCAATCAGACGCGCTTTAAAAGTACTCACTTCTCCATCAACTCCAAGCTTACGCTTGTAGACCCATTTACAGCCAATCGGTATACTACCATGTGGTGGGTCCACCAAGGTCCATACCTTGTTCGAGTACATGGCATCCATCTCGGACTGCATTGCTTCTCGCCATTTATTTGAGTCAATGTGTGACATTGCCTCTTCATAGCTCGTTGGATCACTATCCAAAAGGAGTTCCTCTTCTTTGTTCTCAGCCTCTCAGGCGCCCTTGAAAACCTAATGGATTTTCGAAGAGGTTGTGCCTCAGACGGTCCAGGCTCAACAGGTGTATTATTTTTGGCAACTTGTGGGATGCTTTGTGGTTCAAGTTTTTCATTAATTTCTACAGCATCGCCACTATTTTCAGAAACGAACTCTTCTTCTAAAAAAGTAGCGTTCCACGAAACAAATACCTTTTGTTGGAGGGATCATAGAAATAGTATCCGACATACTCTCTTGGACACCCCACAAATTTACATAAAATGGACCTCATATCCAATTTATCTCCCACTTGCTGCTTCACGTAAGCAGCACAACCCCACATTTTGAGATATTTGTAAGAGGGTATCTTACCACACCATATCTCATAGGGTGTACTTGGGACGGCTTTACTTGGCACTCACTTTATTTAGTATATTTGCCGTCGTTTCTAAGGCATAGCCCAGAATGAAAGAGGTAAACTAGTGAAACTCATCACAGATCGAACCATGTCTAACAGGCGTCGCTCGGAAACTCCATTAAGTTGCCGAGTACGAGGAGGAGTCCACTGTGAGAGAATCATGTTCTCTTTTAGATACTCAAGAAATTCATGATCAAGTACTCACCTCCTCGATCAGATCGAAGAGTCTTTATGCTACGACCACTTTGTTTCTCTACTTCACTTCTAAATTCTTTGAACTTTTCAAAGGCTTCAGATTTATATCTCATAAGGTATACATAACCATACCTAGAGAAATCATCGGTAAATGTTATGAAGTAGTGATAGTTCTCTCTCGCACTAACACTTAGTGGTCCACATACGTCTGTATGAATCAGATCCAACAGACCTTTAGCTCACTCCACTTTACCAGAAAATGGTGACTTGACCATTTCCCCTTTAAAACATGACTCACATGTAGGCAACTTATCCTTTCCCCTAAGGTCGAGTTTTTGCCCAAGCTTGTGAATTTTTTTCTCAGAGATATGACCCAATCTAGCATGCCAAAAGTGAAAGAACTATTATTATCTAATTTTATTTTATTTTGTTGAATTTCTAGAATATGACTTTCAGGTGTAATGGTGTATAAACAATTTTTCAAACAACCGAAACAGATAAAAGCTTTATCTTTGAAAATGGAACAAATTCCACTCTCAATTATAATCTTAAAACCTTCTCTATCCAAAACGGGAGTAGAGATAATATTATGAATAATTTTCGAAACATAAAGACAATTGTTCAATCATAAATCAACACCATTATTTAAAGATAGAGAAACAGTCCCTATAGCTATTGCAACAACTCTTGCTCCATTGCCCATCCTAAGGACTGTTTTCTTGCTGTCTAGCTTCCTTCTTCTTGACATCATATGTACATCAGTACAGATATGTGAGCCACAACCGATATCTAATACCCAAGAAGCATTGTTAACTAATAAGTTAACTTCAACAAAATACATACCTAAACGTTTCAGGCTCGCAAGATATTCCTAGCAGTTTCTCTTCCAATGCCCCGTTTTGCCACAATGAGAACACTTGTGGTCGGCCTGAGAATTAACCTTTTGCTTCCCTTTGCCCTTAGCCTCGTTGCCCGTTGCCTTCTTGTTGGGCTTGGCGGGAACCTTTCCCTTCCACATTCTTTTCGTAGAAGTAGACCCATCGAGATGCACCGGCTTATCCTTCTTAATCGTGGATTCAGCCGTCTTTAACATGTTCATCAGCTCAGGGAGAGTAGTCTCCATGGACTGCATGTTAAAGTTAACAACCAAGCTGTCGAATGAGGGAGGCAGAGATTGCAAGGCAAGGTCCCCAAGGAGCTCATTATCCATAATGACTCCAAGGGACATAAGCTTTTCGATGAGGCCTATCATCTTCAACCCATGGTCTTGGACTGAAGAGCCCTCACTCATATGGCACCTGAAAAGCTCTTTAGATATCTGATATCTCATTTGCCTATTTCTCTCACCATACAATTCTTGTAGGTGGGAAAGAATCTCTTTAGCACTATCAAATGCCTCATGCTGACTCTGCAACTCATTCGACATAGATGCTAGCATGTAGCACCAAGCCTGGAGATTGTCATCACTATGACGAAGATACTCCCCATAC
Organism: Linderniella brevidens; assembly: GCA_004919715.1. Classification (NCBI taxonomy): domain Eukaryota; kingdom Viridiplantae; phylum Streptophyta; class Magnoliopsida; order Lamiales; family Linderniaceae; genus Linderniella; species Linderniella brevidens. The sequence continues at coordinate 2,122,139 of SWDC01000150.1, read as the reverse complement.
GCTTTTGACGTCACATCATCAGGAACAGTAGGAGAGGCTAAGGTAAGGACATATTCCCTCTTTTCATATTGAAGGACAATCTTGAGGTTTCTCAGCCAATCAACAATATTTGGGCCAGTCAACTTGTTTTGCTCAAGGATATTTGCAATTGGTTTTTTAGCCATTCTAGTAGACAAATCTACAAAAAATAAACGAAGCAGAAAATGAACAAACTATAGAAAATATATCGATTCAATATAAGGTCTTTTAAATTAAATTGCTCCCACTATTTTATTTAAACGCCATAAATATTTTGAAAATCTTATTTTCATAACGGGCTTGAAGTCCAATAACAATAATCCACACCTCAATTTTATGAGCCCATGAAAAATTTAAATTGGTTGTCAACTCTTTGACAATTGTATCGACATACAACCTTCAAGATTATTTTGCCTCACGTTTCCTATATACCTCAATTTTATGAGCCCATATAGTACTAAGTGTCAAATTAAACCCATCAAACCTTCGTATAAATGGAGCATCAAATACGTCCCACGACTCGTGGCCAACGCAAAGACGCGTCCACCTCACGAACATGTATATGTTTGGTACAGATCACAGCTTTCCACACAAGATCACTCCATGACTTATGGTCAGTAACCAAGCACGGTAGCATCGTCATGTCATCTACCTTTGATGGAAGGCATGGAATAATAGGTCTCTACCTATTTTTATCCATTTTAATTTGATATGGTACTTAATAAAATAAGTCCCTTTAAAGTTTCACAAACTTAGGGTTTCTTTTAAAGACCTCATCAACTATATATAATATTCATCATATGAAGCGCAAGCATAAAATAAAACTAACATCCATCCTATGCGTAAAACCGGTGTAATAATCATGGTCAATAAAACATGCTAAAACATTCATCTCATGAATTACACATAATTCACCAATTTTGTGCTTGGATAAGTTTTTGGAAATGAAAATAATTTTTTTTATTTGTTGAAAACACGACTCAGTCATAAAAAAAATGCCAAGTAGTTCACTAACAATCCGCATTTTGCTGGGACCGAATTGTGTCCAAGGAATCAACTTGGTTATTTGAGTAACCAATTACTCTCAGCCACTCATGTGTGAGGTTTCAACATTTTTAAATCAAAACCCTTTTGATGTATACAGCAAGATAACTCTTTTCTTTTTATTCCAAAAGTAAACCAAATAAAGCATTTTGATCACATGCGTTCAAAACCACGATTTCACAAATTAAATATATGTTTATCACATAACAATCGACAAAGCAAAATTTGATTTTAAAATATGCTCAAACCCGTGGCTCTGAAACAATGTTACAATCTTGAGTGATTTGTGGACGTTTCAATCGCATATCTTGAAAACAATGATGACATACCATTTCAAGACACATCTTTATTATCATTTTAATTCAAAATAAATAAGAATAATATCCAGACTTTAAGAAAAATAATTCTTGTTTACTTGGTCAACCAAAACACCTTTTGGTCATCAACGTGTGTCAGGCTTATTATTATTATTATTTTTAAATAATATCAAAGGCCTAAATAATCAATCTAATTGATTATAATATTCCTTCAAATAAATAATCAAATTATTTTATCATATATATTTAAATTCAACAATTGAATTAAAGGTTAATCCAACTATTGAAAATATCAATTTCGTATTATCATTCTCCAAAACTTTGTGAGACCTTTTTAGGTTCACGATTAACACTAATAGTGGATTTACAACTCCTTGTAATAAACTGAATTAACTCTTTAATATCAAGAATCCACAAATCACGGGAACACCTAGCAAGTAGCGTGATCACCTGGTGTTAAGTGAAATAGCGAGTAAACCTTTTTCAATTGCAAGTGCATACATGTAAAATCCTTTCGACGTCTAGTTTCCCGATCAGACCTTGAGCATGGAAATATAAGTCAAAATCAATTGGTCTAATAACTATGATTTCATTTCAAGTTTAAATGATTCCTTTATGAATCTCTATTCATGCTACATTCGCCAAGGACTTTGAATCATAAACTATGAAAAACATATGAAATTCACTTATTCTAATATAAGTGCCGAATTCTATGTTGGCCACAGATAAATCTCAATACACAATAATACAATACCCAACATATCTCTTTTGTGATTATCTAGTAATCAAAAGATATGTCGAAGTAAAGCATAATGCGCACAAGACTACTATCGTGCCTCAAGTCAGAGGATTAGTCATGTTCTATCGCAACATGAAAATTCTTATTCGACATAAAAGTCCCCAGTTAAGAATTCTCAGCGGGTCAAGTTCAATGAACTTGTTCGCTAACAAGCATATGCATATATGCATTTGCGTCAACACGCTAACGTTAATGGAACATAACATTTTTGTCTCACAAGCATGCATCATATACACAAGTCTTTCCGGGTTATTCAATGTCATGTCTTGAAATACCCATCGACTTGGAAATTTATTTAAGATCACAACCTAAGACATATTCCATAATCGCCATCATATTTGCAACCATGTCTCTCAGCTTACAATGACTAAGGACTTTATCATAAGTGCAAATAACTAAATTAATGATAATGTCTCTTATTATATATATTTCCAATAAATTGTCTTTACTAGTGGAAAATATCCAAACAAGTTTGAACGATGGGCATTCTACGCTAACAGTTGAAACTATATTAGTCTCCCCATGAGCAACAGGAAGTTTTCCGGATACCCTGGTGTGGCATTTTTCAGACACGGAACATTCCCTGTCAAACCAGCAATTAGGTCTCCAAATCACTAAGCAAGGATATTGTAGTTCCCTCCACTTCGACGACTCCTTTGCGGGACTTCTTCTAGAGATTCTCACTCGGTTCCTTGGATTAAAACGCTACCTTGGAGAATCTGCCAAAATTCTTTGCCAACCGCAATGAATTTACTCCGACGAGGTTGATCTTTATATGCGGCATGTGCTAGGTGTGGGTTTCTCTGTTAGGACATCAAGCATATTTTCCTTCATTGCCCCACATCAAAAGCTTTTAAATCGTGAACCACAATATTTGATAATTATAAAAATAAGTCGCTAGCAATTCGTGTCTATGATCATTCTTCAACAAATATAGTGACCTAAAATATTAAAAATCAACAAATTTAGTGTATAATTTGTTAGGAGTGTGCCCTCAGAATGCCATTTCAAGGATTAGAGAAATTAGGGTTACGACTTATTTAATATCTGAATTCGTATTATTGTAATCGAATTATTATTTTCAATAAATATCGAATTTGTGAATTTTCATTCGAAGTAAGATAAGTTATTTATTTATCCAACTTCTTATTTGGACATTCAATAAGAAAGATAAATAAATAAAACCATATCATTATAAAAGTTTAGTCATCGATTCTCCTAGGATGAGAGGGAACACCGACGGACTATTATCCTCCAGTGTTGAATTAGTCCACAAGTCTCAATCTCCGGTAGGGTGATCGAATTGATTAGTATGACTTAGACGTGTCTATAGAGTGTGTCAGTTATTCACTTGGAAAACTGGGAGCTCGTGACATCGATACATGATGAATCAGATGATTGTCTTTATCTGGACTCTGACCTAGTCTTGATCGATTGAATGCTCGAAAAAGTCAATTGATCGATCGACTGATATACTAGGTTGCGTGAACCTTACACCGAGGGGGTCATAGCAGAGTTGGCTTCGGGGTCTAACTTGTAACTAGTTTGCGAGGCCCGATTTGCGAGTGCATGGGGCGACGGCGAAATGCGGTCTTGAGCTTTTGACTTATGAAACATGGTAAATGGTTATTTATTTATGTTTTGTGAAAACGTTAGATTTTTGTTATATATAGAGACCAAAAAAGCTATTAATGATAAATTCTTCACGTGCCGAAGCTTAAGAAATCACGTCAGAAAGATCCCTTGTTACATTGCGTTGTGTTGTATATCTTTCAACGAGCTCATGATGTTGTACACCTGAAAAAAGAAAGAACCATTAGTTTTAGTTTCTCATTACAGATGTGATAGGGCATCGCCCATGGAATGATCCAAAATTAAAGAACGACGGATGTGCATAATCAGAAAGCACGAAGTAAGCCTTCTGTAGGTGAAGCGAATGAAATGGTTCTAGTTGGTATATATTGCCAATGTCGTAAAATTCTCTAGGTGCTAGTCGCGCGTCGGGATAGGCCTACGCCTATACGGCATGGGCCTGTGCCGTTTCTAGGTGGAAATTAAACGTTAAACTACCTTTTTTTGTCTTCCAAAAATATGCTAATATTCTACCAAAATAAAGGCACATAGAATTTATCCAAATATTATCCAAACTATAAATAAATAATGTCAATCACAACAATATTAATTTGTATTTAACAACTTTTGTCAAAATAAATAAATAAATTTGAACCTCCTAGGATGACAGTATGACTGATTAATCGGTTAAACCAATTAGACGGCCGATGGCCGCCTAGCCGATTTTCCCAACGGAGGGGGGTGGGGGTGCTAACCCGAGTTTTACAACAATGTATATTGCTGGTAAAGATATCATCCAACACTACCGAAATAAGTAATATGTGGAATCTTATTCATTTTGTAATGTATACTATTGGAAAATTATAATTTGGATCACTAAATATACAGGTTTTGGATTTGATGTCGCCATATTTGATAAATGCAAAAATATGTCACTAACGTCAAATGACGAAACAATTTGAATCTTTGATCCTTTTTACGACAAAATAAATTGAAAAATCGGAAATGTTGGGATCATAGCGATGAAAATATTTTTATCGTTTATCGTTGCTATAACTAAGTCTTAGTTGACCTAATTAGAATCGCTTTGCATATTTAACTCTGGTGACAGATTATCAATAGGGTGCCACGATTTTAAAATACACCGTCCGCACACACATCACCGCATCACACCGCTTTATCAAATTAATCTCTCAAATGTGCTAAGGATGCGTTTTGACTCCTGTATTTGAATTCAATTCCATGATTCAAATTTATGAATTTCAAAATCTTAATTTCAAATCCAAATCCACTATTTGGCAAACGTTAGGATTTCGAAATTCGAATTTCAAAATTGAGCTCAAGCTCGACCTCAAATTTTTTATTAAAAATTAAAATATACAAAAAAGTAAATTAAAATAATAAATAACAAAGTAAATAAGCTCGCGAGTAGGCTCGCGAGCTTTCGATCATCGTTCCTCGAGCTCGAGCCAATCTTGCTTCGAACCGGCTCGACACGTCATTCGTCGAGATCGAGCTGCCTCATCGAGCTCACAAGCCGGCTCGACTCATCGTTCGTCGAGCACTGAGCTTTTGTCGAGCCGGCTCGACTCGTCTTTCGTCGAGCTTGCGAGTCGGTTCGACCCATGGTTCACCCATAATTGTCGTCGTCGTCGTCGTCCTCATCATCATCATCACCATCATCATCAGTATCATCATCATCATCATCATTACTTATGAAAATCATACGGAAGGTATTTGGATTTCGAAACGGACCACTTGTGGCCGAATTTCAAAATCATCAAACAACAAGGATTTGAATTCTCCTCGGATTTGGATGAAATCAAAATCCAAATTTGATCGGTTGCCAAACGGGTGATTTGGAAAAAATCCAGAATTCAAATCGAAATCCAAGAATCCAAATAGACCATAAATTAAATTACCAAACCGCACCATAAAAAAAATAAAATCTATGTGAATTTTTGTGCAAACCGCACTGAATAAAACTGCACCTTACGTTAATATATACAATTATTTTTCGTAATTATATTTAATATTATTTTTATTATAATCAATGAAATTATATATTACTTTAGTTTGGATCATGTTTATATAGAAATGAAAGCTGAAATATATTAGTGAACAACTATTTAAAATTGAAATAGATATGATTCAATACCGTAATAACAAATTGAACCACTATTTTAGATTTAAATTTCAATTTAGCATTCGGGTTGGAATATGAAACAATTATGATTCGATTAATATGCATTAATTTGGTTCTAGTGTAGTCTTAAGACTTTCTTAAATATTATTTTGAGGCCAACTCGGTAGGGAGTAGTTTGATTAAATAAGATATAAGAATATGACATATGTAGTTAAAAACCGCAAAACCGCATTTCAATTGCTCAAACTCGCTCATACCGCATGTGCGATTTTATTTTTCAAAACCGCAATTTAAGATTTTTTGAAAAACCCGCATATGACAATGTGGTGTTAAATTGACCGAACAACGCATAAAATCGCACGACGCACAACTCTAATTAGGTGAGATCTTTCTATCATTACAAATATGAATAGAGCTGTCAAAAAAACCCAAAGCCTGCGGGCCGGCCCGTCCAGGCCCGCCGGGGAGCGGGCCTAAGTGGGCAAAGCCCGCTTATTTTTAAAAAAATAAATATATATATTTTTTATTAATAAATTTAATATATATGTAACAAATTATATAAATATATGATTAGTCTAGTGGTAAAAGTGCATTATTTTATACGTAAGGTGTTGGGTTCGAACCCCATTCACACCACACACGACCTTCAGATCGCAGTGGAGAATAACATGAAGAATGACATCATGGAATCGCCGCTCATAAAAGGCTTCCCGCTCAACGACTTCCCGGAGAACTACATATTCAAGAAGCCAGGCCTCATCATCACTTATCGAAATCCAGTCATTGGTCATACGAGAGCGATGATGATGTTTGAGGTACAGAAGTTCTGCGAAGGGACGTTGAAGCTCGTAAGGAAGAACATCGAAAGGAGTTTGGCAGGGATAGATGAAGACATGATCTTTGAGGTCCTTAGAGAAGAAGAAGTTCCGCTCCTGAATGAGCTTCTCAACGCGATTAATGAACGGTTGGAGCTGAGGAATGTTGTCCGACACTATGAGACAACATTGGGATTGAGGATGTCCTTCTACGCCCGAAAAGGATAAACAGAGCTGAAGAGCAAACGAGCACAAAGGGGAAGATTGAAGAAGACTTAGAAATTTTGCTTCATTTATTAGTTATCCTTGTAATTAGGGGCGTAACTTGTATTTTTTATAGTGTAGGACTTAATATTAAATATACCATGTATACAGGTATAAATACAATGTAACTATTGAAATCAATATATAAGAATTCAGAATTCACAAGGGCTTGAAATTCACATTCTAGAGAGAGAAACACACACAAAATATTTTCTCACTCTAAGCTTCTCTCTCGTGATCTTCAAAGGAGATATTCGACCGAAGGTATCAAATCGTAAATCTATATTCGAATATCTAGAATTCATGCATGAATCTCTCGGTAGTTGATAAATTTGGACCTAACAACATACATGAGTTTATTACCGTCGCTACTTTCGCTTACTGAGCAATTAATTCAAGTAGATCATGTGTTGTAGGTGATGATGTCGTATGTTACTCTCTTACGAGGCTAACTATTGGAGCTCCCGCGGACTTTCGAGATAGTGCGTATACGGTTCGTCCTGTGGGTGTGCGAATCTAATTTATTTTGGGTTTGGCTTGTCTTGTATATGTCGATTGTAGTGTGTTTTACTATATTTTGGGACAAGTGTATTACACACACACACACACATATATATATACATATATATGTGTGTCCATAGTACTTTCTGATGGTCGAGTCGAGCTGCGCTTATAAGTTATGTTCGGTATTGTGGGAGGTTTATGTTGAAAGGTAATGATATATTTTCAAGTTTGATGAGTTTGGTTAATTCATGAGTTGGTTTAATTGATTGTGTACAAGGTGTTTCGACGATTTTCAAACAGGACTCACGTGAATTCGTTTTCTCGGAGTCGCATTTTAAGTGTCGCTAGTATCTTATAGTGGTGTAGTATCTAATAGATGCGCATTCTTTCTTACTCTCCATTCATTGAAGAGTTGGGGATCGGCCGGTGGATTTTCGAAACCCATATAAACACGAACCTTGCGATTTAAAATTTTTCGGTCTCCCCGGTTTCCTTAGGACTGCAAGGATGTGCACAAACAAAGACAACGCATAAACAACATTACGACATAACGTTCAAGCCATGATACCGAGCAACTCGAAGATAGCTTGCAAACGCCGTATTCATATTAGCCTCGGCGCGCGTTTGGTGTATGTGGCAAGAGTCACATTGATCCCGTGGTGTGTCCCGGTACGATAATTCCCTTTGATGCTTTGAGGAATTTTTGACCGACTAGAGATAGCTCGGCATTTGTGTTATTTCAAAACTTCAAATATACAAGTGTGCTTTTGAGAAAACCTAGGCTAGGGTATTTATAGATTTCGAAAATCATGGCCCAAGGCCCGTTTGTCGGTTGAGATATTCCCTACAAAATCAAATCTTGTTCTAAATCTTTTGAAAATAATATCTTTCCCGAATAATATATTTTCGAAATCTTACTTGTATGAGTTTCAAATCACAACATATCTAATATTTTATATTTTCAAAAATTATTTCAATGTAAATACCAATTTATTATTCTAAGTAAATAATGGTACAATCCCGAATTTACCTCGCAATATTTAACCTTTTATCTAATAATAAAATAAATATTCTTTCACGTAAATTAATTTCGACCAATCCCAAATTAAATTATTTTGGGCTCAACCGAAATGGACTTCTAAGTCCAATCTCTCTTATAACTGACACCAACTTGATGACTTTTTTAAACCTGGCCCTCTTAGTTTGTCTCAACCGCATTGGGAGGAATCCAAGGATTCGGTTAAGCGTCTATCCAGCCTTGCGGTACCAGACCAATCGCGAGTTGAGTACGAATTTAGATCTAATCTTAAAATTAACGAACCAACTATAGATTGTCGTATCTACGTGTTCATTGAATGTCCCGGTTGATGAGATATATGCCTTGTCCAACTCACTGAAGTCGATGTTAAGTTAATTTGTGTGGTAAAATTAGCAAACTACCCTCCATGTTCCAATGTGAGTTAGTTTAATGTTTCGTCGAAGACAAGGACGGAACCACGGGAGTCTGAGGGATCGGCCGACACCCCGACGGCTGGCGCTAGAGGTAGTAGGTGTGGCTTTGGTTACTTTGATTTTTAAAATGATTTGGGGACGAAGATGACAGGAGATCAAATTTGTCGTGGGTTGTGAATAGTTGGCTGAATTTTAGTGGGCCGTCATAAATATCTATTAGATATATTATAATAAATGTCTAAAGGTCCAATTCGATTTGAATTATTTTATTACGATATGTTTGTGTAAATAAATTTTTAAAACCTCAATTTCTAACCGTATTCGTTTAATACAGAAGTTTACAGTTTTAATTCAAGAAACAAAGTTATGTCTTTATTTTTTCAATTTTTGAATTTGTAATAACTTGCTACTATATTTGTTAGTATTACCGTCGGGTTTCTAAAACGGTTCTTAACTCTAACATAATAATGTTGAGAAATTGTCTCATAATTTCAATACAAATGAAATCCATAATAAAAGGATCAAGAATAAGTCGAAACAAGATATGTAATAACTCTCCCAAATTTAGTGGTTCTTGTATAAATAAATATTTTTTGAGAGTTGGAAATAAAATAATTTGCGATGATCTCAAGATATATGTATCATTATGACATAATATAATCTAATATCATCTATACAATGCATCCATTAGGAAAAATGAGTATGATAGATATATCTTTATGATTTTGCCTACGTAGAGAGATTTATCATAATATATGTACTAATTCTCGACCCTCCAAATCAAAGACTGTGTACTTTTGCATCCTCGAAATTTCCAATAGGACATATACCTCGATTTACTCAATGCCATGACGGTTTAAGCCGTCCATCGCACTTCGTTGTCAAGACCCCATTTTTTCATCGACCCATACACTTGGTAACTTGGGCCCAAAAAACTAGTGACAAGTCAAGACCCCAAGCTAACTCTGCATTGACCCCTTCGATCTAAGGTTTACGCGACCACTTCGATTGATCAATTGACTTTCCAACCAAGACTGTGAGTCATAGTCCAAATACAGACAATCATTGATTCGTCATGTATCAATGTCATGAACTTTCACTTCCCAAGCGAATGTTTGACACGTTCACTTAAAGAAACGCTGACATGTTAAGTCATACTTATCAATGCGCTCTTCTTAGTGGAGATTTAGACCTGTCGACTAATTCAAAATTGCAGTCTAATAGTCCATCAGTGTCTCCTATCTGCCTAGCAAAATCGATGACTAAGCTTTCATAATGTTTGATTTCTTTCTTATTGAATGCCTAAATAAGAAGTTGTTTGATAAATTAATAACATGCATTCACGTCGAATGCAAAACACACAATATTCGAAACTTATTTATTCAAAATAATTATTCGATTATAAGAATATGAATTCAAATATTACATAGTCAGTAACCCTAGTTTCTGTAATCCTCAAAATGACATTATGATGGCACATTCCTAACATGAAGTTGTATTTGTTGAGTATGTGGATCATGCTATACCGACATCTTCAAAGTTACACTTCTGATTTGAGAACAACCCTCTCTAATACCACTTGTTAGGATAGGGGATCGGTGTTAGGGGATGAGGCGGTCACTTTTTGTTGTTCTTTCTTCTTGAGTGGTTTTAAGTCAGGTTCAAGCGTGAAACCGGTTCTCAAATCTTGATTGAGCAGTGATGCGGAATATCTACTGCTAGCAGTGGTGCAGAATACCAACTGTGAAGCTAAAGCTCCGGTATGGTTTAGTATATGTTATTGTAGAGTGTTCAACAAATCGGTACACAAGAGTGTTAGTGTGTGTATGTTTGTTTGTTTGAGTGAAGAGACATGGGTTTGTTTGTATAAGTTTGGAGCTAACGGTATAATGTCTTGCCTTCTTCCCTGCAACTTGGTCTCTACAACATACAACCTTACCTAGACTCACGTCGTATAAATTCCCAAACTATGCTAACTAAACTCCTGGACAGCTTCATGGGTCAACTGACTACGACAACTTCTTACAGTTCACAGGCTTCGGCAACCTTTTTACATTTCCTTGGAAGGTCTCTCTGTCATAAAATTTTTACGATCTTGCGTTAGTGTTGTGACAGGCACTATTACAGATTTGCAAACAGGCGTCGGTTGTTACGGATAATAGGCGTCGCTTCTGTGTTGACGCTTACAGCATGGACGCGCATATACGACAAAAACGGCGTCGGTTAGAGGGCGACGCGGATTTATCGTTATAGGCATCAGTTGTTTTTAAACAACCGATGCTTAATGCATGAAATTCTCTTTTTATAGGCATCGGTTGTTGTTAAGTAACAGGCTCCTAGCTTGTTAATAGGCATCGGTTTTTATTAAGTAATCGGCGCCTATTTACTAATAGGCGTTGGTTATCCGTTAACAACCGGCGCCTAGTTTGCTGTTTTTTTTTAATATCTTATATATTTTTTCCTCCCCATCCAACCAATAACAAGCAAATCAACAAATAAAACAACAATGATTCTCACATACTACATCAAATCATATACATTATCAACTTTCATTACAAATCAAAGCATTTTAACAACGTTAACGTAAGCCATCAAAACTCACCACTACAAGCCACAAAAGTCCTTAAAGTGCTCGGCCAATAACTCTCGAATTTCATTAATCGACTCGTCGTTGTAAGGGATGTCATCTAACATCTATAAATGTTAGAAAATATAATTAGAAACATATAAGAAGAATCAATTGAAAGGATTAAAAGATATTTGAAATTTCATACATTTACCAAGTTATTGTTTCTCCCGTGTCTGACGCGTCTGATAATGTCATCCATGTACGCATGACGTAGTAACCACACAATTCATTACCGGAGGGTTGTCGTGTAACTAAGATTCAACAAACAATAAAATAGCGCAAATTTGATATCAATGGAATGTTTTATTAAGAAATAAAATACTCGCAAAACTCATACAAAAATACGAACCTTGTCCTCTCCAAGAAACAGGGGATGCCTTCTTCTTAGTCTGCAAGACGCTTGCGGCCGTCTTTATTGCCATGAAATTCAAAGGTATTGAACGAGATAATTTTATATATAAATAAAAGTTTTAAAATGAATACCCGCTTTTTTTTTAAAACTCACGTGTTTAGGCGTTCACGGATCGCTATATTCCGAACAGCGACCTTTTGTGCCAACGGATCGAACACATATACAGTGTTGTAGCAACGTCGATCACCAACAAAATCCAATGGTGCCTGATTAAAAACAAAATATCATGTACCACTTTTAATATACATATATAATAAAAATATATATGTTCTTACCCTTCGCAATAAGGTGTAAAAAAGAAAGATTGGAAAGCATCTCTAAGAGCCGCAACCATGTATTCAAGCTCGCTACCGAAATTTTCATCAAGGCCCAAGTAACTCAGACGACTCGGATTGTAGCACTTGAAATCCGGGGACTCTTGCTGAAGATGCCTGTAAGTTATGATAAATAATGTTTATACAAAAATTTATATACAGATTTATAATAAAGATACCTCATGAAGAGTTAAATCACTCCTGAATCCAGACTCACGAGATTGAATAGATCGCAAATGTCTTTAACATCGATGAATGCCTGGAAATTCTCAGGTCTTGGATTATAAAATACACCTTCCATAACGAACATGAAAGATGCATGTCGTCGATGAACCAGAGACGAAATGGTCTCGAGGAGATAACGACAATGCTCGCTAAGCTATCCACGACACTTTGCCCAAGAGTTGTGCTATCACTCCTTCCAGCTTTCAACGGCGTCGTGCTTTTCCGTGCGTAACTCTTTATTGGCGATCGACGTGACTGTATATGGGAAATAATCTCAAGCAAAAAAATATTTTAACGAATCAATATATTTATATACGTTGTTTTTTCTTACCAAGGCAATCGACAAAATGATCAACTCTCTATGTCACTGTACGTAGCTACTATGTGCATCTCCTAGGGTAATCATCTCCGTTGTTGGTACCGGAAGGTGGACCTGATCCTTATCGGTAGCAATGATATCGACGAAAACAACGTTTTTGACCCCAATAGAGACTCCATGAACTTTCGAACGTCCCTCGACGATCGATCCAACAGCAACAACCTCTAACCCCCATCGATATTCAGAGACAGTCGTACTTTGGATACTATACGATTTAAAAATATATAGTTAATATCAATACTATACGAGATAAGTTAAACTTTAAGCATATTAAATTTTACCGTCACGTCCATCGACGGGGGAAATGGATCAATTGCCGAACTGCGAGAACTCCTAACAGTGCCGGGAGATACGACGTTCGCCTCATGCTCAAATGGAGGGACTGATAGTCCCATTTGAGTTAATAGGGCCCTCATTTGATCCTTCAACCGAGCCTCTATCCGAGCCTCCATCTCGGCCATCATCTCCCCCATTACCCGAGCCTCCATCTCGGCCATAATCTCTCCCCTCACCCGAGCCTCTATCTCGGCCGTCATTTGATCCATGGAGGTACTAGTCGACCGTCTAGATCCCTCAGACGGGTTTTTGAATACACTTCGAATCGTCCCGTGTTTACCCACACCTTTGACTCTCCCGGGATGATCGGGTTTTCCGATAGCAGTTGACAGCGCATCGTGTTGTCTGACCGGGACAAATTCCCCTTGACTTTGTTGCTCGTGCAACAGTGCCTGCCCACATATTTAATAGTATATTTAAGAAAAACATGTTATATTTAATATTTTTGGAAATATAAGTAACTTAACACTTTCAACTTTCTTGACAAGCTCTCGAGTGGTGCCGCCATCGATGACGTACCCTCCGTCGTCCCTTCCTGTCGTCCTGGCTCGGATGAAATTCTTCGTCCTTTCGTTGCCGGTGGACAACAGAGGAACCAATTGGTCGGGGAAATCAACGATGTGATCTAAGGGGTCCTATGTCGCCCATTCAGCCATCCGGCCTCTATACCCGGACATATCGAGATGGTGCGGGTAGATATTGTGAGACTGACTTTGTCGAGCCTTCTCACTGATCTCCTGCAGTATTTATAACACAACATTATAAAACTTTTTCTTCCTGAAAATGATAGCTACTTTATATGTTTACCTGAAACTCTATGCTAGACTTATACTATCTCCACGAAGCCAATCCCCGCTGATCGATGTGCTCGTACCATCATCCAAACCTGGCCCTTTCACCTTCTCTCGCTGGGTAAACTTAGTCTTCCAGTTTTTCCTCAGCTCTCCGGCCCTTTTTAGGGTCTTTGCCTTTACAGCGAGGTTGTCGGAGCTTCCAGGTTGTATGCAAATACAGTTTTCTGATGGTTAATAATATATCGGATCAAATCATTAAAACAAGCAAAATTACTTGCAGTACCTTAATGTGTTCCCATAGCCTATCTTTAAGCCCCTCATCGATATGACGTCAATCCGTAACGAAGTCGGACACTTGTGCCCGTACCATCTGACCAATATAATTACTGAATTGATCCCGGAGAGCCTTATCTGCTCCAATGACAGCGCCCGAGTCGTCGAGCTGGAGAGGACACTCATCCGACTTCAATTCTAGTCGTCTCTGTAATGACTTCATATTATATGGTCCTCTCGTACGCCTCGTCGAACCGGGAGCACTCGAAGTGGGCTGCTAATCTGAAGACATCGTAGTATATACCTAAAATATACAATAATTAATATCAAATAACGAATAAATAAATGATAAGTTAGATAAATGAAACAATGAAAAGTTTAAAAGAAATTACACTTACAAATTTTGAATTCGTAATCCACTATAGTCAACAATATAGTCCTTCATTGTCATTTGAAATAGTGTACCTACGACAAGTTGCATCGTCTTCCACAAGCGGGATATTACTCACGCCGGTGGGAAATGGGAATGTGTCATCATTTTTGTCATATTCTTCTTCATCGTTCACATCACCTATGCCGACAACACTCCGCTTACCGTGAAGAACAATACGTCATCCACTAGTAGAGGGATCCTGAACATAGAATACTTGTTTAGCTTGAACCGCTAGAATGAAAGGATCGTCTACATAACTCACCTTATGTAAGTCAACCGTCGTAAATTCCAACTCAGGGTCTATCTTAACGCCTCGTCTGTTATCCACCCATTGATATCGAAGTAAAACAAATTTCACATTATTTTTGTAGGTGAGTTCTCAAATTTCTTCAATAAACCCATAGTATGAACTTTCATTACTCGTAACATGGGTATTTTTCCCCCGACATAATTCTCTCGACAATGCAAGTAATGTGACCCCCACTGTTTTGCGACGCACTTCTATCATCTCGCCTCTTGGTGTAAAGTGTACCCATTAATATCGTACCCTTCATATGTCGTGAAACTCCATTCGGGTCCCCAAGCGAACCACTTAATCATTTCACTACAATCCGCGCCAGTTTGAGAATTTCTTGATCGGAACCACCCTAGAAATGCTCGGTTATGCTCTTTTATGAGCCGTAACTCGGTTTTTGTTGGATTTTCACGTCTTAAGTAAGCCATATGTTCCTCCAAGAATGAATGCACTTCTGGAATAAGCCGCAACAAATAGAATTGCGCTGACTCGAATAATTCTCTAGATAATGTCTTATATTGTGGCTTGGTCAGCGGTTTTCCTCCTAATCATCCTTCGTGGCGAGAACTAGGCACCCCTATCTCTTTCACTTTAACCAAATACGCAGTACAAAACTCAGCACATTCCTCTGTTGTGTATCCTTCAACAATACTACCCTCTGGTCGATATTGATTTCGAACATATCCTTTTAGGATCTTCATGTATCGTTCAAAAGGATACATGTATCTCATGTACACCGGAAAACAAAACTTGATTTCCCCCACTAAGTGAACAACGAGATGTACCATGATATCGAAAAAAGACGGAGGAAAGAACATTTCGAACTGACATAAGGTAACCACGACGTCGACTTGTAGGTCGTCTAACACCTCGGGATCAAGAACCATACTACAAATTGCATTGAAAAGAAACATAATTTCGAAATGCAGTGACGAACGTGCTTCGGCATTATTCCATGAATTGCAATATGTAGTAGATGTTGCATCAATACATGACAATCATGAGACTTGTATCCCACCAGCTTTAAGTCCTTCAACGAGACATATCTCTTTATGTTACTAGCATATTCAGAGGAAACTCTAATACTTTTTGAGTATGTTTGGTTGGGGGTATTACGAGGTATTAGATGGGTTAGGATTAATTAATGTTGTGTTTGGTAGGAAAGTTTATTTAAAGATGGGATTACTTAATACCCCCTTAATACCCTATATAAGACATTTGATAAATCCACCCCACCCTACCTTTATCTAATCCCATACACTTTTGACTTATTTATCCTCTATTTTAAAAAATATTTCCAGCAATTACCCTTTCCTTATCGTAAAAAATTATTTCCATTCTCTTTCTTTTTTCTACATTGTCTCCATCTCCACGCACGGGTGATCGTCTCCACGAGACCCCCCCCCCTACGAAAGACAAAAGCCGTCCGACGGCATCCAACCATCCAACGGCCAGAAAACCCCCCAAATAAAATATCTAAAACCTCGAATAAGCTTGTAAGGTACGATTATATCTTAATCCCAAATTTGAAATTTTGGGAATACTCTCTTAAAATCTTATGTGGCGTAATCTTGCTTTCTAGGATTGATATGGGTTGTGCCCATTCTTGCTAATCGTTGCCCAATCTGTAGAGTAATCGGTGCTTTCTGTGACACTTATCTGCTTGAATTTCATGTTTGAACTCAAATTATATTTCACGTTGGACTGTTTTAATTGAAAATGTATGAAGTATGATGATATTTTTTTTCTTTTCTCTGTATTGCCAACCGAGTAGGTGTCATGATTCCAAAATGGGCTTGAAATTAGATGATATCACTGCAATAATGATTCTTGGATTATTAGCCAATCATTTGTGTATGATGCAATTTGCTATATATATTTTTCAGAAGAGAAAGAATAAGAGAAAACGGAAGGAGCCGTGTACTTATTCTATGTATGAAAGGATGCCAAAGCAAGTTGATTACTTGAGAAATTTGTTATCAGATTTTCGTAGCACTTCACATGAAAATTTGAGGATTAGTAGAGATGCATTTGGACGGTTATGCATTATTCTTGAGAACTACGGAGGTTTGCGACCTTCCAAATACCTACAAGTTCCTGAGATGGTGGCAATATTTCTTGGTGTATTAGCGCATCATAAGAAGACAAGAGAGCAAAATTTCACTTTACTAGATCTACTTGGACAGTCAGTAAACATTTCAATTATGTACTTGATGCGGTTCTCCGACTTCATGAGAAATTATTGGCCAAACCTCTGGCCATTAATATTGATAATCCTTCATCTAAATTTAAATATTTTCAGGTATTGTCATTTTGTAACTTAATAGAAACGATTTCTTGATTTCAGGGCAAGTGCTTACCTTTTCTTTATTGCTTATGTAAGGATTGCTTGGGAGTAGAGTGAACTCAACGGATATTCCACGATATAGAAACCGCAAGGGGCAAATTACAACCAATGTTTTAGGAGTGTGATATGAAATTTATATATGTTTTGGCAGGTTGGGAGGGTTCAGTCGCAGATGGACGCGTGCTTCGAGATGCTCTTTCACGAACAAATGAGTTTCGTGTTCGCAAAGGTAATTAATTTTCTTTTTTTATGTAGATGAAATATAAATAATGCATGATACATGCTTTGAGATTAGAATGTCTTATTTAAAAATTACAGGTTTCTACTATTTAGCCGATAATGGATACACCAACATCGAGGGATTTCTAACTCCTTATAGGGGTGTTCGCTATCATTTGAAGGATTGGGGGACATGAACTCAAACTCCTCAGAATGAAACAGAATATTTTAATATGAGGCATGCAAAAGCAAGAAATGTAATTGAGAGAACTTGGGGTTTGATGAAAAAGAGATGGGGTATACTACGCAGCCCTTCTTTTTATCCGATAAAAAAGCAAAATAAAATGGTCATAGCATGTGCATTACTTCACAATTTCATACGTACTGAATGGATATTGCCCATGGGAGGTGGAGGTCCCTGAAGGATATCAAGAAGATGAAGGAAATGGTGATGAAAGTGAAGCTCAATTCATTAGTTCAATTGAAACGTCTACCGCATGGGCAGGTTGGCGAAATAATTTGGCGACGACCATGTATCTCGAGTGGTTGAATGGTTGAAGAGACAGTTTATTGTTTTGCTTATTTTTCTTATTTGCAATTTTATCTCGTGTATCGTTTTTTATTGTTTTGAATGCTTAATGGCTTGGTCTCGCGGTGTTGAGGTCTGAATTTTGATTAAGTACGGTTGTGGGTAATGTGCTTGGATTAATGAGGTCTTTTAGTTGTATTGTTTGCATAATGATAGCAGATTACATATTGCTTGAAGATTTTTTTATTTGTAATACTGATTGCATAACTTAGTTTAAACATAATCAATGAGGTCTTGTATCAGTGAGAGCTTGCAGATTGCAGAATGCTTGCTATTTGCGATTTTTCTTTGCTGAACGTTGTTTAAAAACAAGGAATGCAACAATATCTCAAAATACGAAATTGTTATTAGTGAATGCAGTTGATAATAATGCAGATGTGTAAGGAACGCAGAGAATGCAGTTCTCAAATTATTTATAATCAACCAAACATGAAATTGTCGATAATCAAATAAGAAACATGACAATATCTCAAATAAAAAAAAACATAAAACAAGACAAGACCTCAATAAAATAAAAACATGAAACCTAAACATAGACTCAACCTCAA
Organism: Linderniella brevidens; assembly: GCA_004919715.1. Classification (NCBI taxonomy): domain Eukaryota; kingdom Viridiplantae; phylum Streptophyta; class Magnoliopsida; order Lamiales; family Linderniaceae; genus Linderniella; species Linderniella brevidens. The sequence continues at coordinate 2,103,415 of SWDC01000150.1, read as the reverse complement.
CCAAACAACGAACTGGGAAAAAAAAAAAGCTCAACGACCTCTTGTCATGGTCTTCACCAAATCCAAACGTTCTACTTCATTCATGGCTAGAAAAATCTGAAGTTTTCCCGGATTGTTGATAATGGCGTCGGAAACATTAAACAACTGCATGGGTGACAAGTTCAAAGACATATTCTTAATCATTGCAACAACCTAGCCTTGGTTTTATGCCTCCGTTCCAATTCTAGACACTCCTTCCATTAATATTTTAGTTGTTTCTCGAGATATCTCTCGTTTCGTTGATGAAATCATAATCTTCAAGTTGTTGCCGTTTCCTTTTAGCTTGCTTCTTCGATTTCTGTTCAGCACGAGCAACTGAAGAGTGACCATCAAATGTTGGTAACTTACCAGAAGGTCTAGTAGTAGTGGAGAAATCAGAAGCACTTGGAATTTTTTCAGTCGGCGAGGACAATATCTCATCATCTGCTCCTTTTTCATCAGTGATTCCAATTGCATTTTCTCCTGTAGCTCGGTCTTTTCCAAAAATCTCACACCAATCTTCATACATAGGCCATGTTTTGTATCTTATAGCCTTGTATAATTTTGGAGAGTACTGCAAAATATAAATATATATATATATATATATCAAGTACATATCATATCTTTGAAATATGATTGATTATATTAAATTGAATAAATATTACCTCTTTTTACTCGTTTCTGTTGTCATCGGTAGTATCTACTATTTTCTTGTCTGCATTAAAACCTATTCCCGACTTGCTGAGCAAGTCTTGCAACATGTAGTAATCTTTCTTCCATGTTTTTGTCTTAGACTCGATGTGAGGAGAAGCTTTGATATTTGTGTTGGGCAAGTACTTCCGTAAAGTTTTCTCCAATATATGGTGTGAAAGCCGGGTTTGAGCAGTTTTCACTCCTCCATCCATCTGTGATAATTTCTTTGAAAGCAAAAACAATCATCCTCTTCTCCTCTAAAAGTCATGAACGTTTGGTGTTATTCTTAGCGCCTTCCATGCTGCGAAAGAAACAAGGATGAATATATCTTCGAAAATATATTTTCATAAGAGCAAACCAAACTAATATTATTTAAGCAAATGAATCACAACGAATATATTAAAATAAAGCCAAGAGACGTGCTGGTATATCAATAGTACAAGCTTTTAGCAAACATTAAAACAAAACGATGCATAAAAATTTAAAGCAGACCGAAACATCTGAAATCAAAAGGAAAAACGCATAAATCATATTATATTGGAACGCAAACATTGAATAACTTATCAAACAAAGCAGGTCATAGTCCAAGACAAAAAATAAAACTATCAGTGGATGTCGAGGAGAAGAAAAGGAAATTCGTTTTGCACCAACAAATAAAAGAACATCATACGATTTTCATCGATCAATGGATCATATATATTCAGCAATTTATTTTGCATCTAAAAAGGGAAAAACATAATAGCGAATTGAAAGAAAACAAAAATTGAGAGCAAACCTCATTGAACGTAGAGGATGATCAGACGGACAATAGGCAAAACCCTAGCAAAGATTTATATATAATATTTTTATTTATATAAGGGCAAAATCGTATTTGTATTTAATTAAACCTAATACCATCTAAAACCATCTACCAAACACATCGGACTCATTATTTAATCTCACTCAACCAAACACCCAAAAAAACTCATATCCCCCATTATATAAACCCAACTAAAACTAATACCATATAAATACATCCCTCCAACCAAACGGGCTCTTAAGGCATTCGCAAAAACTTAACCTCTCAGCTCTGCTAAGTGTAAAACAGGCGGGGGGAAGAAAAGTCATCGTTTCCTTTTCCATCGGTGCTAGCTCGGACCTAATTCCAAGTTCAACCATGTCCTGCCTGGATTTAACTCCATCTTTTGTCTTACCGGACATATTTAAAAGAGTTTCCACGATGTTGTCGTATATATTTTTCTCGGCGTGCATCACATCGATGCAATGTCTCACATCGAGGTGCTGCCAATATGGGAGCTCCCAAAATATTGACCTTTTTTCCAAACACTTTCTTTTGATGATTTACACTTTTTACCGAACTGGACGTTGATGTTTGCGACATTATCACTCACTTCTGTGCTTTTCAACGGCAACGTAGCCCTAGTAGTCTCACACTTTCCGTTAAACAATGGTAATAGCTTTTTCTTTATTCTATATTCGTGCGTATGTGACCGGAATTTTCTATCTCCCATGTAAAATGTGTTTTCGACAATTGTTCAACCATTGACTATTCGTATTTTCACCACATATTGGACATGCTTTCTTGCCAGACAAATTCCCGTAAGCCGAAAAATCATTGATGGTACGAAATATCATTACGCGTAGCGTAAACCTTGATCTAATGTATGACTCGTACACATCTACGCCTTTATGCCATAGTTGTTTGAGATCGTCAATCAACAGAGCTAGGTATAAATCAATGTCGTTACCCGGTTGTTTTGGACCAGATACTAACAACGATGACATGATGTATTTACGTTTCATAATGAGCCATGGAAGGAGGTTATAGATACAAAGCAATATTGGCCAAGTACTTTGACGACTGGTCATGTCACCCTCCGTGCAAAGCTCAAGCCTAAGATTCCGAACCTCAACCCCAAAATCAGGAAAAATTGTATCAATGTTCTTCCATTTACGGGAATCTGCCGGATGTCTGAGTTTTTCATCTTTTTTTCTTTCTTCATCGTGTCATCTAAACATTTTTGCGTCGTCGGGGTTGGGGAACATCCGTTTTAATCTGGGAACTATAGGTAGGTACCACAGAACCTTAGTAGGAGCACCACCAATTTTCTCTTTTTACTTATAACGCCAAGTGTCACATGTCGGACACTTATCCGCCGAGTCATACTCGCCCCTATAAAGTACGCAATCATTCAGACAAGCATGAATTCGTTCGTATTCTAAATTGAAGGGGCACAACAGCTTCTTTGCCTCATAAGTTGTTGCCGGTAGCTCATTGCCTCCTTGAAGCATATCCGCGAGTGTGTTCTAAAAGTGTTGAGAAACACTTGTCCGAAACAACAAATTTAGCATTAACGTTCATCAATTTAAACACAGCGTACAACTTTGTATATTTTGAGCACCTCTTATAAAGAGGAGTGTTGTTGTCCCTAAACAGACTATCAAATATGGGAGGTCGTTCATCAAAATCCTCTTGAACGTCACGAAGGTCTTCAATACGATCATTATCGTCGGAATCATTATCAATTTCAATATTTTCAAGCTCAATTCCCGCACTCGTTAACTAGATTTAGAAACGGTCTCACCATGTCATATCCATGTACTATATCTAGTTTTAAAACCAGCGATTATGAGATCTCCTATTATGCTCCACATATTTCATAAACTCTTCACCATCATTCAAATACTCAGTCGTTGTACGCATACTACGCATGCAACCCCGGTCCATTTCAAGAATCACCTAAACTAGAGCAAGTATATTTAAACAAAGATTTCACAGAGGCAACACAATCACATAATAAACCAACGGGCTTTCAAGGTCCTTATCGATCCAACCTAATCCATCTTAAACATTCACTATCACTACCAATTACGTGTTTGAGCTTCGATATTGACGAAAAATTCGGCAACATTTCCCCACAGTTCTCTAAGTAGACGAAAAAATATGAAATGATATATATCCAATTCATATGTCTACCCAGAGAACATTAAAGGGAACTGAAACCAAACTTTTCATCAATATCGAAGCTTAAAACACACATTTAACAACCTATAGAGATATTGATCGTCTAAGAGCGGTCCCAAAATGGGGACCATTCAAGGTTTCCTACTAATGAGAAAACCTTGAATGGGTATATCTAAGTTATTAAAAGCATAGAAAATCATCTCAATGACTAATTTATGAAACAAAAATCAAGTCACATACCACATCCAAAAGCCGAAAAAATAATCAAAGGTCAATTTCCGAAAATAATGCACATTTTTTTTTTACCTAAATCGCTCGAAATCAAGTCGGAAAACACCAAAATGCACTTGCCCAAGCGAAATCACGTCCGAAATTGTGGCCGAAATCACGGCCAAAATCGCCAAAAAAATCGGAATATAAGCTCCGAAATCTACAAAACCGCCCAACATGTTCACAAATTCAACTAAAAATCGAAACGTTAAACAATTTGTTTCGGAATCCCGAGCTATTTAGCAACGAAATTGAACAAGTTTACCGCAACTAGCTCGGTCTCCGTGGGTCGGCGGGTGTCGTCAACATTCGTCGCCGGTGATGTGGTCGTCGTCGCCGAAATTCGCCGGTGATGTGGTCGTCGTTGCCGAAAATCACAGGGAGCTAATTAGGGGGTTTGGGGTATATAAAATTTTAAGGTCTGTTGCGTCGGGCGAAACGAAAAGGGGGAAGGGTTTTAGTATTTTAAAGGTTATAGGCATCGGTTGTCATAACGTAACCAACGCCTATTCATGTCGTATAACATAGGCATCGATTACTCAAAACACCCGATGCCTAAGACTTCGGAAACTATATGCATCGGTTGTTACTACACAAGTGATGTCTATAATTAATAAAAATAAAATAAAAAATTGTCGCGCGTGGCACTATAGGCATCGCTTTTGCACAGACCGATGCCTATAGTGTCGGCGCCTATTCGCGAATCTGTACTAGTGAGAACATATACATCACTCAGTATCACGTCGAACTTTCAACTTCTCTGTGTGTACAGTTTTGATGTCTCTTGATTCTTAAAGCTTCGTCCATATTCTTCTTCGAACTAGTGTGGTATGGTTGATGGAAGAGGATGCTGAGGTTAATTTGCTGTTCAGACCTCTCTTTCGAGTTGTGAGCTAAGCTATCTTCGTCTTGATTTTTGTGAAAGTCATACTCCAGATGTTTAGATTTCAATATTTATAATAGAGAAACTTCATCTAGCCATTGCAGTTGTTTGGGATGCCACAAATCTGTCTGATCAGGCTTTTACAAGTGCATTTACTGTGATAAGCCAAAATAGCTATGTTGGGTTCATGTGCGTATGTAAAATCTATCCAGAACAGCTCTTTAACCTTCTACTTCCGATTTGTGTTATGTGGTCTTCAAGTCTTATATGGTGTTTGTTGATGCTTCCGTCTTCCAGTCTTTGTCTTACTCTTGAACCGATATGGTTTCGCTGTCACCAGCAATTTCCATTTTTCGATTCGTTAAAAGATCAGCTCCTTCGGAAACCTTTGTTATCTTGGATCGATGTGTTGAGGTTCTGCTCTTCTTTAGTTAGGTGATCTGTTTGGAATGAGGAATTCCTCTTGCGTCCTCCAGTTCGTGTTCGAGCATCTTCCTTTTTCTGTATTCATTAGCTGGTGTGTGTTCCTCCTTTATCAGGTATGGTAGTCCTCATTGCTAGGATCTGTCTTTTGATCCTTAAGTCCAGTGTAGTTTTGTTCAATGTTCCCGGTAAGGGTTTTGCTTCAATCACTCAAACCAATGTAAATTAGAATAGATATCATTCCTTAAAATTGATTCCCTTCTAATTTCTGACAATATATGTAATATTAACAATAACAATAATACATATTTCGTTGATGTTTTATTATTAACAACAATAATATTACATATTTCTAATACGAATTATTCATCATCGATATTCGATTTAAAATTCAATATTCGATTTAAAATTCAATATTTGAATTTGAAATAATCGAATACGAATAAGAATATTTATATTCAAATAATTAGCGAATACGAATATGCATATTACTCTATTTGATTCGACTAGTTAATGAATATTCGATTTGTTTAATTTAATATATATTTAAATAATATGACATATCATAAATACTTCTAATTAGAAAAGTCCAAGTTAAATAAAACACAAATCTTATAAATACATTTAAATATAGATGCTCTATATAGCTGCAATGTGTCCTCTTCAATTTAACATATTTAAAAAAAAAAACATGTACGTGCATCCTCTACTAAAAATATTAAATAAAAAACTGAAACTAACTTACGATATAATACTATTTTAGTGTCCTCTTAATATTAAAATATTAAAAAAAAATTCAAAACATGAAATACCCCACGTGCATCCTGAACTAAAAAATAGTAAAAAAAAACAAATGGTTGTAACTACCTAACGATATAATACTATTTAATTTAAAAATTAAAAATATTTAGGTAATGCAATACCTATATATGTGATTATATTTAAATGCACGTAACTACCCTATGCTTTTCTAATTGCGAGAAACTCTCTTGTGTTATCTAAAACTTAGCATCGTACGTCTGGTGTTGTTTAAAACTTATCTAAAACTTAGCATCGTACCTCTTGTGTTGTTTAAAACTTAGCACCGTACCCCCTGTGTTGTCTAAAACTTAGCACCGTATCCACTGTGTTTTTAAAAACATAGCACTGTACCCCCTAATTATGTGATGAAAATGACAAGGAATAAATTTTATGCTATTTTCGAACCATAGTTGGTTTTGATGCTTATTTTTAAAACCAAATTATATTTACCCAAAATATTTTAACCACGAGCCCACGTTCACAACCCTGATTTTAAGCAGAAAATAATAATAATCTTATATACCTATATAAATGTATGTTTAATATCATGCTGCCACGTGTCTACTACAACTTGAAAAAAAAAATCATAAAACAACCACTAATGCATCGTCTTAGTTAAACACCTTGTTATATTAATAAAAAAAGACCACTATCACACACACGATAATAATGGATGAAAAATAGGCAACCGTTACCGTATTAGTTGACAATAAGAACAACATAGTCAACACCGATTGAAATAGCATGTATCACAATTTATGTCCCACCATGTGTTGACCATCCAATTTCATATCTGTTCATAAATTTTCTCTTTTTTTTTTAATTTTTTTCTAATTATTTGATTACATATTCCACCAAATAATAAAATCATTGATATTTCACGTGATTTATATGAAAACAAATAAACATATGTAACTTATTCTTTGTTTCATGACGATCAAATTGATATCCATATCTTATATTTCGATATCCATAAGAATCAATTTTGCCGTAAATTCTACAATGTAGAAAATAAAGTGGAACATAAATGATGGGACATGCAATTTCAACCGACTCAACACAAGTGCAGACGAAATACTTTTAATCACACAATTCAACGTTCTAGGGATCAAAATACTATGTAGGTTCTCTTTTTTCCCCTATATAGTCAATATGTTTATTTCATGTGTATTTTTTTCACTTTTTGATTATTTGTTGCTGATGCTTTTTAAATTCTTAGATATTGACATAATTGAGTTCAACCCAATTGCTTCAGGTAGTAAGACCTCGATTTTCAGACGTTTGTTTGAGTGAAGTTATAAAGTTTTTTTTATCTATTTACTTTTTTTTATGTTTTGCTATTATTATGCTTGTGAATGAACTATTATTCAAAACATTTTATTATTCATCTTCTTTAGTTTTTATAAGTTTCTAGACATCATCCATATTTAAACATACAGCATTGATGAATACTTGCTGGTTAGGGTTTTGGCTTCGCATTTTTCATATTAAATTCCATCCCGTGTGTTTATTTTATTTGAGCAAAAACTTCACTTCTTGAATTCACTTCTTGAATTATTAATTTGTATCCTTTATTTGGTATTTAATTAGTTGGTTGCCTTCCTTATTCGATTTTCTCTGAAGGTCCGCATTTTTCATATTAAATTCCATCCCGTGTGTTTATTTTATTTGGGCAAAAACTTCACTTCTTGAATTCACTTCTTTAATTATTAATTTGTATCCTTTATTTGGTATTTAATTAGTTGGTTGCCTTCCTTATTCGATTCTCTGAAGGTCCTGTAATATGCTTGGATGACAGGTACATATGTGATTTTATTTGATAACAATTATATCTTTCTTATACATTGAAGATGATTACTTTTATATGTTTAGATTTTTAAAAAACCAGAATACTGCAATTTAGTATATCTATAGTTGATACGCCTAAGGGCCCAGTTTAGATCAATTAGATCTCATCTACAATATCAGCATCGTGATTCAGACGCAGTGTTTAGTACATACTTCTAATGGAAAATGTTAGATCATCATTGTGTTATCTATCCAGGATATTGATTTGTTAGATATATGTTTTAATCTCAAAACTAGGTTTTCGATAACTTACCCTTTAGGACTGTGGGTGTTAACATATTCTATGATTTTAATTGAATTGAATTTTATCCCATATTTACTTTATTTTAAGCATACCAACATTGATGAATCCTTGTTGAATAGGGTTACTACTTAGAGTTTCCCATATTTTTTATTACAGAAATTGTATCTTTTTTTGGAAGTATATTCATCGGTAGCCTTCCTTATTCGATATTCTATGAAGTGTTGGATATTGTGAATGAAAATTAATCTAAAAGGCACATTATAAAATGGTGCATGGATTAATTCTAAAAAGTACAATTGAAAAGGTATTTCTTTTGAAGAGATGTATCTTTTTCTACTTGATGACCCTTGGGTCATTATAAATATGTTCCCCACATCATTGAATTGAGTGGGAACAACGTTGCATTCATCGCATATTAGAAATCACGTCCTATGATCATAGTGCAAGAAAGAACCGAGTCTCGTAGTAAGATTCGCCGAAAAACTTCGTTGAGTCGAAAGTACTGCGATTCCGAAGTTAGAAGTCGTTGTATCTTGGGGACGCTCGCCGTTAAACCGATTGAGCATGTAATATCGGGGCGATACGTCTTACGGATAGCGTACGTAGTACGTGCCTCGACTTCTCCCGTTTGAGTCTGCATAAATTAGCCACCGACAAATACACCGAAACTACCGTGACACCAACAATCGTAAGACGTATCGAGGTGTCTTTCATCGATGGCCATCGTACGGGAAATAATTTAAAAACGACCGGACCATGTTCGAAACTTGCTACCAGAGATTGCTTTGGCAATTAAGGCTGGTATTGCTGTGATGCAAATCGATGCAGAAATAAAATAATTTCTTAAAGCTAAGAATTCCTTGGAACACATGATGAGTCAAACACTTAGAGCCAAGAACGAAACAAACCAAGAAAAATCTGAAGCGGTGTCTTCGTCTCCGCTTGTGCCTTCTGCCGGAGAAAACTTCCCGGAGGCCGCACCGAGACGGACACATCGGTGCAGTGACGATCCTTCGGTTGCCTGCATGGAGGACGCGCATGGCTCCTTGGGTGAATACCCTTTGGAAGATTCGTTTGGTGTGTGCCGGTTCAAATTGAGACCCTTCGACGCCAACAGTAACCATCCAATTATTTGTGCCCGTTCATTGTATTACGCCTCAATTCCGAGTCTAGCTAGTGAAAAGCAACGATTGGGCCATTGGGCAAGTTGACTTCGACCCAACAAATTGTCGAGTGGGTTTTTTTTCTGCAAAATCCATTGCAGTGTAATTATTTAAAAACAAAAAAAGGGAAAAAGAAGAGGAGGAACCAAAGCGATGCATCAGCAACGCTCACGCAGCCATGCCCTTCTTACGGACGGAACAGCTTACGGGCAGCTCAAGCGTACATGAGAGACACAATATCTTATTATGCCCGACGGTGTTGAAGTTGCAACAAGAAGGTTCCACAGCGCTGCCGACGGTTAAGCTTTTGCCATGCCGCTGCTATGAGCCTGGCAGAGCACTACCAAGCATTCATGCTGCACCGTTAGATGGCGTTCATCGCTTCACAAGGCATCACTCTGAGATGAAGAGGGCTCTTCTTGTCAGTCGTAATCCCGGGCAAATTGGTTCATTAAGCAAGCGCGTCTCCTTCTTGCTTACACACATATATATTTTGGGCTAATAAGCTGAAGGAATCAGGGATGTAAGCAAATGGATTTGTAGACCTTTTTGCAAAGAAGGGCGAATCTAAGATTACAAGCATAAACCTTGCCTTGGAGCAACATGTGCTTTCTTTGATGCAAAAACCAGCGATGAAAAGGCATATGAGCGGCCTCGCGGTCCTAACCGATGCAACTCACCTCTTCGCCATCCTCGGGCCTCGGAGATTCTTACAGTGCTCAAAGGGAAGACACGTGAGAACCTCGACAAAAGACGCCGCTTTGGATGGAAACAAAGGCAGCGAGTTCATCGATCAAAGACGTGAGATCTGGGTGTGCTGCGGAAGCAGTTCGGATCATGGCTGCTGCTCTGGCTGCGTAGTGAGACGGGGCTGTGCACGATGCTAGCTCTGAACGAAATTGCAGGTATTATAACATATGGCAGCAAACACTGCAATATGGCAGCACCGTTGGGCGTTGTGGCTGTACACGCAGCAAGGCAGGCTGCAGGTTGACGCGTGGCAGCACGGCTGCTGCACAGCGGCGATGAAGGTCTGTGCATATTATGCAGGCAGTGCCATTTGGCATTGTGGGACTGCGAGACTGTGTGGTAATGCACGCCGGTGCAAGGTTGCATGACTGTAGCAGGTTGCAGGTATGGGCTGAAATCAGCATCGTGTCGCACGTTTGTGGCTGCAAGGGACGGCATCGTGGTGGTGCATGTCGGAGCCGTGGGTGTTGTGATGCGGGGTGTTGGGGAGACGAAGATCTACGGCGGAGGCCCATCGATGGGTCCCGACACAAGGAGACTTCATGGGCCGGCCCAAAGCTCGAGAAACGTATGCGCCTTCTCTGACGGGGCACTATTCTTTCCACGAGAAGGGGAATTCGTGGTGGTGATAGAAGGTTAGTATATCATGACAGTGTGCGTGGACGACGGCTTGCTCGGGTCCATCTGAGGCTGAGAAAGTTGAGAGTTGGGCACGCACTGCCTGGCTGCATCGGGGAACGCTGACCGGCTGCACAGCAGCTCCGTCGGACTGCGAAGCATCGGACGTACAACTGCTGTAAATCAGCGCCGTCGGGCGCGCAAATAGCAGTAAACCTGCCGTTTGGGCTGAGAAAACGAATGCGAGTATGAGGGCTGCATGGCTGAGTGTTATGGTAGCTCCAGTGCTTCTGCGCCGGGAGCGCCCTCGGGCGTTCAAGAGCCGCAAACGCTGTTGTAGGGCCTGTGCATCGGGACTCCTCACGAGCACATCAGGGCTGCGCACACTGCTTTACAAGAGCGGCGCTGTGGCTGGTGCATCGAGAGCGGCATCGGGCGCTGCAGGGCTGTCAAGGCCATCATAGAATATTCTAGAAGGCTTTACCAAGGTTACGAGTCTGGACGCCACTGCTTATTGGCGCCCGCCTCTATGGCTGCGTGGGAAAATTAGTGAACGACATGTTGTTGCCCGACGATGATGTTGGGCGCTGTACGTAAAAATATATATATATATATATATATATATATATATTGGGTCCACTATAGTTTCTTGCGTATTAATGTATTGCGCATTATGCCCGAGTTTAGGCCAAGTTGGGCTTAAGTATTTCCATCTTCGTCATGTTTGGCGGAGCCTCTGAGGAGATGATGAATCGTAATGCTGATAGTTCTGGCTACCCTAGAACTTGTGGGGGAAGCATTTCTGTCAGCAAATCGCATTCTAAATGTGTAGACACACAAAAGGGAATAAGACTCTGTACGAGTTAAGAAAAAAAAAATAGGAAAATATCCTATAAACACTTCGAAGTGCGGGGGTGTCTAGCAAAAGTTGAAGTACCTAAACCGAAGCTGGTTAAGATAAGGCCCAAGACTGTTGATTGCATTTTCATGGGATATACCAATAACAGTAGTGCATACAAATTTCTGGTGCACATATCAGAAATCCCTGACAATACGCAGGGATGATAATCGAGTCGAGGAACGCCGCATTCTTCGAAAATATCTTTCCAAATACGGAAAGAAAGGAGATAAGTTCTGCGAAAAGAAATCACGATGCCGTTGGAAGTTCACCTCAAGAAGTTGAGGAACTGAGGCAGAGTAAAAGAAAGAAAGTGGTCAAATCATTTGGACCCGACTTTCTGACGTATATGATGGACGACGAACCCCGGACATTGCAAGAAGCCTTGTCCAGCCAGAAGCACCGTTCTGGAAAGACGCTATCAATAGCGAAATTGAGTCCATCATGCAGAATCATACCTGGGAACTGGTAGATCTCCCGAATGGGTGCAAACCTCTCGATGTAAGAGAATCCTGAAAAGGAAAATTAAGACCTATGGGTAGATCGAGAAATATAAAGCTCGATTAGTCGCTAAAGGGTTCAATCAAAAGGAAGGTTATGACTTCTTTGATTCCTATTCGCCCGTAACAAGGATAACGTCCATTCGAGTTCTCGTTGCTATTGCAGCGTTATATAATCTCGAGATACACCAAATGGACGTGAAGACATCATTCGTGAACGGGGAATTAGAAGAAAAAATATATATGAAACAGCCCGAACGGTATGTAGCACCCGTGAAAGAGAACAAAGTATATCGCCTCGTGAAATCACTTTACGGGCTTAAACAAGCACCGAAACAGTGGCACGAGAAATTCGATATAACGATGCTATCGAATGGGTTCAAAATAAATGAGTGTGATAAAGGTGTTTACATTAAAGGCACACCCGACGAGTTTGTGATTGTGTGTCTTTACGTAGACGACATGTTAATCATGGGAAACAGTCACAAAGTAATCATAAATACGAAGAATATGTTGAAAAATTATTTCACCATGAAGGATATGGGTTTGGCTGATGTAATATTAGGGATAAATGTCTCTAAGACACCCAAATGAATTGTTCTGACACAATTTCACTACGTTGAGAACGTGTTAAAGAAATTTAAAGCCTTCGATGATCCTCCGGCTAAGACACCTGTAGACGATAATCTATATTTGGTCAAAAATAAAGGAGAGCCTATATCGCAACTCGAATATGCTCGGTGATTGACAGTCTGATGTATCTGTCTATTTGCACTTGACCTGACATATCATATTCAGTAAGTAAACTTAGCAGGTTTACTAGTAATCCGGGTATAGCCATTGGATAGCACTAAAGAGAGTGCTAAGATATCTTGAAATACACCATTAATTATGGCATACTCTATTCGAGATATCCTGTAGTTCTCGAAGGTTACTACGACGCAAATTGGTTATCTGGCAGTAAAGACTCCAAGTCCACGAGTGGTTACGTATTTACCATCGGTGGAGGAGCAGTTTCTTGGAAATCCTCAAAGCAAACGTGCATAGCTCGATCAACGATGGAATCGGAGTTCATTGCACTAGATAAAGCCGGCAAAGAAGCTGAATGGCTTCGGAATTTTCTGGAGGATATTCCTTGTTGGAACAAACATGTGCCAGCGATAATGATACATTGCGATAGCATGGCGGCTATGGCAGGGCACGGAGTTGTATGTATAACGGTAAGCCTCGGCACATACGTTGGAGACATAACACCGTAAGACAACTAATCTCTAATGGAATAATCTCAATTGACTATGTGAAGTCTAAAGAGAACATGACAGATCCTTTGACGAAAGACATCACTAGAGAACAATTAAACACTGCAGTAAGGGGAATGGGACTAAAAATCCACACACCAAGAAAATGCACAGTGAAAACTCAACCATGATGAGTGGAGATCCTACAAACTTGGTTCAATGAGATAACTAAGTTGTGGCTATTTCAGTTGTATACTTTGAAATCCTAAAAGTCCATTCTCGAGAACTGTCCAAGTAATCTCTCGATGACGTGTGGTAAGGGTAAGCATTTACGCTTTTAATGATGACTATACCAAAATTGGTGGAGTATTTCGAGCTACTCCAGGATTAAGTCCTAATAGTCGGTCACCTATATAAGTGAGAAGTGTGGCCGCTTCAATGTTAACACTTATGAATCCGAGATATAGTCCAAGGCCGAAACGGACACAACATGAGAATCGAAAGAGATCAGATTCATCATTGTGTGTATGCTGTTGTCTTGGTTTACACAAAAAGCCGCCAGTTCAAGACATCACGTTCACTGAGCAGCGAGTAAATCCGATAGCATTTCACTACGGAAGGTTCAAAGCCACAAGCTACCTATCCCGATGCAATGATGGGTCGTCCGGACTTTCTTGCAAGAGTCAATATGCATAAGCATTAGTTTCATTCATGTGGGGGATTGTTGGATATTGTGAATGAAAATTAATCTAAAAGGCACATTATGAAATGGTGCATGGATTAATTCCAAAAGGTACAATTGAAAAGGTATTTCTTTTAAAGAGATGTATGTACCTTTATGTACTTGATGACCCTTGGGTCATTATAAATATGTTTCCCACATCATTGAATTGAGTGGGAACAACGTTGCATTCATCGCATATTAGAAATCACGTCCTAGGATCATAGTGCAAGAAAGAACCGAGTCTCGTAGTAAGATTCGCCAAAAAACTTCGTTGAGTCGAAAGTGCTGCGATTCCGAAGTTAGAAGTCGTTGTACCTTGGGGACGCTCGCCGTTAAACCGATTGAGCACGTAATATCGGGGCGATACATCTTACGGACAGCGTACGAGTACGTGCCTCGACTTATTCCGTTTGAGCCTGCATAAATTAGCCACCGACAAATACACCGACACTACCGTGACACCAACATGAAGTTTTTTATGTAATGTGTTGGGTGTACACAAATATATGTGATTTTAATTTATAAAAGTTATATCTTTTCTATACGTTATAGACGTTTAAGTTTAGATGTTTTGATTTAATATAGCACAATGATGCAATACGAATATTTTTTATGTATCATCATCAAATTTTATATACTACACATTTACTTCTTTTGTACGTTTTTTCAGATATTATCATTTACTCCGCGTAAATTCGAATTGCCGAAGTAACCCGTCATTTCCAGAAAACGTCACATATCAGGTTATGTACCCTCTTCGTATCTTCTTACGTACAATTTGCTACGCTTCAAATCTAAAATTTCGATAGATTTCGTAATTAGCATAATATCTTAACCTCATTAATTTTTCTTATTTGACAACACTTTAGGGTGGAGATGATGGGCCATTCTTCGTAGAAGATTACCTAAATAGTCGTCAAATGTCAGAATTCATTTTTATCATGCGGTTGCCTGACACATACGATGATGAAATTAAATATTCGTATGTTTTTAGAGTCGACTGGGAGGAAGAGTATAACTATTTGAACTTGAGACGATAACATATGCGATGCAACTAAGTTTTCTTTTTATCCGTGATCTCTGATCATGTGTATTTGACATATAAACTTTTATTTATGTAATTTAGAAGATTTTTATTTTATGATATGTTATGTTTTATATTATAAAAGATTTTCGGTGCGTACAAAGTTCCATACGCATATTTTTAAAAAAAAATCAACAACTACTATAATTACCGATTCATCATTACAAAATTAAGTTATCATATATTTATTTATGACCCATAGCACGGGCAATAAACTAGTAATAAGAAATAAAAATGTTAAAACGTTAAACAACAGCTCAAACACACAGTTCAGTTTTAAAAAAAATATATAACAGCCCACTAAACCACGTAACAATAACTGACGTGAATACGTGCATTAATATATAATTTTGCCTTACGTTCATGTGTATTCTCGGAGGAGGACACTCGACTGCATCGACACGGCTCTCAAAATACTACTCACGTTTGTTTAAGCTACTGCCGTCCGGTACGAGATTTCTCAAACCATTGAAAGTTGAAGTTATGCAGAAATAAACAACAGACTACGACCATCAAATTGTGTTCGAGGGCTCTAATAAGCTGGAGGGATCGTGTCGGGAGAACAATTTGGAGCGTGAAGTCAGGGACGGGTATGTATATTAGTGCTCATGATCTGTACGTGTTCTCCTCTTTTTTTAGTTTTTTTAAATTTTTCTTGCTCTTCGTATACCTGTTTGTATGACAAATTTAGGTAGTGTAATGCAATCTCTGTAGTCTTAAATTTTCTTCGTGTTCTAATGATTTTTCCATGCTCTCTGCTAATACCTTTTTATTGATAGAATATCATGCCTTATGTGTTTATTTGACGGCGCAGGTCACGGTAGTATGTGGTGTCGACTATGATGATTAGATGGGGCTTTTTTTTTCTGAACCAGTCCAGAAGTTTATGGAGCTGACTTTTCCATCACAAATACGTATCTCCGTATCAAATATGTTTCTCTCGGTCAATGTAACGCTCTTCGGTCCACTCATCTATTGATGATTCTTTAACTTTCAGATGTTCTTTGATCGTTTTTTTTGTGAATTTCAGGTGTTGCGTTGGTCCGTGTCTGGTGGTTTGATTTCATTGACACAATAGGGTAATGATATTCTAATATTTTTTTTTATAAGGTTGTCTTTTCTTTTCAATTTCGTCTAAACTTTGATTATTTGATTTTTAATTATCTACAATACATGTTGAACTCGCGGCTTTAATTATTGCTACATCTGAGAAAGATCAGATGCCAAGTTTGGTGTATTGAACTTTGCACCTGCTATTTATACAAAAGGAGTGGTCGAATATTTGATTGAGTTCATTATTTCACATGATTTGTTTAGATCCGTTAATATGCGTTGTGTATATGATTTTCAAAATTGTCCCCATAACATATGTAATATTTCATGCTAAATTCATCTATTTTTTTTATATCTTATGTTTTTTGTTTATATTTAATTTGTTGTGCACCTCATATCATTTATTAATGTAACCCATATATTATTTTATTTTTACTATTGTGTATAAATGTTTTTATAAAATAACTTTTAATTGAATATGCAGGTTTTCAAACGACAAATACTCCAATAATCAGTTATTATGACACAACGCGCTCATGATCTTTTATATAGGCATGATATACGTCTATATATGTTTCGTCGATATAACATTTCATACACTCTGCCCTTTTATTATTTTTTGCATTCGATATAATAAATATAAATGTTAATAAATTAAAATCGTAATAAACTATATGATTTTAGGTATCATACATCGTCAATCACTATAAAACACTTATGGAATCACACCATGAACGATCCAGTATTCCTTCAACTCATGATCTGCAAACAAGAAGGATGCGTCAATTGTCATTACAACGAAAAGCTCGAGCTGCGAGGATGACAATTGTCCACAATAATAATTCTAAAAATTATACGAATATTCAGCAGCATCGGAATTAAAGCAATTTTACAATGAGGTAAAAATTTTATACGTTCCCTATTTTTTTATATAAATTCATAAACTTATTAACTTTTTTCACAATAATTTAGGGTGGAGATGATGAGTCATTCCTGATTGAAAATTACTTAAATAGTTGCTTGAAGTCGAAATTCGTTTTCATTCTGCGTGCTCCTAAAACATACGGCATTGAAATTAAGGTTTCATATGTTTTTAAAGTCGAATGGGAGGAAGAGTATAATTTTTACTCTTCAGACGACAACAATTATGATGCAATTAACTTTTATTTAATATATCTCTCAGCAAAGATACCAGAATGTTTGATATATTAATTTTTTTGATGTTATTTATAATATTTTTAATTTAAGAAATGATATGTTATATTACAAAAGATCTCTGACATACAAAGTTTCCCCCCTCCCACATCCTCTCCACATATTTTAAATAACTCTTTATAATATTGCAGGTTCATAATTATATATTTTCTAGCAAGTAATTAAATTATTTTATTAAATTACATATATATATATATATATCGTATGATCCGTGCATTGCACGGGCAATAAACTATAGATATAGTATGAAAGCGCCATGTGTCCTTCAAACATTTTGTTAAATATATATAAGAAATCAAATTTAAATTCTCCCCCACGGTCAAACATATGGATCATAACCACCCACTACTGAATAATAAAAATCCATTGATGGCATAATAAATATCAATCGCTCCAATTCGTCGAACTGAAAACCACTGTTGTTCCATCCACTTCATCTGTTTATGACAACGATGATGACGCATTTGCCCTCTAATCGAAGACAAAGGGCAGACTATGATGTTGACGACGAATTTGATGTTTAAAACAGCGACAGTGGTAAGGTTAGGTTTAACTGTACTGTTGGTGAGAAGAAGGTGAAACTGAAGGAGGTGAAGCCGAAGGTTATTGTTGTTGCTGAGGCGGCCTCCAAAGTTAACACTGGTGATCTTGCTGCATTTCTCTTGAACATATCGGTATGTATTTATTTATTTGATTTTGGTTATTATCGTATTTGTGGAATATTGAATATGTGATCGAATTTTTAATAATTATTTAGAACAAAGGAAAATAATTGATGACGGGAAAAAAATCGCATCACAGGTTTAGCGTGCCAAAGGTGGCACCATTCACAAAGGTTTTGAATGTTGTTAAGGAATTCAAATTGCCTCGACAAACAAGTACCATAATGCACAAACGGAATTTTTTTAAGGGAACTCCCCCTCCACCGGTCATTTTATGTTTATTTTTTTTTTGTCTATCGTGTCTAAATTGAATCTGATTTCGATATGGTTTTCACTGAGAGTGAATTTTAGCTTCTAGATTAAATCTTTTTGGTTTGCAGAATATTGGATCAAGTGGCAAGCATATAATATCGTCTCATCTATTTTGCGATTGGTTTCTTTTATACTTCTTGCATGCATTCGCGAGTTTCAATAGTTGAAGAAGAAAATTAGAGGAAAAAGAAAGAGCTTTACTCAATTTTGCGAATCGCGAGCTTGATGAACCTGCTCGACAAAAGCTCGGCTCGAGCTCGACGAACGACAAATGATAATCGAAACTTCGCGAGCCACTCGCGATTTATTAATTTTATTTTATTTTTGTATACTTTAATTATTAAATAAAATGTTCGAGGTCGAGCTCGACGAGCTTCATGGGTTGAAGCTCGAGCTGGAGCTCCATTTTTAAATCTGAATTCCGAAATCCAAACGTTTGCAAACAATGAATTTGAATTTGAAATTAAGATTTTGAAATTCATAAATTGAAATCACGGAATTCAATTCAATTACACAAATCCAAATGTATCCTTAACCTTAAAAAAATTGAAGTCCATGAAAGAAGCTAAAGCTGCCCTTGCTGAAGAAAGATGCATGGGAGCCGAAGAGGAATTACGCAAATGGGAGATTTTGGACTTTAGTTATAGCTGAGGCAACTGGAAATCAATATTACTGTTTTTTTTACTCTGATACAACTTACCATCGTTTCTTATTGTGGGCCAGGAAATGGTGCGAGAGACATTGGGCTACTGCCAATAAGCTTCTCTTTCTCATGAACCGTATTTTGCATATTAACTTGCATTAGTTGTACATAGTAATCACCCGTGCGCACGGGCAAAAAACTAGTTAAGTAAATGAAAAAGCAAAATCTCTTATATGCTTGCATTCATGCTCTCATCGTCCAGACTGGCGGATGCATGGCTCGCTCAACGGCCATCATCGTCTCTCTCTCACCGACAACCACCAACGTCCACCGGTTTTCGTGCAACCACTGACGTCCACTTCTGGTTTCACCACATCACGGCTCTCTCTCGACAGTTTTGATGAACCAATAATCTTTGCCATGATTTTTCTTTCTGTTGAAACAATCGTTCACTGGTCATTTGATTGGATTATAATTTTTTTTTTTGTAACAAGTTTATGTTGGAAAAAAAAAAGAAAAAAAACATTTGAATTCGATTCGAATATTCGGAAATATATTCGATATCACAAATCGAATACGAATCAATTTTAAAGAAATTGAATATGAATACTGGAAAAAATAAACGGATACGAATAGAATATTATTGATATTTGATTCGATTCGATCCGGTAGCAATCCTAGTTGGTGATACAAATTTATAATTTTAACTAGTGTGTGCTATGAAAACGCCGTCCATTCCACCTATAGTTATGCGTACTAATTTGCGAAAAATAAAAAATGATGTTTTTTTTCTGAGATAGAAGTATTATAGGCAATAGAATCCCATGTTTGAATGATATCATACTATCTTTTTATTATCGTCCATTGCATCAAGGAATAGCTATGACTTTCAGCCTTTTTAATCTCTCCTTATAGTTAAAAATCAATGTCAACCCTTCCTTTTTTATTCAAGGGAGATGATATTTACAAAATTCTAGTTGAAATATGAGATTATATTCTATATACATATATATATACATATATTAATACATATATATATATATATATATATTCTGCCTTATTATATAAGGTGGATATAAGACTTTAAATTTCTTCTGCGCTTAAAAAACTTCATAATTATCCTTTCAATTATCTAAAAAGTCCCTATTGGTTGTGTCGCCCGATTATTGTTATTGTTATTATTCACCATAAGCGTTACGTGGTAATAAACTGTATGGGTGAGGACAAATGTCAAGAGTGAATTATAATTATATTTCCTAATGTATTATCATATTAATAATTCTACATCATTAGTATCTATTTATTTACTTGTATTGGAATGCAACTAAACCCTCGCCAAAGCGATGGCTAAAGATACAATTTAAACCCAAGAATTAATAAATGTGTAAAGAATATACAAATAGAAATAAAATGCATCCAATCGGATCACAACAGGTAGCCCTATTCGCCTGCCGAGATCATTTACTCCTATAAATCAATCCCGGAGGAGGCTCCCTCACTGTGAGAGGGAAACCAAAAATTACCAAGCCAATTCATACACCAATTAATTCTATGGAGTCCTGGTACTTAGCCGCCACCGCTGCGGAGGCCGACCTAAAAACCGACGACAACTTTGCCGTCCTTAACCAAGAAACGCTCGAAAAACACCAAGCTGATGACGTAAACACGGTGTCGAACGTTCTATCGGTGTCGAAAACCCTAGCATGTACCATTCTGACGCAAAACAAGTGGTGCGTCGAAACGGCAATTGAGCACTTTTTTTCAGATCTCCTCCCGCATCGCGAAGAGAGCGCCGGAATCGAAGCGAACGAAGCTTCTTTGTGCAAAATATGCTTTCAACAACCAAACCCTAATCTCAATTTCACGTCTCTGGCTTGTTCGCATCCCTTTTGCGTTGATTGTTGGGAGAAATACATCTCAATTTCAATTCAAGACGGGCCCGGATGTCTGACCTTGACCTGCCCCGAGCCCGAATGCGAGGTCACCGTCGGATTTGACGTGATCGACGCTCTAGCCTCTTCTCCTGAGGACAGGAACAAGTATTACGACTATTTGAGGCGCTCTTACGTGGAAGGTAACAAGAAGAGGAAGTGGTGCTCTAGCCCGGGATGCCAATTCGCCGTGGAGTTATTCAATCCCGCGTCGTGGAGGAACTTCGAGGTCAGATGCGATTGTTCCCATAAATTTTGTTTCAAGTGTGGGGAGGAAAGCCACAGGCCCGTGGACTGCGAAACCGCGAGGAAATGGGTAGAAAAGGAGCAGACGGATGATTCCATGAATATGAACTGGATCTTGGCTTACACCAAGTCCTGCCCGTTGTGCAACCGTCGCATCGAGAAAAACCGAGGCTGCAACCACATGGCGTGTCCACAGCCTTGCGGGCATCACTTTTGTTGGACGTGTTTAGGGCCTTGGACGGATTATAATCACATCTGCGGAGATATAAATGTCAGCCCCGAAGACACAGCTGCCAAAGAGAGGGCGAGGGGAGCAATAGAGAGGATGTCCAAATCGGATCAAGAGAAGATGATTGAAAAGCTCTGGAATCTCTCTAACTTTACGGGAGATGTGGTGTTTGCGATCGAAGCGTGGGAGCAAATCACCGAATGCAGGCGCGTTCTGAGGTGGAGCTATGCAAACACGCACTACATGTCTTCTCCCAGTGGACTCGGGAAACAAAAGTTTTTCGAGTTCTTGCAAGGCCAAGCGGAGACCGTGCTGAGAAAACTTTGCCATTGCCTGGAGGATGAATTGGATTGTATGATGTACAAGTTTGATTCCTTGGAGTTCCAAGATTTTAAGGAAAGGGTCTTGACTTTGACTCAGGTGACGGAGAATCATTTCAAGGGGTTCGTAAGAGCGCTGGAGGAAGACGATAATCTCTGTGGCTGAGGGAGAGGACTGGGAGGTTACATGCACAATTGCCGTTGCTTTCTTTCTTTGTTTCTTTCTTGCTTGTGTTTGAACCCTACTGTTGCATATCATGTTGTGTTTGGCTGTTTCTATTCAACGACATTATGGACAAAATATTTATATATATTCAACTTGCCTTGCGATATATTTTTGTTCTGCAATATGATTCAAATCGCAAGAAGCATGAATGCATAGCTCAAAGCGGACAAGAAAAAAGGGAAAGAGCATTGGAGGACACATATGGATGTAATGTAGCAGTACCAGTAATGGTTTTCTTGCTTTCTGCTGTTCGTCGCCTTATCATGATATCATCGTAAGGAATGATTCCTAATAATATACTCCATTGGACCATGGCCTGCTGCAGCAATCATCTTACAAGTGCTATTTTCCGATCTTCAAATTCTACAAACCGAGCAAATGAAAGAAATATAGGTAAAATAACAATATGAATTCATTAGGACACTCTATGCGGTGCACAGACCAAGACTTGATTCGAAGCTAAAAGAATCAGCAGTAATGTTCATATGACAGACAAACGAATCACAAATCAGCTTTTGGCCCCCAAGATGAAGACAGATTTGAGTAGCAGTTTATGGATAAAACGTTTTAACAGCAATCAAGTAGAAGTCATTAGATGTAGTAGTATTTGCATTCCATCTGTGTGCTGTACAGAAGCTTCTCACCAATCCATTTCTCGTGTTTCTCGAATTTCAACCAACGAATCAGAATTGACGTTTCGACATTTCAACAAATAACCCCAACAGCACCTGCACTGAATTGGATTCACCATTTGAGGGTACCAAGATTGTGTTAACTCATTTGATTTATATAGAGTTAGAAGCTGCACAGTATTTCAATATTTTTAAAATACATACTTGAAATTTAAGAGTTGAAACAGTGATGATCGTTTCCTTACAACCACTTGAGGATCCTATCACCCTTACAAATTGTCAATAAGCAGAACAACAGGCCCCTGCGATGTCGATGAGTTAAACAACAAACGATGCCATAACACAAAATTTGAGTTTCATTCGAGGGTCTCCCTCTAAAACGGATTAGCAATAGGCGGCTTGTTTACCTATAACTGCTCGCCAAAAAGTTAACCTAAATCATTAGAGCAGAAAAAGTTATATAATCTTCAAGAACCATATGAGAAGTCCCATGAAAAAATCACAGAGATTCCTCAACAAAAAATCTAACCGGAGGATGATTGACTACCTTTTGCTCGGTGGACGAAC
Organism: Linderniella brevidens; assembly: GCA_004919715.1. Taxonomy (NCBI): domain Eukaryota; kingdom Viridiplantae; phylum Streptophyta; class Magnoliopsida; order Lamiales; family Linderniaceae; genus Linderniella; species Linderniella brevidens. Next base: position 2,080,259 of record SWDC01000150.1, on the reverse strand, counting down.
CCCTCTGGTCTTGATTTGAACTCTTTCGTCCCTTTGCTGTAGTAAATGGCCATGAATCATGAGGTGCTACTATATCTGACTCTCATCCGTTGTGGACCTAAACATAAATAACAAAAGTGACTTGGGTGAAAACTTAGCTTTTTTAACAAAATAATTCGAAAAAAATTATTAATTTTCAAAATATGGCGTTTTTTGCACCTATTACTAAAATAAAGCCATTTGCGGGTATTAGGCGCGACGTCGCACCCATTAGTCGCGATATTATATTTTCGCGAAAATGTGGGCCATGGTACGGGGCTGTTCTACTGGGCCAATAATTTTTTGGCCCAGTACGGAACGTCGCGCCTAATAGGCGCGACGTCTGGGAAATATAGATCTCAGATCTATTTCCCCGACCCTCACTCTCTCCCTCACTCTCTCTCTCTAAAACCTAACCCTAACCCTCTCCGCCGCTCCGCCGCCTTGTTCATCCCGCGGCAGCCCTCCCGCCCGGCCGCTCTCTCTCTCTCTCTCTCACTCTCTCTCTCTCTCTCTCTCTTCGCCACCGGCGCCGCCGCTCAGCCCGCCGAGGTCACCACGCGCAGCTCGCCCGCTCTCTCTCTCTCTCTCTCTCTCTCTCTCTCTCTCTCTCTCGGTTTCTCTTCGCCACCGCCTCCGTCCGCTGTGTTCATCCCGCGCAGCCCGCCCGGCTGCCCTCTCTCTCTCTCTCTCTCTTTCTCTCTCTCTATCTCTCTCTCCGCCGCGTCCACCACCCCGCCGCCCCGCTCCGCTGCCGTGTCCAACGCCGTCGCCGCCTCCGCCCCTCCGTACGTTTTATTAAGTATTTAGTTTGACTATAGTTAAATTGAGTTATTCGTTGTTTGGTTATAACATTAGACGGATTCGTATAGTCATTAGTCGGATCTGTATTGTTTGATTGGTTATAACATTTTTTTGTTCGATTTAGGATGGACACGAACGAATTCTACGGTCCGATCAATCGTTCGCTGTTGATATTTCAGGATAGTCATCGTTGTAACGATGTGCTATCCAACACGGATGGTGCTATTGACACCCCGTTGACGGTGAGGGGGTTAGAAAACGTAGTATGGGGTAAAATTTCACGACCGGTGCAATTACACGGTCGTGTTTTGGAGAAGTTACATACTATGTCGCTGTATGGCGTCTATAGTTGTGGATCTCAGAAAATAGAACCACACTTGATTACCGCACTCGTCGAACGGTGTAGAAAAGAGACACACACGTTTCACCTACCGGTGGGGGAGGCGACTGTCACATTAGAGGACGTAGGGTTGCTGTGGGCACTCCCCGTGGACGGTATTTCCGTCAGCGGTGTGATCCCACGTAAGACGCAGGAGCAGTGGCTCGAATATTGCGAGGAGTTGACTGGGTACAGACCTCCCGAAGGAGCGTACCACGGGACCAAGTTGTCTCTCCGCAAGTTTGTGGTCTGGTTAGAAGAAAATCTTGTGGTCTAATTGTCGATCAACACGCGCGCGCCTACGCATTGCTGCTGTTCGGGTCAGTGATGTTTCCCGACTCCAGTGGAAGTCACACGTCGATGACCTACCTTACGCTGCTCGAGGACATCGACGAAGTCCATCATTACAGCTGGGGCAGCGCCGTGTTAGCATTCCTCTACAGAGAGCTCTGTACATCATGTCAGTCGAGGAAGATGAACATAGGTGGAGCTTTGCGGTTGCTGCAGGTACGAAAGATAGTTTAATGAAACAACTTGTAAAGCGTAAACGATACTTATGTATATAAATAATTAAAATATAGGTTTGGGCATGGATGCGTATATTACAAGTCCAGCCCATTATCGCCCACCCTCGAGTGGTGATGCTGCCTATTGTAGTCGATGGCATTCAGTTACCCATTCTACCGCATGCGGCGAGGTAATTGCTCTTCTAATTATTCGAACTTTCAAATAAAAAATTTTCAGCCTAATGAATATTTATTCATTTAGATGGAATGCATTGTTTGACCATACGACCTCCGCAAATTCAAATTTGCGTGCGATACGGGAGTCCATCGATAGTATGTCGATGGAACAATTTGTATGGACCCCGTACAACTATCACTATCCGGAGATTTTGGTGCTACCCCCGGAATGCCGTCCTCAGTCCTCTCGGTCGTCGTGCCCGCTGATATGTTACAACATCGTCGAGTGGCACTATCCAGATCGCGTGATGCGACAGTTCGGATTGATTCAGTCGGTGCCACAACCACCGGCATATCTTACTGTAGATCTCCACCGTTTTAGCACTCGGAATGTCCCCGGAAAAGATTGGAGATCGCAGCACGAACCGCACGAGGCGTATTGGAGTCAAAGGCACTCGAGGGTTGTGAATGGACTGGAGATAGGATCTGGACCGCAGTGCACCAGTGACTATTATGACTGGTACCGGTCCGTGACCCGTCGATATATCTCTCCGTCGTCTATTCACATGTCGCGAGGCTTTCAGATGGGAGATGGATCATTCATCGACGTGATGGTTAGTTTATATATTAATTTTATTTATTATATTTAATTTCGATTTATTCGCGGCAAAATAATATTTGACTGTGCTAAATAACAGGCGCAACATCTCGATGACGTGGAGACAAGACTACGTCGTCGTGAAGTGGACGGAGGATTAGATGTTGTACATCGTATGCAGCGTCGAATCATCGATAGGCGTTAGTGACGTGATACCCAGTTCACCGACGTTCCTCCTACGCAAGGGCATCATCCTCGCATTATGTCACTCAAGGTGCTGGGCCATCGTCATCGCGTATTCCGACGGATTTATACGGCGATGGTGGATATGGGACGTCGATGCCATCGGGGTACACTACGCCGATGCAGTACACTTACGAGGACGATGACGACGACGACACGCCACCTTACCGTTCATCTTCCCATCGTCGTCCATCCGAGCGTGAGGCCCCAGTTGACCGTCGTCATCTGCGTAGAGAGCAGCGTCCTCGAAGATGCGGTACCGAAGGGCATTATATGCCATAGTTTTTTTGTTCAGACGATGTTTTTTATTGTATTTATTCAGACGATGTTTTTTTGTTATATGTTATTACGACTTACGTTTTTATTTTCGCGATGTTATTATCTTATTATGCGTATCTTTATGGTGGATAATTATAAAATACGAGTTATATAATTAGTAGAGCCGTAAAAAAGGCCCGAAGCCCGCGGGCCGCCCCGCCCAGGCCCGCCAAATGGATTTTTTTAGGTTGTCGGGCAGTGGGCCTAAGCGGGCCGCGGGCTACAGGCGGGGCGGGGCGGGGCGGGCTAGCCCGCGGGCTACCCGTCTATTTTTAAAAAAATAAATATAATATATTTTATTAATAAATATAATATATATGTATTAAATTATGTAAATGTACTAAAAGTATTAAATTAAATATAATATATGTACTAAAAGTACTTAAAAATTAAAATAGATCAATTTTAATATATTTTTTAAAAAATAAATATAATATATATGTATTAAATTATGTAAATGTACTAAAAATATTAAATTAAATATAATATATGTACTAAAAGTACTTAAAAATTAAAATAGATCAACGTTAATATATTTTAAAAAAAAATAAATATATATTTTATTAATAATATAATATATGTATTAAATATGTAAATGTACAAAATATTAAATTAAATATAATATATGTACTAAAAGTACTTAAAAATTAAAATAGATCAACGTTAATATATTTTTAAAAATAGACAACTTTTATCATCCGCGTCAGCTTTAATCAACGCTACCTGCAACTTCAACAACTTTTATCATCCGCGTGCAGCTTTAATCAACGCTACATGCATTTTCAACAACTTTTATCATCCGCGTGCAGCTTTAATCAACGCTACCTGCAACTTCAACAACTTTTATCATCCGCGTGCAGCTTTAATCAACGATACCTGCAACTTCAGCAACTTTTATCATCCGCGTGCAGCTTTAATCAACGCTACCTGCAACTTCAACAACTTTTATCATCCGCGTGTAGCTTTAATCAAAGCTATCTGTAATCTATCTTCAATCTAACTGTACACAACAATATTGACATTAAAAAAAAATGATCCAGAACATCTATAAAAATCCCACAAATTAAGAAAATAACATACAACATTTGAGATACGATGCACCCGTTTGGTAGAGACCCTCGTCTTAATCGCTTCAATGAAAAAAAGATGAATGAGGGTCATCCGATATTCGGAAATTTAAAGGTCCTTGGTGATTACTTTTACGACGAACTGTGGACGTACGATATTGAAAGATGGTTCGTTGGAACATTTTCGGCAAAAGAATCTATGGGTGATATCAGGAATGAGACATTGTCCGAATGTCTTCAATTCCTTGCGCAACTATACAATCAACGTTACGGAATTCATTTCACCGTACCTTTTCTAACGGAGAAACTTTGTCATTTGAAGCGTCGCTACCTTTTATGGACAAAACTACGCGCCGAAATAGGAGATTGGGGAGAGTATGACAGAGGATGGATTCATGCAGATACCGAGCAATGGCTTAAGTGGTTTAAGGTGGTTATTTTACTCAACGTTTTAAAAAAGGTATGAATAGAAAGACGCACAACAAAGGCAAACATCATGCAATGTCGAGTTCCAGAGTTGAAGAAGATAATAGTGACGATGACTTCGTTGACCCGCCCCCGAAGGGTTGGAGAAAAACTTTTCCAAAGTGATTGTTTGTAACTTCAATAACCTTTGCCATGCGTGTTTGCAACTAATATGAGGTAAATTCGGACGTAACTGAAAAATTGTAATAATTTACTTAAAGATTTAGTACAACATATGAATACTAAAATTATTTAAAGATTACAATAAATCAACGTTGACCACTGCCTCCGCCTCTTCGACCTTGTCTCCGCCTTGAACCACCACGATCCATTTCGTTCTGCATACGAGTTGTACGGATTCTCCCCGGTCCTCTTCGGGTACGCAGAGCATCGTTATGTATAAGAGAGAATTCAGCAGGCTCCCAATAACATTCGTCATGTAGAGGATGAGAAAACCCCTCGTATGTTTTACGGTACGCTTGTGTGTTATAGAAATGAGCAATATGATGCATGCTATGAACTCCCCACATACGGCAAGCTGTTTGGGCATGAGAACATGGGATGAAATACGTGTCCCACTTTCCGCACGTGCACGTCTTTCCTAAGATGTTTACCACGTGCTTCCTTTGATTCACGGCCGAAGTATAAACTTCAGCTGTTTGCAAACGTGGGTCAAAATTAAATACGACGTGACTCCAAGAACGACTTGTCCAGTCGTTGAACTTATTCCACGCATACGGAGACCAATCGCTTTCGGTGTTAGCCATCGCTGCAGTGCACTCCGTAAATCGATTGCGAAAATATTCAACGCATCGATGAAAGCTAAAGTCCACTTGCTTTCGGAGGCAAACACCTCGCCCCTTTGAAAACTCCGTTAAGCCTCGGAGATATTAGTGGTCATCACCCCACATCGGAATCCACCATCGTAAGCAAACGTCCACTGCTCTTTGTCAATCTTATCTAACCACTTCCAGGCCGGTTCATTGAGAACTTTAATGTGTTCCATAATGCGATTGAACTTCTCCAACGTGTGGGCCATTCCAGCTCTATGGCATAACTGTTTTAGGTCATTGTTCTTGAATTCAGTGTTGAAGTTTGATACGACATGACGTAGACAAAACCGGTGTACACCATTCGGCGGCCTAAACGCTGCTAATTCGCTTACCGCCGCCAATATTCCTATAACAAATTACGATCAATCGATTAAAAGAGTGTCAAATTAATACAAGAATGTATGTAGGAAAATAAAAGTACCTCGATGACGATCAGAAATGAGGCATATACCTTGTTCACCCAACACGTGGATGTTAAGTAAGTTCAGGAACCAACTCCAAGAGTGTCTGCTTTCCGTTGAAACAATGGCAAAAGCAAGGGGGAGAATATTTTGATTTGCATCGAGCCCAGATGCAATTAACATTTTATGCTCGTATTTGGAGTATAAGTGCGTACCGTCAACGCAAACAACTCTACGACAATGCCTAAACCCATCAATACAAGGTTTGAAAGCCCAGAAAACATACCCCAATTTCTTCACACCGGGTGCTTCAGTTGGAAGATTCAACCACTTGACGACCGTGTCGGGGTTGTAACGTTTCGAGCTTTCATGAAGATAGGAAGTTGTTGGACTGAAGTTTCCAGGTACCGTAAACATTTTCTTTCGCCCTTTTGAGGCCATGCCATGCTTGAATGTATGAGATGTCGTACCCGGTATTGTCCTTCACCAGCTGCTTTACGTTCTTTGGTAGAAATTGAGGGTCTGTCTTCACTATTCCAATCAACATTCTCGCAAATATTGCGGTGTGTTCTCGCCAACTCGTTCATGTAGCATGTGTGTGGCCCCCCATATATCGTAAACTCCCAATAACATTTTTTCGGTTTGAAGCATGCTCGTAACCTCCAGTGACAGTCATGGCTATGGTTGCATTTCACGCCCCATACGGTTTTGTTACTTTCTAAGACGTGAAACTCACGTCTAGCCACCCTGTAAGAATAATCGCCAACAGCATCTTGTAAGTGAGCTTTGGTACTAAATGTCATACCGACTCTGAACCTGGGATTGTCCCTACTGTAAAAATCACCGCCGCCCTCGTTGGCTTCTGGAGGCGCCATTTGATATGTTGAATAAAAAGGCACGGGTTGGTAAGGCGCACGAGCATCATCCGCCGGCAATGGAATGTCATTCTCGGGACCATCATTGTTTCCATCATCGTCGCTATCGTCGTTATCATCTGCGGGATCCGGAAAATCGTCCAGTGCACCACCAACGTCATCAGCTTCAGAGTCGCTAGCGTCACTATTTTGCAAGTCTTCGGGCACAGGCTCAGGTTGTGACACATTCGACATATTAGGAACATCACGACTGCTCGAAGGAATGTTTGTATGAGGATGGTGGAGTGAAAATTCACTCATTCCTGAGTAACTGTCGTGAGATCAGGGAACGAGTGGCTGGAGGTGATGTTGGTGAACACGTCGGGTGCCTCTTGAATGTTCTCGCTGGCCTTGACAAACACTTCAATTAAATTAAGTTCCGCATCAGCATCCAAGAAGTACGATAGTTCCGCGTCGTTTGAAATTTGAAAGAGCCGCTGATAGAGTCGAGAATGCTGATAGTAATCATTCTTAACATGAACGGTTAAGGAGAAAAAATTGTTTTCGAGGCGAATAACCTCATATAGCATGCCCAGAAATTGAGCAAAGCTAGTGTCGCGACGAATTCGTCTAAGAGAAATGGGTGGGATGCTGTAATGGATGGAGTTTGATTCAGTAATGATTTCGCCACCGTAGTAGATAGAGACTTGAATTTTGCGAGATGTCATAATTTGAGGAGAAATTTAAATACTTCAAGTTGTTTTTTTATATATTCATGTATATGAAATTATAGTACTTTATATAGGGAAAATCGTCGCATTTAATGGACGCGACGTCGCATCTATTGGACGCGACGATTCTTCTGCAAAACTCGTGAACGTTACGTCCACATCAGTTCTGCAAAAAGAAAAAGAAAATTACAGACAACGCATGATCGATTTGTCACATTATCGCTCCCAATGGACGCGTCGTCGCATCCATTAAACGCGACGACGGGCCCAGATATGTTATCGGCCCGTTTAAGGGCCCGTTTAAACGCTTAAACGGGCCATAACGAACGTCGCATGTAATGGGTGCGACGTCGCGGCCATTAGGCGCGACGGCGCGACGTCGCGGGTAATGCCCGCAAATGGCTCTATTTTAGTAATAGATGCAAAAAACACCCTATTTTGAAAATTAATCTTTTTTTTCGATTTATTTTGTTAAAAAAGCCTGAAAACTTAGAAACATAAAGGAGTTTTAACTGTATTTTATACATTGGCACTGGTGGGGGGCACTGATGGGGCACTGGTGGGATTAATTGGGTAAATCTACTCCGCAAACATAAATTTTAAAAATAATAGACTTCTCCGTCTAAAATCCTTCTAAAAGTACAAGTATACCCTTACTAATGTGGCATAAAAAATAATGTTGCCCCTAAAAAGTACAGTCCCAACGGTTAATCTCTGACAATTTTAAATATTATTTTTTTCTTTAATTTTTATCGAAAATCAGTAAAAGTGCATCTCAGAGTGACTTCATTTCACCTTAAATTTTCTTCCCCAAATTCAACCGTCACTTTCATCGTCGATTTTACTTCAAAATTCAAGTAACATAACTCAATTTCTCAGAGACCCACCCACTCAGTAACAAAATTCAAGAAACGCAAGCAGTTCGACATCCGAGAAGGTGAGTTTGGTCTCATCGGCAAATTCATTATTTGATTGTTTTTGCAGCGCTGTTAGCATTTCTTTTTATGCGGTTGTATGTGTGGTCGTGTGGACTTTAAGGGACTCATACACAGGGTCCCCTGCGCTCAATGAGGAATGGGAATGGGTCACTAGCTCATATTTGGGTCCGTTGAAAATTCGTGTTTGGGTCCCCTAAGCGCTCGTGTTTAGGTCCCCTTGTCCCCTGAGATTTCATGTTTGGGTCAACTGCACGCTCGTGTTTGGGTCCCCTGAGCGTTCTGTGTGGGTACCTTGAGAGTTCGTGTTTGAGTCCCCTGAGTGTTTGGACCCAATTATAGCCCAAGTGCGAGGTAGTGCCCTGCACCGCCCAGCCCGAGCTCGAGCTCGAGCCCGGGCCCGGGCCGAGCTTGAGGCCGACACCAACCCGAGTCGTGCCAAGTGCGCAATGGGCATTTTGAGGCGCACTGTTGGGAAAGGTACCCGGTTTGTACCCGAGACGCAACGCCCCAGGATACGGTGCGGAATAAAAAAATTTCCGGGTTCCTTCGCAGCTCGGATCGAAAACTCTAATCACGTTGACACGTAATAGGGCGGGTCATACCCGTGAGAGATTACCTTTGAAGCGAGTGGCAGCTCCTCGTCGATTGCGTCGTCGCCCGCGGTCGTGTTGGATATCGTCTAGATCGTCACGCCGACCTCGCAGTGTACCACGGTTTCGATTCTCCGAAGATGGCTAGAGAGAATTGATCCGTCGCTCGGGAGAGTGGTTTGCGTTTGTGTGTTCGTGTTTCGATTCTCAGGTCGAGAAATTTCGCGTCGATTCTCTTCCCGGGACTTTTTTTTTTTTTACGAGGGTCTCACCCTTATTTATAGTAGGGGAGGACGAAATTTTCAGCCCTAAACAAGGCTAAAATCTCGAAATATTTGTTCCTAAATATGAGAGATATTCTTGCCAAAATATCTCTCCTAATTGAATTCAAAATTCTATTAAAGGAACATACTATAAATAGAAAACTAACTAAGATATTAAAATATCTTCAAATATGGTAAATAAATTTCGAAATTTATATAAAATATAAATTCGAATTTTAGTTTTAATAAATAATATTCCAAATATTTTTATTACCATATTTGTGAATTACGAAAATACCCTTTAAGGCATTTTTCGAATTTCTCGGCTTAGGGTTGAATTCCAATTCTTCCCTCAAGTCTTTCTAAGCACTTAGCCAAGCCTAAGTCTTAAAGTTAGTTTCATATGAAGTCCGACTTCGGTCCACTTAATGACCCCGAGGCCCAATAAGGCGTGGCATAACGACCCGAGGCCCGTTAAGGCCCAAAACACAATCTCTCCTTCTCGGTACACATTGTCGGAGATAGACCTCGCCGCGGTCGTGGACGAAGCCAATGTCGTAGAGGACCCCATGTCGTGGTACATCGACATCGGAGCAACGCGTCATATCTGCTCCGACAAAGAGATGCTCTCCGAGTACATCACGATTTTCGGAAGAACGCTATATATGGGGAACGCGACGACTTCACCAATTGTCGGATTGGGAAGGGTGGTCTTCTAGATGACCTCGGGCAAAGAACTAACGCTCGTGGATGTGCTGCATGTCCCGGACATCCGCAATAATCTAGTCTCTTGCTCCCTGTTAAGAAAAGACGGCTTTAGACAGGTGTTTGAGGCCGATAAATATGTACTGACCAAGAATGATCATTTCATAGGCAATGGCTACTTTGAAAAAGGACTCTTTAAATTAAATATAATACATGTAATACGCGAGATTAAGCTCGCTAGTAATAAAGCAAGTTCTAAGTACTTGGTTGAGTGTACTAGTTTGTGGCATGACAGATTGGGACATGTTGGTTTAAACAAACTTAAAAAGTAAATAAGTTTAAACATGCTTCCGCAAATGGAAATAGACTCACAAAAATGTGAGGTCTGCGTTGATGCAAAGATTGTCAAAGCACCATTCTCCTCCGTGGAGAGAAGTAGCTCACCTCTAGAATTGATACATACCAATATATGTGATATGATGTTCGTGCAGACTAGAGGTGGGAAAAAATATTTTATTACTTTTATTAACGACTGCACAAGATTCTGTTACGTATATCTTCTAAGTGGCAAAGACGAAGCTCTTGAGGCCTTTCAGAGATATAAGAGTGAAGTTGACAATCAACTCGACTCAAAAATAAAAATATTCGGAGTGACAGAGGAGGAGAATATGTGGCGCCGTTCGAAGAATTGTGCCAAGTACATGGCATTATTCATCAAACTACTATGCCGTATTCACCTCAACAAACGGCGTTGCAGAACACAAAAATAGATCTCTAAAGGAGATGAATGCGATGTTGATCAGTTTGGGGCTACCCCAGAACTTGTGGGGGGAAGCAATTCTAACGGAAAACCGCATTCTAAACATGCTGCCACACAAAAAGAGGGACCAAACTCCATACGAGTTATGGAAAGGTAGGAAGCCGACCTACGATTACCTTAAAGTGTGGGGGTGCCTAGCAAAGGTCGAAGTACCTAAACCGAAGCAGGTTAAGATAGGACCCAAGACTGTTGATTGCATTTTCATCGGATATGCTAATAACAGTAGTGCATACAGATTTCTGGTGCACAAGTCAGATATCCCTGAGATGAACGCAGGGATGATAATCAATCGAGGAACGCAACATTCTTCGAAAATATCTTTCCAAATAAGGAAAGAAAGGAGATAAGTTCCGTGAAAAGAACTCACGATGCCGTTGAAAATTCACCCCAAGAAGTTGATGAACTGAGGCAAAGTAAAAGAAAGAAAGTGGACAAATCATTTGGACCCGACTTTCTGACGTATATGATGGACGACGAATCTCGGACATTGCAAGAAGCCTTGTCCAGTCCAGAAGCACCGTTCTGCAAAAAAACTATCAGTAGCAAAATTGACTCCATCATGAAGAATCATACCTGGGAATTGGTAGATCTCCCAAAGGGGTGCAAACCTCTCGGATGTAAGTGGATCCTGAAAAGGAACTTAAGACCGATGGGTCGATCGAGAAATATAAAGCTCGATTAGTCGCTAAAGGGTTCAATCAAAAGGAAGGTTATGACTTCTTTGATACCTATTCACCCGTAACAAGGATAATGTCCATTCGAGTTCTCGTTGCTATTGCAACGTTGTATGATCTCGAGATACACCAAATGGACGTGAAGACATCATTCATGAACGGGGAATTAGAAGAAAAAATATATATGAAATAGCACGAAGGGTATGTAGCACCCGTGAAAGAGAACAAAGTATGTCGTCTCGTGAAATCACTTTACGGGCTTACACCGAAACAGTGGCACGAGAAATTCGATATGACGAAGCTATCGAATGGGTTCACAATAATTGAGTGTGATAAAGGTGTTTACATTAAAGGCATACCCGACGAGTTTGTGATTGTGTGTCTTTACGTAGACGACATGTTAATCATGGGAAATAGTCACAAAGTAATCATAAATACGAAGAATATATTGAAAAATTATTTCAGCATGAAGGATATGGGTTTGGCTGATGTAATATTAGGGATAAATGTCTCTAAGACACCCAAAAGAATTGTTCTGACACAATTTCACTACGTTGAGAACGTGTTAAAGAAATTTAAAGCCTTCGATGATCCTCCGGCTAAGACACCTGTAGACGATAATCTATATTTGGTCAAAAATAAAGGAGAGCCTATATCGCAACTCGAATATGCTTGGTGATTGACAGTCTGATGTATCTGTCTATTTGCACTCGACCTGACATATCATATTCAGTAAGTAAACTTAGCAGGTTTACTAGTAATCCGGGTATAACCATTGGATAGCACTAAAGAGAGTGCTAAGATATCTTGAAGTACACCATTAACTATGGCATACTCTATTCGAGATATCCCGTAGTTCTCGAAGGTTACTACGACGCAAATTGGTTATCTGGCAGTATAGACTCCAAGTCCACGAGTGGTTACGTATTTACCATCGGTGGAGGAGCAGTGAAATCCTCAAAGCAAACATCCATAGCTTGATCAACGATGGAATCGGGGTTCATTCCACTAGATAAAGCCGACGAAGAAGCTGAATAACTTCGGAATTTTCTGGAGGATATTCCTTGTTGGATTAAACATGTGCCAACAATAATGATACACTGCAATAGCATGACGGCTAGTTGTATGTATAATTGTAAATCTCGGCACATATGTCGAAGACATAACACTGTAAGGCAACTAATCTATAGTGGAATAATCTCAATTGACTATGTGAAGTCTAAAGAAAACATAACAGATGATAAAAGGCATCACTAGAGAACAGTTAAACACTGCAGTAAGGGGAATTGAACTAAAAATCAACACACCAAGAAAAGGCACAATGGAAACTCAACCATGATGAGTGGAGATCCCACGAACTTGGTTCAATGAGACAACTTGTGGCTATTGTAGTTGTATACATGAAAATTCTAAAAGTCCATTCTCGAGAGCTACCCAAGTAATCTCTCGATGACGTGTGGTAAGGGTAAGCGTTTACGCTTTTAATGATGACTATACAAAATTGGTGGAGTATCTCCACGATTAAGTCCTAATAGTCGGTCACCTATATAACTGTGAAGTGGAGCCACTTCAAAGGAAACACTTATGAATGGAGCTACGTTCCAAGGCCGAAACAGACGCAACGTGAGAATCGAAAGAGATCAGATTCATCTTTGTGTGTATGTTGTTGTCATCCCGTTCACTGAGCAACGAGTAAATCCGATAGCATTTCACTAGGGAAGGTTAAAAGCCACAAGTTACCTATCTCGATTCATTGATGGATCATCGAGACTTTCTTGCTAGAGTCAGTATGCATTGCATTTGCATTAATTTCCATTCATGTTGGTGATTGTTGGAATTTGGGCTATAGGGCTAAATGGGTTTTAGACACAATAAATAAGAGCTTAACCGATTTTAATTAAATCGAGAAGCCTTCGTTCGCCAAAACCCAAAATTGACGAAAGATTCAAATTCTACGTTTCAATGGGAATCTATCGAATATTAATTGGCTCAAAATAGATGTCGGGAGAATGAGAAGTTAATTTTCGAAGTTGGTCCAATAAAGAGATGAAATATATTTAATATATATAAAGGGACTTGTTGTTGTCCCACATTGGAAAGTTAATCTTTTCTTCACTTGTTTATAAGGAATCTCTATACATGGACTATTCAAAATGGCTTGCCCAAGTGGTAGGTTATGGGCTTATGGGCTTGTGTGGGGGGTTTTGGATCCAATTATAGTGCAAGTGCGAGGCGGTGTCCCGCACCGCCCAGCCCGGGCCAAGGCCGGGGCCGACACCGACCCGAGCTGTGTCAAGTGCACAATGGGCATTTTGAGACACAATTTGCACTTAGCACGACGCATCGAAGCGAGGAGCTTTAAGGAGCCCTTAATTTTATGCTCCGGTGAGGCGGCGGTGGTGATGTCATCGGTGAGGCGGCGACAATGATATCACCGGTGATGTGGCGGTCCCGGTGACGTGGCGGTCCCGGTGACGTGGCGGTCCCGGTGACGTGGCGAGTGATGCTGATGTGTCAGAGGACACATATACAAGTGAAGATGACGTGGCGCTAACACAAGCGCCGTGTGGACGACGATTGGGGTACGTGACGTGTAGCGGATCGGTTAGGGTTCGGTGGGGTGCGATGGGTCGCACCGGTTCGGTTTGGTCGAACCACTGGGCTGAAAAGTTCAAAAGAACCCAAAAGATGCAACCATTCTCAAAATCGCCCCAAACCTTTTAAGAAATTATTAATAGACCCCTGCTGAAGTTGGAAAATTCATTCAATCGACCCCAAGCATTCTAGAGTTAGAGCAATCTAGTCAAAAGTAAAATAAAAGCAAGAAAGGCTCGAGTGTTTGACTAGATTCGCCGATAATTCTGATTCGTTGTGCAACGAAACTGAATTCCAAAGTCGTTGTATCTTCGGGACGAATTGCAATGAACTGAGACACTGAAATACGGGGCAATAACGTCTGACGGATAGCTTACGTAGTAAGTGCCTCGACTTCAGATACTAACAAGTTACTGTTCGAGTTTCTGCAGCCACCGACCAGACGGAATACACCAAAACCAACAATTTTAATATAATAAATTTACAGCTTCTTTTGAGGATGCAAAAGACCAATCAAGATCGGGATTTCCTATGAAGATTAATTTTGACGGCCAAGTATGTCGAAGCAAGCCAGACCATTATCGCTTTTTTGAATGATGTTGAGCTGTCCGAATTTATCGAGAGCAGTCCGTTCAGATATCTCGTAGCATCAGCCGAAGACTTTAACATCTCTAACCAACTATTGTGGTTTCTTATGAAGAGAAAGAATGTCCTTCACAATCGGGATGAATTGTGGATGATCATCCGGAAGAGATCACTCTGATTTTCTAAATCGGAGTACTGCTTGATCACCGGGCTTAACTACTCCTCCAAAGTACTCGTAGTTAACGATTCAAATTCTTTCAAGTTGAGTCATTGGCCACGTAAATCTACAATTTGACTGTCCAACGTGGAGAGAAGAATGGATGCATTGGCAGCCGAGGACAATTATAGGTGTGTCAATATCGAAAAATTGAAGCTTGCTCGCTTTTATATTTTGCTGTTGCCGTTTTGCTACCTCGCAGAACGAAGGACCCCATCTTGATGTCATGGACCCTATCATTAGTTGGAGATCTGAATGATTTTAACAATTATCTATGGGGCACAATTGCCTTTCGAGAAGTTTAACGCTCATTGAAACGTGATCTAACGGAGAAAAGGGATGAAGCTATTGCTCGAGTTACGGGTGGCAACGACGTAGACATCAGCTTATGCATTAGTGGATTAGTACATCCACTATAGGTAGAATTATGTCTTAGTTGTTTTAATTATAAATAATATATATATGATCTAATTATTTGTATTTTTCTTAGATCTTAGCATACGAGCGCATCACCGATATCAGCAATTTGTTGGCCCATCACAAAGACGAGAGGAATGATGCAGTGCTTCCGATAATATGTTTGTAGACCACGAAGTGGTGTAGTAAGAAGGCCAGCCGAAGTTGGAGGCAATAAACAATATCGCGCTAAGATCCGAGGGGGGCGGATTGTTAATTTTTTAGTCAATAGACTCCACTTATCATTAGCGCTAAGGATCTGTTTAATTAACGTTTAAATTAAAAAAAAACAAAAATCCACCGGAAAAAGAGAATAAAAGAAAAAAAGAAAGGAAAATGCATTAACATCATGGCCAACGACCTGCCTGCTTCGTCTTCATTAACGACACTGCAAGAACCATATTCCTCCTATTCACCATACATAATATCCAGAAGAAGAGACATTACCATATCCACCATACGTGAACCTTCTCGATCGATCCTGAAGAAGAAACAAAAGCTTTCGTCCAGTGAGTAAGTTTTGTCAAGTTTTTTCTTTTTTCTGATTTTAACTTCAAAATCAAGATTTTCGCTTCCGTTAGCTACGAAATTATGTGGGTTTTTGATGTGTATGCTGGGAGACATCGATTCCGTTGAAATAATTTACGAATTTGAATATGGGTTTTTCAAAAAATCTGACTACTGGGTCGCAATTGACAGGGGACCTGAACTTGTGATGGATCCCCTGAATTTGCCCAAGGGTCCCTTGAGTGTATGTGTACGGGTCCCCCGTAATATATGAACGGGTCTCATGCTCTATCACAACACAATGATCACGGCACAATGTTCACATTTTACGGATTTCACATACACTCAAGGAACCCGTAAACATACACTAAAGGGACCCGTATGGCAAATTCAGGGGACCCTTGATCAAATTCAGGGGACCTCTAAGTGTAAGATTTCTTGCATGAAAAATTATTTCATGCACTAATTTTTTTTACCTAAATTATAGGTAATCACAGACCATCACCAACATCATATTCCAATTCGATGGTAGGTGGATGATTAATGACGATGATACGTCGAGATGGTGTCCACATCCGAGAAGTACATGGCAATCAATCATAGTAAATGAGGATACATGCACGATTAAAGACGTGACGGACGGGATAATAACCATAATGTCGTTGCCAAACGACAATGTGAAGTTGACGTTAAGTTATGTGCCTAATGTAGTGCACAATTATCCACGACCTATCAACATTGAAAATGATTATGCTTTACGTGCATACCTTGGTTTTGGTGGCCAACAATCAAGACCCGTGCTTCATGTTGAGGTCGAGCATTGTGCTAGTGAAGCTCCCCTTGAAGTCCGATGTAGTGCCAGTGATGCACCCATTGAACTCCGATCTAGTGCCACCGATGATCCTCCTGCTTGTAATGATTCTACGAACAATGATATCGGTCTTATAGCATTTTGTGATGAAAATGCCGTCATCCATCCCGTCGAAGAGGAGCACACCGAACATCTAAAGGTACAACATGTTTCTCAAGAAGGGATCGAACGATTTGAGGAACACCACGAGTCTTTTGAATGGGATGAACACAATAATGACCTTGAAGATGATGGCGAGGAGCATGACGCATTAGCAGCTGATGTTGATGGTACATATGCCTTTATTGATGGTTCTAGTTTATATATTGGTCAGGAATTTCAGAACAAGGCTACTGTGCAGAAAGAGTTGTTGGAAGTTGCGTTAACGGCGTCGTTCGAGTTAAAAGTGGTAAACTCAAACAAAAAGTTGTATGCGGTTCACTGCGTAAACGATCAATGTTCTTGGTGCGTTGTAGCTGTAAAAAATAAAGACTCGCCGATTTTGTCCATTCGAACGTATTGTAATAGACACACATGTGATGTATCTCATCGAAACTTCACGCCAAGGATATCTCGCGACCAAAGGTAATTGTCTCAATGATGCAAAACATGGGTATCGATATATCTTATTACATGGCTTGGAGATGTAAGCAACTTGCACATGAAGGGTTGGTCGGAAATAGCGATAAGCAACTAGCACAGGAAGGGTTGGTCTTTTCCTAGCCGTTGGCGCATGTATTAGAGGATTTGCATAAATGAGAAGGGTCGTTTCTAGCGATGGTACCTTTTTAAAAGGGAAGTACAAATGTGAGATGTTCGTGGCCACAACACAATATGACAATCACCATCAGTATCCTATAGCTTGGGGCATTGCCGATGTGGATTCAACGGAATCTCTGTCTTGATTTATGACAAAATTGTGGGAAATCGTGGGCGACACGGATGATTTGGTGATATTTTCCGACATGCACCCCGAAATAATAAACATCGTCGAATATGTCTTTAAAACGCATTTCATGGATTTTGTGCGTGACATATTAAATAGAATATCAAGACTCGAAGCAGGAAGCAAAAAGGCGCTTGCGATTTATTTTGGCGTGCGACGCATGCTGACACGACAAGTGAGTGTGATTCTATTTGCGAATTATGGAAGGAGAATATAAAAAAATATCAAAGTATATGAAAATTGGAGCAGAGAATGGAGAGGAACCGTCCATGCTTGCGAAATGGACGAGAGTGTATTGCCCTACTTCTACGTACAACATAATGACCACCAATGGATCAGAATCAATAAATGTTGCCTTGCGCGAGGACCGAGAGCTTTCACTGATATGATTATTGGATTCGGTGCACAGACTAACCACTGATTGGTTCAGGAAGTGTCGAAGCACTTCCGAAGCTTCAATCGTTGCCAATATGACATCGTTCACGCCGAAGGTCGAGAAGTGTATACTTGATAATTTTAATGACTCTAAAAAATATCACGTGTCGGAGATCGGACATTTACGGTCCAATATCTACGGGCAAAATCATAATGAGGTGGTCGATCTACAAGTTAATTCGTGATGTTATAAGAAGTTTGATATCGATTGCATCACATGTGCTCATGTCATTGCAGCTTGCGACGCTTCTGACGATCAGATGTATTCTCTAGTGCATAACTACTACAACTTACATATATGGAGATTAGCATACCATTTGGCCCGTGACACACCGGATTGAAATAGAGACTGATATGCTGCCACCCATATCTTTAAGAACCCGTGGTAGGTACCAAAAAAATCGCATGTCATTAGTCGGTGAATTTGTAGGAGGTAACCTTTTACTTAGCGTACGTGCATGGTTCCCTTTGTGACATTTATTAAGAGTTTGATTTGCTATGTATTTGCTATGTGACATTTATAAATACTATATTATGTCGTATCTAGCTATCGAGTATGGGTCCCCTGGCACGTGCATGGGTCCCCTGGCTATCGAGTATGGGTCCCGTGGCATACATGCATAGGTCTCATGGCTATCGAGTATGGGTCCCCTGGCATCATGGTTGTTAAACCGAGTTTCGAACCAGACCAGAAAATTTAATGATTTAAGGTTTAGTGGTTTAATCGGTATAAAACCGGAATAAAACCGGCAAAAACCCGGTGTCCCTACAAATAAAAAATATATATATTAATTATTAAAATATGAGAGTTAATCATTAAATATAGGATATTGGACAAATAAAAAGGAAAAAAATATTAAGTTTGGGCAGGAGCCCATAAAATAACTTAATAATTTTATTTTTATTATAAAAAAAATCATGAAGAAATTATGTTTTACATAGGTTTTGAACCCAAGCCTATAGAATATAAGTTATGAATCTAACCACCACACCACATAACAATTATTTATCTAGTTTCAGTCCAAAATACATATACATATATTTCGATTTTTATTTTTTTTAATAAATGGTTAGACCGGACCGGACCCGAACCGGAAAATGAACCGGTCCGCAGTTTTCCGGACCGAACAGGCCGGTCCGGTCTTAAAAACACTCATGGCATACGTGCATGGGTCCCCTAGCATACTGTCGAACAAAAGTTTGATATTAAACATACAAACATTCTTTCGGACAAAAGTAACAATATTCACCATACAAACATATTATCACCAAACAAACATATTGTCATAAATAAACATACTGTAAAAAAAAAAGCAATATTAAGCACACAACCCCATTCATAAAGACATCTAATCGTCTATATCACAAACTACCAATCATTCTGGAAGAAGGCCGTAGTTAGATACTGCCTAAAACCGGTGATCTGATGCTCATTAAACTTGTTGGGGTCGTCGCCGCGAAACATCAAAGAAAATGAGGTACGTAACAAATACACTCCGCATTCGCCGCTGCAATATTAAAGAGTAGTTAGAGTATTTTCGCTTGGCCAATTAAAATATAAAAGCAATATGGAATAATACTTACTTGGCCCTCGCGAGATGTTCCACTTGACGAATGCTCTCGGAACTATTTTCAGGTCCACTAACATATAAGGGATTACCGGCTTTACACTGGCCAATGCATGATCGATGAAGCTGACATCTCTATCGCATGAGCGGTCAGAGTCCTAAATGACGATCATCTTATGTACGTGGTTAACCACAAATAGCACCTAATGACAGTCATTGATGGGCAGCGGGAAGACGATGAATTGGGCCTCTCTCCATGGAACAGACGGCCAATTCTCATCGGTTCCCAAAGCATAAGGGCATTTGGCCAATGAATCCCTTATCAACTTTTCCCGTCCTAGTCTCGTTAATATCGCATCAGAGTGTGAACACGGTCCTCATGAAGGCAAAATTACTTGAACCTCGCATGCAATAACGTTGCAATTCGATAAATCCCCTAAAAGCTTCCTCGATGTGCTTCAAACAGAAGATGAGCTTAGGTTAGGGGACCCGTGCGCTTAGGTTGGGGGATCCCTGCGCAGTAGTCAGGGGACCCGTGCTCTTAGGTCAGGGACCCCTGCGCATATGTCAGGGGACCCTTGCAAATTAGTCAAGGGACCCGTGCACTTAGGTCAGGGGACCACTGCGTATTAGTCAGGGGACCCGTGTGCATACGCCATGGGACCAAATAAACATGCGAGGCAGTTTGTGCCTCGCCATCAATCCACTATCGAGTACTGCATAACCTTGTGAACCATTCTGGACCATACGAACCCAGCATGACAGCCTTACGGGCATTTTCTTCCATACTCGTGACCTCCTTAAGTACTGATGGCCAAAAGATTAACTTTTGCCTTATATGGTAGTCGACCTCCGGGTTGTGGCTGAATTTTTTCGCATTACCGTCTCTGACATATGGGCTCCGCTAGTACCTTGATGCATTTCTCTGCCGCTGAGGCATCGTATCGTCAACGATCGTCTTACCTTTATCGATTGGGACGTTGTTTGAACCCCAAACGTCCGAGTCTTCGACTTCATCCACACCCACATGTACTGTTGTCGCCGCCGCCTCATCTGAATTATGCTGTCCACCCGCCGCCGCATCCATGGACATCATCTCAGCTAGCATGAAGAAGACGACCGCATCCCGTTCCACAATCGATCTTCCATCGCATCTAATCTTTGAACGGCATAATTGCAATATGAAGCGAAATGACCCTCGTTGGCTTCAAAGTGTTGATTTAAATTGCCTCTTAGCTGCATAAATTCATCGCCAACGAGATTAGTAAGCTGATCGAATCTCTGATCCCCACTTGTCCTGAATTCATCGAACATGGCAGCACCGGGATAGCCACGCGGCAGATAGTGATTCATCGGCGGCGGAGAGTGATGCTGGTAAACGAGCGAGTAATGCTCGTATACCGTGAGTGATGCACTGGCGGAGGCTGCACCGGCGAGTGATGCACCGACGGCCGATGGTGGTCGGCCTGATTGTTCTCTTCGCCGACTATGTGAGATACACACGTTACTTCGATCCCTTGCAAGAGAAGGTTGGTCAAGTGGTCTAGTACGCTATGCGAGGGAGCCACGCCAAAGGCACCGAATCGATAGTAGTTGGCGTGGATCTCAGGCGAACTTGGCATTAACAAACCGCACACCTCGGATGTGAGCACGGTCTTGCTTATCGCCTCCAACTTCGGGCTAGCCTTCTTACTCCACGATTTCGTGGTCCACAAACATATTCTCGGAAGCACTACATCATTCCACTGGTCTTTGCGGTTGGCCAACAAATTACTGATGTTCGTGATGCACTCGTATGCTAAGATCTAAGAAAAATACAAATAATTAGAACATATATATATATACAATTTATTTATAATTAAAAAACAAAGACATGATTCTACTTCCAGTGAATGCACGAACCCACTAATGCATAAGCTGATGTCTTCGTCGTTGCCACCCGCAACTCGAGAATGAGCTTCATCCCTTTTCTCCGTTAGATCACATTTCAATGTTCGTAAAACTTCTTGGAAGGCAATTGTGCCACATGGATAATTGTTAAAATCATCCATATCTTCAATTGCTGATAGAGTCCATGATGGCAAGTTGGGGTCCTTCTTCGTTATTCGAGGTAGCAAAACGGCAGCAGCAAAATATAGGCCGACGAGCTTCAATTTTGACACGCCCATCATTGTCCTCAGCTATCAATTCCTCAATTCTTCTCTCCACATCGGATAGCCGGATTCAAGATCTCTGCAGCCAGTGTCTCAACTTGAAAGCATTTGACTCATTAATTGCGGGTGTGTTGGACGAGCAGTTAAGCCCGGTGATCAAGCAATACTCCGATTTAGAAATCGGAGTGGTCTCTTCCGGATGATCATCCACAACTCATCCCGACTGTGAAGGAGCGCCTATCTCTTTATAAGAAAACACAACAGTTGGATGGAGAGGTTAAAGTCTTCAGCTGATGCTACGAGATATCTGGACGAACTGCTCTAAATAAATTTGAAAACATCAACATCATTCAGAAAAGCGATAATGGTTTGGCTTGCTTCGACAAACTTGGCCGTAAGAATAATCTGCATACGAAATCCCGATCATGATTGGTCATTTGTGTCTTCAAAAGAACCTGTAAAATTATTATATTAATTGAGGCTAATGATATATTCGCGGGTCCCCTGGGCATACGTGTGCAGTCCCGTGTATCTGATCAGGTAACTCAGACACTAGCGCTCAGGGGACCCAAACAGGACGCTTAGGGGACGCAAACACGAACGCTCATGGGACTCAAACACGAGCATTTAATGGACGTAGGGTACCCAAACAGAACGCACAGGGGACCCAAATACGAACGCTCCGGGGACTCAAACACGAGCTCTTACCGGACGCATGAGACCCAAACACGAGCTCTCAGGGGACCCAAACACGAGCAGGACCCAAACACGAACTCTTAGGGGACCCCAAATACGAACTCTTAGGAGACCCATATATGAGCTAGAGACTCATTCTCATTCCTCACTAAGCACATGAGACCCTGTTATTAGCCTTCTACAGTCCACACTACCGCACATACAATCGCATGAAAAGAAATGCTAACAGCGCTGCAAAAAATCAGAAAGACCAAACTCACCTTCTCGGCCATCGCACTGCTTGCCATCGATATTTCCGTGTAATTCTGGGTGGGCATGTGAGAAATTGAGTTGCCTTGCTAGAATTTTATTAAGCTCCCGTGAATTGCAGTAAAAAAATCCACAATGAAAATGACGAGTGATTATTTGGGGAAAAACTGTTAAGGGAGATGAACAGTTACTCTGAATGACACATGCTTTCACTTTTATTGTTTTTCGAAAAAAATAAAAGAAAAAATTAATATTTATTAATTGTAAGTGCGTTAAGCCGTTGGATTGCACTAAATAAGGACATTGTTGTCTTTTAGGTCGGGTATTACTTTTAGAAGGAGTTTATGTTTTAAAAATCTTGTTTATGGAGTATATTTACCCGATTAATCCCTCATTTATTTATGATATTAAACCTGAATGTTTCACATTTCTTCTCGACTACGGGGGGACGTTGCGGCGGGAAATAGAAATGGGTTCTGAAGCTGAAACGACGGCGACGGCTCTTTTACCGAAATGGGCTTCGAAACCTTGCATCATGGGAATCGACGAAGCTGGTCGTGGCCCTGTTTTAGGTGAAATAGCACAATTTTCATTACGATTCGTGCATTCGAATGTCTGGTGTTTTTCAGTACAAATTCTATGTTTGTTGTTCGGAAAACGACTTTTTGTATCACTTGATCAGGTCCAATGGTGTACGGATGCTTGTACTGCGCGCAATCGTACCAGGAAACTCTGTCCACTTTGAGCTTCGCAGGTTTACCACTTAGATTAATCAATCATCTGCCCTTTTTTTTTCTGGATTTGTTATTAGTTTAACAACCGCAATTTATTTATATGTGTGTTGGCATTCTTCTCGTTTTCTTGAGCTGGCTTTGCAGTTTTAGTTGAGTTGTCTTATGCTACTTCAATTGTTTCGGGATGGGTACTTTCGGTTGATTCTTGGAATAATTTCGGTTCTTGGAATAGTATCTTTCTCTTGTTATTGGGATTGTTTAAATGTTTTTCATAGCTGTTAATTCATTGTTTTCAATGTAGATTCAAAGACATTGAAAGAAGAAAAGAGAGAAGAACTATTTGAGAAGTTGAAGGCTGATGGATCCATTGGGTGGGCTGTCGATGTGATAGACCCGCGAGAGCTCTCTACCAAAATGTTACAGAGGTGATCATTTATGCAGCATTATTGACATTTTTTTGTGAGAAAAACTCCGTTCATATTATTTTGTGCTGTGTTTACTTTCAGGAACAAGATAAACCTCAATGAGATATCTCATAATTCTGCCATTGGCCTCATCGACAAGGTGTTGGGCCTAGGTGTTCTTCTGACTGAGGTAAGTGTATTGTTGAGACAATCAGCTGCTTTTTATTATTCATTTTAAACAATTTTGGCTCGATGAACCAAAATAGAACAATTTCAGATCAACAAAAAAAGTAATGAGATGAGATTTATGTGTGTTCATCTCAATCACAATGTGTGAATTGAACTTACAGCTCAATCGGTTTCTTCCTAGTGTTGGTGTGTTTAGAGTGTGTGAGGTTCAACCGTTGACAAGCAACGATCTTCAATGATTTTACCGTGTCTTCTATCTGCTAGAGAAATCATCGCACTTATGTGATGATATTCACTCCAGCTGTAACGAATGTAACTTTTTTAATGAATGGGTTTCTCTAGCTGGTTTTATCTTCACGTGTATTTAAGTGATTATGCATCTCAGGATTTGTAACATGACTATCTTGGGACACAGAGCTTGTTTTGAACTCCAATGGGGGAATGATATATTTCTGTGGAAATGTTAAAGAATACCAATGCATTTTGTTAAAGACAATGCTTATCAAAGAGCAGCAAAATATCTTACATTGTCCATACCTTTTCCTTTACTTTGTGCTTACAATGATTCTTTTCTGCAATGTTCGAGGAAACGAGTTAGTACGTTGCTATTGGATCGTTATGGTGTTGTATGAGATTTTGTGTTCAGTGGACTTCATTCATCTGAAGATTATGTAATATGAAGAACTGTCTTCAGTCTTCTTTTTTACTTGAGCTTCAAATCTGACGAAACTATAAGAGTACATACTACTTTGCTTACTCATCGTTATATTCATCTGAAGCTATACGCTTTTTATGGAATCAGGTATACTTGGACACTGTTGGAGATGCTGAAAAGTATAGGGTAAAGCTTTCGGAAAGATTTCAGCATATCAAATTTGTTGTTGCTAAGAAAGCTGACAGTCTTTACCCTGTTGTAAGTGGTGCCAGTATTGTTGCGAAGGTTACTCTCTCTCTCTCTTAAACACACACACACACAAAGAGACCCCTCAACAATCCACGATTAACAAAGTACCCGCCTTTTGCAGGTAACAAGAGACAGAAGTCTGAAAAATTGGATCCTTGATGAAAGTGCAGAAAATATTCACACGACTTTCGGGTCAGGTTACCCCGGAGGTATCTATTTTGCATGCTCTAAGGAGGCACTTAGATGACTATGTTGTTGCCCTGTTTGTGATCAATTAATACAGTTCCTTTCTTCTGAGCTCAACAGATCCACAGACAAAGTCTTGGTTAGAAGATCACAAGCACTCGGTGTTCGGCTTCCCAACGTTGGTCCGCTTCAGCTGGGGAACATGCGCTTCGTATTCCAAAGACCTCGTACAAGTCTTATGGTCAGTGCTCATCTCGCAATGACAAAACACCACTACTGTTTTCAAATGCAAATTTCAAAATATTCTCGTCAAATTTGCATGCCCCGCTGCTGTAAAATGTCAAGTGCCCTGGGATCATTTCATTTCATTACCAGTAGTGGTAGAGTACTTGTGTTTTCGAGATGCAATAAATCATCTTATCTTTGGTACTGAAGGGAATCGGACGCTGCGGACGATGATGAGAATAGGAAAACTGACAAGAGGCAGACGAAGCTCGCTAGCTACGGTCTCACTCCAGTGAAGCGAAAATCTGAAGAAATCGCATCGAGTTCTAAAGCTCGCTGCAAGTTTTTTCAGGCTCGTAAGCTCGAGTTGCTTCACCATTTCTAGGGCTTACTCGTTGTATGCCCCATTTGATTTCTCTACCCTTATTGTTATGGAGCCATATCTTGGCAAACACGAAACTTATTCAAATACATATTGTGCTATATGGTTGCAAGTGAAATACTTGAACACAGATTCCTATGATGTCGTCTCAGTGACATGATTCTAAGTTCAGTCTACAGCGGGTGAGTATGAACATAGACTCCTATATTGTCTTTTCACTTAGGGGTGTCAACGAGACGACTCTGTGAGGGGCGTAGAAGAAACGGACTCGACTCATTTTCTAGGTTCGAGCTTGAGCTCGACGAGTAATTGTTTTTAGACCCAGAGCTCGATGATAAATAATTTGGTTCGAGTTCGGGTCATGAGCTTGTTTGCACAATGGTTTTGAAAACCGGACCGAATAGGCCAGTTCTGACCGTAAAAGGAGAAAATTCTGGAAAATAATTAATACAAAAATATATAATATGGTGTTGGGGCCTAGTTGTAAGTCTTTTGGAGTTAGTTTTTTAAGGTTGCGTGGGTTCAATTCCTTTCTAGTGCACATTAAATTTTATTTTAAATTCATTTTTGATTCCACATTTCAGAATTAATTTTTTATCTCCACCCTCAAATTATAAATTTAGTTCTTGTACCTCCAATCACGGGGTGAAAATGGAAAGGAGCGCATGATTGAATAAACATCGATGGTGTTTTACGTTATTTTCGAACAATATGAGTTTTGATACTTATTTTTCTAAACCACAAATAGTTATATGCTATGTACCCTTATTAAAAATTTCAAGATTTGTTGAAAGATAATATATTAGTAGGTTAGGTCAAATAACATTGAACTTATAATTTCATTATACATACGTTATTGAGAAAATTAATTATTTAAAATTTTACATGCGTCGCATTTGTTTTCCTTTTCTCGTTAACATTATATTAGACCCCACAATGCACTACACAAGAGTGTGTTTGGTTGGGGATATTAGAGGGATTAAGATGGTTAGTATTAACTAAAGTGATGTTTGGTTGGAGTGTATATTGAAAATTAATGTTTTGTTAATACCCCCTTAACCTATAGCAAGGAGTATCCACCCTTCCCTTTATTTAATCCCATCATTTTTTGACAAACTTATTCTTTTATTTCAAATTTTATATATCTTTTTGTTGTCCCGATGTATCACCACTCGATATGGCTATGGGTTAGCTCCTAAATACCGGCGTGAGCTTGCGCCATACAGACCTGACGGAGGCTTAATTGCGCCACACACTCCAGAGGTGGGACTAATCCTTGACGCCAAATGAATACGACTCAAACACATCTGACAACTGACAACGATAGCCATGGCCCATAAAGCCCACGGGGACTACTCAAGGAAATTGTGGGAGGGGAGATTCGATCCCACGGCCTAACCCACAAAATACTTAATGCCTCCTCCTTGACCACTAGACCAAAGCCTCATTGGCAAATTTTATTAATCTTTTTCTCTTCTTTCTTTTTAAAAAGGGACAACTACATTTAAATCCCTAAGAGAAAAAAATTCCTACACATAACTCCCCTTGTCAGATTTTTTATCTTTTAAGGACCAACTGGAAAAATATATTACACTTAAGGACCATGGACAAAAATAACCCTAAGAACTTACATTAGTTTAGATAAAATAACAAAAAAAACATAAATCACTGTGGTCGAGCATAACAATCAAAGCATACTACAACAACATCTCACGTCGATTCTCTAAAATTGAACGCCGAAATCGAACACCCATGAAGAAATATCTACTCCTAAGAAACCCTAACGATTTCCTCTCTCGTTTGATCCCGGTATGTGCTCTTTTCGTTTCCAATCGTCTGACTCACATTCAAATCACCGTTGTGTAAAATCGATAAGAATTTTGTGTTAGCTTTTGGTTAATTACTCGATTAAGATTATTAGGTCTCTATTTGAGTTATTTGGGCTCGATTATCACGGATTTTAAGCTTAATTTGGGGATTTTTATGTTGTTGATCGTATTAGGTTTAGGAAGCTTAAATGGGGGCATGTTGCTTGTTTTCACGAGGTTCTTTAGGTTCTAATTAGGGATGTCGTGATATTTTTTATACGTTATGTGTTTATTTTTACAAGGTTCTTTAGGTTCTAATTTAGTACAATATATATATTATAATGGTACGACATGTTTCTATAGATTGGTACTCCATATTTGAACATAATGATATTGTAATTTGATCATCATGTAATTATTGTGTCTGATTATGTAGTAATGGCACCAAATACAAATTTAACCCAATGTCCTATTTCTTTATTTCGATTAAAGATGATAAATATAAAGAACAAGATGGTTAGTGAGCAACATGAAGCTATAACGAAGACTTCATTTTATTTGTTCTTGGACATGTCTAAAGTATCTCATTCATATGCTAGAATGCTGCACATTTACGCCGATACATTGTAGATGTTGCGGTCGCAGGTTATTGGAGATTTGAGGTTGCGTGTTCGCGAAGAGATTGGTGACAATGAAGAGGTTGGCGATGAGGAGCTAGCATATGAGGAAGGTGATAAGGTTGTTACTGAGGGTCGGATAGTGGTAAGACACGAGAAATTGCACGTATGTTTGAGAGAAAGCGAGGAGAAGGATGCAACCATAAGTGTGATTGTATGTGTCAAATGTTGTGTAAGAACTTGTTTGAAGACTATGTTTGTTTGTGGGTTGTGTAAGAACTTGTTTGTAAATTGCCCTTTAATGTTCGTGGAATTTTAGGTTTGACAAATAGCATATGACATAATACAGCCTTTATGTTGCTCCTTCCACTCTTTTGTTATATGTTTCATATAGATTATGACATATGTCATATATTGCATATTGATTGATTCGTTTGTGAATATTTCGATTACGAGATTTTTTTTGGTATTGGTGTGATGCTTTATGCATTCTAACAACAAATAGTGTTCTGGCCAAAATGTTTGTTATGCTTAGAATTTGTACATTATCAATGTTAACGAAGGTACGGTAATCGTGTGTATAAGGTACATTATACACCAGTTAAATGATACACAACACACATTAAAATGATACAATACATCAATACCTGTAAAAAGTGAAGAAAAATACAAAAAAGCCAGAATGACATTTTTTAACGGTATGTGGAAGAATTCTGACACTAACAGAAAGTTCTGACTCAGAAAAAGTTCTAAAACTCGCAGAAAGTTGTAATTAACTTGGTACAGTTTTGGTAAATATTGTGGTACAGTAAACTATGTACATGTGGTACAATATACGTCCACTATAAGGTACAGTGACATATTTCTTTAAGATTCAATTACGCATGCTATATTTGGTACAACTTATTAAGGTAAGCGTTTTTCTTCTCCTTTCGAATTAGTTTTTTGTGGAAAGATATTTCACTATGCGCATATATATATTATATGATTCATTTGGTGTCAAATTTGATGGTTTAACCCTTACACCTATGGTTTTGTATTCAAAACCTCAAGTTCCATTATAGGAGAATGATCATTGTATGAACATCCTACTATTGAAGCTTGAGTTTAAACTACAAATCCACAATTTTGAGAGTTTACTTATGAAACATGATATGAAATGAAACTTATAACGTATTTATGTATAGTAAAGTATTTTTTAATCGAAACTAATGTAAAGAAAGCGAAAAAAACGCTTACCCTAATAAGATGTACCAAATATAACGTGCTTATTGTACTAGTTTGCAGTCAATGAATGTACCTTATCTTGTAGTTTTATCGTACTACATTTCCGTAGTAAGGCGTACCAAAATATGTATTGATACCGTATCAAGTTTTATCGGTCCACAAAATATCTATAATTACGAGTTCATAGCGTCAACTAATAAATATGAAGCCCTTAAGACAATATATAATAGAATATCAAACAAAACATATATAATAAGTTAAAATTTTAAATTTAACAAACATATTACTATGTTGTGGTGAGTTGTTCTAACATTATTCATCCTCTTCTAGTGAAGCTTAGGGTTCGTAATATAAAAGCATGAGTGCAGGAGTTACTCCGTCTAAGATGTTACAAAACGAAACATATAACTAATGGGAGAATACTCAAAATGATCCCCGATGTTTGGCCCATGGACCAAATTAGTCCCCGATGATTCGCGTGGACCAATTTAGTCCCCGATGTTATCGATTTTGAACCAAATTGGTCCCCCCGTTAAGTTTTCCGTCAAGAGCAAAACTGAGTCTCCTAAATCTATCCTAGACTTTCGTTGGCGCATCATCTTGGAAAAGCAAGAAAGAAGAAGTTGTATCCAAGTCCAACACAGAAGTAGAGTACCTTCTCTTGAGTAATTTCTTTTTCCTTTGCTTATTTAGAAGAGTAGTTGCAGAGTTCAGTCAATCCAAGGCTCTTCCAAGTTTTGAAAAAGAAGAAAGATTGTGTCCATTATCTGGTAATCTAAGCCTTGATTATTCTGATCGGCTCGTCATGTTCTTCTTCTTTCTTCAATTTCTATTTTTCCTTTTCTTTTAGTTCTGTTATTTTTCTGTTTTTTAACGTTAACTTCATTTTGAAAAGAAAAAATGAAAATAAAAATCATAAAGAGAGGGTATACTGGACTTTTCAGTAAAATTGATCCTTTAAGTGTAGGAAATATTTGCAATTGGTCCTTACAATAAATAAAATCATGATATGGAAGTTATGTGATGATTCTTTTTACCACTAGGGAGTTATGTGTAGTTCTCCATTTTAAAAATTGTCTCTCTCTTCTATTCTCTCTCTTCCCTCTCCTTCTCGTCTCTCTCTCTTCTCCTCTCCTATCTCGATCTCTCTCCTCCTCCCTCTTCTCTGCCCATGTACAATCCGACCAGTCGAAGAGATTGGATGGAGTGACATTGGTTCCCAAATTTTGAAGAGGAGGAAAAAACTTGGACCATATTAATTAAAAAACAAAAAAATTATAATAGAATTTATTTAAACTTAATACCATCTAAACTCATCTACCAAATATGTCAAACATCATTACTTAATCTTATCAACCAAATCTAGAAAAACTCATATCCTCGTTGTATAAATCCAACACCAATTTGGTCCCAACTTGACGGAAACCGTCAATTTTAATAGATCGATATGTGGCATCATCACAGCGTGTCACGTGTCTCACAGTTAATGATTTTTCGTCTAAATTAACGGTTTCTGTCACGTTGGAACCAAATTGGTTCATTTCTGAAACAAGTGGAACTAAATTGGTCCAATAGAAACATCATGGACTAAATTAGTTCATAAGGCAAACATTAGGGACCAAAATGGGTATTATCCCTAAATAATATATGCATGCCCATGTTCTGGATGTTACCATATAGGCACCGGACTGAGGAGGGGGAGAAAGTCGGAGGACTTAAAAGCAATTTACAACTTACTGAAAATAATATCTAGCATCCAACGGGTCTCTTAAAGGATCAAGATAATCCAACGGCTAAGATATGGAAAGATGCTGAGGAAAAAGAATAAAGAGACTCATTTGAGAAAAAAAAAAAGAAATAGTTCCTTTTTTTACCATATGAATAATAGCTCTTCTTCACAGCGTTATCTCTTCATCTAGGGTTCTTCATGTACTCAAGAGTTTCTAATCCACAATTTTTTTGGTGCTTTACAGCAATGCTGTGTATGCTAATGCAACGAGCATCGACAATCAATACACGCCTTGTGTATATCTATGTATCATTCGGTGTTGTTACGTCTTTTCTTGTTTAGATACTTTTCTGTCTTATGAAAAGGTTTTGAGATCTTGAACCTGTTATATGCTATGTTTACAAGTTTTATCAAATGTTAACAATTAATGAGTAATGTGGTTTTTAGTTGAGGTTTTGTCATCAAATTTTCCATATTTTATCATTAAAAAATTAATTAAATAAAAATAAATACCGAGATAGGGTTTTTTCTCTGTCAATGAGGATTTTCTTTTTGCTCTGCCTATGAGGGTTTCTTCCGGACAAAACAAAAGTTGATCATGTGCTATCTGTTATACGCATGATATTGAGAATCTCTTCATAATCTCTTTAATCGTCCTTCGAGAATTCTGAATGGTAGACGCTCCTTATAAAGTTTTTTCTCCCATGATTTCTCCTCTAATTTTCTAATCTCATAGTCTGTTCTTGAGTCTCTTCTGTTTATTAAGTTTTCCTTTTCTTTGTTGAAACATAAAAAGGCTGGTGAAGTATTTTGCAGCAAAAAAAACAGAAGCTATGAAGAGCTGAAGCTGCTAAGCGGGAAAAGGCGCGCAGGTCCCTTTTAAAGGCAAAGGAAGAAAAGTGTGTCACGTTTTTATTTACAAGTCGCACGCTTATAAAGTTGCTCAGGCCAGTGACGTTTTCTACTATTGAAGAAGACGCAGGATGGATCTAACAGACTTGTGTGAATTCGCTGTACACATAATTTAAAGTGTAGAGTGCGTGTTTTCAATTGCTTGATGAAATTCTCTCCCCAATTAGGGATGATCTTGTAATCTTCAAGAGTGTGTGATACCTCTTGATTGTATCGATCCTCACTCAATAAAAGTGATAATCCCCGCTGGATTCGTGGAGTATGAATTTTTCCGAACCACGTTAAATCTTGTTTTTCTTAGTTAAATTCTTTATGGTATCAGAGCAAGCATTCTAGGCTGCGCATTGTGAATTTCATTTCGTGATTTTGTAACGAAAATGGATTCTGATGTTTTACAACCAGCGAATTCGAGTTCTACGGTGGCAAATGATCCCTATCAGTTGGGCAGCAACGATACTTCAGGTTCTGGTTCATGAGCAACTGAATGGGGACAATTATATGACTTGGAGTAGAGCTATGATGATCGCGCTCGTAGGAAGGAATAAAGAATCGTGAATGGAGAGCTCAATCCACCACCTCCTACAGATAAGAATAAAATGAGTGCCTGGAAACGCAATAATCACATTGTAATTTCTTGGATCTTGAATGCGGTCACGAAAGAGATTTCTGCTAGTATATTATATAGTTCTTCGGCAAGAGATGTGTGGATTGATCTAAACGAAAGATTCGGGCAAACAAACAAGCCAAGAATCTTTCAGCTAAGGAAAGATTTGATCAATCTAGCTCAAGGTTCGAACTCAATTGCTGTGTATGTTACCAAGCTAAAGACACTTTGGGACGAATTGGCTAGCTACAGACCGCCTTGTCAATGAACCTGTGGACGGATTAATGGCATCAAGGCTTATCTAGACGAAGAATATGTTATCACGTTCCTCATGGGGCTCAATGGCACTTACTCACAAATAAGAGGCCAAATCTTATAGATGGATCCTTTACCTTTGATTAATAAGGTGTTTTCACTGCTAGTCCAAGAGGAAAAGCAAAGATCAATGACATTAGGTCCTATTCGAGCTAGTGAGGAGCAGACGAACAACATGGCTATGTTGGCAACCAAAAGTGATCAAGAAACAACCAAGAAGACTTTCTATAACCAGAAAAAGGAATCTGCTATACCTGTTTGCATTCACTGTAGTAAGAGGGGGCATACTATTGACACGTGCTATCAAATTCATGGTTATCCACCCGGTTTTAGACAGAATTTAAGTACAAGAATGCTAGAGTAAACCAGGCTATCGTGGAACATGTCAATAAGGCAGGGCAACTAGGACATCAAGTGAGTGCTAGCACTGCCCCCACGGGAAATGGATTGGTCCAGTTGCAGTTGACACCCTTTCAGCTGCAGAGTTTGAAAGCATTGATCAATCAAACAGGTTTGCCTCGTGAAGCTTCAGATTCTGCATATCAGCTAGAAAAGGGTGCAAGTATTGTTTTGTCATTTAATCTGCCTAGTCTCAATAATGATAAAGTTTGGCTATTAGATTCGGGTGCCACTAGACATGTCTGCAGTAATCTACATATGCTTCATGATCTGCATGAGATTGATGAATCTAAGATAGTTTTGTCTGATAATTCTGTTATAAAGGTCAATAAGGCAGGGTCTTTTATATTAAATCAGTTCATTACTTTGACAAATGTACTTTATGTACCTCAGTTTTATTTCAATCTCATTTCAATAAGCTCATTAACTAACAACATGAATTGCAAGTTTGTTTTCGCGGCTGATTGTTTTTGGATACATGATTCTTCACAACGAGTATTGGCAAGGGTAAAGAAGTTGCAGGTCTATATACTATAGAGGCATATTCTGTTTTTAAGCTGCCTTTTACTAGTCTTGATAATTCTGCTTTTTTTAATAAAGTTTCTTCAAATGTATGGCATGATAGACTTGGGCATCCCTTGGATAAGGTGTTAGATATTTTAAAGTCAAGATTGGGGCATGATTCGCATCGAACAATTTGCAAAATTTGTCCCATTTCTAAGCAAAAGAGAAATGTTTTTCCTAATGATCCTAAGGTTACTTGTTTGACTTTTGATTTGATTCATTGTGATGTTTGGGGGCCATTTCATATAGCCTCACATTTAGGACATCAATACTTTGTCACGATAGTAGATGATCATTCTAGGTTTACTTGGGTTTTTATGATCAAATACAAATCAGAGGTGGGATCGGTCATATCATATTTTCTGGAAATGGTTGAAACACTTTTCAAATGTAAAGTAAAGGTTGTAAGATCAGATAATGCAAAGGAATTTAACTTAGAAAATTTGTTCAAAAGTAGGGGCATAATTCATCACCTTTCATGCGTACAAACACCGCAACAAAACTCAATTGTAGAAAGAAAACACCAACATCTTTTGAATGTAGCTAGGTCTTTATATTTTCAGTCTGCAATTCCAATAGAGTATTGGTCTGAATGTGTTCTTACTGCAACCTACCTCATAAACAGGACACCTTCAATAAGTTTAGGTAGCAAGAGTCCATATGAATTGTTATATCAAAGACCGGTTGATTATTATTCTTTTCGAGTCTTTGGTTGTCTTTGTTTTTGTTCTACACTTGCAGCGGCTAGGAGAAAGTTTGATCCGAGAGCCAGGGAATGTGTTTTTATTGGTATCCTAACGGGATGAAGGGGTACAAGGTGCTAGATCTGTCCACGAGAGAGGTATTTGTTTCAAGGGATGTCATGTTCAGAGAAAGTGAATTTCCATTCAAAGGGGCAGCATCCGTTGAAACGTTTAATCCTTTCTCCTCATGTGTGCTTCCTAGACCCCATGCTCATGACCCTGTTATGGAAGAAGCCATTCTAACTGAGGATATAAATCCGGCAGAAGTGATCATTCCAGATCAGCAGGAAGAAGTTGAAAATGCAATAGTTGATCTGCAGCAAAATCTTGAAGTTCATCCGAATGTTCAGCAACCCCAGCATGATTTAATTACCAGATCATGCAGAGAGTCCAAGAAACCTCAACTTGGGGGATTACTTCTGTAACAATGTGTTAGCCGAGCCTAAGAATTTTGCAGAGGCCTCAGATTCAAAGAATTGGCAGGCGGCTATGAATGAGGAATTGAGGGCACTTGAGGAGAATAACACATGGTCTATTGTGGAGCTACCGAAAGGAAAGAGATCAATTGGGTGTCGATGGGTGTACAAGTTGAAACATAATTCAAACGGTCAAGTTGAAAAACATAAGGCTCGCGTGGTGGCAAAGGGGTATGATCAAAGAGAAGGAGTGGATTACATAGACACATTTGCTCCGGTTGCCAAACCAAACACCATCAAAATAATTCTTGCATTGGCAGCAAAACTTAGATGGAAGCTCATTCAAATGGATGTTAATAATGCGTTCTTGAATGGGGATTTGCAGGAGGAAGTTTATATGGATATACCTCAAGGTTTGTGTGATGACAGTGTGAAGGCAGGAGATAGAAAAATGGTGTGTAGGCTACACAAATCTATATATGGCTTGAAACAATCCTCGAGGCAATGGAACAAAAGATTCACAGAGGCAGTTAGGAGTTTTGGTTTTATGTAAACTCAGTCTGATTATACACTGTTCTTGAGAGGAAAAGGTGAGCAGATGTTGGTTTTAATTGTGTACGTAGATGATATCATACTTGTTGAGCCATCAACAGAAGAGATTCAGCGGACAAAAGAGTTCTTAAATCAACAATTTAAGATCAAGGATTTAGGGGATTTGAAGTACTTCTTTGGAGTTGAGGTGGCTAGGAGTGAAGACGAGATTCATATTGCACAGAAACAATACACATTACAGCTGCTTCACGATACAGGGTATATGAATGCTAAGCCTCTCTCTACGCCAATGAATTCAAGCGAGAATGTCACAGACAGTGACGGAGAATTATTATCTGATCCCTTTCAATATAGAAGATTGGTAGGAAGGTTGTTGCATCTGACGTTTACTAGACCTGATATTCCTTTTGCGGTGCATAAACTCAGTCAATTTATATCTACACCGAGGGCAAGTCATCTTAAGGCAGCTCACCACTTGCTTAGATACCTCAAAGCTTCGCCAGGACAAGGAATCTTCTTCGCGGCAGAGTGTGATTTTGAGTTGAAGCCCTTTTCAGACGCAGATTGGGCTGCATGTAAGGACTCTAGAAAGTCTGTTACCGGTTACTGTACCTTCTTAGGTACTTCCTTAATAACCTGGAAGGCAAAGAAACAAGCTACCGTTTCAAGGTCATCAACGGAAGCTGAGTACCGAGCTTTAGGATCGGTGGTGGCAGAAGTTCTATGGATCAAACAATTGTTGGAGGAGCTGAATTTAGCAGATTTACCAAAGCCCGTGGTGTTTTGTGATAATCTTTCGACATTAAACTTGGACTCAAATCCCAAGTTTCACGAAAGGACTAAGCATATAGAAATAGATTGCCACTTTATTCGTCATCATGTGGTGAATGGAGATATAAAGCTGCTGCCTGTGAGATCGGAACATCAATTAGCAGACGTTTTTACGAAACCTCTTACAGCACCTATCTTGCAAAAACTTTTGGTCAAGATGTCTGTTATAAATCTGTACCATCCATCTTGCGGGGGGATTTTGAAACATAAAAAGGCTGGTGAAGTATTTTGCAGCAAATAAAACAGAAGCTATGAAGAGCTGAAGCTGCTGAAGCGGGAAAAGGCGCGCCTGTCCCTTTTAAAGGCAAAGGAAGAAAAGTGTGTCACGTTTTTATTTATAAGTCGCACGCATATAAAGTTGCTCAAGCCAGCGACGTTTTCTACTATTGAAGAAGACGCAAGATGGATATAACAGACTTGCGCGAATTCACTGTACACATAGTTAAAGTGTAGAGTGCGTGTTTTCAATTGCTTGATGAAATTCTCTCCCAAATTAGGGATGATCTTGTAATCTTCAAGAGTGTGTGATACCTCTTGATTGTATCGATCCTCACTCAATAAAAAGTGATAATCCCCGCTGGATCCGTGGAGTAGGAATTTTTCCGAACCACGTTAAATCTTGTTTTTCTTAGTTAAATTCTTTACTCTTCCAATCTGCCTCTATATTGCGTTCAGTGTTGTCTTTTGGAAAGGTACTGCAGAGGGCTCGGATGGAATTTCTGATCATCGGCCTTGCGTAATTGTTAAATGTGGATCGTTGTATTGATTTATGGCAGCAAGGGACGTTGACCGAACAGGGAGGAGTAGTTGCATAGTTTATCAATATAGGATGGATAGCCTCTGAAATTCTGATAAACTGGAGGTTTTTCCCATTGTGGGACGTATTCTTTCTCGGAAATCTGTAAGGACCCGAGTGAATGGTATTGGGCTCATGATTGCTGGGCTTCGAGATTTTTGGGCCAAGAAATATCCAACATATTAATATGCTGCATTGGGTTATTTAGATAGTAAGCCCAATTTATGTTTCTTCCGTTGCAAACATATCTATGTACTGCGAACTGCGATTATGGGGAGGGATTAAGCAAAAATCAATCGAAATTCTCATCATTTTCTCTGTTATCTCTTTCTCCCCCCCTAATTTCGCGACATCTCTCGGCTATCTCTCTAAATCTCGTTCTCCCTCCTCGCTCGATCATCCTTCGATTTCTTCTACGATCGAGTCTTCGATCATTCATATTCGATTATCTACTGTTCCATCGAACCTCAAGCGTAAGAAGCGATCGAGATCTTACAAAATCCTTCACTTTCGCTGCACTGGAACAGAGTGGTATGGCAGATAGAGGAGTCTTGTTTTATCGTCCCCTTCTATCATGAGGTTGATCGGCGGACGAGACGTTTTGACCGCGTTAGAAGACGGGGAAGACTCCGAACTGACTGACTTATGGTGCCAACTCACTGTCAAAGTTCCTAAATGCACCGCTGTGGGCTCGCTCGGCATCGACCTTAACGCAAATAAATCGGAGATATCGAAATAACAGCGACATTAATGTAACTCACCTTATATGAACATAGAGGTGGTGCCGCCTCATCAAGGAACATAAAAGAGGTGTTTGCTTGAAAATGTTCAGGAAAATGAGTAGCACATGGCCGAAAAAGTGATATAAGCGTTGTTTCTATGGAGCAAACAAATAAAAGACGTGTTAATTATTGTTTTTCAATTCTAAACATATAGTATTGGTTTAATCTACGAACACCAATTACTTTTTAGAATTTTATGATTCATATACTAATTCTTTGCTTTTTTTTTTTAATTTATTGTAAGCTTGTGAAGAAAGAACAACTAAAACTTGGGGATTGTTGTAATATTTTATTTTTTGAAAAAAAAAACAATAAAATAAATATTATTATTATTATTTATTTTTTTTGGTATTGTTGATAGGGTAAATTCTCTTTCAGTCCCTTTATGATTTTCAACTTTCTGATCAGTCCCCTCCAAGTATTTTTTCCTGTTCAATACATATCTGTAAGAAGTTGTGTTTGATACAATTTTATACCAAGTCAAATTTAATAATATTATATCAACTTTTATCACTATGCATTACTATACCAATAAATTCAATTATTATATTAATTGTTATTACCGTTATACCATAAATAATGTTATTATAATTTTACTATCCGAAAGTAATTTTTGCATATTATATCACAAAACATGATTATTATACCAGTAAAACCGCTTATTATACCAATAAAATTGATTATTATACCAATAAATTCGAATATTATACAAACAATTCAAATATTATGATAACAATTTGTATAATAGTGATATAATACTCTTAAATTTGACTTGGTATAATATTGGTAACAATTAGTATAATAACGATAACAATTGGTATAAATGATTATGTAAAGAAAGATTATTTTCGTCTTTTCAATGTTTGGTGGTATTAAACACACAAATTTTCGTAAATGGATACTGAACAGGAACAAATATTTGGAGAGTAACTGATCGGAAGTTGAAAAGCATAAAGACACTTAAATAGAATTTAACCTGTTTAAAATTACAACCTTTGGCAGAACAATCTGCAGTAAGAGAAAGGTCGCAACGTTTGATTCCAAAAGCTACTCAAATAAAAAAGTTGTAACCATTCAAACATTGCAGTATTTTTTGAAAGAGTGTAATCGGAAGTGATGTCTTTTGGTTCAAATTCCTAAAAATATACGTCTTTGTCTAGAATTAGTGTACACAATACTTATGTTTTCTATATAAGATTATTTTGTTTTGTTGAATCCTGAAGAAAGTTGTCTCTGAATATATTCCGATGTGACGCAATATTGTCCTTAGAAAAGTTGAAAATTTTACACCTAGTTGTCTTCTATTATTTCGATCAGAAATAAGAAAATATTCTTACCATATCAAATATTTGGATATTAATTATCTTATTCAAATAAAATAATATTACCTATATTTAATAACATGGCTCTATTAATAGGTTGAACCTGTTGAGATTATTTGTCCCGCATCGCGAAACTGACTTCACCCGACTCAATATATAAATCAATGATGTATTTCTTCCTATCATCAATTGATTTAGAAAGGAACACTCAATTTAACATGCTATCAGAGCGGGTTTGATCTGCGTGTTATCACGCTTGTTTGACTCACTGCCACCCCATTTGATATGCACCCGTGTTAGGCTTTAAATCGTGCCACACGTAAGGGGCTTGTTGAGATTATTTTTTCCACATCGAAAAACTAACTGCGCATGACTCAATATATAAATCAAAGATGTCCGTCCTCCTATCACCAATTGATTTTTGGAAAGAACTCTTAATTTAACATAATCACTATTTTCTATCTTGCTTAATGAATAATCTAAAGTAATATGTAGAGTCAAGTGAGAAAGACGAGGGATGTGGTGGTTATTGCTTATAGAATAGGATAGTCCATAGATGAGACTTTGAATTTTCTTTTTTCTATTAATATAATATATAGGTGTAACACCACTTTTGGTCCTCGATATTTACTCTATGGGTTATTTTGGTCCATAATGTTTTCACTTGCCACATTTAGTCTCCGTAGTTGTTCAGTTTAAACCAATTTTAGTCTCTCGGTTGGATTAAACGTCAATGTGGACAGAATTTATCGTGAGTTGCACATAATATATTATAAATACCATTTAAACGGCTACTCGTCTTCAAATCCCCTAAATTCGTCATCACAATCTTGATTCTTATGGTTTCGATTTTTAGGGTTTTATTGTGGGACGTAAACACAAATTAGGGAACTTTAAAATGAGCGGACATATACACATTATTTTGAAGGACTCTAATATATCACATGCGATTCACATGATAGATTTCATCCAAATTTATGGTTAATTTAACTCAGAGACCAAATTTGGTTCAAATTGGAGCGGAAACATCGGGTACCAAAATTGTCCATAAGATAAACATCGGGGACTAAAACTGATTTTCTCATTATATATGTATATATATATATAGGTCTGATTTGTATGTGAATATAATTTAATTGAACTTAATTTGTTGATTAAAATTAATTTAAGGTAGCTTAGCTTAGTAGACAATGTGAATATGTGCAACTTATGATAAATTACTAACCATCAATTTCAATATTGTACGTAGGGCTGAGCAAAAATATTCGAAATTCGGTATCTGATTTATAAAACTCCGTATCGGATATCCGGTTTTTAAAACCGGATCGGATATACGAATCTGAATATTTTAACATAAACCGGATCGGATACGGAAAAGTTCGGTACCAAAATTCGGATATTCGGTTTATTATTTTAAAAAAAAAAAATTAACTAATAGCCCATAAAAAAGAAAAAATGATACCTAAAAAAAATAGCTCAATATCCTAATTTGACCCAAATAAAATATATCGTATTAAATTTATATCATTCGTGAAAATAAATAGATAGTTGAAAACAAAATCGAATACGTTGCAATTAATTTTTTTTCAATATAATTTGGTTGAAATAAAAAATCGAATTTCGGATATCCAAAATCCGGAAATCCGGATTTTCGGATATCTGATTAAAACCAATACATTCAAAAAAAAATATAAAACTAATCACTCTATGTCAAAGCGAAAGGACGTTGCTTTCTTTTTCTTTTTCTTTTTCAATATTCTATCACATATATCCAATCCACCTCAACTCCATAACATCTATAGCCGCATCGTTCAATCCATATAATACATTTCATTCGTGAATCTGCCTACCGATATATTTTTCGTTAACCAGATTGATTTTTATTTTTATTTTTTGTCAAAAAAGGCTAAAAAAAAAAGAAAATGGTGTCGGCAAACAGAGAGATGGCGGTGTACTGCTTTGACGCGCTCGTGGCTTACTATAATGGCCAAGATATTCACCCGCCTGCCTTCGCTGAGGGCCAGTAGTAATTGAATTTCTCTGTTAAAATCCTCGTTATGTTTACGTAATATCTTGCCCGTATGCAGTATTTGGGGTTATGGGTAAATTGTGTTATGTGTTTATGATGATGGGTGGCTTCCGAAGCTATTCTGATTTGTAGGTAGTTGATCAAACGATGTTTGTTGATTCCGGGTTTTTCGGATTCTAAGCAGATTTTGTGGGTTGTTAATTATCTGCCTTTCTGTGTCTATCGGAAGGAAGTATTATGGAGCAGAAGATGTTGTCCTAAAACTTGCCACTTACATGTTGCCTCCATTGATACTTGTTAGGTTAATCATATTTAGCTGAAGTTGGATTAACCTGATCTTACTCGAGTGAATAGATTGATCGACTGGCCCTTTAGTGTTTGGTTTAAGTCCATTTTTCAAGCTAATTTTGCTACTTACTGTTTGTTAGTTGAGGAGTTTATCAACTAATTTGGCATTGGCTGTCTCACGAAGTGAAGTTCTTATTGAGTGACCTACACGGTTGAATCTTCAGAAAGAAAGACTGAGTGACGAAAATGCCTGATACTGCTTGCTTTAATGACCAATGTTGCATCGAATTACACACACACACACACACACACTTTTTGTTGTTCTTACCTTCTATTTGTTTCATCAGCCCACTATTTGTAACCTGGAAGAAAGTGATTAACGGTGGGGAGCCACAGCTGCGTGGGTGCATAGGGACGCTAGAAGCTCGTGACATAGTCAATGGCTTCAGGGACTATGCTCTAACAAGGTAAATGAATGGCTGTTTATAGACTTCATCAATTTTGCTAGAAATCACGCGGTCATTGTCCCACCAAGGGACCTCGTATCGACGGTCTTAACCCTTTGTGGGCCTCATCTTTTAGTGTAGCATTGCATTGACATAATTTTTGCATCAACTAATGCAATAATGGTTGCCACAATGGAACCTGTAGCGAGTAGGTGTATCTCTGTGCATTCTCCCTTCTAATGCGACCCTGTTTTGTGCTTTCAGTGCCCTCAGAGACCGAAGGTTCCCTCCTATACAGGTCAAAGAACTGCCTTACTTGGAATGCACGGTTTCCCTTCTCACAAACTACGAAGCTGCCCTCGACCACCTCGACTGGGAGGTCCATATAAATATTATTATTGCTTTTGTTTTCTTATCATTCTCACTGACTGCCTGTTATCCTCTTGTCTTGAGTTTTGTGACCGATAAGAGTTTATAACCTAATAAAATGTGTTCTTACCGCTGAAAGTCATTGTTTCACACAGGTTGGAGTTCATGGAATAATCATCGAATTTACCGATCCCGACTATGACACGAAACGAAGTGCCACCTATTTACCTGAGGTTGCTGCTCATGAAGGTAGCTAGGTACCTTTTCTTACAAACATACTATTGAGTAATAGTAAGTGAAGAATCCAACAAGTTGAAGGCTCTTATTTATTTTCTTGCATTTGTTCGTTTACTTAACCAGGGTGGACAAAGATTGACGCGATCGGCTCACTGATGAGAAAGGCAGGCTACAACGGTCCCATTGATGAATCGCTAAGAAAGAGCATTCGGCTCACGAAATATCAGAGTACTTTATTTACCATGAGCTACGACGATTATCTTGCCTATGTGAAGGCAGCTAGAGGCGTCACTCCCAATATCAACGGAGCGAAACCGGGAAATTATTAGCGTATTTATTCGGTTTGGTACCTTTGGTTCTTCAGATTCATGGTACTATTGAAGATGATGTTAAAGGAAAGAGATTTGAACAGAATGTGTATGCTATGCTGATCGAATTTAAGTCTTATCTTTTACGAATAAAGAGGCAACAAGCAATGCAAAGCCACAACTAAGGTCAAAGGAACAAGCATGTAAGATCTTCAAACGCAGTACACAAAGAAAAGGGAAGTATTGAATTGGATCCCAGCAAGGCAAAACCACAGTCAGCAACACTCAAAGGGTTTACAATCAACATAAATCTCAACAGTTTTCCTCATCAATCAAAAACAGAATCTTCGTAGTATTCTCCCTCGTCGGACGGCTCATCGAAGGTCCTCATATCGAAGCTGGTACCGAAGAATCCCGCCGATGCCACCAAATCCTCTGCAGAACTGCGACGCCTCTGGAGATCGATTAGTGACGAACTTGAGGTAGCATCCAAAGTTCTGTTCTCATTCGCAAATCACTCGAGCAACGCCATTTTGTCTTGAACCTCTAGTTCGGCGGACGTAGCATTATCCTTGATGTTTCCCTGGTCGTTCTCTTGATCCTTGGCCAAATATTTTATGGCCACCTCATTGGTGACACTATTTATAAGCTCGTACATGTTGACATCCAAATTTTCCTACACGATCCACGTCTCCACGTCTCCCATCTCCAGAGCCTTAATGGTGTCCTCCACCCCGAAAATGTACTTCCTGGTGTCTTGGCTGATCTCTTCAAAGAACGTGCCAATCAAACGTTTAGCATTTCACGTTCGATAGGATCTCTTCAAACCGAATTTCTCATCGGACTCGATGAGTTGACTGAGGGGCTCAGTGTGGAATTATTGCCGTAGAGGTTTAAAGAAGCGTATGGCATGAAGTCGAAGCTGACCTTTTATTTCTTTGCCGTCGTCGGTGACTATGGTTCCCGCGTAGAGCACGAGCCCGTTGGGAGGCACCTTGCTGTAGAGCTTGAGCTCTCTGCTGGGCTGAAGTGATCGCGCCCAAGACCGACTGGCGGTTGCTCCTGCTCTTTATGTCCGTAGACTGTATGGACTTGGGATGATATTAGTCCAACACAAATTCGATATTGTCTCATAGACGATAATCAAGTTTGAGTAAATCTAGTTGAGTGCGGAGACTATGATGGTGACATGCGGTGATATGAAGTAGAAAACGAAAAATGCGTTACATACGTAATATGTTTAAGACAACAAAAAAAAACTTACATTATGTATATTTAAGACATGCATTTGACTGTTATTGAATTCTGTGTGTTCAAGACTTTGTTTCTTATTCTCTTTCAGCTGAGTGGCAAAATTTTAAGACCCTATTATACCCATAAGATCCTACCCATTAACAATGAGTATCAGTCAGACCCATAAATTTAATGGGTATGGATCAGACTCATATCTAAGAAGTTAATGATGGGCCTTAAGTGGTTATTATCCATTAACCCATCTACCACAATCAACCCTAATTTATGAAATAAGCCCTTATTATTTTATTACTCCCTCTCTATACACTCTCACATATCTCGTCAAACATTCGTCCTGCGCCA
Source organism: Linderniella brevidens (assembly GCA_004919715.1). Taxonomy (NCBI): domain Eukaryota; kingdom Viridiplantae; phylum Streptophyta; class Magnoliopsida; order Lamiales; family Linderniaceae; genus Linderniella; species Linderniella brevidens. The sequence goes on along the minus strand of SWDC01000150.1, from coordinate 2,035,704 downwards.
ATTCGACGTTAAGACAACCCGACAGTTGTCCTCATTTGCCGATCCGAAGTGATCTTTCTGTTTTTGTGACAACCCATCACGAGATTTAGCGACAAAATTTCCGTCGCAAAAAGCCTCCTTGGGAAAAAACATCCATCACAACTCTTGCAACAGAATATTCGACGCAATTGCAAAGGCTTTTTTGCCGCAAATTTTTGCGACTTTTATGCCATCTCAAAGTTTGAGACGGGAAATCGGTCGCAAATTTTAGCGAAGGTTTTTTCGTCCCTAATATTAGCGACCACATTGTTTGCGATGTCTTTTCCGTCGCTAAATTTAGCTATGAAATTTCCGTCGCAAATTACAAGGGAAAGTTCGGATACGGTTTGTCGCTATTTGTGAACAAAACCGTCGCTAAATTTTGTGACGCTGTATTATTTGCAATGGCTTTTCTGTCGCTAAATTTAGCTAATGAATTTCCGTCGCATTAAAATTACTGATTCGTTTGATCTGGGTCTAGATGGGTATGTTCATACCCCTACCCGATGTCATCTCTATCTTTCGGTCTCGTCGTTTCTTATTAGATTGTATCTTCTGTGATTGGTCATATGTGAGCCTTTGTCTCTGGACATGATTGGGCTATTTATTATTTGTTCTTTTATTGGAAAAAATGGACCGGAATTTGACTATATATTTATCCATATAACATTTGGATGACTTAATTGCGAATATTAAATTAAAAAAAAGTGACAAAGCAGCGTGTGATCTGAACTGAATCTTCGAGCATCTGCGCACCGAGTCAACAACAGCCCGCACCAATCAAATTAAACCCACTAACTTTACTAATTAAAACAAATTTTTTCTTCCCTCTAATTTTTCTTTTTTTAAGACCATGTTGTAGCTTGTTGAGAAGTTGTTTTAGGACATTATTATTCACGTGTTTAAGTTTCTAAATGTCAGTTACTATGTTTGAATTATCATGTTGTAAGTGGGTAGTTTCTCCTTTTTAGTACTTTAAAATGCCGTAAGGTTTCAGCGTATGAAATGTTCTGTTTTTCTCTCTCAGTTTAAAGGTTTTCTTTCATATTAAAATTAAAAATTGGTATCAGAGCATTTTTCTTAAAGGATCTGTGAGTGTGTAAAATTGTTATGCCATGAATATTGAAGCAAGTTCTAGTTTCTCTTCAATATCTCCACCTGTATTTGATGGAGACAACTACCAAATCTGGGCAGTTCGTATGGAAGCGTATATGGAGGCTTTGGATATTTGGGATGACATGGCAAAGAATAATGATGTTCCTGCTCTTCCAAATAACCCTACTATGGCGCAAATCAGAACATACAAGGAGAAAAAGTCACAGAAATCCAAAGCAAAAGATTGTTTATTCGCTGCAGTTTCATCAACGATCTTCACCCGGATTATGACTTTGAAATCAGCATATGAGATATGAAATTATCGCAAGACAGAGTATGATGGAAATCAAAGAATCAAAGGAATGTGTGTGCTAAATTTGATTAGAGAATTTGAGTTGCAACGGGTGAGGGAGATAGAAACGATTAAAGAGTATTCTGACAAGTTGTTAGAAATTGCAAACCAGATCAGATTACTTGGTTCTACATTTGAAGACTCATCGAAGGTCCTCATATCGAAGCCGGTACCGAAGAATCCCGCCGATGCCACCAAATCCTCTGCAGAACTGCAAAGCCTCTTGAGATCAATTAGTGACGAACTCGAGGGAGCATCCAAAGTTCTTATACTCGTTCGCAAACCACTCGAGCAAAGCCATTTTGTCTTGAATCTCTAGTTCGGCGGATGTAGCGTTATCCTTGAAGTTTCCCTGGTTGTTCTCTTGATCCTTGGCCAAATAATTTTCGGCCACCTCATTGGCGACACTATTTTTAAGCTCATACCTGTTGACATCCAAATTTTCCTACACGATCAGCGTCTCCATGTCTCCCATCTCCAGAGCCTTAATGGTGTCCTCCACCCCGAAAATGTAGTTCCTAGTGTCTTGGCTGATCTCTTCAAAGAACGTGCCAATCAAACGTTTAGAATTTCACGTTCGATAGGATCTCTTCAAACCGAATTTCTCATCGTTCGAGGAGTTGACTGAGGGGCTTAGTGTGGAATTATTGTCGTAGAGGTATAAAGAAGCGTAGGGCATGAAGTCGAAGCTGACCTTTTTTTTCGTTGCCGACGTCGGTGACTATGGTTCCCGTGTAGAGCACGAGCCCGTTGGGAGGCACCTTACTGTAGAGCTTGAGCTCTCTGCTGGGCTGAAGTAATCACGCCCGAGACAGACTGGCGGTTGCTCCTGCTCTTTATGTCCGTAAACTGTATGAACTTGGGATGATAATAGGCCAACACAAATTCGATATCGTCTCATAGACGATAATCAGGTTCGAGTAAACCTAGTTGAGTGTGGAGACTACGATGGTGTCATGTGGTGATATTCGAAGTAGAAAACGAAAAACACGTTACGTATGTAATATGTTTAAGTCAAAAAAAAAAAAAACTTACATTATCTATATTTAAGACATGCATTTGACTGTTATTTAATTATTTCTGTTCAAGACTCTGTTTCTTATTCTCTTTCGGCTGGGTGGCAAAATTTTAAGATCTACTTATACCCATAAAATCCTACCCATTAACAATGAGTATCAGTTAGACCCATAAATTTAATTGGTATGAATTAGATGCAGATCCAACAAGTTAATGATGTGCCTTAAGTGGTTATTATCTATTTACCCATTTACCAAAATCAACCCTAATTACTGGAAGGCTAAATAACATATAACTCATATGTGGTTTGAAAAATAATCATAAAAAACCCTATGGTTCAAAAATAACGTAAAATCTCATCCTTATCATTTTCATCTAATAATTAGGGGGTACAATGCTATGTTTTAAAAACCACATGGGGTGTGATGCTAAATTTTCGACAATACAAGGGGTATTGTGCTAAGTTTTAGATAGCACAAGAGAGTTTCGCGCAATAAAAAAAAAAGCATAAGGTAGTTATGTGCATTTCAATATAACCACATGTGGGTATTGCATAATTTAACCTTATTGAAACAAGCCCTTATTATTTTATTTATCCCTCTCTATCACTCTCACATATCTCACCAAACATTCGTCCTCCGCCAATTCGCCGTTAAGCAACCCTGACCGTTGTCCTCATTCGTCGATCTGAGGTGATCTTATTGTTTGCGACTTTTCCATCTCGAAATTTAGCGACAAAATTTCCGTCACGAAAACTCTCCTTCAAAAAAACAATCCATCGCAACTTTTGCGACGGAATATTCGACACAATTTTGCAAAGGCTTTTTTGCCGCAAATTTTTGCGACTGTTTGGCCATCTCAAATTTGAGATGGGAAGTCGGTCGCAAATTTTAGCGAGGGTTTTTCCATCAGGAATATTAGCGACCATATTGTTTGCGATGACTTTTCCGTCACTAAATTTAGCTATGAAATTTCCGTCACAAAATGCAAAGGAAAATTCGCATACGGTTGTCGCTATTTGTGAACATAACCGTCGCTAAATTTTGTGACGATGTATTATTTGCAATGTCTTTTTTATCGCTAAATTTAGGTACGGAATTTCCGTCCACTAGTACTAATTACACAATTGGCGTCGGTTGTTACGGCACATGGGCGACGGTTTCGTGGCGTCGCCCAGAGCCCTGACGCCCAAAACACCTGTATTGTGCGTCGATTGTTAATCGACGCATAAGGTTAACTTATGGGCGCCGGTTGTTGTAACAACCGACACCCATAATCTTGTATTATGTGCGTCGGTTGTTTCGACAACAGATGCCCAAAGAGGAACACTATGGACGTCGATTGTTGAACAACCGTTGCTTCTTTTTTATATTTTTTTAAATATATTTTCTAATTTTTCTACTTCCCCATCCCTCAAAACCAACAAAAACCAATACAAACTAATGCAACTTAACAATAAACAACATCAATAAAATGTCCAAAGCCGAGTGCACATTTCGATTCAACAACTAACATTCAAAAGTAAAAGTAATGTTCTAAACTCACTCTGCAAGGTAAACGTTATTAAAGTGCTCGGCCCATATCTCCCGCACTTCATTAATCGATGCCTCATCGTACGATACGTCATCTAATATCTATAATATAGGATAAATATAATACAATCAAAATATATTAAAACAATTCAAAGGTCGAAGAATTGGTTTTATTTTCATACATTCTGAAAATTGCAAGTCCCACTTCCGATACGTCCGATAATATCGTACGTATACCGCATTACGTAATAGCCACACAATTCACTCTCTAAGGGTTGTCGTGGGCACTAAGTTTAGAAAGAATAAAATATAACATGTTAATTCAACTAATATGAACCTTGCATCTTTTCCAACTAATAGCGGATGCTTTCGCCAACAACCGACGCCCATACGGGTACATCCCAGTGTCGGTTTTCGCCAACAGCCGACGCCCATACTCACCTAAAAAACAAAAAAAATAAAACAAAAAGTAAATTAATCCCGCGCTGCAATATGGGCAACGCTTTATGAAAAAGCATCGCCCATAGTGTCGTAGCCTATCACATCTTTTGTACTAGTGGTCGCATTAAAATTACATATTCGTTTGATAGTTAACTAAGACCCCCTATTAGACCCTATGGATTAGGTATATCAAATTTAAATTAGAGATTCATTAGTAGTTTTTTTTTTGTGTTTGGTTGATGGGATTAAGTAATGATGTCAGATATGTTTGATAGATAAGTTAGATGGTATTAGGTTTAAATAAATAGAATTACAATTTTACCCTTTTTAATTAAAAGATACGATCTAAGTTTTTCCCCTTTCGTATCCGCAGTGCCCTCCCACCACCACCGCATTCAAAATTACAGGTGTTATCCTCTTTAAAATCTGGGAACCACCGCCTTCCACCCAATCTCTTCAACCTGTCGATCTATACGTAGGCAGAGAAGGGAGATGAGAGATGAGAGATGAGAGAGAGAGAGAAAAGAGAAGAGAAGAGATAGAAGAGAGAAAGACGAGAGAGGCGATTTTAAAAAAAGAATAAAGATAAAAAAATTTGAAATAAAAGGATAATTTGTCCAGTAAGAATTTAGATAACGGGAGAGATGATGCTCCTTTAATTGACATCATATAGGAGTATTAGGGAGGTATTAACTACACATAACCTTTAAATAAACCCTCCAACAAGGGGTGGATCCAGAAATATTCTTCCGGGGGCCGCAACATAAATGAATAAATAACAATATTCAAGAAATCACGGGGAGCCACGTCTACTATCACCGCTTCAATCGGAAGCGGGCGATATTGAATTAAGTGGTACTTAGCTCCACTACCACACTTTCTTGAGCACGATAGAGTCTAGTGTGTCCTCACTTCCCATATTTTTAATATTCTCTAGGACACATACACTTTTATAACACCTGATCTTTATGATCACGTTAGAACTTCCGTAGACATGTCATTCTTAGACATGCTTCAATGAGCGGAAGGAAGTCATGTCGTTGCAACATCAGAAGAACAACGATTTGAGGCCATCGTCTACGAGCATAACTCCTAGATCGATGTTAACGGGAAGTCTTCGTGACCCCGATTTCTTACACGAAGGATCGCCTTTGTGGCTCCGTCAGATTATTTTCAATCTGACTCCCTACGATCTCCATCTTCTTGTCCCGACGACGCGAACATCTTGCCAAACCATCGCGGGTGTTATGCAACTATCGAATGAAGAGATCAAACACAAAAAAGAGAAGATTTGGCAAGCAACTTCAAATTCCTTTCGGCCTCTCCGTGACAAGCTTCAAGAGGAGACTTGAAGGAAGAGAATGTCAAGAAACGGTGAGCTTGAAGATCTCCTAAAGAAGAGATCACAAGACAAGACAAATGAGGAGAAAATTGAAGAAGAACATGCACTTACACGCTTCCGCCGACGCATACGCTGATACGTATTCTTCGAGGACTCAGGACAACATTTTTACAAGACCAAGATAACCAACGCTGAATTGCGAATTGACACAAGGGGAGATTGTTAGGATTATTTTATTGTGATCAAATTAATTATGTTAGCTTAGTCTTTGTAATTTAATTAAGTGAACTAGGCTTTATTTTGTGGAGTCTAGTGATCTTTTTATTTGTAATGGACTTACAAGGGCCCAAGTATTATATACCAAAATGTGGTATAAATACTAAAACTCTAACATATAGTTAGATGTGTCTTGTGTGTTAATTAATAAGAGAGATAAAGTTTTGAGAGAGAAAGAGGCCGCCCAACCATTTGCTCAAGAACACTCACGCAACACTCCACGAATGTTCGAATTCTTCCAATTTAATCGTGGTAAAACCCATTTAATCTATATTTAGTTGGATACACTAGGCTTTTCAGTATTAACTAATTTTCTCCTTCAAATAAACACTCAAACCAAGTACTACTCTTATTATTCTTAACCCCAATTTTCCTCCTAATACTTCCAACAAAATACACAGTTAATCTTTTCCAATAAGTCTTTATTCCTTAAGCACACAAGCTCTTCGCCCTCATCCTTGCACCACCATGCGCCGACGTCCGTCGTCGCTCGATCGTCACCATCAGTCGCGCCATGTGTCCTCTGGAGTCCCATAGCTTGCTTGCTCCACTTGTTTGGTTAATCCTTAACTTTGTAAGTTCCTCCTTCATCCCTTTTGACTTCCGTATGTCTTCTTTAGTAAGCTTGAGTGGTAATGAAGATGGTTTGGACGGAGTTGAGGATTGATTAGGTATTGATGAGGGTATTCCTAGGTTTGTTCCATCCTCTCCAAGCATAGAATAGGTAGTGTTAGGAAATGTTTGTGAAAATGCGCCAGAGAAATCTGGCTATGTCCGGTCATCCCCTACGAGGGCTAATCTCCATCCTTCGCCTAAGTCACTTGAGGTCTCCGCCGAACCACCCAAAGGTGGCGAGTCCGAAGACTCAAGAGGGGCGCAACCCGACCATGGTTCGTCGGCCTCAGGAATCCCATGAGGCCGGCCGTGCTTCGTGACATCGGGTGAAGGTTTCGACCTTCACCTCCTCCAACGTTCCTCGCCTTCGGGAAAAAGTAGGCTCCTAAAGAGTTTTAATGTCCGACCCCGTCCTGAACATCGGATTAGTTCGCCTCTCGTAGGCTTTAACACGTTTTTCGTGGATCAACTCGACATGGTCCTTTGTTTTCCCATTTCTCCTTCCATTCTCGATCTTTGCCATTACTACCCAGTTAGCCCTAGCCAATTGGCTCCAAACTCGTATAGCTTGCTTCTCTCCTTAGCTGTCACCAGTCGATACATTAAGCTCTTGTCGTCGCTCCCCTTGTTGGCTCCCATTCTTAAGATTTGTAAGAAGGATTACAAAAATTTCTCCATATCGTCTCGGCATATCTAGAAGTTGATTGTTGGTCTTCCTAAGACTCACAAGGGGTGGACGAGTAACTATTTTTTCGTGGAACCTCCTCCGGAGTATCGCGACGACCGATTCCCCCATTCATGGGCCGATCAAGCTACCTCCCGGAAATTTCCCTCGCCTGATCCTCTGACATGTTTTGAGGATTTCCTTGTTGTCGTTTGACGGAGATGCTTCTCAGCACCATGTCTCATTAAGACTTCTTGTTGTGACGCTTTGGCTTTAGCCCAAGGATCTTTCGTCGATTACAGACTTCAGTATGCTTTTTGGGGGACCTTGTTTGTTTCTTTTTCGTCACTTCATCATTTTGTGTTGAATCATTTGTTTCTTTTAACAGATGCAAGAATGAGCACGGCTGCCCTTATGGCGTTGCGAGTGAAAGCAACCATCACTTCTGCGGGACCTTCCTCGAAGAGGTCTAAGGAATGCCCGCTTCGCCCAATGCGGTCGAAACCTTCCGATGCCACGTAGCACGACCGCACCTTCGGGTGGTTCAGCCAAGACCTCGAGCGACTTAGGCGAAGAACAGGGATTAGCCCTCGCAGGGTATGACCGAACAAAGCCAAAGTTTCTCAGTGGCATTTTCACAAGCACTTTGTAGGGGTTCTACAAACACTACCTCTTCTATGCTTGAAGGGGATGGAACAACTTTAGAAACAACCCTAATTGTAACGCCCCGATCCGCGCCGGAGGGATGACAACCGTTGCGTTTGTTAATAAACGCACGACTTTGATGTCAACTCACGCATCAACGAGTTAAATCACATGAAAGAAGACGAAATGAACGGAAATATATTTATATAACAAGAACGGTTTTTCACTGTACAATACAACTCAAAACATCGATACCAGACGGAATATAAACATCGATCAACGAAGGAATATATGTACAATCAAAATTTCCTTTCAAAGTATCCCACCTAATGGATCCAACGCAAAATAAGATATTGTACCCAAAAATGATAGCAAGAGCAGCGAAAATGTTGATAGAAGGAAGACAACCGCCGATCAAAATGATATCAACCTAGAAGATGATATATGTATAGATGGGGTGAGCAAACCACAAGCTCAGTGAAAAAATAATATGGACACACCTTATCCTCACGGTGAGGTGTATCCCCAATGATGAATACCAATACAATCATCAAACATCACTACTTTGAACTATCGCACAAACGAATAATATACACAAAGATAATAAATCACATAAACGTCGCGTGGGTAGCCATAACCTCACTCGAGCTGAACTTCCCGTCGAGAGTTAGACAAGTCTGTCACCATACTCTAGACCATGTATTGTGAATGATCGTATCAACTATGTATGCTATGCATGTCCCACTCCTGTGACGTTGGCCGTAATAAATCCTACCGATCACTTTCCAACAATAATGGTGAACAGATAGGTGTAAAGGCCACACTCATCCGGGTTCGCCCACCCACGGGCTACTAATGCTAGTCTCACTCACCCGAATCCTGGCGGTTTCGGGCTTCTATTCAATATGCCACTCTCACTCACCCGAATCCTGGCTAGTCGGGCTACTAATGTCTCAATACCGAGTATGCAACATAAAAACCACACATATCACAATCGTGAGCCCTCCAACCATATGGAGCATATAGAAGAGTGATGCGTCATCACTTTCATATAATCTACATATCAAATCAATCCAAAAAACAACTCATATGTTTAGTATCACGTTAACAAAAATAAATACGAATATCCTATAGCCGGCAAGGTTCACTATCACATAAACACCACAAAATCACACCAATCTCATCAAATAAGGAAAATATCAATAACCTATAGCCGACAAAGCTCTCTATAAATTAAACATAATATCGCCTAAGCTCACAAAAGAATGAAATAAATGACTCATCACAAGGTTCACACATTTCGTGAAGGAAATGTGTCCCCATATTATAAACCCACAGGTAAAGTACTAGCTTTCTCCAAGATGTGAAGCTGCCTTCGAATCCTCGATCGATGTTCGTTCGCCTAATAAGAAGATAAAATCTATTCAACAATATCGATCTTTAAAACCATAAGATAAATAGATCTTCCGCGACCCAAGCTGCTCGAATAGTTCAAAAGGATCAATATGAGACTGTGATAATGTTTCAAGAATATCTGAAGCATAAATTAGGAATTTAAGGTTCGAAATTCCTTCAATAAGCAAAGAAAATTTCCTGTTTCGAGCTGTAACTTCAAAAATTCACAGAAAAATGTAAGATTATCTGATTTGGCTGATTTCAACTGATGTGAAAACCTGAAGATCTTAGCTTTTAAACGGAACAGATTTCAGAAACATCGGAGTTCAATAGCTAGATTAACATCGTCAAAAACTAAAACTGCGCACAGACTAATTTCTGTTTCGCGGCTGGTATTAAAGAATTCATTAAAAATTGTATAAGTATCGGATTAAGACGATTCAGGCGGCTATGGAAACCTGATAATGTTGGCTTTCTATATGAGCCAATTTCATGCCAATAGAAGCAGTATAACCATGTCTAAATCGAAGAATGTGGGGACTGCTCACATGATGGACGGAAAATTTACTGCTTTACAGCTGAATGTTCGAAAAATCATAGAAAATCGTACGATTATCGGATTGAAACGATTCCAGCGGCACTGAAAACCCCAGAAGTAATCTTTCCACAGAGATAAATTTTGAAAGAATCCGAGTACAATACCGAGGTCATAATCGATGAAAACAGAAACTGCACAGAGAATCTATTTTCTGAAAATTGAACAAAAAAAATAAATTCAAAGAGACCATACAGCTATGTTAAACATTAGTTACCTCAAAACACCTCTGATCAAGAAACGAATACGCATAACTAAGCTCTCTTCCCTTTTTTTTTCCGAATAGATTTGAATATTGATGACGCATGAGGGCTTCTGGTTCCCATGTTTCTTCCTCTACTTTGTCGTTTTGCCAAAGGACTTTTGGAATAGACTTGCTACGAAGCTTCTTCTCTTGTCGATCCAAAATTTGAATTGATTGAACGTCGTATGAGAGATTTTCCTTTAGTTCGAGCGGAGGAGATTCAAGTACATGTGAATGATCTGGTTCATACTTCCGCAGCATAGACACGTGGAAGACATTATGGATTTGCGACAATTATGATGGTAGTTCCAATCTATATGCGACACGACTAATCCGTTCGATAACGGGAAACGGGCCGATATATCGGGGGCTAAGCTTTCCATGATGGCAAAAACGTAATATGCCCTTCCATGGAGAAATCTTTAAGAATACCATGCCACCTTCATTGAATTCTAGATCACGTCTTCGATTATCATCATAACTCTTCCATCGATCTTGAGCTGCTTTAAGCCTATCTCGAATGAGTTTAACTTTTTCAGTGGCGTCTTCAATGAACTCCACTTGTTCAATCTTCCTATCGCCAACTTCATCCCAAAAGAGCAGTGTTCGACACGGTCGACCGCAAAGGGCTTCATATGGGGCCATTCCGATGCTTGAGTGGTAACTATTGTTCTACGCGAACTCCATCAACGCCACATATTTGTCCCAACTGCCGCTTAGATTCAAAACCACCGCACGTAACATGTCTTCTAATGTTTGAATCACCCTCTTCGATTGCCCATTGGTCTGTGAATGATATGTCGTCCTGAATAATAATTTTGTACCTAAAGCTTTTTTAAGACTAGGCCAAAAGCGTGAAGTAAAACGAGGGTCTCGATCTGATACAATGGACACTGGTACGCCATGCAGTTTTACGACTTCATCAACATACAGCTTCACCAATTTCTCCATATCTTTGGTACGAATGGGAAGAAAATTAGCAGATTTTGTCAGACGATCAACGATAACCCATACAGAGTCATTCCCCTTCTGGATTCGAGGTAAACCGATACAAAATCCATCGTGATATTATCCCATTTCCACTCCGGGATAGGAAGAGGTTGAAGAGTGCCCGCTGGTTTCTGGTGCTCAGCTTTAATTTGTTGGCATGACAGACATTTCGATACGAATTCAACAATGTCTCGCTTCATACCAGGCAACCAATAGTATTCTCGAAGAGTTCTATACATTTTCGTGCTACCTGGATGCATTACATAGGATAAAGAATGAGCTTCTTCGAGAATAGATTGACGAAAATCTTGATCTGATGGTAGACATACGCGATTTAGAAAGGTAAGAAGTCGATCGTCTCGAGTTTTGAAATCGCTCGTCTCTTCTTGTTCTTGCTTTGAAATTTGTTGTAAGCGAGTGTCGTGTGCCTGTTTTTCTCGAATTTATTCGAATAATTTAAGTCTAACTTTGAATTTAGCGAGTAAGGAAGTTTCACTTGACTCCTCACGATGAAGCGAGATACGGAGACCTTTCATTTGTTCTTAGAGAGGAAGATAATCCGATCGGATCAAAGCAAATGAGGTCGAAGATTTTCTGCTTAAAGCATTGACTACGACATTGGCTTTGCCTGAATGATAATCAATGATCAAATCGTAGTCACTAATTAACTCCATCCAATGTCGTTGTGGAAGGTTGAGGTCTTTTTGAGTGGTAATGTACTTCAAGTCTTGTGATCCGTAAATATTCGACAAGTCGCGCCATAAAGGTAATGCCTCTAGATTTTTAACGCGAAGACAATGGCGGCCATCTCCAAATCATGTGTGGGATAATTTTCTTCGTTCTTCTTTAGTTGTCTTGAAGCATATGCCACCACTTTACCTTCTTGCATAAGAACGCAACCAAGCTTGTCTCGACGCATCACTATAGATGGTGAATTCTCGAATCTCCAGATCAGGCAATGTAAGAATAGGAGTCGAGGTAAGTTTGCCTTTTTAACTCTTGAAATGCTTTCTCGCAATCGTCATTCCATTCGAATTTAGCACCCTTTCGAGTTAGTTTGGTCAAAGAGGAAGCTAACAATGAGAAATCTTTGACGAATCTTCGATAGTACCCAGCTAATCCTTTCGATCACATTCTTCGGCTGATCACAATCTACTATGGCTTGAATTTTCGATGGATCTACGAAAATTCCTTCCTTGAATATGCGTGACCAAGAAAGCTTATTTCGCGAAGCCGGAATTCACATTTCGACAGTTTAGCATAATGACGATTTTCTTGAAGAGTCTCCAGTACCGTTCTAAGATGTTGAGCGTGTTCATCGTCAGATTTGGAATATATAAGTATGTCATCGATAAAGACGATAACAAACTTATCCAAGTACGGGCGAAAAGTTTGATTCATGAGATCCATGAAAGCTACAGGAGCATTTGTAAGTCCAAAAGGCATAACACGACTCAAAATGCCCATATCTGGTTACAAAAGCAGACTTAGGGATATCGTGTTCCCTAATCTTGAGTTGATGATAACCAGATCGCAAATCTATTTTCAAGAAGACGATGGCTCCCTGCAATTGATCGAACAAGTCACCAATCCTAGGAAGAGGATATTTGTTTTTTATTGTGACCTTGTTCAACTGACGGTAGTCAATGCATAGACGAAGTGATCCATCCTTTTTCTTGACAAAAAGAACAGAACACCCCACAGAGATGTACAAGGTCGAATGAAACCCTTCTCTAATAGGTCTCCTAATTGTACCTTGAGTTCCTTAAGCTCGGCTGGGGACATTCGATATGGCAGGATTGATATAGGAGCAGTCCCGGGAAGAGATCAATGATGAAATCAACTTCTCGAATTGGTGGTTGTCCCGGTAGATCCTCAGGAAATACGCCAGGAAATTCTTTCACAATGGGGATATCGTCAATCGTGGTTGCAGGACGAGAAGTGTCGATGATCGAAGCCAAAAATGCCTCACACCCCTTATGTATTAATTTACGAGCTTAAAACATTGAAATGATGGCGAGTGAATTGGATTGATGTTCGCCTTCAAAAACCATTTCAGGACGTTCAGGTCTATAAAAAGTGACAACCTTTGCTCGACAATCAAGAACTGCATGATGATGAGATAATCAATCCATGCCAAGAATGGCGTCTAAATCAACCAATGCAATGGTATCAAGTCGGCTTCTAAAACAGAATTTTCAATCGAAATGGGAAAACCATTGAATACCACGTCTCGAGTGATACTTTCCCCAAGAGGGGTATGAACATTAACATCTGGTGATAAAGGAGAGGCATAATAGGGAAGACTCGTAGTCAAACTGTCCCGAATATAAGATCGATCAGAACCTGGGTCAATTATAATATAGATCGGACAGTCTCCGATAGAAACTTGGCCTAAAATGCAAGGACATATTAAGACAGATAAATTAAAACCAAAATGGAATATAGAACAGAAATACTAAGACAATGTCGAATTCACGGTAAGACAAAAGTAAAGCCGAAGTACGATAACACTAGTTATTAGTCCATGTTTTACCAGTCACTGCCTTAGGGTCAGAGCGAGCTTCTTCCTGGGTCATATGAAACACCCGAGTCTGGTTTCTTGCGGGCATAGAAGGATTGGTACTACGGACATCAATATTACCACGCGTTCTCGACTGACTATCTACGAATGTAGAGCGAGGTGGAGGATAGAATGTCGCGCTATGAGGATGAGTAGAGCTTTGCCCACTAGCTCCGACAAGTTGAGGGCAAGCCGATCTGATATGTACGGGTTGTCGACATTGGAAGCACACTTGTTGAGATTTGCCGGGACCGTCCTGGCATTTCAAATAGTTGTTGGACTTTCTTGCTGAACTAACAGATCCCGACGCTACGCTTCCACCACCCTTTGGTTGCTCACGAAAACGAGAAGAACCGGTCGTCGATTGCGAATATCCCGAACTTCTAGTCATCTTCGACAAGTTTCTTGGTAGGATGTCTCCTTCCCTCTTCTTCTGAGATCGTTCGGCCAACTTCAGCGTTACTTGGATTAAGCCTCCGACTCTATCCGCCTCTTCCTCGAATTCGTCGAGGCTATTGTATTTATCGCCCGACTTTAAGCGATCGCGTATATTAATGTGAAGGCCATCTTCGAGCCTTTTGCACATGTCCTCATCGTATATGATTCTGGAGCAAATTCACGCATATCTAGAAATCGGCTCTCGTACTCGACGATCGTTATATTACCCTAGTAGACGCTGAAGAACTCCTTCCTCTTCTGATCTCTGCTATACCGGGAGAAGTAGCGCTCCTTAAACTTCTCGAAAAATACGGGCCACGTAATACGATCGGAAGATGTCTCTTTAAGATGTTGCCACCATCGACGCGCATCCTTCCCCAAAAGTTTTGTCGCGGTAACCACACGGTGAGCCTCGTCGATCATCAAAGTTTCGAACGTCTCGACAACTTCCTTAAGCCAAGCAACTGCTTCTGTGGCGTGTCGTACACCTTTGAAGATTGGAGTTCCCATATCACTGACGGCTTTCACCAAGTCAGGAATATAATGCCCACCTCTAGGATGAGAAACTGGTACACTCGAAGAAGGTAGAGTAGGTTCATTAGGAGGAGGAACTTCCCGAGCTTCGGATCGGTGAATAAAAGGTATACCAGAAGCTTAAGGTTGAGTAGACGTCGAAGGGCCCGTCGTAGGTGGATGAACTCCATGCACACGAATGTATTCGTAATAAGTTTGATATTGTTCTGGTGTCATCATTTGATCAATTCGCACTTGAGTATGTGGTTGCTCACTAGAAGCACAGGAATATGAGAAGTCTGTCCGCGAGGTCTACGAGGTATAGAAGAAGAAAGAGGGCTTCGAGGACCCCGAGAAGCGCGTCCCCGGCCTCGTCATCGCGTATGGGATGGAGGTGCCATAGTGACTATCAATGAAAGGATCGAGGTTAGGACAAAACTATAACATCAAAGTCATGAAAGACGGGAAAATGGATCCACTGACATCACCGAAGAAAGAAAAAAGAAGCAATAAGGCTCAAGAATGTAACAAGACATGAGAATGCAACCAGGCTCCGATAACACCGAAATTGTCACGCCCCGACCCACGCCGGAGGGATGACAGCCGCCGCGACGCAAGGCTTCGATGTCAACTCATGCATCAACGAGTTAAATCACATGAAAGAAGACGAGATGAACGGAAATATATTTAAATAACAAGATAATATTACCATTGAGCATCATTATCAGGTAAACCTCTTTTATGTTGCCATATACTCTCAGTTACAAGAAATTAATGGCTGCTTTAGTGAAGATGATATGGAATTACTCATTCTCAGCAATGCTTTAAATCCTCAAAATGCGACGGGGATTTTTAAAAGTTGAAGATATATGTAAATTAGCTGAAAAGTATTATATGCAAGATTTTACAAAGGATGAGGGAGCAATTGCAGATACAGTTGAAGCACTACGAGTACAATATAGTCAAATGGGATGACTATAAAAGAATTTCAACTATTTCATAATTATGGCAATGGTTAGTGAAGACTAACAAGTCGGTGACATACAATCTCGTTTTTCGATTGATTATACTTGTGCTTACTCTTCCAGTTTCTTCAGCTACTACAGAACGTTCATTTTCGTCAATGAATATCGTGAAGACTAGGCTCCGAAGTAAAATGGAGAATGACTTTCTCTCTGACGTGTTAATGGTATATATTGAGAGAGTATTTGCTATAAGAGTGAGTATTGAAACCATCATTAAAGACTTTGAAAATCTGAAAGAACGTCGGATTACTTTTAGTTAGAAAGTTTTTTTTTTTAATTCATAGTCATTGTATTTTAAATAGTGTATTTTAAAATCGATTATCCCATTTTTTTATTGGTGTATTATTATTGTGTTACGATTATTTTATTGTGTTCAAATTAATTATGTTATCTTAGTCTTGTAATTTAATTAAGTGAACTAGGCTTTATTTTGTAGAGTCTAGTGATCTTTTTATTTGTAATACAAGGGCCCAAGTATTATGTACCAAAATGTGGTATAAATACTAAAACCCTAACACATAGTTATGTGTGTTTTGTGTGTGTAAAGCTTAAGAAAATACATATTAGAGAGGATATCCCAACGCCCTCAAGAACACACGCACGCACCCCACGCCAAGCTCAATTCATCCGATTATTCCGTGGTAAACTCTTAATCTTTAGTTGAATATCGTTAATCTAGGCCTTTACACACTTGGACTGACAAAGACATCATCTTCTTTCGGATTCTTCTAACAGTGTTAGACTCTTTTCCTTTGCTTCACCACTGAGACATACTTTACTCTTCTCTTCATAACTAGCATGCTCTTGCCTCTCCATTTCTAGATTCATATGAGGCTTTTCAACCTTTCGAAGGTTGCATTCATTCTCATTCTTCAGATCCAAGATCTTCCCTCCAATTTTTCGTGTCGTTTCTCGAGCTCGTCAAGGTTTGCACGTGTCATGCTGAACTGATTACGTAACTCTTCGTTTGCACTCATCAGACAAGCCTTCTCATCCACAAGGAGCTGACACGAATCCTCCAACATTCTCGATTTTGCTTTTGGCGCTTCGAGCCTATGCTATGCATCAGGAGTGATCTTTTCAAGACAGAATTGTTCTTCGAGAGTTTGTTGAGATTCACATTTGCCTCCTTTAAGTGTTTCTCGAGGGTTCCTTTCGGCAAGGAGGGTAGATTTCTCCTGCGAAAGGATTTTGCACGATTGCTCTAAAACTTTTATCTTCCTTCCAACGGACTTCACATTAGCAATTAAATCAGTTAGAGAAACCACAATTCCTTCAGCTTCGGCTTCCTTTTCCCGTGCCAGCATTCTCTGCCATAATGATTCGGTTTGCCACAGATGGACATTTTTTACTCCCCTTAGACTTCTGAAATTTCTTATATCGTTCTTGTTGGAATTTCCCTTGTTTCACAGCTTGTTTCTTCTCTTATAGTAAATTATTTCTTATATCTATTATTTTGTTGGTGAAGTCTCTCCTTATTTTTATAACTGAATAAAACTTCATTGTTTTTCTTTAGTGAGACTTATGCCAGTTATCTGGTCAGCTAGAATATTTTCAAGATTAAGGCTGTTCTTCCCAACCTTATATGGCGGCTATAATTCCTCTAAATCAGGTTTTAAGCCGTGAATAATAATTATTCTCATTTTAGCTTCTGAATCTTTATCATTAGAGTCCAACTCAGATATTTCATGAAAAATGCATCGTATCTTGTTAAAGTATTCTCGTACTAGCGTCTCCCCTTGTCTGAGTGATAGAAGCTCGTTCTTGAGAGGTTGCAGCTTGAACTCGTTCTTCTTCGAAAACAGTGTCGCTAGGGTGTCTCATGCATCTTTTGGAGTGCTTGCATCCCGTATATGCTCTAGCAATTCTTTGTCGACCGTTGTCTTGAGTGCCTTCATGGCCTTTCCTGCCCTGATCTTCTGTTTTACAAGGCTCCGGCTTCTAGTGGTTGCGTGGCTTCATCTCCGCCATCTACCTCCCATGTATCTTGCCCTTGAAGATACGACTCCATGAGGGTCTTCCACGTTGTGTAATTTTGTTATTGAGTTTCTCCATTCCACTTATCGGTTGTAGGTCCACCATCGTGACTTAAATTACCTTCTCGTAACTAAGCAAGCATCACCGCTTCACAGTTTTTTTTATTGTGCACGATGCCTTCGAGCGCAATTATCTCTCGTTATCGGCGACAACGAATGACCCGCAAAATTTCGCTCGTCACTCAAACTTCACGATGTGGCTCTGACGTGGCTCTGATACCACTTGTTGAATATTAGCAGGACCGAATTATTAATGAGATATTCTTATATTATATTGTATGATGAATAAACTTGAAGGCCACAAGAACTTATGATAAATATTTATTAATCACTCTATTGTTTAATGCTGCCTTATACCACCTCTCACACTCATGACATAAGCAACACACTCACGTTAATTTATCGTATATTATATATTTATATACCCCACACCGTAGCTTTTAATATTTAGCTACTTACTTACATACAAACGGTTCCACATATATTTACATATGTTTTATGTCGATTCAACTTCAATGTAGGTCATAGCCTAAGTATGTCGGTATAGTGAAGTCGATTAATTTAAAGTGCTGGAATTCTTCTAGGCAATACCAACGTGGATGGGTGATGTGTCGCATGTGATATGACTAAGTCGGTTATGAATGTCCGTGATGATTTTCTTCAAAGTTGTCTTCTAACATAGCTCAAGTCTCGTAAACAAGGTTTCACCTTTGGATATGTTTTAATTATTTCAAGCTTGCTATGTAGGGTAGGGATGGTGAAATAGTTGCAGTAGTGTATTATGGAGCGGGCTATGCACTAACGGATTATCCCTCAGAATCAGTTAGCAAGCTATTCTATTATCTGGTGTTTCTTCGTTGGAGATAAATTCATTCATTCATGTTTTTTAGACGCTAGGCTACTAATAGAACAATCAATTGCAATCAAATGCCCTTCAATCGCTTATCAGTTACCTGGAACCAAGAAGATTCAACACGAGTTGGCAAGTACAGATCAACTCGAGTGGTAGAAATAAATTTGTTCCTTTAAGAAGCCGGACAAGCAACATATTTTAGGATCATGGAGAACAACAAGAGAACGAAAGATATAACTATAGGAGTGCAAGATTCTGTTTTTCAAATTTAAGTTACGTCATATATGTGTGCAGCATGCATATTCTGTGTTTCGGGTCTTTCGAGAACAAAGATGACATTGCAAAAATTAGAAAATGCTTTGCTGGGTGTGGAGTCTTGACGGTATGAGCATCATGAATGATGCAATCGAGAGGCCTCGTTCTTACGTCATAGGAGGAGGTATATATAATATATATATATACAAATTATAAATTAATATCTTGTGCTTACACTGTGGTTTTATTATCCTCAGACAGGTAATAACATCTATGGCGATGATGTGAGGGTAGCCTTGCAAAGAATGCAGAAACAAGGCAATGGATGGAGGAAGACACTGCTTTACATTATTCTCTCATGCAGAGAATCGTCCCTCCAGTTTCTCGTGCGATATTAATGCGTTATATCTGAACTTAGTGTATGTTGTACAAGGTAAATTAATATTATGAGGTACAATTCAAAGTAATTACACAGAAGACATTTGTGATCCTTGGGTTTGTAATATATCTGATGAGATGATGTTCAATACGATTTTACAGGAAGGGGATGAAGGTGATTGTGAACAACCAGAGAGCGGTTACTTGATAAGGTATCTTCATCGAATGATCGAGGGCAGTGTTGCAACGGGATTCGCTGTTTTGGACAGCATATATCTTACAGATTGAATTTGTTGTTTTCATCAAATGAGATAAGCTGCTGCTGGCTTCAATCTGCTGTGGAAAATGAAAGTTCATACAAAAGATTTCCAAGTTAAATTGATTTCATAGTTGGATAAACTGCAGTTGATTTTGAGGTTACATCAGAAACTAATTAGAAACAAATCAAGTGATGGCCTTGTCAGAGAAGTAACATTTACTAGTGTTTTATGCCTGCACACTTGATGCATCTGTTCTAATATACACTATATAAAATAGTTACTTGTACAAAAATTGTTGATAGTTATCAGCTCAATTTTCATTATTTATTATTTTCAAGTACAAAACAAAAAAAAAATGACTTTTGAGGATATACTTGGAAAATACAAAAAATGAAGGGTAAATGTTAGAGTGAAGCGGTGGAAAACGCGAAATTCGGAATAGAATAATTTTTATTAATCAATAATTAACGAAGAATACATACCTAAATGGTATTAATAGCAAAATCCGATAGTTCGAAAACTCCGCCCCTCACAATCCGAGAATCAAAGACTCCGGCCCTAAAAATTCTAAACCAAGACCTGAAAATAATCCTACTAACACTTCTCATTTTATAGGAAAAAACGTATCTAAACAGACTAAACAAATTCCTAATAAATCTAAACTAACACAATACGAAATTTGAATCCCTAATAAATCTCTCTACCCTAATGAATCTCAACTAAATAATAATAATACTAATTATAATAATTAAATATATTAACGAATCCTAACATTATCAATCCCTCGAAAAATCGCATTGTCCTCAATGCGGTACGACGGCACTCCGGGGTCCCATATCTTGAAACTAGTCAAGCCATGATTCCTTTGACAAAGCTTAAGTACTCGGAGGGTGAACTCCTCAGTGTTGTCCATGATGAAAACTCGGCGGACATAGATCTTGATGTTGTTGGGCTTCTTTTGGGTGTCACAGAGATGGAAAGGTTCCGTCTTTGGAACGAAGCGGACAACCTTGAACTCAAGTTGTCCCTCGATATAGAATTGCTTCAAGGCCAAGTGCTCCTTCCGATCATTAATCTTGTAGAACACCCCGAACTCCTTGGTTATTTCCTTGGGCTGCCTCATCGAGATGGGCCTCTGCTTGTTGACCAGGTTCCACTCGTGAGAGCCTAACCTGGTCTTCTTTTTGTTCCCCTTGGCTTTTTTTTTCTCTTCCACCTCTTTATCGGCCTTGCTTCTTCTTCAACCTCGTCATTTCCTTCGCGGTGGTATTCTCAAACCAAAGAGAGATGGGGAACTGATGAATTCGGAGTGCTTCGTGATCATATCATTGCCCACTAGGTGTTGTCTGGTCTGTCATCTTCCACGCGCTTGTCTTGTCCGATTGTGTTATTTATTGTTCCTAATTGAGTGGATTGGCATAGTCGATCGATCTTCTTATGTCCTCTACTGTAACGCTCCATCAATTCGTGACACAACCCTCGCCAATCGAGAGTTGGGTCCTTCTTTCGCCAGTATTGCATCCAATGTAGAGCGGTGCCCTCCATTCTAGCCAGTGCACATGCTATTTTCTCCTGTTCTGGAATTTGTTGGATTCCGAAGAATTTTTCGGCGTGCGTTATCCATCCTATCAGATTGTTCCCATTGAATATTGGGAATCGATGAGTTCTCGCTAGCGTATTCGAAATAGATATATGTCCCTGTGCGGAGTGCCCCTCCTCCTTTGTTGAACTCGTCTTGGGTTCCAAAAGATTTCAGTTTTGACCTCCATTTCTAAGTTGGTATCAGAGCAATCTTCCGCTCGAGAGCCGGTTCGATCTTCCCTCACCGCCACCCGATTCATATGTCCAGTGGGTATTGTCCCACATCGAACAAATCAAGCTCTTAAATCCACTATATATATCAAGAGGCAACTCCACCTATTACCAATTGGTTTTAGGTTGGAGATCTCCATTTCTAAGAGTTTTGAATCAAATTTAATCAGGAATTCCCGCAAGTCGCTGAGTTGTTTTTGCACGTCTCCTTGTACGACTTCCATCGCCTTCTCTAACGCCTCTACTCGTTGCCCTGTTAGTAATCATGTACGGGCGGGCATACACGGATCTCAAAAATATCTAGTGAACAGTAGCTTCGTCGTGAATAGTAAACTCGGAGTGAAAAGTTACTTCTCAAGAACAGCGATTTTAGCGTGAACAGTCTACGGTGAAGAGTAACTCGGGTTGTGGTATCCGGTAGTCTCAATATGCGTGATTAGTCTTGGTATGCGTGAGGGTGTGGGCTGTGTTTGTGATGGCAGGGTGTGGGAGCTGGGTGTTTGAACGTCATATGGGTAGGGCTCGGTGGATGTGAGGTGTGTGCTTTGGTGGCAGCGTGGGTGTATGATGAGTGATGGCACTGAGTGAGGTTTTATGGTGATGGATAGTAATTGGTGTATGGTATACGTGAATTCGGCAATGTATAGGGTTGTGGTTCGCAGCAAGGCGAACCAATTTGTTAGAGTGAAGGTGGTGGAAAACACAAAATTCCAAAAAGATTAATCTTTATTAATCAATAATTAACGAAGAACACATACCTAAATGGTACTAATAGCGGCCTAATAGCTGGATCCGAGAGTCAAAGACTCCGGCCTTCAAAATCCTATACCAAGACCTGAAAATAATGCTACTAATACTTCTCCTTTTATTGGAGAAAACGTATCTAAACAAGATAAACAAATTTCTAACAAATCTAAACTAACACAATACGAAATTTGGATCCCTAATAAATCTCTCTACCATAATGAATCTCAACTAAATAATAATAATAATTAAATATATTATCGACTCCTAACAGTAAAAGGTAATAATGTAGACGTATCAATTCATTTTTTGTAGTCAATTACTAATATTTTTCGTATAGGGATGATGTTACAACACACCTGCTCATATAATCGACAACCGCGATATAAATCCCCAAAACTTGCAACTGAATTGTGAGACTGAAGTCACCCATGTACAAAACTCCCTACAAGGAAGCCGCTATCGAACTGTACAAGCATGCAACATAAAGAAAAAACATGGAATCAATCAATCAATCATTAGGGGTGTGTTTGGTTTGTGAAAATTAGTAGGGAAAGAAAAATGAAATGAAAAAAGAAAATTCGTTTTTATGTTTGTTTGATTGAAGAAATAGATAAGGAAAAGAAAAGAAAAGAAAAGATTATCTAGCTTAAGTTTACACTTAAAACTAAGGAAAACTAATTTCTTCACCAAATGGTGAGGAAAATGAAAGAAAAACTTAAACCAAACACAGCCTAGGAGTTTCAAAAATCAAGTGTGGTAAGAAATAAGAACCCAAAATGCTCCTATAAAAAATCGTCTTTCCAACCATATTCGCGTGCTCTACTGATCCACAGAGCTGTGACTTTGCGCTCTTCCGATAGTGCTACTTCAGCCTTTTCTCTCGACTGCTAACAAATCCCGACCCCGAATTTGCACTTTTCTGCTTCTTTCTGATAGTGAGAAGAAGCTCTCTCTGCATCGACGATTAATCTCTTTGTACGCTGTAACCTGTCGTTGGTTACGTTTTGGTGTAGGCTTATTACCTCGATCAGTAGAGCTACAATATCCTTCTTCAGCTCTTCGTGCGTTTCAGGATCATCTTTACCACAATCTGCATGCAACAACATCAACTACTATGAACCATAAACAGAAAAAAAGAAAGAGAAACTTCTTACGGATATCAATAAAAAACGATGAAACATGTAAATTTTCTAACCCGCGAATGAGCTATCGATGCATCTGTAAAGTCATGTAGGAGAAGAGGGGATGGATAAATTAGCAAGAAGACAAGAATAAACATATATACAACAAGGCATACGAATATTGTTGGTAATAAAAGGTTTAAGGATTCCATGTAAGCGGCAAAAGACGACCGACATTTTCAGATACCTTGAATGGGAAAAAACCATTTAATAAGATTATAGATGACCCCTAATCCTACTTTAGATTTTACGCATGCACTGCTGTAAGAGTCCAACTTCAGTGCAAGAAACAGAATTTACTAAAACAGCATGCATATCATCATCATCTCATTATGGTGCAACATATCATCATTACTCTTAATGTACCCTATCAAATTGAATCGTCGGTTATCAACAAGATTCGTCAAGTAAATTAACGTTACCGACAAAAAATCATTAACCCTCACTTTTTCTCGAAGTCATCAGCCGCTTCACCAAGACTTCACCAACGAGTTAAATCAATTTTGCAAGTCTCATAGCGACAATCACAAGTTTCATCAGTAAAGCATCGAATTAAATTTAATTTTTCTCTTAAAAGAGCTCACAAATTGCTCAAGTTTCAAGAGTATAAACAGAAATGTTGTCCATTTGTTACAGTAACTAAAAGAGCACCTCTTTTTACATGAAGAGCACAAGCATTCATGCACTACAGGTATGCCTCTGCTACTTCAGTTTATTAGTGCCACGAGCTGTAAGCATATTATGAATAATCCTTACAAAAACATGACATTACTACTCCTGTGCAATAAATTCAATAATTATCAATAAGGGAACACAAAACAAATACCCAAAAAAACACAAAACAAGAATGTAAATTGATAATACACCCTTCGAGGAAACAACTATCTCACCCGGTGGCAAAGTAATTTCCGGCTGTTCCTCACAATCGCAAGAACAAGGGGGGCAAGAATTGACCAATGCACTTGATTTTTTTTTGGAAAGCCTCTCCACATTGTAAATTAATAATAGACACACTAATAATATTAATACCATCCTCACCACCTTAAAACGATTAACTCTAAACGATGAAGACGACGACATGAGCGACTTAGCCATCAAATTCTCTTGTTTCTACTCCCTGATAAATCTGAAGAATTTTTTTTTTTTGGTAAAACCCATCTCGTAAATATGCAAATTAGGGAATGGAAAACCCAATGCTCGTATTAAAGCACATAAATCACCTGGTCTTCACTACTAATGTTGACAAGCAAACCGATGATCTTGCAGACATTAGGGTAGGAGTGTTTTCGTAGGTGAGAAGAAAATGAAGAAAAAAATAATAAAATTGAAAAACCAAGACTCTGAAGCTTTACAGTTTGCCGAATACGCTTCAAATGCTCGTTCTCAGTCGCAGATCCACTTTGAACGAACCTTTGTGCATGATATTTAAAAATTGGGGATTTTTACATTTTTTGTCATCAATGTTTGATTTACGGGCATTTTTATTCCCCATTTTTTTTTCGAGTTACAATTCCATTCCTCCGTGTCACCAATTTTGGGCGCTTTTGGTCCCCCAATTAACTTAATCGTATGTTTCGAGAGTAACACGTTACACGCACCTGATTTCATTTTAATCGACTTAAATGCTCAGAAATCATCTTCTCCAACGTGAAATGAAATACTTGGGGGAGTTAGGCATAAATTCAAACTAACGATCTAATTATAAGTTTATGAGCGTTTAAGTCGACGTGAGCACCTTTTTTGAGTTGTAATATGAAAATGAAATATTTTAAGTTCGAAAGAGTGAAATCAGCTGCGTGTAACGTGTTAAATTCCTTCCAAACATACGATTAAGTTAATCGAAGGACCAAAAAAACGCCCAAAATCAGTAATATTGGGGCTGAAACTGTAACTCGGGAAAATGGAGGACAAAAAACGCCCATAGGACAAACATCGATGACCAAAAATGTAAAAATCCCTAAAAATTATATAAAATTATATGACATCTATTATCAAAATGTGGATGTTTTTGGATTATTGAAGATTTAGAAGTATTTTATATTAAATGATGATAAGATGAGTTGTATAATTGGAAAGATTGTATTTTAGTGTGAGTTGTATAAATTGTGTTGAATGAAATTAGTTGGAATAGAGAATTTTAGTAGTATGAATAGGTGATTAGAGTTATATTGTAAGATGTATCAAAATATTTGAAATACTTTATCTCTCTACATTATCTCCTTAATACTATTATCATAATAATCATAATATAAATTTAAATAATCTTAATATAATATTGATCATAATAAATATTTTTATAACAACAATATAATATTTAGCTGATAAATAAGTATACCCCTTAAAAGAAGAAAGAGTAAAAATCGTTTAGTGAGATAATCCAATTCGGAAGGAATTTACGACTAACTGCATTATGTACGAAATATTGTGAATAACGTGGCGCGTTTATTTCTAGTGTTGGAATATATGTATATATATATATATATATATATATATATATATATATATATATATATATATATATAGACACTCCTCACTATGTTGTGACCCAAGTAATAATCGGTTCGTATTAGTCGGTTCGACCCAAGCAACAGTGATTACGACCCAAGTAATAGTCAATTCGTATTATTGTAATCGAATAATGGTTTTAGATACAAATTTTTTGTGTTTTATTCGATGTTAAGGCATTTTATAAATTTGTTGAGATTTTTTGTCCTATATCGGGAAATTAACTTCACCCGAATCAATATATAAATCAAAGAAGCATCTTCTCATATCACCAATTGGTTCTAGGAAGGAACCCTCATTTTGACATCGTATCAGAGATGGTTCGATCTGCATGTTATCACACCTTGACTCACAGCCAATCGATTTGATATGTCCACGTGTTAGACCTTAAATCGTGCCACACGTGAGCGGATATATTTAGATTGTTTGTCTCACATATTGAAATTAACTTCACCCGACTCAATATATAAATAATAGAAGTCTATCCTCGTATAACCAGTTGATTTTAGGAAAGAACCATCAATTTAACATTATTTAATGTAAAATTCTTATAAGGCATTAATAGGCTAAAATGCTTAAAACCCCTCTGTGCTTTATGCATAAAATCCCTCGTGGTTTACTTAATTAACCGCTCCTTGTCATTTCCACCCCCTAATTGGGCGGTATCATGTTGGGTTTTAGACACCTTGGAGGTTCGGTGCTAAGTTTAGCACAACACATGAGAGTTCTTTGTAATAAAAATGCACAGGGTATTAACATAAATTTCACTATAACCATGTGGGGATAAAGCATATTTTAGCCGCATTAATAAGAATATAAACAAATATAACCCTAACACTTTGAGCTTAGTCATCGATTATGTCGGGCAGTGGGACATCGATGGACTATTATTCTCAAGCATTAAATTAGTCCACAAGTCTGAATGTCCGGCGAGGTGACCGAATTGATGATTACGACTTGATATGTCAACGTGTCTTAAGCGACTCTGTTAATCATTTATTTGGGAAGTCGGAGCTCGTGTCATTGATAGAGGACGAATCACGGATTATCTGAATTTGGACTCGACTTATAGTTGGATGATCCCAAGCTTAGCAAGTCAATGATCGATCGACGACTATAGTAGATTGCCTGAACCTTAGACTGAAGGGGTCAACGCGTAGTTGGCTTCGGGGTCTTGGCTTGACTCTAGATTTGCTAGGCCCAATATGTTGAGTGCATGGATCGCCACAAAATGCGATCTTGACAACATAGTGTGATTGCCAGCTTGAACTGCAGAGCAGAGTTCACGACTAGAGTTAATCGGGGTACATGTACTATGGGAATTTTGAGGATGGAAAAATACAAAGCCTTCGGCCAGAACGTTAAGCTAACTCAAGTTTGGAGGGTAGTTTGGTAATTTCGTTCGTCTCCAATTAACATAGTGTCGAGTTTAGTGAGTTAGACATTACATGACTCTCACTCGACCACGACATCAGTGAAGGGTTTCTACGTAGATTTAATAATCAATAGTCGGTTCGTAAATTTAAGATTAGATCGAAATTCGTACTCAACTTAGGATGGATTTGGCATCACAAGAATTGTTAGGTGCTTACCGAACCCTTGGATTCCTCCTATTGCCGGTTAAGACGAACCAAGAGGGTCTGGGTTTGAAAAGGATCACCAATGTAGTATCGTTCAAAAGAGAGATCAGACTTAGAGTCAATTTCGACTAGGGTCAGTTAAAAAGGATCACCAATCTTTATTAAGGTGGAGAAATATTTAATTTATTATTTGATAAAGTTTAAATATTGCGAGGATAAAATTAGTATTGTACAATAACTTGCTTAGAGCGGTAATTTGGGTATGTACCTCAATATAGATTTAGAAAATATGAATATTAGATATTATATGTATTGGATATAATTTCGGAAATATTAGATATTGAAAGTATATGATATATTAGAAGATATGATTTTCTAAATAAAATATTTATTGAATCATTTTAAATAAGGAGAAGTTAGCTCGAGGAGATAAAATCTCAACCACATGAAGTTTATAAATACACGTCCTAGGTATTTTCCGCTAATAGTATACTTTTTTTTTAAATATTGTCAGGGCAGGAAATTCCTGTGGGGCGGGGTTCCAGCCGGGACGGGGACGGAGGCGATTTTGTCACATTGTTTCGCGGGGCGGGGATTAGATTTCCGTCCGCCCCGTTGACATCCCTATCTGACCACTTTCAATAACCAATATAGAATGTCTAAAGGGAGGAAGTTAGTACATCAACAATGTAAGGATTTTCCTTCAAATAAATAATAATATTTGTGAACTTTCATACAATCATTACAAGCCTATTGTTTCCCAAGCATGTCAGCTGCATGATATACCCTGAAGACCGGCAAAAGAAGAAATCCATCGTCGGTTATATGCGTATATATCATTTATGCTAATGACGACATTTCTCTCATCCATAGTTGATACCTTGCAAATATTCACGTCCGGCAATTCTCATCCTTACTTGAACATCCTGATGATAATATCCATGTCAATAACTGTCCAGTGTATGAATCCATGTGCTTTCGGGCAATCGAAAAAGGTACAAAAACCCTAACAAAGACGATTACATCGAGTTTGGCGGTTAATATATATGTGTCTGTTGCTCGATAAATAACCATAACTTACCTTCAAGCTCATACAAGAAAATCAGTTCAATTAAGGAGAAAAATGAAGATGAAAATGCTCTCCAGCATCATTTTGCTTTCTTGTTTGATTATTTTCTTATAAGCAGATGTAAAATGCGACCCAAACATTACCATTGACGATTATGAATGCTCGAATGACCAATATGATTCGGATGGGAACTATGCAACGGAAGTTGACTACGGGCTTAACGAGTTGGCCTACGTGAGTATTGATCAGAACAAAACTACCAATACACTCTCACGGGAACATACGCCGTGGGATTTGCATACTGCCAGCCCAACCTCTTTAATAATGCAAACGACTGCATCGCTTGCCTGGAAGCCGCTGCTGACTTCTTGAGGGATGATTGTGAGTTTTCTATGTCTGCATATGTTGCGATGATAGACTGTGGCATGAGTTACGGTCCAGTTTCTCAGTGAGCGAGGTTGCTGCACGCATGTGAGAATGCAACGTATACTTTGAATAAAAAATATGTATGGACTCAATATTTTCTTATTCCCTTCCCAGGTATGGGTAAGATTTCCAAAATAAGAGTTTATGTTTGATCATTTCCTTCCAAAATATCGCCAGTAGCGTTCATGTTGCTTCCCATGGTGTATTTGATTTACAAGGTTTTCGAATATTAGTTGTTATATTATGGGTTTCCAGAAATCCCTTGATGTTACCATTATCTTAAATACGTCTCTGCCAAAATATCTCATTATTTCTTGTGCAATAACGTTTTCATAAACCATTTTGCGTACAATTGCTATAAGTGTCATCTTTGTTGGGGAAAATGCGCCAATAAATTAATTCGGACCCAGCGTTGGTTGTATTTGGACCCCGCGACAATATATCGGGATAATTATGAAAGCCAAAATGATACCGAGAGAGTCACGAGATTTTACGTGGTTCGGCCAACACCACCTACCTCCACAAAGAGCACCCGTTTTACTATATTGAGAATATTACACCGTACAAAATAACACTCGTGTTTAAACCCAAACTCGAGACCCCTTACCCACCCGAGTAATGTTTTTGGACCCCTTCCCAATTACCCCAGTAAAACTACACCCGCTCTCACATTTATCCACCCGAAGGTGGATAAGTATTTTACTTCTCACTCTCAATCCTCTCTCGCTCTCTCGCTCTACACTGATATTTGGGTGCTCTTTCAAATGAGCGATCAAGGCCTTTTATAGGCACATGCTCACACAACAAGCCAAAGCATAATAGCTCACTGCATTCGTCAATTGGAGCTCCTTTGATGCACATGGGTGGTTGGCCAATCAACGTTGGACCCAACAATTCTCCCTCTCCAGCCGCATTCAGCATCTGCATCCGCATCACCGAGCATTCCTCCAGTGAGTCTGATCATGAGAGTTACCCGTTCGTAAATATCACGAACTTCCATTGGCTTTTCTTGAACCAGCTACACATAATTCGAATCAAGATTTTCGGTCTCACCCCACTTGATTCACTCAGCGGTCAATCCTATATGCAACTGCCAGCCGACTATACTTGTCGACTCCGAAGAGGGACTTCGATGCGACCCCTTCTGCAGCAGGATTTCCATTCTCACCAATGTCTATCCCAAACACGTGCGATTTTCGTGATCCCATCGAACTCTGAGTATTATATATACCATACTCACGTCCAGACGATACAAACTTCATCGCTCTTCTCCCTTTGGTAGGACCATTTCCGTCATGTGTGATTTTATAGACTCCCCCTGCTTTGAAATCCCATAGCCCTTGGAATATGTCTGGCTCAAGGATATTAAATTCCACGCAACTTTGGGACAAAGTCACACCACCCAAAACGCGCATCGCTCCACCAACCATTTTGATCTTCACCGTTCCAACACCCCGAACAACACAACGATATCCATCGGCCCATGGAGATCGAAAAAACCTGTTCGTATTTCCGGAATGTATCAAAATATCCTGGAGCAAACCCAGATATAATATCCTTCTTCCTGAGAACGAGCGTTATCATTAGAGATTGTGAGAACGCCTCTAAGATGAACCGTGTGCTACCGCCTGTGGAATTTTCCTAGCCGCTTGTCCTTCTTCTCCAAGTTGGACCATTTCTCCTGATGTGTCCCGGCTCACCACACTTGTAGCATCACATACCCTTCCCGCCACCCAAATTTGAACCTACTGCTGTCCCCAAATCCCCTGGCATATCACCTTCTTCTACGATTCCCTCCGTGTATAGCCAATGCCCAGCTATCACCATAATTTAGCCGCCTTCTCTTTTCATGCTCCAAAAGAGTTGACTCCACCATCTGCCACCTTCACTGTCAATTTTCCGTACCAGATTGTTGGGATCAAATTATCATCCGAATCAGGAAGGAGGTAAGAAGTAAAAGGGCGTCACTTCTTCATCTTCGACACATCTTGACCCCAAATCCTTCCAGTCATTTCCGTAATTTTCTCCGGCTTTCCCTCGTCTCCCTCCAAAGCTTTTCGCAAAGCTTTGCTGAACGAGCATCTTCTTCACTCTTCTCTGTCGCATAGCGAAACCTCCCGTACCATCAAATTTTCGCCCTTTAATGCTGTTATCTGTCGTTATTATCCTTGCAGATATTCAACAGCCCCGACCCAAATAGTATTGATCACATAATTTCCAGGAAAGGCTTGCGACCTGCCTCCTAGACAAAATTACCCTTCTAAGTAAGTTCCCAGGAAGATCTGGTGGGGTGACACCGGTCCCACTTATGCACCAGTCACCTATACAGAACCTACTTACACAGTACTATTGTAATAACTCGCCAAAACTTCCACCGCCACACAAGTTCCACCCGACATCGAGCATCCCATCAATGACAATCCATCTTGTACCGTCGCTATCCGAATTGTCGCCGACATAAGGCATCACCTCGTTTAACATTGCTCTAATACTGGCTCCCCTGGATCGCTAAACCTTTTTGATATCTTTTCTGATGTGGAAGATCAAACACGGCTGCAACCAAAGAGCATACTCAGAATACCAGCAAGGCTAGGCTCTGATACCAGTTGTTGGGGAAAACACGCCAGTAAAATATTTTGGACCCAATAGTGGTTGTGTTTGGACCCTGCGACAATTTATCGGGATATTATGAAAGCCAAAATGACACCGAGAGAGACACGAGATTTTACGTGGTTCAGCCAAAATCGCCTACCTCTACGGAGAGCATTAGTTTTACTATATTGACAATATTATACTGTACAAAATAACGCTCGTGTTTAAACCCAAACTCGAGACCCCTTACACACCCAGGTAATGTTTTTTGTACCTCCTCTCAATTACCCTAGTAAAACTACGCACGCTCTCACCTTTATCCACCCGAAGGTGTATAAGTAATACCTCTCACTCTCAACTCTCTCTCGCTCTACACTGGTATTGGGGTGCTCTTTCAAATGAGCGATCAAGGCCTTTTACAGGCACATGCTCACACAACAAGACAAAGCATAATGGCTCACTGCATTCGCCACTTGGAGCTCCTTTAATGCACTTGGGTGGTTGGCCAATCATGGCTGGACCCAACAATCTTGGATTAGTAATTTCAGAATCGTTCTCTACGATTTAAAAAAAGACGATTTTTAATGGGAAATTTTCTACTATTGCAATCCATCTCAAACATTAATAAAAAGCCAAAAAAATAGTAATAATAATAATAATAATAACTCCATAAAATAAATCAAATGAATATAAAGCTATTTCACAGTAGCGTTCGAACAATAATAAGCCAAAAGGTTATCTGAACCAATTTATAAAACTCAGGCATAGGCGGCATAGCGCTCATTGGGCATCGAACGGGCAAAAATCCCATAATCAGGGTTTCTAAGCAATGTAATTTGGTGTCTAATCCGATTTTTAAAGGTTAATCGGCGCCTACCAAGTCTTGGAGCTCATATGTCCAAATATTTTCTCATGCGTCGATATTCTAGCCATGGGTCGCCCCATCACGGCGGTGTCACTGTCGCTGGAGCATTATTGGTGTAGCGGCCTCGATGAATGAGTTTCATACATATTTTGCTGAAGAAGAGGAAAAACTATTGATGATAGTGTCAAGAACCGGAGGAAGAAAGGAATAAAACACTAAATTTGCTTTCTAGCCCAACTCAATTAACGTATTACATTTTAAAATTTTTAGTTTATAAATATAAAAATTTACAAAATCACAATAATGATTATTATCAATCATCACATGGTAATATAAATTTCATCAAACATCATCTAATATAATTTTTCTTGTTAATAATCATCTAATATACACTAGTACAAATTAACGTATAGGCTACGACACTATAGGCGACAGTTGCTCGAAAAGAGACGCCTATAGTACACGCGCAATTTTTTTTTAATTTTTATCAACTATTAGGAGACGGTTGTCAGCTAGAAACCGACGCCTATAGTTTATGCTTTACGCGTCGGTTTGGTCAAACAACCGACACCTATAGTTCCCGTTTACTTAAATTGTAGGCGTTGGTTGTCTAGAAAACCGACGTGTAATCTCCGTAAGGAAGCATCGACGTCGGTTACGGGAAATAAATGTCGTCTATTGTCTTCAAAACCAAACAAACCCATCCCACTTTCATTCGCGGGACTGAACACGACACATACACACAGGCTAGAACATTGACGGAAAATGCATCTTCTCTGATAAATTCGACAACGATTGACGTCCCCCACCGCAACACCCATGACGACACACCGTTGATGACGCTTGTTCTTTCGAAACAAACAGACGGTGCGACCGATGCTCGCATCCGGCAAATCAAAGACGTTTCCGGCGTCCTCCACCGTGAATTCAGCAACACCGACGACGACCACGTGGTTAGGTCCTTTCTTTGCTTTCGAGACATTCACACCGCATATTTGGGTTTTTCGGTAATTCGTTAAATCTTTTATATTTTAGGTGAATATTCTATTTTTGGACTAATCTTGGTTCGCTAAATACTCGATTTCTGAGTGTTATTTGTGATTTGGGGCGTGGCTTGAGGGGTGCATTCACGTGCATTTGATTTTAGCCGCGATTCGTAGTGCAAGATGCAATTCTACCAGGGGTCGAGGGTGATTTTGGAGTTGGAACAGCGTGGGCAAGCTCATTGGGGGACCGACTTGATTTTGGGCAATCAAGGTAAAAAAAAGCGTGTTAATTTTCAAAATCGAATTCGACATTTTGATTTTGACAACTATTTTGTGTTATTTATATCGTATTTGTTGTTCACTGATTCTAATAACTTTGAAACCCCCTCAAGGTTACTCAGTACAAGTAAACCTTGAATGTTCCTCATTTTTGGACCGTTTTTAGATGAATTATCGCTTTAGGTTGTAAATGTGTGTTTTAAGCTTCGATATTGATGAAAATTTAAGTTTCAATTCTCTTCAATGTTCTCTGGGTAGGCATATGAATTCAATATATATCCTTTTATATTTTTTCGTTCTACTTGGAGAACTACGGGAAAATGCTGCTGAATTTTTCCTCAATCGAAGATCAAACACGTATTTGCTAGTGATAGTGAATGTTTAAGATGGGTTAGGTTGGAGCGATAATGACCCTAAAAGCCCGTCGATTTATTATGTGATTTATATTTGCTTCTGCGAATTCTTTGTTTAACATACTTGCTTTAGTGTAGCTGATATCTTGAAATGGATCGAGGTTGGATGCATATTATGCGACATAAGCTGAGTATTTGAATGGTGTTGAAGAGTTTATGAAATGTGGGAAGCAGAATAGAAGGATAAAGAGGCAAACAAAGATTTTATGTTTGTGCTGTAATTATAATAATGTAAGGTGGTGTAATTGTGAGATTGTAAGAGAACATGTGGTAATCACCGGTTTAAAACATGGATATACTACATGGATATGGCACGATGAGGCCTTCTAAATCCAGTTGTGCAGAGGAAGTAACTAGTGCGGGAATTGAATTTGGAACTATTGTAATTGAGAACGAATCTGACGATAATGATTGTATTGAGGATCTGCTTCGTGACGTTCAAGACGATTTTGAAACCTCCCATATTTGATAGTTTGGTTAGGGACAACAATATTCCTCTTTACAACGGGTGCTCAAAATACACAAAGTTGTTTATTGTGTTCAAATTGTTGTAAGGCTAAATTTGGAGTTTCAGAGAAGTGTTTCTCAACTCTTTTAAAAACACTTGCAGATATGCTTCGCGATGGCAATGAGCTTCCGGCAACGACTTATGAGGCTAAGAGTTGTTGTGCCCCTTGAACTTAGAATATGAACGAATTCATGCTTGTCGGAATGATTGCGCACTTTATATGTGCAAGTATGAATCGGCGGATAAAGTATCTGACATGTGACACTTGGCATCATAAGCAAAAAGAGAAAGTTGGCGGTGCTCCTGCTAAGGTTATGTGATACCTAGTTATAGCACCAAGAGTAAAACAAATGTTTTCCAACCCCGACGACGCAAAAATATTTAGATGGAACGATGAAGAAAGAAAATAGGATAAGCGTAGGGGTGTACGACAGTGATGACTACTTAGCTTCCTTGATTGACGATCTACAACAACAATGACACATAGGCATAGAGGTGTATGACTCGTACATTAGATAAAGGTTTACGCTACGCGCTATGATATTTTGTACCATCAATGATTTTCCTGCTTATTAGAATTTGTCTGGTTATAGTGTGAAGGGCTAGAGACCAATTTTAACTGGCTGAATCACAATCGTACATCTCAATGTAATTAGTGGTTTAGATTTCAATTGGAAATGACAGACCACTAAGGTCCTTAGCCATTATATAAAGGTATAGATAAAAAACCGTTAAATAGAGTAAGAACTCAATCTCTCTGCTGTCGAACCTGTACCATTCCCTGATTCCAAAATATGAACGACCGACACTGAAGCGGTCAAAAACTCGAGCTCTCAATTTAAATGATATCGAGGGCACGTGAGCACGCTCCATAAATTTAGGAATGTCACCGAAATTAGGAAGAAGGCTGTTTTATCAGTCCGCGAGAGTGGGGAGTATTTTGTTTTTTGTCTTTGTTAGCTTTTTCTAAATCAACCAGACCCCTCTATTTTTGCTGGGAGATTGAGTATTTATAGTTGATGGAAAGTTACGACGAATGGGTGCTAATGTATCAAACCAACACCCCTTAGCTTCATAGCTCTTGGCTTTGGCCTCTTCTTTTCACACTTCTAGGCGTCGTGCCTTTTTATGTTGCAACTCTTGAGGGTAAATAAAAAATACCCCACATCATAAGCCCCCCACTTTCCTATTCTCAAATTTCGAGAATGGAAAAGTAATAGTCACTCGGTAATATTTGAAGGAGTTTTCGATTTCATAGCTCGACTTGACCTTTTTGGAGTTTTACTTACAGGAATTAAACTATTTTTTTCGGCTTTTGCAGTCTCATCCCGGCCTTTTTTGAGGTTACTTATAGGATATAAAATTTTATTTTTGTTTTTTTTTTCGACTTTTGCAATCTCATTCCAGCCTCTTTGGAGGTTCTTACATGACATTATTTTTTTTTCGGCTTTTGCAGTCTCATCCCAGCCTCTTTGGAGGTTACTTACAGGACTTTGTTTTGGCTTCCGTGTCCTTACCCAGCCTACTATTTGAGGTTACTTACGGGACTTAAATTTTATTTTAGCTTTCGCATCTTTGCTCTGCCTACTATTTAAGGTTACTTACGGGACTTCAAATTTTATTTTAGCCTTCGCGGCCTTGCCCCTGCCTACTATTTGAGGTTACTTATAGGACTTAAAATTTTATTATTGGCCATATTCTTTCCGACACCTTTGGGAGACTTACGGAAGTTGAAATATCTTGGCTTCGGTAGCCTCACTTTGGGAGAGTTTTCTACTCATCGAGCATATTTATTTGTTAGTGAAATCGAATAAAACATGCAAATAAATATCGTTAAGAAAAACTTAGCTTCACTTGAAGCATCATTCATAAGTTGAATTTCGAGGAACCAATGTTCCCGGCTTTGGCAGCCTCGCCCCGGCTTCGTTGGGGAATTTACTTGGTTTGAAATTTATTTGTTTCAACAACCACCTCGCGGCCCTTTGCGGGTTGCTTGCGGGACTCAAAATTTTCCGAGTTTCATGGACTTGGTTGCCTCGTCACGGTACATATCTAGATGATCAATAAAGAGTTGCGGAGAAACGGCTTCCAAAGTGAGATTACGACGAGGAAACGTGTGGTGGGGTACTGCATTTGTTTTTTTTATTCCAAGAATAAACATGGGAATATCAAACAATAGTCCGTGAGCCCTAAGCTTCTTTCCAGCAAAATCTATTTGCATGTCCTCTACAACTCTCGTCTCCTGAAATTCGAAATGATGATTTCGCACAGACGGCGCCTAATGAAGCGGGCGAAAATCGAGCACTCTATCTGAGGCACGTGAACGCACTCCATGGATTAGGACTGCCACCGAAATCAGGGAGAAGCTTCTTTATTTAAATGATATCGAGGGCACGGGGGGCTTATGATGTGGGGTATTTTTTATTTACCCTCAAGAGGTGCAACATAAAAAGGCACGAAGCTTAAAAGTGTGAAAAGAAGAGGCACAAAGCCAAGAGCTATGAAGCTAAGGGGTGTTGGTTTGATACATTAGCACCCATTCGTCGTAACTTTCCATCAACTATAAATACTCAATCTCACAGCAAAAATAGAGGGGTCTGGTTGATTTAGAAAAAAAAGACAAAAAACAAAATACTCCATATTCTCGCGGACTGATAAAACAGTCTTCTTCCTTATTTCGATGGCATTCCTAAATTTATGGAGCGTGCTCACGTGCCCCTGATATCATTTAAATTGAGAGCTCGAGTTTTTGTCCGCTTCATTTGGCGCCGTCTATGGGAACTAGCCATTTTGAATTTCAGGAGACGAGAGTGTGTGGAAGATGACCGAGTCATGACTTATTGTGGGGATAATTCAGTCACGAATATTAGAACCGAAGGAAACTTCTATGGTCGTCTCGTTGGGCGTGAGTTACTATTAGACAAATTTATGACTGTTCAAGATCGCACGTGTACCGAATGGGCTGCGAGTGTGAAACGATGCGGACCATGCCAAGTGGTGCGATGGATTATCGGGACTTGAGAGTGAAGCCGCTTGTCATCAAGAATATATTAGCAATCATCATTGAAGGTGAATCAAGTATATAATTAAAACTTATGTAATGTACGTGAATGGATGTATGTAGAGTATAAGGCTTATGACATTCGATGTAGCAACACAGTTGAAGTTCAAAAATCCCGTCTGTCCCCCAAAGGGGCAGAGCGAGATTCTCCAAGGCCACAAATGGTCACAAAGTCCTGTAAGTAACCCCAAAGGGGCATGACAAGTTTTACCAAGACCGCCAAGGTTGAAGCCCCGTAAGTAACCTCAAATAGTAGGTTGGGCAAGGCCACAAAAGCCGATAAAAAAAATATATCCTGTAAATAACCTCAAAAGAGGCGGGATGAGGCTGCAAAAGCCAAAAAATATATATCCTCCAAGTAACCTCCAAAGAGGTCGGGATGAGGTTGCAAAAGTAAAATAAAAAATTCTATAAGTAACCTCCAAAGAGGCTGGGATGCGACGCAAAAGCCTAGAAAAAAAGAAAAAATAAAGAAAATAAAAATTTTACGTCGCGTAAGTAATCTCAAATAGTTTGCAGGACAAGGCTGCGAAAGCTAAAATAAAATCCTATAAGTAACTGCCAAAGGGGTTGGGACGAGGTCGCTAAAACCAAACATATTTCCAAGAAGACAAGGACGAGTTATAAAAAAAGGGTTTACTACTTTCTTAATCACAAATACTTTGAGAATAAGAAAGTGGGGGACTAAATGACATGGGAGAATTTAGAATAATTTACATGTTGACCATTGAACTTAACGAAGGAAATTCTAATGAGCATATACTCATCTCACTCCACTCACAACGAAAGGGTGCGAAGCCAAATAAGGAAACCCTTTAAAAGGAGCAAGCTTTTCATGAGAAGGAACATAGACAAAGAATCACATAGGTTCATTTAGGGAGTATACATCAATAAATGCATTTGTTCATCAAAGGGATGCCACTCCTCATTCCCTATATAAACACCACTTTATCAATCTCTAAAGGAACGACTAACAACAATAAAAAGGAATAACTACAAAATGCTCCCGACTCTCGCGGACTAATAAAGAAGTCTTCTCCCTGATTTTGGTGGCAGTCCTAATCCATGGAGTGCGTACACGTGCCTCATATAGAGTGCTCAATTTTCGCCCGCTTCAGACACCTTACTATGCCACTAGTTTTTTGTCTGTGCAATGCACGGGTCTTACCTATGTATGTCTAAAGTATGTGATCCTTCAAAAAAAAACCTGAAGTAGGCTGTTGAGATTCTAATTATGTGGGTGTTGTCCCACATCGAACAAATCAAGCTCTCAATCCACTATATATACCAAGAGGAAACTCCACCTATCACCAATTGGTTTTAGGATGGAGATCTTGATTTCTACTATGGTATCAGAGCGAGTTTCCGCTCGAGAGCCGGTTCGATCTTCCTTCACCGTCACCCAATTCATATGTCCACGTGTTAGGCCGTCATACCACACGTGGGAGCGTGTTGAGATTCTAATTTAGTGGGTGTTGTCCCACATCGAACAAATCAATCTCTCAAATCCACTATATATATATCAAGAGGCAACTCCACCTATCACCAATTCGTTTTAGGATGAAGACTTTGATTTTTAAGAAAGGCTAAATAAGATAACTTAATTATGTGTCAAAAATAATATTTTCTATAATTATGAACCTCTATATTATAACAGTTGTTGATTTTAACATGTACGGATGGAAATTTGTCTACATTGCAGATATTTTATAATATAATACATAGCATATCTTAAACTAAAGAAATTTGTATAGAAGTATGTCAAACATTCTACTATATTATATAAAAGGTTAATTGCATCACAGTAATTATTGTTTGAAAATTAAATAATTGTACTGTTCATCCATGTTGTCCTCAACAACATGACACTTTAATTCCATTTTCATATGCGTTGGTCTCCTGCAAAACAATAACGAATTCCGAAATCGATCATCACATAATATTGTATTAAGAAAATCATCTCCACCCTTAGTTGAAAAAATGATCAACACCATGCATAGTTAAGTTGTAACAAAAGTCGGCGGCCCGACGGCCCTGCCCCATCAAAAGGGCGGGTTGGACCGTGATTTTTTAGGCCTGCCAAATATTACGAAATGTACTTTTACAAAATATTGCGTATTATACAGAAAACTGCACGATTATGTTGTTTAGCTCGTAGTAATATAAGTGTAATTCTCTATATCTCGGGTAGTATAGGTTCGATTCGCTCATGTTCATCTCTAAGTTTTTATTTTGTATTTTGTTTATAGTGGGCGGTCCAGGCCTGCTTGAAGACCGGCCAACGTCTATGCAAATAAAAGAATGTTTTGTGAATTTTGATATGTTCCAACATCTATCAATGTGACAATAACCTTGAATGACAACCATGGTGCCTACAACGACTGTCACATGCGCGGCCCTCGGATAAGGCGATTCTCCAATTGGGTTAATCAATTGTGTGAATGTGATTACCAAGCAACCGAAATAACAACCATTCCAACAAAAAACAATATGGGAATGAAATAGATGGATGATGCAATTTAACGGACTCACTGATGCCCTTTATTGGTTAACACGTCCTATCTATGTACATCAATAGTTGCCCAGCCGATCAAGCAATACTTTGAGTGCAAGATAGCATCAAAGTATGACAAAAAATGTTTTGAAGTTACTGCAAAATTATCCACTAGTATGCACCAAAATCTCGACTACCCGCCCACACACAAACCCAAACCACTGAAAAGCCGCGAAATCAATCCCCAATCTGCAAAAAAGTTAAATACAACACATTCATAACAAAAAAGATTGAAACTAAGTACTCAGTTCAATCCAATCACAACTTATCCTATATGTCTGGCTAAGACATTGCAAATAAAATGTATTTGCATCCACAATATATATATATATATATATATATATATATATAAGCCCTTCTTAAATCCTATGTTATAAAACAAACACTAACCACCCATAGAAACTATCCAAAATCCAATCCACCAAGGAAGAAGGTCAAGAAACATAAGAATTCCCAGCATTCCATGCAAATGAAGGTGTCGTTGAAGCTGCAAAATTCCCTGATAAAGCAGTCGCTCCACCTACAATCAATCGTGGGCGTGTGGAAGAAGACGCCGCAATTATTGCTTTATTCTATTTAGCATTAGTGATTGGAATATTGAAAAGCACTTGACTTTATTTAGGTTAAAAAAAATTGAGAAACTAAGAAAACGATGAAAATAAAAAGTCACGAACGTACCAGAAGCAAATTCTACATTGAAGCAGAAGTGGAACAAAAATACGATAAGCAAACTGAATTTTATTTTTCATGCTAACTTTTAGCTGGACATATCTACGAAAAAAGGTCTGACGTGAAGGAGAAAGAGTGCGTACCGGAAGTAACACCTCCATTGAGGCAACAACGGACGAAAACGGTAAAGTGAATAATTTTCATGCAAGATTTTAGCTTGAAATATCTGAAATATTAAGCTAGGATTCTTCCATGAAAATATCTCATAACTGCTAACAAAAACAAGAATATAAGATGAAGCGTCTAGTTGAAAATATTATTTCATGCATCAAAATATATATTTATGGGGCAAGATTCATTAAAACACCCATTTACTGGGATAAAAATTACTACAAAGAATTAAGCGAGTAAAACACTTCAATAATGTACACACAGTACGGCTTCACAACTAATATGCTTCTCAACAATAACATTGTTGTGTTATCAAACTCGTCGTAGGGTGCTGCATCATTGCATGGAAAAAAAATTACCCTATTGAACTGAAACTTTCAACATATAGCAATGGTATGCTTATAAATTCGAACAGCAGATGTGCACCAGTATATTAGAAAAATTTTATATTCAATATATCATAATCATTCCTGCAGACCATTAGGAAAAAAACCCCGAAAAAAATAACTTCAATCAGAAAGAAACCGATATATATATATATAGCTTAAAAATCATATTCCGGTCCGTTGAATTCAAAAGAAAACATATATGTAGAAAGTTTTTTCAACTTACATCATCCACCAACTGAGCCTTGTAGTTCTATCTTATCATATCTACGCAACAGCAGAAGCCCCATCCCAGTGATCTGTTTTGTCGTGATATATGTTTCCATGGAATATCTAATCGTCAAAACCTCTCCAACTCATTATGATGTATGCTTAGGTCAAAAAGGATTTAATTGGAAAAGAAACCATATATTAATTCCACACCTTAAAAGACGAATCCATGATTCACTAGAGTATGCCACAAATCAGCACATACAGCAAGGATCTCCTTATATTCGTAAAATTTGCACTATTTCAAGAACAAATTTGAGAGTCTCTGCTTTGCTTCAACGGAAAGACTGTGCTTCCCAATGATAGACTCAAGAACTGCTTCGGACAACGACTTGCTCTCAATTACCGTATTGCCATTCTTCGGAATAGAACCATCTTTCAAGAAACTAATCTTCATATTAGATAAAAGTAACAAGAAAAGAGAAATAGAAAAACAAAACTTGGTATTCGTGAATATGGACTGTAAAGAGCTCACCTTCTATGATCCAGAGGGAAGTTAAGTGAAGAGGATTGAGTAATCTGGAGGGAATACTTCGTTCTTGAATGTTACGAAGAATTTTTCTGTAGTTTTTGACAATTGAATGTTCGGATTGATTTACAGTGGGTAATACAGTTTTCGTCCAACTCCTCGAGTATCGCCTGCCCATTAACTGTAGAAGCATAGTCGCCTTAGTGAATTTTGTCGAGATTATTTGTCCCACATCAAGAAACTTTCTTTACCCGACTCAATATATAAATCAAAGAGGCATCTCCTCCTAACATCAATTAGTTTTAGGAAGGAACCTTCAATTTAGCATGGTATCAAAGCGGATTTGATTTGAGTGTTATCGCGCCTGTTTGAGTCACCGTCACCCGATTTGATATATCCACGTATTAGGCCTTGAATCGTGACACACGTGAGGGGGCGTGTTGAGATTATTTGTCCCACATCGGGAAACAATCTTCACCCAACTCAATATATAAATCAAAGAGGCCCCTCCTGCTAACACCAATTGGTTTTAGGAAGGAACCCTTAATTTAACAAACTTCCCGCAATGGCCTGCGAAAGATGTAATAGAACAACGAATAGGCGATGATCACGGCACGAATTCAAAGATTAACATTACCCAAGACGATTAAAGGGCAACGATTAATGGTCCACAAAAATCAACTGTCAAGCCTTCTAAATTGCAACATAACATAATCCTTTTATATAAATGCGAAGGCCATAAAGCACAAAATCAGAATCTAAAATGATAGAAGTCGAGAATGAGCTCTAATTACCAACAACAGATTGAGAAATGGGGAAAGAGCTCTAATTTAGCCAAAAACACATAAAACGACCCTACTTAATTAAAAAATCCCACACGCACCGATGAGTAAAGAGGGTGATCGGGCATACCGACCATAGAACGTCTCCAACCAGTTCTGAATATGGTTATGGACTTCTCCGTTAAGGGCGTGTGCGATCAACTCAATAAACATCTCCGGGAGAAATGCCGAACAAATCGATGAGAATCAGGGCTCTCCTTCTCCATATGCAGATTAATTTCACTCACGTCTAATGAATCTCATCTGTTGTAGAAATGCCTTATAACGTGGTAGAATTGATCGTGGGGTACAGTTATTAATCCTTGGAATGTTGTTTTCTACTTTATTTTTGCAAATTAATAATTTATTTTAAAACATAATAAGTTGACACGTGGCTCATTTATATAAAATAAGATTGGCGAACAAGGCGCATGTCCACTTATCAGTGTTCTTCCATTGCCATTATATATAGCAGCTTACACAATTCATTAGAAGTGTGCATCTGACACGAATATATATTTTATAATCATAGATTTCTGAAGATTTTTTATTTTCATTTTGTATACGAAACCAAATAAAACACATTTATTAGGGGTGAGCATTTAACCTGTCGGATCGCCCCACCCAATCGACCCAACCCAACTCAGACCGCAAGTATTGGGTTGACGACTTGATGGGTTGGTTTGGATTTTAAAAAATAAAACCGCATATTTTGCAATCGGATTTGGTTTTGTATTTGTAAAACCGCAAAAACCGCACCCAACCGCATTTAATAATATTATACTTTATTATGTTTTATTTAATAGTTCATAAGTTAATAGATGAAATAAGATAGGGAGTCGTAACTTCTAATAGTAAGGAAGTTGTAAGACAATAAGCATCAATGTAATAATACGAATTGGAAAGGCACAGTTAGATGAAAATACTAGTATGCACAAAATTATAAATTTTGGTTTTTTTCTTATGTTAATTTGATTCTTAAATATTTTTTATTTTTTATTCTAGAGAATGTGAGTTCATATTTGTGCTA
This sequence comes from Linderniella brevidens, assembly GCA_004919715.1. Classification (NCBI taxonomy): domain Eukaryota; kingdom Viridiplantae; phylum Streptophyta; class Magnoliopsida; order Lamiales; family Linderniaceae; genus Linderniella; species Linderniella brevidens. The sequence continues at coordinate 1,991,768 of SWDC01000150.1, read as the reverse complement.
ATTTTTTTTCGAAGTATTACTTGTTACTTTTAACGGCTGTTTATTACGTGATAACAAATTTTATTATAAGTTCATATCCTTGTTACTTTTTTTATATTTTTCGTTAAATTTTTTTTATTGTCACTATTGTTTATTAACTTTTTTTATTAAAATTTTAATAAACGAGTGTGCACTAATTTTGTAAACTTTTTCTATTTTACTTGTTACTTTTTATTACTCGTCAAAGTTTATTAAATTTTTATTCTTGAATTTATTTTGACACAATGTATACTTAATAATATTATATTTTCGTTATGATTAAAAAACCCGCAAAAACCGCCCCAACCCAACCGCACCCAAGAAAACCGCGGAGCATCGGGTTGAAAGTTTTATGGTCGGGTTTGGGGTATATTATTAAAAACCGCAATACATCGGGTCGGGTTAAAATTTGAATAAAAATCACCATAACCGCCCCAAGCTCACCCCTAATATAGCATACTTAATTAGGCTTCAGGAGATTCCATTACGGCAATCCTCGTCTTGCTCTTGGCCACCTACGTCTATGCCGGAGGCCCAACCGTTTTCGGCATCAGAAATTACGGCGCGAAACCCGAAGCTGATATTGGTAAGGTACAATCAAGACACGCTTTTTGTGTTTAATCGGGCAGTGCATGCTTGCATGTTATAATCAGGCGATTTTATATATCTATATATATATATGCACGGTAGAAATCACATGTCCACTTTATATACATATATAGAGCTATCAAAAAAGTCCAAAGCCAGCGGGCCGGCCCGCCCAATCCCGCCAAAAGGGTGGGGTGGGCCTGAATTTTTTAGGCCCGTCGAAGAGCGGGCCTAAGTGGGAAAAGCCCGCGCGGGCCGCGGGCTTTGGCAGGGCGGGCGCGGGTAGCCCGCGGGCTACCCGCTTATTTTTTAAAAAAGAAATAAATATTTTTTATTAATAAATTTAATATATATGTAATAAATTACATAAATATATCATTAATCTAGTGGTATGAGTGCATTATTTTATACGTAAGGTGTCGGGTTCAAACCCCACGCACACTTTTTTTTTCATTTTTAAAATTTGGCGTCAATTTTTTTTAATTGGGCGGGCTAGCCCGCCGGGCCCGCCAGTGGGGCGGGGCGGGCCGGACCGCGCCCGGCCCGCCAGATGGCGGGCTTTGACGGGTTACGGGCGGGTCGGGCCCGTAGGCCCGTTTTGACCGTTATATATATATATATATATCCGTTATATATATATATATATATACACGTTAGCTCGGGTTGATTTGTTTTTTTTTTTTCTGATGTGGGACGAATAAATTTTCGAGACAGGCTTTGTTGGATGCGTGGAAGGCGGCATGCAACTCGTCGACCCCCGCCAAGGTGTTCATTGCTCCGGGGACGTGAAACCTGCACGGGGTGGACTTGGCGGGCCCCAATAAGTCGCCGATTGAGATCGAGCTCCAAGGCACCTTGAAAGCCGGCCCGTCCATACAAAACCTGCCGGCGCACGCTTGGATCCACATCAACTATGTTAAGGACTTCAAGCTCTACGACGGCGGAGTCTTCGACGGCGAGGGCCCACGAGGCCTGGAAGCATAACGACTGTGGCACCAACAAAAATTGCATTCAGTTTCCCATTGTAAGCTAAGAAAATAAAAATATCTCTAGCTCGTGTTACTTTTTGTTAAATCCGGCAAACCTCTACATGAACCAAGTAAACCATGGGGAATGTCGCAATAGCCTACAAGCTACAGCAACCGGGTAAGCCACACTAGGACAAAGACAGTCATGCCCAATGTATATCATTGCTAGAAGAAATCGAACTTGAGACCTTTCTTCCTTGGCCATAGACCAAGTAACTCCAAAGAATGGCGCAATATCGTGCAAATTACGCCAACAAGGTCAGCCACACGAGACGGGTCCATACATGGCAGACCCGCTCAAAGTAGTCGATAGCCATGGAGATTTGAACATGAGACATTCCCTAGCTACAAAGACCTTGAAAGCCTCAGTCTGATTCGATTTGTGTTTTAAATAATTTTTTTGTGTGCGTTGATTACGACGTAAACGATTTTTTTCTTGGTGCAGAACCTGAGCATGAACTTCATCAACAATGGCCACATCCACGACATGACGACAAAGGACAGCAAGAACTTCCACAATATAAGGATCATCGACTCCACGATCCAGACGGGCGACGACTGCATATCCATCGGGGACGACTCCATCGAGATTCACGTGCAGAACGTAAAGTGCGGGCCCGGGCATGGGATCAGCGTGGGCAGCCTCGCGAGGAACAAGGAGCGAAGGACGTGACGGGAATCTACGTGAAGAACGTCAGCTTCGTGGGCACCGACAACGGGGTCCGAGTCAAGACGTGGCCGTCAGCTCCAGCGACCGTCACCGTTTGCAAGCTCCATTTCGAGGACATCACCCTCAAGGACGTTAATTATCCCATTGTCCTCGACCAGGAGTACTGCCCCTGGGGTCTATGCAACAAAAACGTACTACGAATATTACGAGCCCATTAATATATAATTAAATTACCCCCGATTCTCAAATTAAAATCGTCCGTTGCATAAACCCTAATTAATTTTTTTGATTGATCGATTGAATTTTGTGTAATTATTCATTATTACAGTTGCCTTCGCTGATCAAGATCAAGGACGTGAAGCTCCGGAACATTAAGGGCACCGCGGCGACTCCATTGTCGGTGCAATTCAACTGCAGCAGCGCGAAGCCGTGCGAGAGCATTGAGGTGAGTGACATCGACATCACCTACAGCGGGAAAGACGGCAAGAACATCACCACCGTCTGCAAGAACGCAAAGCCTGTCGTCTCCGGCAAAGTCAACCCCCTCATGTGCAAGGAGACCAAATAAGCCTGCATGCTTATTTATTAGATGTGTTGCTCGCCCGGAGACGACGATGATTATCGTCCCTTTCTGCTCCCCGCCGGGAATAATTAATTTTTTTTTGTTCTGAGTAATAAATAGTAACGATCCTAATGAGGATCGTTTCAATGTATGTTTTTTGTTATCGGTCTTTTCTGTCCTTGACGGTGGGAAAAGGCCGGCCAATTCTTTGTTGTGGGATTATGCCGCGATTCAACGGCTTTTCCTAAGCATTTGATGATGAAATAAAAGTTATAGTGAGTTATAATTGAACTTGCATGCATGCAGCTCCAATCGCGTTATTCTAACATAATGATTTCATTCTTCTTTCTTTTGTGTGTCTGTTTTAACTAATGATTTGAAATTTCATCTTGCCATCCGAATATATGTATTAAAATAAAACTAAAAACCATAAACTGAAATAAATTAAAATTCATTACCTGGCCTCATCGTGCAACCAACAACCCACGCGATGAAGGAAAACATTGATGCCAAACAAGCGATGATTTTCATTTTCATTTTTCAAAATTAACCCATGAAATCTTCCTACAAGCTTTCACATCTCTCTTATTTTATGCTATATTTTCACCCAGGGCCGTATTTTGGCATGTGCATTATGGCCTATCGCACATGGCCACACAAGTTAACTTTTTAGTGCATGTTAGGATCCGGTCAGTACTGTGTAGTGTTTAGGGGGTGAATGGACACTACACTAGTTTTTTAAGTATTTGTAACTTAGTACCGGAAGGGTTCGGTACTGTGTATACTTTTCGATTCAGGTACTTAGTCAATCACCTAGCGACGCGGAAGACATCACTATTGAGTACCGAAATGTGTTGGTGTGAATGTGTGTTTGTTTATGTTTGATACCGAAATTGTTTATGGAAGTTCGGAGTGTTAATGAACTCCTATGTCTCCCCTTCTTCCCTCAGGAAGGCACCTTTAGAAGTATAATTTACTTACAGTACAACCTACACCTAAACTACAACAACTTTTTAAAGTCCGTTATTTACAAAGCATTTCGCTCGAATACTTGAACACTCAAGAACGTCAGAATTAATTAGATTTTTTCGTACAGACTCTCTTCGAAGTTCTTACAGAAAATTGTTGTTTTACGTCTTGAGGTTCTTCGGCTATTTATACTTCGCGCTCCAGAAGTAGCCGTTGTGATTTGAATGCCCGAGTCCGCTCTTGCAGCATTAACTTCTTTTCCTCTTTGGGGTACTGCTGCTCTCAGAGTTGACTCTGCGAATGGGTACCGCTTTTTCCACTTTGGGTAATCATTCTGCTTAGCTTCAGTACTCAGCGCAGCTTTGCATTCAATGCTCCAGTTTGCCTTCTACACCTTGCCCTTCATCAACAGGTGCCTCGTCATCACTCCGGTAATGGCTTGCCTCCAGCTAGTATCCGATTCTCAGTCGTGGTTCCGGTACCGGTGGATTCCGGTTCTTGCTCAATCACCCAAACTTCAGCATCCATCAATTTCCCCCTTTTTGGTGATTGACAAAACCTCCGTCGAGGCCCACTAGAGAGCTCTCCTTCTAGTTCTTCAGCCTCTCTTCTCTTTCTCCTTGGTAATCTTTGCAATCTCCTTTTGCGTGATCGCCTTAGCATAGGAGATTCTCTTGATATCGTGAAGTCTGACGACTTCACTCAATTGGTCCTGGGTGAGAGAAGCTGCAATGTCCCTTAGTCCGTGTGGATGGTAGATGCGCTCAAGCGGTCCTACTTGGGCTTCTACTCTTCCGTGTAGACGCACAGACGGGAGTTCTTGATCAGGTATTACAAGGGCGAGGACTTTGTTCCTTTCTTCAATTTTTTTCGTTAACCTCGCACCTTGGTAGAGTGGAGTAGCAAGCGTAGCACTGGTCCATGACCTTGTGTGTACTGGAAATAAAATAGGTATAATTGTCGTGGACTCGGGAACCGGAGCCGGTGCTTGCTCTGATGTCTGCTCTCTGGTGCCAGCCTTTGAGCTTCCAATACCACGCTTTCCTCTTCCTCCCCCTCTTTTGGAAATTACTGTTCCGGTTTTGCCCTGAGCTGCAAGATGTTCGACGACGGCAGCGAGCTGTACGGAGAGGACTTTGATCTCATCCCTCACCCTCTCCCTCTCCCGGACTTCAGTGAGGCCAACCCGCAATTCCTCTTGGCTGGCAGCGATCATATCCACCTTCTGCAGTACTTCTTTGGTGGTCTTGGTGGATTCGCGGAGCTTTCGCATGATTTTGCTGAGCTACCGATCGGTGCGCCTGACGTAGATAATCCTGTGTGAGCTATGCTTACGAATCCCTGGGTGCAGGCGGGTTGTTGAGGGAGTGGACGCAAGTGGGTGCAGAATCGGGGTCAAAACTCGCTATAAGTTATGAGCATCTAGCGACAGTGTGGACTCAGCAGCGTGTGGGAATACCGAAATACCGGCCTCCTGTGCTCTATGCGCTTCTTCATGAACTGTTGGCATCTCTGGATCAGGATCCACATCTTCTCGACAACTGAGAAGAAGAGACGCTGATGTCGACGGATGCGACGATGACATTGGGGCTGAGCCTCTACAGCAGCCGGAGGCAGACTTTGCTCTTGTGAAGCCTCATGAGCCCGTGATGAAGTGCTTTCCATGGCCTCTTGCATAACCAGAGCAGGCTGTTCTGCTTCATAGGCCGAGCCGGGGAAAACCGATGTGGTTTCCCTTGGGAACACGGGAACCGGAGTGGGGGCCCTCTAAGTTGATGAGGGAAGATGATTTTGAGGACTTCCAGCTGGCGTCTGAGAGGTCCCGACTCTGCCGGTTCCATAGGTGCTGAGGGTCACAGAGCTGAGCGATCCCCGCATACGCAGCTCTGCACGAATGACCCCCACACGTGACTTTGAGCCAGCTTCCGCCCAAAGCCTCTTTAATATCTTTGTCTCTCAACGTGCTTCCTTGTGGTTAGGGTTGAAAGTTGCTTCCCGTTGGTGAAGCAGTTGAGTGAGCTCGTGCAGTCGGGTGTGCACCTCAGGCAGTTCGCGCCCTTGGATTAGAGACAGAGGCGACTCTAACCCAAGTCGCTCCAGCAGCTGGTGCTCAATGGCCATCGCGCCGCCAGCAGTGCACTTGGAGATGTTGGTCAGAGCCATTCCTAGCTGCACACTCCACCATTCTTCAAACTCTTGAAGTGCTAGGTCTAGAGCTTTTTGGATGTGTGCTTCAACGGCGCTCAGGGCGGTGGTGAGGGCTGGAACGTGATATTTTGCCCTTCCACTTGCGCGTTTTTTCTGCTTGGATGGCGTCGCAGTGGGTTTCCTGATGACGATGCCCAGGATAGCTGTGCGGGAAACCACCTCAGGTCAGCCCTCAACCACCTTTGTTTGTACTGGGACCACGTCGGGGGCGGCAACTTCATATGTACCCCCTCTTGGAACCGCCAGAGTAGATTTACTCTGGAAACCTGTCCGATTTCTTTCCTCATGCTCTCTCTGGTTCTGTGTGCAGGGATGCGCTCTGATAAACGTATTTTTGTACGTTTCTCTATATACTAATTGAATTGTTTTCGAGCATATTAGAGTCGTTTTAGATGATTTTTGGTGCTTTTATAAGTGTTTATACTTTTGTAGGACTTTAAGACGACTACCGGGACGAACCAAACGAAATTAAGGCAAAAAGGAGAAGAAATCCAAGACCCATGTCCGTGGGAATCATGAAGCTGGTCGTGGGTGCTCAAAGCTACGTTCTGCCCCAAAAAACAGGGCTATCCCACACCTGTGGGACAGTAGAAAGGTTTCCGGGGGTATGTGACCCACGGTTGTGGAGAAAAGCCAAGTTAGCCGTGGGAAATGGCAAAAAAACAGGCAGAAGGTTCCTCATTTACCCCACACTAGTGGGAATCTTCTTGGTGGCCGTGGGAACACGCTGTAAATGGGCAGAATGCTTTCTCGTCGAGTTCTCGGCCATGGGATCTGCATAAGTGGCCGTGAGAATACCGAGTATCCACATTTGATAACATTGAAGAACCTTCATGTGTATCCACAAGAACCCTAGGTACTACCTGGGTTGTTTCTCTGAAAATTGTTGTTTGATTTAAGTTTTTGAAATTTATACTGAGTACCGGAGTTCCTCTAAAACTGGTTTCAATACCCAATATGTTTCTGGTGGGATTTTCTATTGATTCTTTCGTCATGAGTTCTAGGCACTTGCCTTTTACTCATGGACTCCCACCTATGTCTATATTGTGGAGTCGTTTGTGCAGAGTTCTGAGGTATAGATTTATAGCCTAGTCCATATCTGCTTTTTACCTCAGTAGGTGGATACCGAAATTTAGCCTTCTCCACTGGTTCTGAAGAGTTCACGAACTTAACAAATTTAGTAGTCGTGGGAATGGAATTCGGTGGCTCTGAGCTATATATCCCAGGCCCTTCCTGTCGCTATGATTCTTTGATAGGCTTTGCAGAGTCTCAAGTTTCCTCGATGACTCTGACAAAGATTAAGACATTTTGTGGAAGTCTAGAAACTTGGGTCTTATCTTTGTAGAGCTCTCTCTGAGAGATTCATTTTCAGCTCTCAGAGAGATCACCTCACCCTTAGCTTTTGTGAGTTCTTCATTTTTAGTACCAGTGGTTATTATTTCCGGTTCCGATACTGCTTTCTTGAAAGTAGCGAGTTTCTGGTACTCCTTAGTCATCTCATGTAAAACTTGTACCAGATCCTCACGGGTGAATTCAGGTTGAGAGAAATCAAATACCTCACATTCGTTAATGTCTGCCATCATGCACTCGACGTTATCATCGCTCGATTCCACCTATGACTCTGAATAGTCAGAGTCCGTCTCTGCCCATTTTTTGTTGTCCTCTGCTACGAGGGCGTTAGGCTTTATGCGGAATCTTTTCTTGCTTTCCTCCTTGCCCTTGTCATTTCTGGGCTTCTTATAGTCGACAATGAAGTGGCCTTTCCTGCCACAGTTAAAGCAAGCATTTTTATTTGATTCATCTTTAGTATTTTTCTTACCCGATTGCGGCGAGTAAGTCGGCTGATTTCGCTTCATGAAACGCCCGAATTTCTTGATGAAGAGTGTCATCGTCTCTTCACTCATGTCCTCTGCGGACTTTGAAGTGCTTTCAGCTGCCGCCAGAGCCTTCACTGGTGGTACCGGCGTAGCTGCTTCCGTTCGAGTTTGTAACTCGAATTCGTAGGCCTTCAGGTCGGCGAAAAGATCGTGCAACTGTAACTTGCTTAGATCTTTAACCTCCCTCATGGTCATCATTTTTACATCCCATTCTCTAGGGAGCTCCTTCATGACCTTTATGGCCATGTCTCTGTTTTCGATTGTCCTGTTGAGGGGGGAGGGTGAATGAACACTACACGATTTTTCTAAGTATTTTTAACTTAGTACCGGTACTGTGTATACTTTTCGATTCAAGTACTTAGTCAATCACTTAGCGACGCGGAAGATATAACTATTGAGTACCGAAATGTGTTGGTGTGAATGTGTGTTTGTTTGTGTTTGACACCGAAATTGTTTATGGAAGTTCGGAGTGTTAATGAACTCATACGTCTCGCCTTCTTCCCTCAGGAATGCACCCTTTAAAAGTATGGTTTACTTACAGTACAACCTACACCTTCTAAACTACAACAATGTTTTAAAGTCCGTTGTTTACAAAGAATATCGCTTGAATACTTGAACAATCAAGAACGTAAGAACTATTAAGACTTTTCGTACAGGCTCTCTTCAAAGTTCTTACAGAAAATTGTTGTTTTACGTCTTGAGGTTCTTCGGCTATTTATACTTCGTGCTCGAGAAGTAGCCGTTGTGATTTGAATGTCCGAGCCCGCTCTTGCAGCATTAACTTCTTTTCCTCTTTTGGGTACTGCTGCTCTTAGAGTTGACTTTTCGTCTGGGTATCGCTTTTGCCACTTTGGGTAATCATTCTGCTCAGCTTCAGTACTCAGCGCATCTTTGCATTCCATGCTCCAGTTTGCCTTCATCAACAAGTGCCTCTTCATCACTCCGTTACTGGCTTGCCTCCAGCTAGTATCCGGTTCTCAGTCGTGGTTTCGGTACCAGTGGATTCCGGTTCTTGCTCAATCACCAAAACTTTAACATCCATCAGTGCACGAGGGCTTCACTTTCATAATCGACCTTTATATTTGAGGGCCTCACACCGATACAAGGATGGGGCCCTGCCCTAAATCCTAAATTGAAAAGGCGGCTATGTTTTCACCATCACGGAAAATCATCTATTTTTATTAGTATTTGATCAGTTTTTAATTTGCAACTCTTGAGTGACGTGCAACTCTTGGCTATTGCATTTCTTTTCGACGGGCATGATGCCATGGCCGTAGTCCCTATATTCAATTTAGTTCAATTTATATGAAATCCTTATACGCATTTGGTCTGTCTCAAATCCACATAGAAAGTGCTCTAAATCGTACAATCTCTAACTTCTAACGAGACTAAGCTGACTCATATGTCACATCCCAAGTCCACACATACACTGATCTCAATGAATCAATCATCCATTGGACAATATTCACCTTCCAGTGGGACTCATATGGCACGTGTCCCGCCTCATCAACATAGTCATCGACAAATTAATCAAATCAAATAGCACCATATTCTTATCGTATTCAGTTATCGAATCGAATATTCAAATATTTTCTTTTGTAATTTTTCCATAAAATCTATTTAATAAATCATTATATAAGTAATAACATATCTAAATATATAAAATTGTAATATATTATGTTTAGTATGAAATATTTATATATATATATATATATTGTCGCAAATCGTGGACTTAGGTAATTTTTTCGAATTAACAAGCCCCGTGCCTTTAGCGATCGACTCGTACCAACAAAGTCCTCACGCCCTCGAGTGCTTTGCTAACACGATAAGCATCACCAAATCCATGCCTTGTTCTAAAGCGGAAACAAACAAGACAAAGATATAAAAGAATGGACTGTCGGGTTCGCCTACCCGACTTGTCGTGATCTTTATTAAGCTCAAAGATATACACGATATAGGAGAACACTCAAACCCGCTGAACCAGACATGCTTCGGTCTAACTTTCACTCACACGAAAACTAGAGACAAGAACATGACTTGCTACCTATCCCAACCCACGCGGTTATCTCCTAAGTCCACTTCGGGATCTTAATCACTCGCTCGCTCAACCTCTCTCGTGAAACCATCTCGGGACCCCTATTTGATCTTTGTATGTTGAGAACGTTCGAACCCTCGATGCCCTCGAGAACTCTACTTGCAAGGACGTGCTTTCGCTCTCCGAAAGTGCTCGAAAGGTGCTATGATTTTTGCCCTCTTTTGCAACTCAAAAGGGCTCTATTTATAGACATTGGGCTCGCGTTTGAATGGCTAAAAGATCCCCCCAAAGTCTCAATAAACTCGTTTGAAGAGGTCTTTGTTTGACTTGGCGTATCTGGACTCGTTCTCCCCAAAATAGAACCGAAGTAGTTTTTTTTGTCCGAAAATGGCTGATCCCATTGCGTCTACTAATTTAGTGGTATATGAGATCGAGAAATGGACTTGGGAGGAAGACATGCTGTTCGAGAATTATCTGGTGGAATTCCCCGAAGACGTCCCCGATCGATGGGAGAAAGTCGCCAGGGTTTTAGTGACGAAGTCAGCTGAAGAAGTCGCGGTTCACTATCGCGTTTTGATGGATGACACGGCGTTGATCGAAGCTGGGTTGATTAAGCCTCCCGAGTACCACGAAGGCGACGACTCTGGATCTTCTGAGAACAAGCAAAACGGGTCGATGCAGAGGAAAACTGGGAAGCCATGGACCGAGGAAAAACACAGTTGAATGCACTTCTCTTTTTTTCATGTGATTTCCTTTCCCTATTTCTATCATCTATTTGTTTTACTATCTTCTGAGATTTCAATTGTTGGGATTTCTTTGGTTGTGATGCATAGATAAAAAAAAAGGCTAAATTAGGGTTCAGGTTCACATAACCTTGTTTCCTTATAATTCAGATCCCAACATGTTTTAAAATATAGAGGACCCATTTTATTCTTTCATCAGAGATAAGGATCAATTTGCGATGAAATGTCTTATATACCCTTATTACTTCAGAAATTACTTCTTTTGTTAATTACCCTTCAAATACACGAATATTACGGGAACATACCATCGTCATTCTCATGCGATCGATCTTACATCCAGATCTTCACGTTAATGTTTAAATAAGGAGAATTCGATCTGAATTTGCATATGAGTCTTAGAAATCGAGGAAAACCATGAGATTAATTTTCGACGACGTAAGATCTAAGCTTCGTAAGGAATTTTTTCTTTAAATCATGTAGAAAATTGAAATGGGGGAAATCTCGATTTTAATGGCCGAATATGTTGGATTCGACTCAATTTGATCATGGGTCTTAGTAATCGAAGTGTATTGTTGATGTTAATCATGGTATAACGAAAAATTTTGATGGGACATAAGATTGAGCCGTTTGCTAATTAAAAACGTTTAGTGGGTAACACTTCTTGCTTTCTGGGTAACAGTTCATGCAACAAAAATACCACATGCCTTGTAGTTTATAACAGATGTTGCCGCAAAACGAACACATAAGTAGAAAAAAATAACGACTCGTCACCAGTAAATAGCACATGTTGTACACAAGTAAAGGCAAAGAGAGATATATCGAAAACCGGCGGCAACACCCAAAAAACACTGAAACCGCTCGAATCTCTGACACAAGTGACACGATAAGGTGCGTCAATTTCTCATGTAATCAACGAAAAAATATGAAGCTTATCGTGGAATATTGCGTTAAATACAATTCAAAAATCTCATTGAAAAACGGGTGAAATCTCGAGTTTAATGGCCAAATAAGGTGGATTCGACTCAATTTGATCATGAGTCTTTGTAATCGAAGAAGATTATTAATGTTAATCATAGAATATTGAAGAATTTTGATGAGACCTAAGATTGAAACGTTTATTAATTATAAAGCTGGTTGGTAACACTTCATTTATTCTGAGTAACAGTTCATGCGTTCTTGTAACATTTCCTAGATAACAAGCAAGAGGCTAAGAGGAATAGACAAAAAACAACCGACGACACCCAAAAATCAATGAAACTGTTGGGATCTCCGAATTTAGTGAACGAATAAAGTTAAATCGACCTACATCTATCATGGGTCTTCATTATCAACGAAAATTTTTAAATTTAATAATGAAATAATGCTTCAAACCAATTCGAAAATCTCGGGGTGAAACCTCAACTTTAATGGTCGAAAATCTTGAAATCAACTCAATTTGATCACAAGTCTTAATAATGTAAGGAAATTATTGATGTTAATCATGGAATAATGTGAAAATTCGTTTTCCCCAAAATTAAAATATTTGCGAGCGTAATAACACTTTATGCCCTGATTATAACACATACACAGAAAGAAAATGCTTCATTAAGAATGTTCTAGAAGGTTCCAGATTTTCAGAGAATATTAACAGGATAATGCCCGATATTACCACATTGCCTTCAAATAATATGAAGAGACATTAGAATTGTGCTTTGTTATTTTGTTATCCTTGTCATTAGGGGCGTAATTAGTAGTTTTGATAGTGTAGGACCAAATAGTAAATATACCATGTAAATAGGTATAAATACAATGTACACTATCAAATACATGTTGATTTTCAGAAAAAACACAAGCATTGAATTCATATTCTAAGAGAGAGAAAAGCAATCGAGAAACACTCTCTCTCAAGATCATCAAAGAAGATATTCGATCGAAAGGTATTTTGTAAGATTTATCATTCGAATATCTAGAATTCGTGCTTAGATCGATCAGTAGTTGATATAAGAGGACCTAACAACTGGTATCAGAGCCGATCGTGATCGTTTTTGGATTGAATTCGCGATTGTAAGATCAAAATAATTTTCCAAATTTTTCGATCGAAAAACTCACGTGAAATAGATTTTGATCAATGTGCTTAATGTTTGCGAATTTTGTTGATGATCTTGCTGATTAAGTGATAGATTATATGTTAGGAATGATTTACGTACTGATTTTCAATCGCTTAGAACGTCATATTAATTCAGATTTTCGATTTAGATCGATATTTGCGTTTGCGATTAAGTTTTGATTCCGATTTAATTTTCTTAATATTAGATATATTTTGCTGTAAAACTGATTAATCTTGTGTTTGTTCATATTAAGAACTAAGAAACGAGTGATTATCCAGAATTTCAGCACCTAACTTGAACATCTCGGTTGAATCTAGAATTTTCACTGTTACATTGAACTTTGCAGTTCTTCGATCGGTTTTTCGATCGAAAAAGTTGGCTCGGAAATTATTTTTTGAATAAGTTTGCAGCCGAGAAATATTTCAATGACAAACACTGTTCTCGTGTGTTTTACTCATATATAAGACTCGAAAAACCATTATTTTTTATAATTAGTTTTTTGATTCATATATAAATATCTATTTCGAGCGTAATAAAGCGTAGTTGTTTTCGACGGATACTGTTTTCGCTAAATAAATATCTAATTTTGACTCGAAAAACTTGTAACAGTAAAACAAGTATTTCGATCTCAAAATTTTCGATCATTTAAATTTTCGAGTCAAATTTAGCGAAAACATATTTTGATCGAATACTTCAAACTCGAAAAACTTTTTGTGAACAATTTGAGTCAAACTTCACGAAAAGTTTTCGATCACTCTTAGTTTTTCGATTACAAATTTTTTCGATAAAAGTTTTTGAGATCAACAATTATTCGACAAACTATTTTTCGACAGGATATTTACTGAACAAAACTCTTACGTTCGAAACATAATTTTCGATAAATACAACGAAAAACTTATACAATCGATAATCGTTTTCGATTATAGGTTCGAAATTTTTTTTAATCGAAAACTTTATTGCTCGAAAAATTTTTCGATTACTTTTCAAACAAACCCACATTTTACACTATTTGGAAATCAAAATATGAAAATTTCAAAACTTACGAAAAATATTTGTCTCCGAATTATCTTCTACAATACTCAAAATTTTTGATCTTAAATTCAAAATTCTTTAGCAAAATTTTGAAGTATCAGTTTTAATATCAAATATATTTCGAAATCAAAACAATTTCTCTCTAACAACCGAAAAATCCTTGTTCTGAAGACGAAAATCTTGCTTTAATGGCGTACCTTGACGACACATCAAACGATAATTCAACAAGGAGGTCAGATGATGAAGAAAAAGCATCCACATCATCACAAGAGGTAACGATGCCTAACTCTACATTATTAAACATGTTAGAATCTTTACAAATAAAGTATACTTACATGAAAAATGAGCGGAAAAGTACAAAAGAATTAGAGGAGAGACTAGCCCTTAGTGAAAATAGTTTCCAAAAGCAATTAGATAGAACCATTCACTTAGAAATCATCTTATCTAATGCTAAGGAAACCATAACTAGTCTTGAATATGGGATAGCTACCTCTGAGATAAAAATAAATGCCCTTAGTAAAACTCTTAACGATTGTCAGAGAGATTTAGAAATTTCAAGAAATAATTTTAAGGAAATCTCTAACGAACGTAAGAAGCTTTACTCTAGGATTAAAACTATAGACGATCTTCTAACGAAAAGGGGGCAAACGGATCAGACTATATTTCTAAATCAACCTCATGATATAGAATTTTATAATCCTAAAGAAGGCTTAGGTTTTAACAATCCCTGTAACTTAAAAAATGTCAATGTCAAACAATTATATGATATCAAGTATATGGGGTTAGGATTAACTTCTCTAATGGCCTTTATTAACTCTTCTGAAATAAATGTCTTAGAAGAATCTAAACGAAAAGTCACAAATAGTACTGACATCCCCTTTCACTACACCGATTTGAATAATAGTTACAAGACACGGGAAATCAACCTTTATAGTGACTATAATTCATTATATCCGTTAGAAGATTTTCCTAAAGTTAAGGAAGAAAATAATGATCATTTTCAAAATTCTACTTTCTGTTATATCATTGCTATTATAAAGAAAATAGCTGATTTAAACGATTCCTTAGAAATAGAAAGAAAGAATTTCAAAGCTGAAAAGAATGAGGTTTTTGTTTGAGATTTCTAATCTAAAAAATTCCTCAACTTTAAAATCTTGTCCTGATTTTACTTTTAAAGAAAAATCATTAAATAAGGACACGATTAAATCTCAGAATCCACCTCCCATTATTTTTCAAAATATTTTAAAAGAAGATAAAACTTCTTTAAAAAGCATAAAGGGAGGAAAAGAGTCCGTAAACGCTTCAAAAAAGGAAAAAGATTTTTTCTAACTCTTTCTACTCCATCCACAGGTAGAGTAGAAAAAGAGGTGAAACATGCTAACGAAAGAGTGCCTAGAATAGAATTTCAGAAGAAAAATGATAGAAATGTCTTATTCTCAAAATTTTCTTCTGTATCAAAAACTATGGACACTCGTAAGAAGACAGCCGTTTCTAACTTTAATGTTGTGGCTTCCACTTATGTGTTCAAGCCTATTAATTTTAAAAGCACAAATTTTGAAATCGTCTCTTCTTCTAAAAACTTAAACCATCATTCTAAGACAAATGCAAATCTTAAATCTCGTAGGAAACAAGATCCGGCTATAAAGAAAGCTTATAGCTCTATACATTCTTGTCCTCATTTAAGGTATCCGGTCAAAGTACACTCAGCCAAACACCTTAAGAGACTAGCTCTTCGATACTCAAAATCTTCGATCATAAATTCAAGATTCTTGAGCAAAAATTTGAAGTATTAATTCTTATATCAAATATTTTTCGAAATCAAAACAATTTCTCTTTAACAACTGAAAAATAGGTTCGGAAAGGAAATTGATTAAAGTACGAATCAAACATTACTAACGAAGTTTGTCACTTGTGAAGCACTTTTACCATTTCGATTCAAAATTTTCACGAAGATCCTACCAATCAACTAAAAAGGGATGGTTACTCACTCGGAGAAGACGTCTGATAGGTCCAAATATATCCAACACGACTATCGGTGAAGAATTCGATATAAAATGTAAAACTTACGAAGAACACGTTTGAATTTGGCACGGAAGTTTGAGAGCGTTCTTCACGTTGTAAAGCTCGGTTTTCTATTAAAATGAATTCTTAACCATAATACATCACATTAGGGTTCTTTATATACCAAACAAGTTTGGTATATTTACTAAGTAGTACTAATCTATGGCTTAATTACAATTAAGCCCAAACTACTACTTATACTACAAGACTAAGATAACATATACATTTGAACACAATTAAAATGTCCTAACAATCTCCCCCTTTTTGTTCAATCTTCGCTTGAGCGTAGGTTATCTTGTCTTGTTTTGAAAAGATTCCTCGAGTTCTAACAATCTCCTCTTTACGAGATATTTGTATAATCTCTTCCTTTATCTTGTCTTGTGATCTCTTTCTTCTTTGGAGATCTTCAAGATCACCTTATCTCGTAATACTCTTCTCGGCACCGTATCTTTCTTTTAATTTTCTTTTAAAGTTCGTCTCCAAGTGTCGGAAGTTGTGTGAAGTTGCTTGCCGGATTTTTGGAAAATTTTCTCTATTGTGTTCCATCTCTCCCTTTGATAGCAACGAAACTCCCCCTATTTTAATTCAACCTTGTGTTGGGATCGGGGAATGTGATTTGAAATTTGGAGAGATACACGAGCGGCAACTTCGGTCATTGAAACTCGTGGTGTTTGCTTGATTCGACGACGGTTAAGATTTTAGTATTTCCGATCAATCTTACACTTTCGTTGTTGTATTGCTCCCATTTCTTTAGTACTACTCCCCCTTATGATGATCGAGTGGGGAGATCGTCATGGCGATGTATCAAAATGGGGCATCGTCGTTTGGCAAGAAGATTGTATCGTCGTGACAAGGAGATGGAGTTTGTAGACTTCGTAGGAAATCAAATTCGGTAATAACCCGTCGGAGCCACGAAGGCGTTCCGCCGATATGAAACCGGGGCCACATAGGCTTCCCGTTGACATTGTTCTAGGAGTGTTGCTCGTAGAAGATTGCCTAATACCGTTGTTGATTTGATGTTGCAACGGTAGGACTTCCTTTCGATTATCGAAGCATGTCTGAGAATAACATGTCTACAAAAGTTCTAACTTGATCACAAAGACCAAGTATAGAAAAAGTGTATGTGTCCTAGAAATTATAAAACTTTAGGAAGTGAGGACACACTAGACATGATGTGATCAATAAAAGCGTGGTATGGGGCGGATTACTACTTAGTTCAATATCTCCCACTTCCGAGTGAAGTGGTGATAGTAGACGTGGCTCCCCGTGAGAAAATGAAACATCGGTCTTTTTGGAGACGATGAGTGGGTAAGGGTCGGATGTGCACGCGCCGTTGGACCAAATGCGGCGTCTTCTACCCGGGTGCTAATAAAATTAGCACCTGTATTCGGGTTAGTCCGAATATTTGTGAGATAAGGGATTTATGTACCTTCAAAAATTTCCAAGTCATCATCGA
Organism: Linderniella brevidens; assembly: GCA_004919715.1. Taxonomy (NCBI): domain Eukaryota; kingdom Viridiplantae; phylum Streptophyta; class Magnoliopsida; order Lamiales; family Linderniaceae; genus Linderniella; species Linderniella brevidens. The sequence goes on along the minus strand of SWDC01000150.1, from coordinate 1,974,434 downwards.
AGTCATCTTGCTTGTTGTTCGCATGATGTCGGATAGGTGGTAGGTCGGATCGTCTCAAGTGCTCGGACGCATTCCGGGGTTAGGATCAAGTCGGTTTAGACTGAACCATGGGAACTAGAAATCCATGTTTTCGGGATACGAGATGGGTGCTGCTCTATTTTAATCAGCAAGCCGGAGCCGGTCGTGAAAATGAGCATTTTGATCGTCATGAAGATTGTCACCTTTGCCTTTTTGGAAATATTTGTCCGTTGTAAGCCCGAGATTCTTCCTTGAAGTCCGTCGAAAGTTGTCGGAGGAAATATTCATGAAACTTAATGAAGATGAGAGGAGATTTTCTTTTACCTTTTTTTTAAGTATATATGTAATATGTATTAGTATATGATATATATATATATATATATATATATATATATATATATATATATATATATGCGTGTGTGTGCGTGGTTTGCGGGTGAAAGGTTGTCGGGTCAGAGTCGAGAAGTGGAGCTATCGAGAGAATATTTTTCGGATGAGGTGTATCGAAAAATATTTTCGAATGAGGTGTATCGAAAAATATTGTCAAATAAAGTGTATCGAAAAAAAATTTCGAGTGAAGTGTATCGAAAAATATTTTCGAATGAGGTGTATCGAAAAATATTTTCGAATCAGGTGTATTGAAAAAAATATTTGGATGAGGTGTATCGAAAAATATTTCGAGTGAAGTGTGTCGAAAAATATTTTCGAATGAGGTGTATCGAAAAATATTTTCGAATAAAGAGTATCGAAAAAATTTTCGAGTAAAGTGTATCGAAAAATATTTTCGAATGAGGTGTATCGAGAAGAAAAATTTCGGCTGAGGTTTGCCATAAAATTTCTCGATATAGTGGAGTAAATTTCTCGATAAAAAATTTCACGATAACGTTCCATGAGAAAAATTCACATTACGTCTCGAGAAAGTTTGTCGTCAAAAAAATGTGTTGAGAAAGTCTTGCGAGAAAATTTCTCGAGAAAGAGTAGAAAATTTATCGGTAAACTTTGTCGCTAGAATTTTCAAAAATTCAGTATTTGAAAACTATATCTATATTTTTATTTCTCCCTCTCAGATAATACTTCCAAAAATAAAGTTTCTCCCCTAGAAAGTTGCGTAGTAAGATTGAACAATATTACAAATATCTTTCTCTTAATTCATTCGTTTAAAGTTTTAACTCCCCCTCAAAAATTAAAATTGTTGCTCCCTCTTGAAAGAAATAAGAGGCGTTCCTCTTTAAAATAAAAGAGTAGATCCCCTTCAAATTAAACTCATTTAAAAATATTATATTGAAGAAATAAATGGTATTTATCATTTCCGTGTGTAATATGCATTTAGAATTTAAAATCTCTTAATGTTTTGAAAATGCATGTACCTTGTTGAAGTGTAGTTGTAGTAGCTCACGCCTCTTCCCTTTATCATGTATATGGAGCCACTACATAAAATACCATACATGAGGGAATCTGCAAAATATTATTGGGACTTTGGTACCCATTGTAAAGTGGGTCCTCCCTTAGTAGCAGAAAACGGGTTAAGCATAGATGGAGTCAAATTTAATTGCGGTCCTAAATCATCCATTAATGTATGTTTAGGTACCCAAATTTGTGTCGGATTTCCTAACTTAATAGTAGACACATGAACCCTTGTAGGAGTGATTTGACATGGAAAAGAAATTTCAGTTTTGGTGAAAGTGTGTTTCGGAGAAGATTTAAATACTTTCTCCAAAGCCAGTCGCATAAGATGTTTATTAGAATGAACTTGGCCTGGATACTTCATGTAGGGATACGAGCATATAGAATTACAAGCATCACTAGCATATAAGTCGTGTATCCTACGTTGAGAATTCAGACAATTCACACTAGAATGATGAGAAGAATTAGAAAAATTATTACCAAGTGTAGGCTTCTTAAATGGAGAATTATTAAAATCATTTGAAGCACATGATGAAGTTTGTTTGCTAGAACATGGAGCCTTTTCGTGAAAAATTTTCTTTGTAGAAATAGGAGAGGAAAATTTTTGTTCTTATAATTTCCGTTCCATAAATTTGGAAAATAATGTAGATTTTCCCTTCTCCTTCCTAATTTGTATTTGTTCCTTAGCAATTTGAAGTTCTTGGCTTTTACTTTGAATTTCAATTTCGGTCAAAATTGACGTAGAACTATTAGTAAAAGTCTTCTCGAGTTTAGGAACAAAAACTTCCGTTTGTGTTGCTTTATCCTGTTTAAGAGAAGATTTTTCTTTAGAAATATCGTTTAAAACATGTAAAGGAGAGGAATTTTTGAAATTTGACGTCTCCAATAAAAGCGAATACTTTTCAGCTTCAAAATTCTTTCTTTCCAATTCTAAGGAGGAGTTTAAATCAGCTATTTTCTTAACAATAGCAGGAATATAACAGAAAGTAGAATTTTTAGAATGATCAAAATTTTCTTCCTCAACTTTAGGAAGATTTTCTAAAGAATATAATGAATTATAGTCACTAGACAAGTTTATTTCCCGTGTCTTGTAACTTATGTTCAATTCAGTGTATTCAAAGAGAATTTCAGTCCTAGCTGCGGCCTTTCGTTTGGATTCTTCTAAGGCATTTATTTTGGAAGAGTTAGTAAAAGTCATTAAAGAAGTAAATCCTAAACCCATGTACTTGATCATATAATTGTTTTACGTTAATCTTTTTCAAGTTACAAGGAATAGTAAAGCCTAAACCTTCAACAGGATTATGAAATTCCATCTCATGTAAATGAGGGAAATTTTTGCGATTTGATATCTCCTCTAAAAGCTTTTTCTTTTCCGCTCGGAAACCTACTCTTTATAATTCCAGAGTTGCGTTTAATTCTGTTATTTTATGAATAACCTCCGGAATTTCCCAACAAGATGTAGGTTTATCAGAATGTAAAATATTTCCCCAATTGGAGCTAAGGCTTTAGAGGAACTTTCGTCTGTTTGACCCTTTTCAGCAAGATTGTATTCAAAATTTTTAATTTTAGAGTACAATTTTCCGCGTTCCTCAATTAATTCATCACAAAGGAGTGACTTATTACTACACGCTGCTTCACTATTTTTAAGACGCGTGGTAAGTTCCTTATTTTTAGTTTCTAACTCCATAACTGTTTTCTCTAATTTTTCAAATAAACTAGAGTCAGAAGGACTAACCTTGAGATTAGTCAGTTGAAGACTTCATTCGCAGATAACGTGCTCTCTGAAGAGCATCAATTACGTCTTGGTTGTGTTCCATAGAGTAGGTATCCGTATTTTTGTTAGGTTGGATATTTGATCGTTGACGCGTTATGTGGATTTGAGAGATTTTATTTTTAATAAAAGTTTCGAAGAATAGAGTAGGTATTGAAAAGTTTTAGGATAAAATGTAGATATCGAAAACTTTTGGACCGAAAAGTATAGTTTTAAAAAGTTTGGAGTCGAAAAGTTTAAGTATCGAAAATTTTGTGTGTACTAAAAACTTTTGATAGTGAGAGTGTAAGTATCGAAAACTTTTTATTCTCTAATATCGGAAAAAATTTGATTTTAAAATTTTAGTTCCGAAAAGTTTTGGTAAGGAAAAAAATATATCTAAAAGTATCGAAAATTTTAGGTGTCTACTGAAAAGTTTTAAATTGGTGTTCAATACTTCGAAAATATACCAAAACATTTTCTATAATGTGCCGTAAAATATTTAATAAGGTTAAAAACATAATTTTATTTTTTTTGGAATTTTTTTTGAAATTGAAACCTTTTGGATCAAAATATTAAAGTTTGAAAAATTTGGGTCAAGAGGTTAAGTATCGAAAAATATGTGTACCGAGAAACTTTATTTTGCAATAAGAGATTATCGATAGCACCTTTGCAAAAACTAAGTTTTCTCGGGTTGATCAAGTTTTTCGTGTTGACTAACTTTTCTCGGTAAAATTTCTTCGAAAAAAATTTAAAATTGGCTTTATAAAATTCCGTATCGAAAATTTTTGGTGTATTCATGAAATATAGTGAAGTTTCGAAAAGTTTTGGTAGTTACAAAAATGTTTTATATTGATTTTGAAAACTTAAAAAAATACCAAAATTTTCTTATAATTTGCCGATAAAATTTTTCGATAAAACACTGTTTTTCGAGAAAATGTCTGTGTCGAAAAAGAATAAATTCTCGATAGTTGGTTCCAAAATATTATCGGTAGACTTATCCGCGAAAGAAAGAGAAAAAAATAATTATCGCGAAACTTTTTCGTCGAAATTTTTTTTTTCAATTAACGAAAAACTATTTTTTTTCGTTGAAAAAAAAAATTCGATTAACTTTTTTTTTTCCTTCGAAAAAAAAATATTCGACTAACTTTTTCTTTCGAAAAAATTTCGATTAACTTTTTCGTTCGAAATTAAGAACACACATAGTTTTCGATCCGAAACACATAATTAATCAAATTTAGCTTGGATTATGGATCGAAACATGTAGAAAACACTCAATCAAAGCAGAAAACAGCAAAATATGTCGAATATTTGAGAAATCGGATGAATTTCACGAAGAACATACACAGAGGAATTTCGACCGATTTTCAAAATTCACGAAATCTGGTGGTTCGATCGATCAAAATTCAGCCCATACATGTTTAAAACACTCGATCGAAGCCTAAAAACAGCAAATCAATGCAAAATTTGAAAATCAAACCGAATCCGATGATGAACGATGCGTGAATTTAAAAAAATAATTAACCGAAAATTTCAGAGGTTCATCTCAAATCTGAACACGTTTTGTTCTGATACCAATTGATAGGTCCAAATATATCCAACACGATTATGTTCGGTGAAGAATTCGATAGAAAATGTAAAACTAACGATGAATACGTTTGAATTTGACGCGGAAGTTTGAGAGCGTTCTTCACGTTGTAAAGCTCGGTTTTCTATTAAAATGAATTATTAACCCTAATACATCCCACTAGGGTTCTTTATATACCAAACAAGTTTGTTATATTTACTAAGTAGTCCTAATCTACGGCTTAATTACAATTAAGCCCAAACTACTACTTATACTACAAGACTAAGATAACATATACATTTGAACACAATTAAAATGTCCTAACAATCTCCCCCTTTGTTTTCAATCTTCGCTTGAGCGTATGTTATCTTGTCTTGTTTTGAAAAGATTCCTCGAGTCTTAACAATCTCCTCTTTGCGAGATTATTTGTATAATCTCTTCCTTTATCTTGTCCTGTGATCTCTTTCTTCTTTGGAGATCTTCAACATCACCTTATCTTGTAATACTCTTCTCGGCACTGTATCTTTCTTCTAATTATCTTTTAAAGTTCGTCTCAAAGTGTCGGAAGGTGTGTGAAGTTGCTTGCCGGATTTTTGGAAAATTTTCTCTTTTGTGTTCCATCTCTCCCTTTGATAGCAACGAAACTTCCCCTATTTTAATTCAACCTTGTGTTGGGATCGGGGAATGTGATTTGAAATTTGGAGAGATACACGAGCGGCAACTTCGGTCATTGAAACTCGTGGTGTTTGCTTGATTCGACGACGCTTAAGATTTTAGTATTTCCGATCAATCGTGCACTTTCGTTGTTGTATTGCTCTCATTTCTTTAGTATCACTTCCATTAAGCTCATCTTTAATTTGGTCTTCATGAGATTACCAAATTTCTGACAGAGACGTTCATTCGTCGATCCAAAAATGATGTCATCAACGTAAACTTGAACGATCATCAAGTATGTGCCTTGCCTTTTGATGAAGAGGGTCATATCGATTGTTCCTCTGATGAAGTTGGATTTGACCAAAAATTCGCTCAGAACATCATACCAAGCACGAGGGGCTTGTTTTAGTCCATACAGAGCTATGTCCAATCCATAGACATGATTAGGATGGTTCTTGTGCATGAACCCTTCGGGTTGAGCGACGTAGACTTCTTCTTTTAATACGCCGTTGAGAAAGGCAGGTTTGACGCCCATTTGATAGACTTTGATGTCTTTGTGAGCCGCGTATGCTAGAAATAAGCGAATAGCTTCAATACGGGCGACAGGAGCATACGTCTCGTCGTAATCAATTCCTTCTTGTTGATTGTATCCCTTAGCAACGAGCCGTGCTTTATTCCTGATTACTTCACCGTTCTCATTTTTCTTGTTCTTGAAAACCCATTTAGTTCCAATTATAGTTTTGCCTTGTGGTCGAGGAACCAATGTCCAAACTTGTAGACGCTCGAACTGGTTGAGTTCATCTTGCATCGCAATCACCCAATCCGGGTCTTTAAGAGCTTCGGCTACCATATTTGGTTCGTTTTGGCTTAGGAAGCATGTGAATAAACCGCTTTGTGTAGACGTCCTAATACGTACACCACTTGAAGGATCCCCTAGTACGTCATTGGATTGTAGATCGAGACATCCTGAATTAATGGTTTGATCATTCATAGTCGGGAAATTCAATTCAGAGGTTGAATCGGTAGGAATTTCCTCATCTGCATTTGTTGGAGCTGCAGCAGTAGATGAAGATTCATAATAAGTAGACTCTCCAACATTTGTCGGATTTTGAAGAAGAGGAGTCTCAGAAGGAATTTCTTCCATTGAGGGAGATGGGGCACTGCTTCGTGTTGAGTGAGACGAAGCAGGCATTTGAAACTTGTTCCGATAAAAGTGGTCGAATAGAGAATCTAAATCTTCATGGTCAGCGGGAAATTGCTTCACTTGACGTTGATGTAGAAGTGTCCGAAAGTTGTCGACCTTGTGCCAACACGCCAGCAAACTCGGGTTCTGAACCGCTTTGTTCAGAAGCCAAATCCACCATTTCTTGAAAGGTGACGTTGTAGCTTTCAAGAATAGTACGGGAAGACTTGAGGTAGACGCAGTATGATTTGGAAGTAGAAGAATATCCGACAAAGATGGCTTCAAAGTCTTTGGGATCGAACTTGCTTCGATTCTCACGATCGTTGGCCACAAAGCATTTGCGACCGAATACTTTGAAGAATGAGATGTTCGGAATTCTTTGATTGATTATCTCGTACGGTGTCTTTTCGAAGAGTTTGTAAATAATTGTTCTATTTTGGGTAAAACATGCCGTACTCACTGCTTCAGCCCATAGAAAGTGAGGGATACCGTAGTGGATGAGCATTGTTCTTGCAGCTTCAACTAGAGTCCGGTTCTTCCTTTCTACGACACCATTTTGTTGAGGCGTTTTTGCGGTTGAGAATTGTTGAATAATTCCAAGTGACTGATAAAAGTTGTGAAGACGCTTGTTCTTGAATTCAGTTCTGATTACTTGAATTCTTTGTTCCAAGAGATTTTGTGTGGTATTTACAAAGCTTTCTATCAAGTCTCCAGTCTCATCTTTAGTTCGGAGAAACCTTGTCCATGTGTACACATCGGTCCACAAAGGTCCATGTGAAGTAACTCCAAGGGTCGAGATGTAGAAGCAACTTGCTTGATTTTATGTTAAGCTCGCTTTATTTTTCCTAGTTGACAAGCCGAACAATGATGCTCTTGGTTAGAAGAAATTGTTGGCAGACCGTTGACCAACTTTTTAACACTGAGTTTGTGAAGAGCTTTTAAATTTATATGAGACATGCGTTGATGCCATAAGCTGTTCCTCTTGTTTGTTGTCTGAGAACAGCTGTCGAAGGTCGAACTGTTGTCAGATTGATTGTGTATAGATTTGATCTTCGTGATCCTGTGAGAAGCTCTTGATTCTGACTATTCAAAACTCTGCATTGTTCAGCTAGAAATACTACTTGAAATCCTTTGTCACAGAATTGCCCTATGCTGAATAGATTGTGCTGAAGACCTTGGACGTAAGAGACATCTTTAATTGTCAGATTTGGCAGTAGAATGTCTCCAAATGCGAGTATGGGAGCTGAGTCATTGTTGCCAAATCGGACTTTGCCATTGTAATGATCTTGGTAGTTGCTCAACAGTTCTTGTTTTCCCGTCATGTGTGTGGAGCAACCAGAATCTAAATACCACACATGATGGATCTGCATAGAAAGAAATTAGGGAGACTTAGGTACGCACTTTTGAATGGGTCCTCTCGGATTAGCAGATTTGATAACTAAGGTTTGTTCATCTTTGGTTCCTAAATTATGAGAATGCTTAGGTACCCAAACCAACTTAGAAGTAGTTGGTTTAAGTAGTACCTCTTTAGACAATTTAGCCTTATTGGCTTGTGTTTGCCTAGGTGGTAACTTAGGAACCCATTGTTGTTGAACCTTACATGGGAGGTTAATTTCAGCACGAACAAATGTCCAATTTGCCTTATTGCTGGAGAAAATCTTTTCTGTGGCTAGTCTCCTAAGGTGTTTAGCTGAACGTACGTACACTGGATACCTTAAGTGAGAAAAAGAATGTATGGAGCTATAAGCTGTCTTAATAGCTGGATCTCGTTTCTGACGAGACTTAAGACTTGCATTTGTTTTAGAATGATGATAATTGTTTTTAGAAGTAGAGCCAATGTCAAAGTTTGTGCTTTCTAAAATAATAGGCTTTAACTCATAAGTTGAAGTAACAATACTAGAAATGGCTGTCTTCGTACGAGTGTCCAGTTTTTGACATAGAAAAAATAGATAACAAATCATTTTTCTTCTGAAATTTTATTCTAGAGACTCTTTCCTTAGCATGCTTCACCTCTTTTCTACTCTACCTGTGGATGTAGTAGAAAAAGAGTTAGTAAAAATCTATTTCCTTTTTGAAGCATTTAAGGATTCGTTTTCTCTCTTTACAATTTTTAAATAAGATTTATCTTCTTTTGAAATATTTTGAAAAATAATGGGAGAGTGTTTTTTAGATTTAATCTTGTCCTTCATTAAAGATTTTTCTTTCAAAATAAAATCAGGACAACTGTTTAAAAAGTAGATGAAGTTTTGAGATTGGAAATCTCCAGTAAAAGTTCGTTCTTTTCAGCTTTGAAATTCTTTCTTTCTGTTTTCAAGGAAGCGTTTAAATCAGCTATTTTTCTAATAAGAGCCGGAATATAACAGAAATTAGAATTTTGAAAATGATCAATATTATCTTCCTTGTCGTTAGAGAAATCTTCTAGGGGATATAATGAATTATAATCACTAGACAAGTTGAGATCTCTTGTCTTGTAACTATTATTCAAGTCGGTGTAGTCAAAAGGAATGTTAGTCCTATCAGTGGCTTGTCGTTTAGATTCTAAAGCATTTATTTCGGAAGAATTAGTAAATGCCATTAGAGAAGTTAAATCTAATCCCATATACTTGATATCGTATAATTGTCTAACATTGACCTTTTTCAAATAACAGGGATTGTTAAAACCTAAGCCCACTTTAGGATTATAAAATTCTGTATCAAGAGGTTGATTTAGAAATATAGTTTGATCCGTTTAACCCTTTTTTATTAGAAGATCATCTAACGTTTTAATCCTTGAATAAAGTTTCTTACATTCGTCAGAACTTTCTTTGAAATTATTTTTAGAAATCTCTAAGTCTCTTTTACAATCGATAAGAATCATATTAAGTTCAGTAATTTTTGTCTCAGAGGTAGCTATGTTCAATTCAAGACTAGAAATTTTTTCCTTAGCATTAGATAAGAGAATTTCGAGATGATGTTTCTTATCTAATTGCTTTTGGAAATTGCTTTCGCTAAGAGCTAGTTTCTCTTCTAATTCCTTTGTTTGTTTCCGCTCAATTTTCATGTTAGTGTACTTAACCTGTAACGATTCTAACATGTTTGATAATGTGGACTTAGACATTTGTACCTCTTGTAACGAAGAGGATGCTTTGTCGTCGTCGTCAGGCCTCCTTGATGGGTCATCGTTTGAAGCGTCGTAAAGGTATGCCATAAGTGCAAGATTTTCGTTTTCAGAATCTGTGGTGTCTTCCAGCCAATGCTCTTGTCCTGCCATCAGTGCTACTCCAGCCTCTTTTTGTTTAGTGAGCTGGAATTGGTTCTTTGACACTTTGATTCTGATGACTCGACCGGTCTTTCCCTTTGCTTGGGGCTAGATGTTCGAAGTCTATTGACCGAAGACGATGATTTCTTTTTGTAAAACTTTTTACTCATCATTTTAGAAATGAGAGCTAACTGTTTCTTGAACTCCTTCATATCAGGTTCGGAGTCCGAGTCAGATTCTCCTTCATCTTCTGAAGAACTTGGCAGCTTGATACTTTTATCCTTTCGAGATCGACTTGGCTTTCTTGAAGAGACAAGTGCTATAGAATCGTCGATCTACTTGCCTTTAATTCTTTTTGGATCTCGCTTACATCTTCTTCATGTTGGGCGAGATTATCAAAGACGACGTGGATATCTATTTCGTCCAAATCCTTATTTTGTCGGATTTGAATGGATATTTTCTTCCACTGCGGTTGAAGAGAAGAAAGAAATTTGATGTTGACCTCCATGTTGGTCTTGAATATATCTATATTCCTCATTTCATTAAGAAGAGTTAGATATCTTTGATAGAGTTTATAAACCAATTCCTCTGTCTTGGCTTTGAAAGAGTCGTAAGCTGTTAGAATATTTGCTTTCTTTGCTTTGACTCCAACTTCGGTTGTTGCATCATCTTGTGGAGCTCGTCCCACATGGCCTTTGCGCTCGATAGACTATCTATTTGCATATAGATGTCATTCAGTATTCCTTGCATTAGGAAAGGCTTGGCTCTCAAGTCTGCTTTGGCTCTTAAACGTTCCCCCTCGGTGTATTCACTAGGAACTTTAAGTCTTCTGGTTGCAGGAATAGGAGGATTGTTTGTGGCATCTCCTTCTTGGATGAGCCAAAATTGAGTTGGACCTCCTTCAAGTGACGCGATCAAATTTATGGCTTGATCTTTTGTTTCCAAGAAGTTCATGAACCGCTCCATACCGTGTATTCGCCTCTTCGAAGAATTATAGGGCGGATGTCATTTCTGAGTGAGTAAGCATCCATTGTTGATTGGTAGGATCTTCGTGAAAGTTTGGAATTGTAATAAAAATGCTTCACAAGTGACCAATTTAGTTGGAAATATTTGATTCGTACTTTAAACAATTTCTTTTTTGAACCTATGATCCGGTCGTAAAAGAGAAATTGTTATGGTTTCGAAAATATTTGGTAAGTAAAAATTGATACTTCAAGATTTGTTAAAGAAATTTCAATTATTGATCGAAAATATTGAGTATCAAAATAGATAGTTTGGAAACAAATATTTTTCGTAAGTTTTGAAGTTCACAATTTTTTAGTTTTTCGATTTAAAAATGTTAAACTTTTTAATAGAAAGAGTTTTTCGAACGTTTAAGGATTTAGTTATATGTTTATCGAAAAATATTTTTCGAAAAAAATGTTGAAAAGATGATCTTATCGAAAAATATTTTGTCGAAAAACTATGTTGATCACAAAAACTCTTATCGAATAACTTGTGATCGAAAAACTTTGTTTTTAGTTTGACTCAAATTGTTGACTGTAAAATTTTCGATGGAATATTTTTTGACCGAAAATATGTTCTAGCTAATTTTGGATCGAAAAATATATTCGCTTGAAAAAGATATTTATATATGAACCGAAAAACTAATTATTGAAATAATGTTTTCGAGTCTTAAATTTGAGTAAAACACTCGAAAATAGTGTTCGTCGTCGAAAAATTTCTCGGCTGCAAACTTGGTAAAAAAAAATTTTTCGATCCAAGTTTTTCGATCGAAGAACTTATCGAAGAACAGCTAAGTTCAGTGTAACAGTGAAAAAGTCCAGATTCAACCGATAGGTGCTGAAATTCTGGATAATCACTCGTTTAACAGTTCTAAATATGAACAAGCACAGAATCAACCATGTTTAATAGAAAAATATATCGAGATTTAAGAAGATCAGATCGGACTCAAAACTTGATCGCAAACGCAAAAATCAATCTAAATCAAAAATCTGTAATATGACGTTCTAAGCGATTGAAATAAGTACGTAAATCAATCCTAACATATAAACTATCACTTAATCAGCAAAATCAACAACAAAATTCGCACAATTAAGCGTATTGATCAAAATATAAGTCACGTGAGTTTTTCGATCGAAAAATCTGGAAAATTATCCGAAGAGGCGAATACACCGTATGGAGAAGCCAATTCATGAACTTCTTGAAAACAAAAGATCAAGCTACAAATTTGATAGCTTCTCTTCAAGAAGGTCCCGCTCAATTTTGGCTCATCCAAGAAGGCGATGCCACTAATAATCCTCCCATTCCCGCCACTAGAAGACTCAAAATTCCTAGTGAATACCCCGAGGGGGAGCTATTAAGAGCCAAAACTGATTTAGGAGCCAAAACTTTCCTTTTGCAAGGAATTCCTAACGACATCTATATGCAAATGGATAGTCTATCAAGTGCAAAACTCTCCACACGATGATGCAACGGACCGAAGTCGGATTAAGCCAAGAAAGCGAACATTCTTACCGCTTATGACTCATTCAAAGCAAAGCCGGACGAAAACTTTCATGAACTCTATCAACGCTCTTTAACTCTTCTCAATGAGATGACGAAAATAGAAATTTTCAAGACCAACATGGAGGTCAACATCCGATTTCTCTCTGCTCTTCAACCGGAGTGGAAGAAAATATCCATGCTAATCCGTCAAAACAAGGATTTGGACGAAATGGATATCCATGCCGTCTTTGATAATCACGCTCAACACGAGGAAGATATAAGCGAGATACAAAAAGATCTTAAAGGCAAGCAGATCGAAGACTTTATAGCTCTAGTTTTTGAAAGAAAAACGAGTCGATCTCGCAAATATAAAAGCATCAAGTTGCCAAGTTATTTAGAAGATGAAGATGAATCTGAATCGGTCCGAGCCTGATATGAAAGAGTTCAAGAAACAATTGGCTCTCATTACTAAAATAATGAGCAAAAAGTTGTATAAAAAGAAATCCTCCTCTTTGACTAATAGACTTCGGACATCAAGCTCTAGGCACAAGAAAAGACCGGCCGAATCGTCAGAATAAAAAATGCCAAAGAACGACAAAAATGCTACAATTGTGGAAAGATAAGACACTTTGCCAGAGAATGCAATCTTCCTAAGAAGAAAGACGTCAACTACTACTCCAAGAAATTCCAACTAACTAAACAAAAAGAGGCTGGAGTAGCTCTAATGGCCGAACAAGAGGATTGACCGGAAGACACCACAGATTCTGAAAACGAAAATCACGCTCTAATGGCATACCTCGACAACGCCTCAAACGATAACTCATCAAGGAGGTCAGACGACGAATATAAAGCATCAACTTCATCACAAGAGGTAACATTGTCTAAATCTACATTATTAAACATGTTAGAATCTTTACAAATTAAGTATACTAACATGAAAAATGAGCGGAAAAGTACAAAAGAATTAGAGGAGAGACTAGCCCTTAATGAATAAAATTTCCAAAAGAAATTAGATAGAACCATTCACCTAGAAATTTTCTTATCTAATGCTCAGAAAATCATAACTAGTCTTGAATCTAGGATAACTACCTCTGAGATAAAAATTAATGACCTTAGTAAGTAGACTTTCCCAACCGCCGATTTCGGTTAACCGGCGGTTGGGATCCGGCGGTTGCCGGTTGGCGGCCACAACCGGTCAGAGATGGATGCCGGTTGGCCGTCTTCGGTTGCCGGCGGTTGGTCAACCGCCGGTCAAAGGGTATCCGGCGGTTACCATCCGCCGGTTTTTTTATTTTTATTTTTTTAATTTATAGTGCATATTTCGATAGTTTTCGGCCAATTATGTTTTTTCGGTATATAACAAGGGTTTCGGTTTAAAAATGTTAATCATCGTAAATAAATTCATTACAAAAATGAAGTTACAGTTACAATTAAAATTTACAAATTAGAAAATACAAAGTAAAAAACGAGATTATAAGATCTATTTATAAGATCTAGATTATCGTTGGAGAAGTTCACTTTCTCTTCTAGGAGTATACGAGATTATCTAGGAGAAGTTCACAACGAGATCCGTGTTTCTCTTCTATAATGATTGAGACTTGTATCTCTTTTTCTCCCCCTCTTTTTCTTGATTGAGCAACCCCGAAACTTTAGGATAATGTTGAAGGCTTGATCGGGTTTTATAAGAAAAAGAATGTCGGAGAAGGCTCAAAGTGGATTTCTAGAGGTAAAAGTAAAGGATTTATAATTTCGGCTAACTCAGGAATTTCCTAATTTGCCCTTATCATTTTCATGACTAACTGACACAGAAGCATGAATGAAGCTATGGAGTACAAACCAAAAGACAGTCATTTGAAGTGTGACACACTCAAGAATAAAAATGTTGAGGTTCAAAATCTCACATATATGATGTGGCTTTGTGTTTAGTGAAACAAATAGGCTCTTTGAATAAAAGAAAGTCACATGAATTTTTAGACAAAGAACTTAATAATGTATCAAAGAAATATTTTTGTGAATATTTCAAAATAGGCAAAATTATCGTCATCCCCCATTTTTTTATTATAATATATATATATATATATATATATATATATACGATTTTATTTTTATTATTGTTTTTATATGAAATGAGTCACGCCAGATAATCAAGTAATATAGAGAAGCACATATAAGCATAATAGAGCATGTAAAGCACATTTCAAGTAAGATTGAGATTGAACATGCCTAACTTAGCAATAAGGAATTGAAATCATTTTTCATCCAATGCCTTAGTGAATAAGTCGGCAAGTTGAAGCTCCGTTTTTAGAAAATACATATCTATAGTGCCTTTTTCTACATGATCTTTTATAAAATGATAGCGAATATCTATGTGTTTCGTGCGTGAATGGTGAATAGGATTGCAAGTTATGACAATAGCACTTTGCGAATCACTGTAAATGGCAATATTATTAAATTCAAACTCGTAATCGTGTAGTTGTGTCCGCATCCATAGAACTTGCGAGCAACAGCTGGCAGCCGCGACGTACTCTGCCTTGGCTGTCAATGTTGACACGCAATTTGTTAGGTCCTATTTTATCAACTATCGATCGATATAAGCATGAATTCTAGATATTCGAATGATAAATCTCACAATATACCTTCGGTCGAATATCTCCTTTGAAGATCTTGAGAGAGAGAGTTTCTCTATTGCTTTTCTCTCTCTTAGAATGTGAATTCGATGCTCGTAATTTTCTGAAAAATGAACTTGTATTTAATTTTGATAGTGTACATTGTATTTATACGTATTGACATGGTATATTTACTATTTGGTCCTACACTATCAAAACTACTAATTATGCCCCTAATTACAAGAATAATAAAATTACAAAGCACAACTTTAAATTCTCTTCAATCTCCCCCTTTGTGCTTGTCGTCGTTTCAGCTCCTTTTATCCTTGTCGGGCGTAAAAAGATTTTCGCAATCCCAATGCTGTCTCGTATCGTCGAACAGCATTCCTCACCTCCAATCTCTCATTTATCGCATCCAGAAGCTCATTTAAGAGTGGGGCCTCTTCTTCACAAAGATCTTCGAAGATTGTCTCTTCGGTGATCTCTCCCAATCTTTTCTAGATGTTCTTCCTCACTAATTTTAGTGTCCCGTCACAGAACTTGTGGATCTCTGACTTCATCATAGCCCTGGTCTTTCCAATGACTGGATTCCGATAGGTTATGAGGAGACCAGGTTTCTTGAAGATGTAGTTCTCGGGAAAATTGTTGAGTGGGAAGCCCTTCATGAGCGGAGAGTCCATGTTGACCTTTTTCATATTGTTCTCTAAAGCGATTTGAAGGTCGTGCGTGGTGTGATACTTGATCTGCCGAACCATGAATGTCTTCAGTCCCTCGAGTCCTTCAGTCTTGATATATCCGGAGTGCGTCTGGTATTTTCTCTTGTAAATCTGATACAGATGGTAGACCCCATCCAGTAGAAGGAAAGGGAGATAGCTTTCATCTATCTCTTCTCGAGTGCGGTTGTTGTCCGCTCGCTCAATGATGTAGATAGGGGTTAGGTATCTTCCGATCGTGTGCGAGACTCCGATGAGTTGGAGAATCGGTGGCTTGTCCTTGAAATTTTTCTTCAGTTGATCAGTTGGGATGCCACTCCGATCGGGTCCAAGATAGTTGAGCATGAAGATACGCTCCATTTTCTTCTTGTCTTCCCACTGTGAGATGCCCTTTAGATTGAGTTCGTTGAGCTAATTTTGTTTGGAGCCCTCCATATCTGCTTTCTAACGTCTTCAATAAACGGAACTTCAATTCTGACATTCTCCCACGGTGTCTCGACTCTAACTGTCCCTTTTGATAAGTGGGGAGGAGAGTCGACTCTGAGCCTGATTATTTCGGGTAGCTCTGGGAGAGCAGAACTGTAGTTCTCGCCTTCTTGAAGTTCTTCCTCTTCAAGCAGCACCAAGTCCACCGAAGCTTGTTGTAAGAAGTATCTAACGTTGGATAGTCGAGCTTGAGCAGCTTCCTCCGGTTCCCAGTGCGTCATCCACTTCTCGTTTAGGATATAATCATCTACGATCAGATGGGGATCGTAGACAACTGCTTCTAGTAGGGCTTGGGAGGGGTTGGAGGTCGGAATTGGATTTGGATTTGTAGGAGAGAGATGTAGTGTTTGGGATATGGTGGGTGGTGTGGTTATTTGTTGGCGGGTTGTAGGTTGTGTGGTTGGTGGGTTTGAGGACGATCCTCCAGCTTCATGAGTCTTTGTTTGTTCTTGACTCACTCCACGGCTGCTCCGTATGGTTTGTTGCCGTTTCTCCCCCTCATGGCGATCCGGATCATCGGGATTGTCATGTCTACGCTTGGTGCGGGAGCTTTCTTCTCGGCACCTTGTTTGTGCTGGCGGCTCTTGTTCATCTACCAGCCTTTTGTAGAGACTCTCCTCAGCGGGAGTCCTGGTCTCTAAGGCGAGGAGGCGAGAGATGAGTATATCGTGAAGCTGGGTAATCGGGATGGTATAGGGATTTATTAGTGAAGGTGATGGAGTTGAGGTGGTGAGGATGGGTTGTATTGGGGTGTGGATGGTGGTGGTGAGAGGTGGTGAGGAGACGGGGGTGGTTTGGGTGTCGGTCCGGAGCAGCTTCGGAGACTGGTGTTTTCCCGGTATCTCTTCGGGAAGTCTCTAAAGCTTGGAGCATTCGGTCCATCAGACGATCTTCTAGAGAAGACAGAGCTGTGGAAAGTGCGTCTTGTAATCGTTGCTCCGTCACGAACAGTAGTGGAGTGGGGCCAGGAAGGCGCTCCACTGTCACAACATCGGAATAGATTTCCGATGTGCCGCCTTGAGCAGGTCTTGAGATTGCGGAACGTCCGAGGACATCTGTTATCAACCCTGAAGTCACCACTTCAATGGGTTGGCCTATTGTTTGCTCCAAAGATATCAGGGGTCCAATAGGACTTCCACCCAATCCTTGAGATGATACAATATGTATCACCTCTATGAGTGTTGAAACAGATTCAATTGGAATCTGTGTAGTTTGCTGATCCGTTGGTGGTGGAGATGTTGGCATCGAAGCCGGTATTGTTGAAGGAGATACAGATGGGGCCGATAGTTTATGTCGGCGACAGCCCCTTATTTGGAGTCTGTATTATTCATCTGAGTCAGTGGCCTCAGGAGAGACATCTCGAGGAACACCTTCGGACTCGACGGCCTGTGTTTCTATCTCCTGAGCCATGGCTTCGGGCTCCGTTGTTTCCACCAGTGATTTCCTTTGACAAGGTGCCGGAGCTGGATCCAAGGCTCTTACCATCTCCTCCGTGATGGAGTTGTTTTGACAGTAGTCTTGGTATGCCTCTTCCGTTCGATCAGCTAGTCGTAGCAGCTCCAATGGGATCATCATTGGTTGGAGTGCTAGATTGGCGGCCTTCGGGTTGTGAAAAAATCGAAGGCGTGGCGGAGTGTATTCCCCAACCGGTGGAGCCTTGAGATCTCTGGATGAACTTCCATATAATGTGATATCAGCACCGGGAACCACCGTGCATATGGGAGAAACTTGGCCTTCGATTTTGTCTCCCTTTGACGCATCTGGTCCGCTAAATCATTCCAAATTAGCTGGGCCATGTCGTACTTCTTTGAGAAGATCACTCCGTGAAAGATGCGAAGGATGTTCCCGTTTGCCGTGTCGAAGCCGGAGTGCTTTTGGGAGAGGCATTTGTTGATAATGCCGAACAATGTTTTCGACGGATGGGGAATTCCGTCGTTTTGGAAACTCGCCAATTTGGGCAGTGGGGGCTTGTATCCCATCCGGAGCATATCTGCTACGATCTCCGCGTCTTTTGGAAGTTGATCATACGTTTCGTAGTGCGGAAGATCGAGCACCATGGCTATCAGATTGCGGTTCTGAACGACGTGTCTTCTGTTTATTTGTGTTGTATATTCCACGTCATTTCCGACTACATGGCTCTCCATAAGTCCCCAGAATTGTTGTAGGTAGGCCATCGGTACTGAGGCCGTCATCGTTAAAGCTGGCCATAGTGGGTGTCCTTTAAGGATGGAGATGAGGACTTCATCCGGGCACCGGAATGTCGTAAGATCCAGTTGATAGTTGTTGTCATGAACTGGCATGAAGCTTGATGAAGGATATAAATGAGGATAGTTTGGAGTTTTCATATCTGAAGAAAATGACATAAAGTTCATTAGTTGATAAATTTTCATATGCGAATAAACGGGATTAAGAATGAATTTTCCGGAATCTCAAGACCTGCTCAAGGTGGCACATCGGAAATCTATTCCGATGTTGTGACAGTGGAGCGCCTTCCTGGCCCCACTCCACCATTGTTCGTGACGAAGCAACGATTACAAGACGCACTTTCCACAGCTCTATCTTCTCTAGAAGATCATCTAATTGACCGAATGCTCCAAGCTTTAGAGACTTCCCGAAGAGATACCGGGAAAACATCAGTCTTCGAAACTGCTCCGACCGACACCCAAACCACCCCCGTCTCCTCACCACCTCTCACCACCACCATCCACACCCCAATACAACCCATCACCACGTCAACTCCATCACCTTCACTAATAAATCCCTAGATATTCGAATGATAAATCTCACAATATACCTTTGGTCGAATATCTCCTTTAAAGATCATGAGAGAGAGAGTTTCTCGATTACTTTTCTCTCTCTTAGAATGTGAATTCGATGCTCTTAATTTTCTGAAAAATGAACTTGTATTTAATTTTGATAGTGTACATTGTATTTATACCTATTTACATGGTATATTTACTATTTGGTCGTACACTATCAAAACTACTAATTACGCCCCTAATTACAAGGATAATAAAATTACAAAGACAACTTTAAATTCTCTTCACAATTCTGCTTCTTTGAGGACCAGCAGACCAACTTATCGCCTAAAAATTGTGCTCCGCCAAACGTGCTTTTTCTATCCATTCGACAACCTGCATAATCAGCGTCAGTATAGCCAATTAATCTAAAATCAATATCTTTTGGATACCATAGCCCTAAGTGTGGAGTTCCTTTGAGATAACGTATAATTTGCTAGACTGCATGCATGTGGGACTCCTTTGGGTCA
Source organism: Linderniella brevidens (assembly GCA_004919715.1). Lineage (NCBI taxonomy): Eukaryota > Viridiplantae > Streptophyta > Magnoliopsida > Lamiales > Linderniaceae > Linderniella > Linderniella brevidens. The sequence continues at coordinate 1,955,060 of SWDC01000150.1, read as the reverse complement.
GCTTGAAAACGAGCACAAAGACAAGTGGCAAACATGATGTTGGGTCGGCTGGACGTCAAGTAGAGAAGAGATCCGATAATGCTCCCATAGGTGGTGATGTTGACTACTTTTCCTGACGGATCAACATCCAATTTGCAGTTTGTTGACATTGGAGTATTCATCGATGTACTCTAGTCTTGATTAAATATAATCAGAATATCTCGGATATATTTGGTTTGACTGATGAAGATTCCATCTTCGAGTTGCTTTACTTGTAGTCCAAGAAAGAATTGGAGTTCTCCCATTAAGCTCATCTCGAATTTGGTCTTCATGAGATCACCAAATTTCTGACAGAGGCGTTCATTCGTCGAGTCGAAGATGATGTCATCAACGTAAACTTGAACAATCATCAGGTATTTGCCTTATCTTTTTGATGAATAGTGTCGTATCGATGGATCCTCTTATGAAGTTGGATTTGACTATTTAGGACATCATACCAAGCACGAGGGGCTTGGTTTCGTCTATAAAGAGCTTTGTCCAATCGATACACGTAATCAGGGTGATTCTCGTGTACGAACCCGTCGGGCTAAGCGACGTAGACTTCTTATTTTAACACGCCGTTGAGAAGGGCGATTTTAACATCCATTTGATAGACTTTGAAGTCTTTATGAGCCGCGTATGCTAGAAATAGTCGAATTGCTTTGATGCGTGCAACCGGAGCATACGTCTCGTGGTAGTCAATTCCTTCTTGTTGATTATAACCCTTGGCTACGAGTCGTGCCTTATTTCTGATTACTTCACCGTTCTCGTTCTTTTTATTCTTAAAAACCCATTTAGCAACAAACTCGTAGACGCTCGAATTGGTTGAGTTCATCTTGCATCGCGATTACCCTATCCGGGTCTTTAAGGGCTTCAGCTACCTTAATTGGTTCGTTTTGGCTTAAGAAGCATGTGAATAATCCGCTTTATGTAGACGTCCTAGTGCGTACTCCACTTGATGGATCACCCATAATTTGGTCGATAGGATGAGTTCGAGTCCACTTGCGTTCGTGAGGAAGAACCGAAGTAGATCCATCATTGATTTGTAAATCAAGACTACCTGAATTGATGGGCTGATCATTCGTAGTTGGGAAATTCAATTGTGAGATTGAATTGGAGGAATTTCCTCATCTGCATTTGTAGGAGCTGCAGCACTAGTTGAAGATTCAGAATTAGGAGATTCTTGAACATTTGTTGGGGTCTGAGGATTAGGAGTCTCAATTGGAATTTCTTCTGTAGAGGGAGAAGGATCACTGCTTGGTATTGAATGAGAGGAAGCAGGCATTTGAGACTTGTTCCGTAAAAATGTTCAAATAGAGAATCTAAATCTTCGAGGTCGGCGGGAATTGCTTCTTTTGACTTTGACGTAGAAGTTGTCGGAAGTTGTTGACTTTGTGCCAACACGCCTATAAGCTCGGGTTCTAAACTGTTTTGTTCAGAAGACAGTTCGGTCACTTATTGAAAAGAGATGTTGTAGCTTCCCAAGATAGTACGCGAAGACTTGATATAGACGCGGTACGCTTTAGAAGTGGATAATATCCTACAAAGACGGCTTCAAATGCTTTAGGGTCGAACTTGCTTCGATGCTCCCGATCGTTTGCCACAAAACATTTGCACCCAAGTACTTTGAAGAATGAGATATTCGGAATCCTTTTATTAATTATCTCATACGACATCTTTTCAAAGTATTTGTGAATAATCGTCCGATTTTGCGTAAAGCACGCGGTACTCACTGCTTCAGCCCACAGAAAATGAGGCAGACCGGAATGGATCAGCATTGTTCTTGCAGCTTCAACTAGAGTCCTTCTTCTGTTCTACGATGCCATTTTGTTGAGGCGTTTTAGCGGGTGAAAATTGTTGAATAATTCCAAGTGACTCATAGTAATTGTTGAGACGTTAATTCTTGAATTCAGTTCCGTTATCAGTTCAGGTTACTTGGATTTTCTTTTGTAGGAAATTCTGAGTCGTATTCACAAAGCTGATTATCAAGTCTCCAGTCTCATCTTTTGTTCGGAGATATCTTGTCCATGTGTAGCGAGAATAATCGTCGACAATTACTAACACATATTTAAGACCGTTGATACTTTGTGTACGCATTGGTCCACAAAGGTCCATGTGAAGGAATTCCAAGATAATCTCGTATCCTGCTAGAAGAGAAGCACCTCGAAGTGAACTTCTCCAACGATAATCTAGATCTTATATATAGAGAAAACGAGAAGAGAAGCACGGCCTTGGGTTCGAATTCCATAACTGTGAAACCTTCGAAAGGAACACGGTCTCGGTCCCAAAAAGAAGATCTCATCTCTCAAAGTTTTGTAAAGAAGACGATACTCATCTTGAGCAAGCACAGAAGAAAGGAAAAGCTAAAGGATCATAAATAATTTCAAAAAGGGCCCCCGGAAATAAAGAATTTTTAAGCTCACTAATCATTAAAATCCTACCCTTTAAGTCAGAGCATAAAAATAATCTCTTCAAAGTCCCTTTGATTCAAAATGGTGGACTTTCACATGGTAAGTTGATTAAATATGCTACGATAACAAATTAATTGATATAACTTTCTCGTGTTGATATGAGTGATAATATCTCCATGATAAAAATAAATTGAGTGCTATGAGCAAAACTTGCGAGAGTTGTCAAAATGATTCATACTATGATCTTCGAATATAAGTTTAGTTACATGATTTGACAGCAAATTATCATTCTATATGTCATGAGAATTTTTTGCGTGATAATGTTCAAAATGGAAATCTGACCTCAAAATAAAAATATTTTTGAAATTTTTCTTGAAAAACGCAAATTTTAATAAATCTATGCTTAAATGCGTTACTTGCGCTTAAATAGCAAATGTTAATATGCAAAATTGTATTAACTATGGGCTAAAAATGCCGAAAAGTTAAAACGTGCATTTGTTGAGGGGGAGTTTTACATGAGAATTTGTTCTTATCTCCTATAGGATTTACTTGCAAAACACGACTTCTAATATTTCTTTAAATATCACAGAATATTTCGAGCTCATCTGAGGAGTCAAGTATTGAATTTCATCAACATTGGGAGAAAATTGCATTTATTTCAGAAATACAGGGAGCAATGTGCAATTTATTTTTAGGTTCATCCATAAAAGATTAAATTTTAGTTTAATTAGACCTGAATTTTAAGGGAAGCCCAAAACATTTTTACGGCCCAAAGTATTTTTTGTTTATCTTACCCGATCGTAAAGTATTAATATAATTTTCCGATCAAAAAACTCGCTCACACTCAACTTCTCTCACTCGAAAAACTTTTCGACTTTCAAAACTCTCTTCGAACTCTCTTCGGAGATTTCATCGAAACTTCTCAATCTTCAGTAATTTTCTGTCTAACTCGCTGAATTCGAAGGTAGAAACCCGTTTCGAATCAATTTCCATTCGAAAACGCACGATTCACGACAGTTTCTTCAAATCTTTTGACGAAAATTTTAACTTCGACATTTTTCGACTGAAACGATTTTAAACTCTCAAAATTAACGTGTTTAAACTCGACCATTCGGGTTAAAATCATGATATTTGGATTCGCAACTGATTTCTGATCGTTCCGAGTCCAGATTAACTCATGATTTACCCAGAAATCGACATTTACGTTTTAAGCGAAAACTTTAAGTTTTTCGATATACTTAATTCGATCGCAAAATTACGCGGCGAAAAACTTAAGTTTTTCGACAACTTTTTATTCGATCGCAAAATTATTCAGCGAAAAACTCCTGTTTTCGACAACATTTTATTCGATCGTAAAAGTCATCCGCGAAAATCTTGACCTATTCGATACATTTTTATTCGATCACAAAACTTAACGATCAAATAAATACTCGATCGAATAAAAACAGGCTGAAAAGACTTAACAATTTTTTCAAATTTTTCTCTAAGTCTTTCTAACACTTAGAAAATTTTCAATCTCAAAACTTAACATTCGAATAAATTCCCGATCGAATAAAAATACGTTAACAAGAGTTAGCATATTTTTCTCTAAGTCTTTCGATACTAAACACTATCACTTACAAATTTCTCTAAGTCTTTTTCGCCATATACAAATACTTAGTAAAATTTGCATCTGAAAATTTCATCTAATGAATTTTATTTCATCTTTTGCAGAAATGGCACATCAAGAATACTCTCATATCTGCCCCTCTGATAGTTGGTTGCCGGTCCACGACAACAACTATCAATTGGACCTCGCCACATTCCGATGTCCAGATGAAGTAATTATCTCCATTCTAAAGGGACATCACTATGGCCAGCTTTGACGATGCGGCCTCCGTCCAAATGGTCTACCTCCAGCAATTCTGGAAATGTATGACGAGCCACATCGTTGGGGATGAAGTGCAGTATACAACGAAGATCAATACAAGACACGTCATCCTCGACAAGAACTTAATGGCCAAGGTGCTCGATCTACCGCATCACGAAGAATACGACCAACTACCTACCGATGCGGTGATTGTAGAAGACGTGCTCTGGATGGGATACAAGCCCCCGCTGACCAAACTGGCAAATTTCCAAAACAATGGATCCCACACCCGTGGCGGACTCAGTTCGGCATCATCAATAAATGCCTCTCCTCAAAGCACTTCGGGTTTGGCAAGACGAATGGAAATATCCTTCACATATTCCATGGAGTAATCTTTTCGAAGAAATATGACATGGCCCAGCTCATATGGAATGATCCAGCGGATTATATACGTCAAAGGGAGACTAAATGGAAGGCGAAGTATCTTCCATATGTCCGGTGGTTCCCGGTGTTGATCTCCAACTTCATGGACGTACATACGGAGATCCCGCGACTACCACCAGTTGGAGGATATATCCCGCCTCGCCTTTGCTTCTTTCATAACCCGAAGGCAGCCGACCTAGCACTCCAACCGATGCTGATCCCATTGGAGTTGCTTAGCCTAGCTGATCCAACCGACGATGCCTACCAGGATTACTGCCAAACTAACTCCATCACGGAGGAAAACGTACGGGCCGTGGATCAAGCGACGACGCCTTCTCAACGGGCATCCTTGGTGGAAACAAACGAGCCCGAAGCCGTGGCTCAGGAGACAGAAACACCGGTTGTTGAGCCCGAAGGTGTCCCTCAAGTCGAATCTCCTGAGGCCACCGAATCTGATGAAGAATACAGACTTAAAAAAAGGGGCTCACGCCAACTGCAAATCTCTGCCCCGTTTGTATCTCTTTCAACGCAAATGGCTTCGGTGATATCTCCTCCACCAACAATGGATCAGACAACCACACAGATTCAAATTGAATCTGTTTCAACACCCATAGAGATGATACATACCGTATCTCAAGGATTCAGCGGAAGTCCCGTTGGACCCCCGATATCTTCGGCGCAAACAATGGGCCAACCCACTGAAGTGGTGACTTCAGGGTTGATAACGGATGTCCCTGGACTTTCTGGAATTTCAAGACCTCTTCCAGGCGGCACATCGGAAATCTTTTCCGATGTTGTGACAGTGGAGCGCCTCTCTGGCCCCACTCCAACACCACCAATGATCGTGACGGAACAACGGTTACAAGAAGTCTTCTCCACAACCATCTCTTCTCTTGAAGATCGGCTGATGGATAGGATGTTCCAAGCAATTGAGACTTCCCGGCGGGATACCGGGAAAACACCAGTCTCAAAGGCCGCTCCGTCCGAAGCACACACCACACCCGTCTCATCACCACCACTAACCACCGCCATACACACTCCCATACAGCCCACCCTCACCACCCCAAGTCAATCACCTTCCCTCATCAACCCATACACCATCCCAATCACCCAGCTTCATGACATCCTTATATCCCGACTCCTAGTCTTAGAGACCAGGACCCCAGCTGAGGAGAGTCTCTACAAAAGGCTAGTCGATGAACCTGAGCCACCTATCTAAACAAGGTGTCGTGAAGAAAGCTCCCGCACAAAAAGACGACGATGATCCGGATCGTCATGAGGGGGAGAAAAGGCAAAGGACCACACGCAGCAGCCGTGGTCAGAGTCGAGAAAAGCAGACAACGACTCAAGAAGCTGGAGGATCATCCACAAGCCCACCAACCACACAACCCACGACCCGCCAATAAACAACCACATCTCCCACCACATCCCACACACTACCTTCCACTCCCACAAATCCAAATCCAATCCCGACCTCTAACCTCCTCCAAAAATAACAAGAAGCAGTCGTCTACGATCCACATGCGATCGTCGATGATTATATCCTAAATGAGAAGTGGATGACGCAATGGGAACCAGAGGAAGTTGTCAAAGCTCGACTCTCCAACGTCAGATACTTCTTACCAGAAATGTGGACTTGGTTCTGCTTGAAGATGAAGAACTTCAAGAAGGCGAGAACTACAACTCCGCTCTCCCCGAACTACCAGAAATGATCAGGCATAGAGTCCACTATCCTACCTGCTTATCAAAAGGGACAGTCAGAGTCGAGACGCCTTGGGAGAATATACGAATTGAAGTTCTGTTCATTGAAGATAAGCAGATATGGAGGGCTCCTAACAGCATAAAGAAGCTCAATGAACTGAATCTACAGGGTATCTCCCATTGGGAAGATAGGAAGAAGATGGAACACATCTTCATGCTCAACTATCTTGGTACAAATCGAAGTGGCATCCCAACGGATCAACTCAAGAAAAACTTTAGGGACAAGCCACCGATCCTCCAACTCATGGGCGTTTCGCACTCGATTGGAAGTTATCCAACCCCAATCCATCACATTGAGCGAGCGGACAACAACCACACTTGAGAAGAGATAGATGAGAGCTATCTCCCCTTCCTTCCACCGGACGATGTCTACCGTCTATTTCAAATGTACAAGAGAAAATACCAGACGCCCTCTGGTTGCATCAAGAGGGAAGGACTCGATTGGTTAAAGAGATTCATGGTGCGGCAGATCAAGTATCACACCGCACGCGACCTTCAAATTGTTGTAGAGAACAATATGAAGAAGGTCAACATGGACTCTCCGCTCATAAAGGGCTTCTCACTCAATGACTTCCCCGAGAACTACATATTCAAGAAACCTGGTCTCGCCATAACTTATCGAAATCCAATTATTGGAAAGACAAGAGCTATGATGAAGTCAGAAATCCACAAATTCTGTGACGGGACGTTGAAGCTAGTGAGGAAGAACATCCAGAAGAGGTTGGCTGATATCACTGAAGAGACGATCTTCGAGGATCTTGGAGAAGAAGAGGCCCCGCTCCTAAATGAGCTTCTGGATGCAATTAATGAAAGATTGGAGCTGAGAAATACTGTCCGAAATTACGAGACAACATTGGGATTAAGGAAATCATTCTACGCTCGACAAGGATAAATGGAGCTGAAATGAAGACAAGCACAAATGGGGAGATTGAAGAGATATTAGAATTGTGCTTTGTTATTTTGTTATCCTTGTAATAGGGGTGTAACTCGTAGTTTTGATAGTGTAGGACTAAATAGTAAATATACCATGTAAATATGTATAAATACAATGTACACTATCGAAATCAATACACAAGTTCATTTTGGAAAAATCACAAGCATTGAATTCACATTCTAAGAGAGAGAAAAGCAATCGAAAAACTCTCTCTCTCAAGATCTTCAAAGCTGATATTCAACCGAAGGTAATTTTCGTAAGATTTCTCATTCGAATATCTAGAATTAAGGCTTAGATCGATCATTAGTTGATATAATAGGACCTAACACTTACTTGTAACACTTAATCCTTTACTATTACCGTTTTATGTATTTAAGAGAATTTCTAAGATTCCGCCAAATATCAAGTCGAAATCAATATTCCTGCCACACCACATATAAATCTCAAACCCCAATTACTCTGATTTAGAAAGCACGAATAACATATATTATGATGCAAAAGAGATAGTAACTTATGTTTGCCAACAAAGGACCATATGTTTACATGACTAATAACTTCAAAATTCGACTAATAACATTAACATTCGAAGATTGTGTCTTCAAAATTCATACATAAATATCTTTTCGAGCGTAACAAAGCGTAATTTTTTTTTCGACGGATACTGTTTTCGCTAGATAAATATCTAATTTTGACAGGAAAAACTTGTTTTACTATTACAAGTTTTTCGATCTCAAGATTTTCGATCATCTAAATTTTCGAGTCAAAATTTAGCAAAAACATATTTCGATCGAATAATTCACACTCAAAAACCCTTAGTCAACAATTTGAGTCAAACTTAACGAAATTTTTGATCACTCTTAAGTTTTCGATTACAAATTTTTCGATAGAAGTTTTTGCGATCAACAAAATTATTCGACAAACTATTTTTCGATATGATATTTTCTTTGCAACTTCTTTCGTTCGAAAAAATAATTTTCGATAAATATACCATGAAAAAACTTATACAGTCGAAAATCTTTTTCGATTATAATGTTCGACAAATCGAAAAACTTACTGCTCAAAAAAAATTTCGACTATTGAACTTTCAAACACACACATTTTTCATTGATCTGAAAGGAATCAAAATCATAATTTTCAAAACTTACGAAAAATATTTTTCTTCACATAATCATTTTCGACACTCAAAATTTTCGATCAAAATTATAAAATTCATTAGCAAAATTTTGAAGTATCAATTTCTATACCAAATATTTTTCGTACTAAAAAAATATTTCTTTTTGAAACAAAAATAGGTTAAAAAAAAAGGAAATTGCTCAAAGTACGAGTCAAACATTACTAATTATGTTAGTCACTTGTGCAGCACTTTTACCATTTCAATTCCAAACTTTCACGAGATCCTACCAATCAACTACAAATGGATGTTTACTCATTTGGAAACGATGTCCGCCCTCCAATTCTACGAAGAGGCGAATACAACGTATGGAGAAGCCGATTCATGAACTTGTTGGAGACAAAAGATCAAGCCACAAATTTGATAGCTTCTCTTCAAGAAGTTCCCGCTCCATTTTGGCTTATCCAAGAAGGCGATGCCACTAATAATCCTCCCATTCCCTCCACTAGAAGACTTTCCTAGTGAATACACGGAGGGGGAGCGATTAAGAGCTAAAGCAGATCTCGGAGCTAAAACTTTCCTGATGCAAGGCATTCCGAATGACATCTATATGCAAATAGATAGTCTATCAAGTGCAAAGGCTATGTGGGACGAGCTCCACAAAATGATGCAACGAATCGAAGTCGGAGTCAAGGCTAAGAAAGCGAACATTCTCACCGCTTATGACTCCTTCAAAGCAAAGATGGAGGAAAAATGTCTACGAACTCTATCAACGCTATTTAACTCTTCTTAAAGAAATGAGGAAAAAAAAATTTCAAGACCAGGTCAATATCCGATTTCTTTCTTCTCTTCAACCGGAGTGGAAGAAAATATCCATGCAAATCCGTCAAAACAAGGATTTGGACGAAATGGATATCCACGCCGTCTTTGATAATCTCGCTCAACACGAGGAAGACATTAGCGAGATACAAAAAGAACTAAAGGGCAAACATATCGAAGACTCAATAGCTCTAGTTTCGTAAAGAAAAATTAGTTGATCTCGTAAAGATAAAAGCATCAAATTACTGAGTTCTTCCGAAGATGAAGACGAATCAGAATCGGATTCCGAGCCCGATATGAAAGAGTTCAAGAAACAATTGGCTCTCATTACTAAAATGATGAGCAAAACGTTCTATAAAAACAAATCCTCCTCTTCGGCTAATAGACTTCGGACCTCAAGCTCTAAGCACAAGGAAAGACTGGCCGAGTCGTCAGAATCCAAAAACGCCAAAGAACCACAAAAATGCTACAATTGTGGAAAGATAGGGCATTTCTCCAGAGAATGAAATCTTTCTAAGAAGAAAGACGCTAATTACTACTCCAAGAAGTTTCAATTAACCAAATAAAAGGAAACTGGAGTAGGTCTAATGGCCGAACAAGATCACAGGTTAGAAGACACAACAGATTATGATAACGACATTATAGCTCTCATGGCACTTCTTGAAATTCCTCAGACGAAAACTCAACGAGGAGGTCCAACGACGAAGACAAAGCATCAACCCCATCTCAAGAGGTAGCTACATCCGAATCTACATTATTAATCATGCTAGAATCTTTACAAATTAAATATGCTAACATGAAAAATGAGCGGAAAAGTACAAAAAAGATAGAGGAGAGACTAGCACATAGGGAATATCATTTCCAAAAGCAATTAGATAGAACGGTTCACTTAGAAATTCTCTTATCTAATGCTAAGGAAACCATAACTAGTCTTGAATCTAGCATAGCTAATTCTGAGAGAAAAATTAACGGCCTTAGTAAAACTCTTAGCGATAGTCAGAGAAATTTAGAAATTTCTAGAAATAATTGGAAAGAAATCTATGACGAACGTACGAAGCTTTACTCTAGGATTAATACTTTAGACGATCTTCTAACAAAAAGGGGACAAACGGATCAGACTATTTTTCTAAATCAACCTCATGATATAGAATTCTATAATCCTATAGAAGGCTTATGTTTTAACAATCCATGTAACTTGAAAAAGGTAAATGTCAAACAATTATATGATATCAAGTACATGGGTTTAGGATTAACTTCTTTAATGGATTTTACTAATTCTTCCGAAATAAATGCCTTAGAAGAATCCAAAAGAAAAGACACAAATAGGAATGACATTCCCTTTTGATTACTATGATTTGAATATTACTTAAAAGACACGGGAAATAAACCTGTCTACTGACTATAATTCATTATATCCTTTAGAAGATCTTCCTAAAGTTAAGGAAGAAAATGATGATCATTCTAATAATTCTACTTTCTGTTATATTCACGCTATTATTAAGAAAATAGCTGATTTGAACTCTTCCGTAGAAACAAAAAGAAAGAATTTTGAAGCAGAAATGAATGAGCTCTTAATGGAGATTTCTAATCTAAAAAAATCCTCAGTTTTAAAATCTAATCCTGAATTTATTTTGAAAGAAAAATCATTAATTAAGGACAAGACCAAATTTAAGAAAACACCTCCAAGTACTTTACAAAATATTTCAAAAGAAGAAAAAATTCTTTAAAAAGTATAAAGGGAAGAAAAGAGTCGTTAAATGCTTCAAAGACGAAAAAGATTTTTACTAATTTTGTTTCTACTTCATCTACAAGTAGAGTAGTAAAAGAGTTGAAGCATGCAAAGGAGATAGTGCCTAGCATAGAACTTAAGAAGAAAAATGATAGAAATTACTTATTTTCTAAAATTTCTTCTGTATCAAAAACTAAGGACACTCGTAAGAAGACAGTCGTTTCTAATTTTTATGTTGTTGTTTCAACTTATGCTTTAAAGTCTATAATGCTGAAAGCACAAATTTTGAAAACGGTTCTACTAAAAACAAAAACCATCATTATAAGACAAATGCAAGTCTTAAGTCTCATACGAAACAATATCCGGCTATTAAGCAAGCTTATAGCTCAATACATTCTTGTCCTCATTTAAGGTACCCAATCCAACTACACTCGGCTAAACACCTTAGAAGATTTGCTAGAAAACAGATTTTCTCATGCACTAAGACTAATAAGACATTTATCAAAGCTGAAATTAATCTCCCATGTAAGGTTCACCCTCAATGGGTTTCCAAGAAACAATCTAGGCCAACGCAATCCAACAAGGCCAAGTTGCCTAAAGAGGAACCACTTAAACCAACTACTTCTACGTTGGTTTGGGTACCTAAGAACACCAGTGGTTTAGGAACAAAAAATGAACAAACCTTACCTAGTAAATCTGCTAATCCGAGAGGACCCATTAATATGTGGGTACCTACGTCTCTCTAAAATCTTTCTATGCAGATCCATCATGTGTGGTACCTAGATTCTGGTTGCTCCACAAACATGACGGGAAATCAAGAATTGTTGAGCAACTATAAAGACCGGCACAACGGAAAAGTTACATTCGGCAACAATGATTCAGCTCCAATACTAGGCTTTGGAGATATTCTACTGCAGAATCTGACAATAAAATATGTCTCTTCCGTCCAAGGTCTTAAACACAACATGTTCAGCATAGGACAACTCTGCGATAAAGGATTTCAAGTGGTATCTCTAGCTGATCAGGGCAGAATTTTAAATAGTAAGAATCAAGAACTTCTTAGAGGATCTCGAAGATCTAATCTATGCACCATCAATCTGACAACAGCACGACCTTCAACAGCTATTTGCCTCATATCGCAGACTACAATAAAGAGGAACAACTTCTGGTATCAACGTCTGTCTCATCTAAATTTCAAAGCTCTTCACAAGCTCTTTATCAAAATACTATTGTAAAACTTTTCATATTCTCAAATCTTCAATGATTTAAAAAATCTCTTAAATCTTGACCGATTTTCTATCAAAACTCGCCGAATTTGAAGGTATAAACCAGTTTCGGATCTTATTCCGTTCCGAAACACACAAATCACAAAAATTCCATTTCGGATCTCATTCGACGAAAATTTTCAACTTCGTGACTTTTTCGATTGAAACATCTTAAGAACTCAAAATTAACGTGTTTAAAGTCGACCATTCTTATTAAAAGCATGAAATTGGGATTCGCAACTGATTCATGATCATTACGAATCCAGATTAACTCATGATTTACCCAGAAATCGTCATTTGCGTTTTTAAGTGTCATCGAACTTTTTCGAACGAAAATGTTCTTATCTCAAACAGTGTCATCGAACAACTTTAGTTTTCGTTATGTTTTATTCGATCGCAAAACTCAGCGGCGAAAACCTTATGTTTTCGATATATTTTTATGCGATCGTAAAACTTCGCGGCGAAAACCTTAGTTTTCGATAAAAATTTATTCGATCGCAAAAATAAGCGGCGAAAACTTTAGGTTTTCGAAACATTTTAATTCGATCCCAAAACTACGCGGCGAAAAACTTAAGTTTTTCGACAACATTATATTCGATCGCAAAATTACTAAGCGAGAAACTTTAGTTATCGATAAATTTTATTCGATTGCATAAATCAGCGGCGAAAATCTTGAATTTTCGATAAGTTTTTATTCGATCGAATAAAATCATGCAGTAAAGACTTGGAAAATTTTTCAATTTTTTTTTTGCCTCAGTCTTTCGACAATAAGTTTCAACACTTAGAAAAAATTTTCAAAATTTTTCTAAGTCATTTTCTATACACATAAAACATTGTTTGTGTCTTAAACAACAATTTAAATTGCAAAATTTAAATTTTTTTGGTTATTTGCAATTGCTTAATACAATTTGCATATGATTATATTGATGTGATGAACTTTATTCTTTTTTTTTATAAATGGCTCATCAAGAGTACTCCCACATCTACCCTTCTGACAGATGGCTGACAGTCCACGACAACAACTACCAATTGGACCTTGCCACTTTCCGGTGTCCAGATGAAGTGATTTCTCCATCCTCAAAGGACATCCATTGTGGCCAGCTCTAACAATGATTGCCTCCATCCAAATGGTCTATCTCCAGCAGTTCTGGGGATGCATGAAGAGCAACATCGTCGGTGATGACGTGCAATACACAACAAAAAACCAAAAAGCACGTCATCATCGACAATAATCTTCTGGCCATGGTGCTCGATCTACCGCATCACGACGTTTACGACCCATTACCAAAAAACATGGAAGACATGCTTCTGGCCATGGTGCTTGATCGTGGAAGACATGCTTTGGATGGGATATAAGCCGCTGCTGACGAAACTATCAAATTTCCAGAACAATGGGATTCCACATCCATCGAGGACATTGTTCTGCATCATCAACAAATATCTCTCCCCGAAGCACTCCGGTTTCGACAAGGGGAATGAGAACATTCTCAGAATCTTCCACGGTGTCGTCTTCTCGAAAAAATACGAAGTGGCCCAGCTAATTTGAAACGAATTAGCAGACCAAATGCATCAAAGGGAAACAAAGTCAAAGGCAAAATTTTTGCCTTACGCACGGTGGTTTCCCGTGCTGATCTCCATCTGATGGACGTACACGCGGAGATCCCTCATCTGCCACCCGTCGGAGGTTATATACCACCGAGGCTGCGGTTCTTCCATAACCCAAAGGCATCCAATCTAGCGCTCCAACCGATGTTGATTCCATTGGAGTTGCTACGCCTGGCCGATCCCACCGACAAGGTCTACCAAGACTATTGCCAAAAACTCCATTACGGAGGCAATCCGTCGATCAGGCTCCGATGCCTTCCCGACGCGAATCCCCGGTGGAGACACACGAGCCCGAAGCCACAGCTCAGGAGACAGAAACACCAGCTATTGACCGAAGGTGTCCCTCAACAATCAACCTCAAGCCGAATCTGATGAGGAATGCAGACTACAATGAACGGGCTCACGCAGACAACAAATCTTTGCCTTTTCTACATCTCCCTCTACACCAATGGCTTCGATGACATCTCCTCCACCACCATCGGTACAGACGACCACACAGGTTCACCTTGAACCTGTTCCAACATCCATAGTGTATCATCTCAAGGATTGGATGAAAGCCCCGTTGGACCCCCAACATCTTAGGAGCAAACAACGGGCCAACCCACCGATGTGGTGACTTATGGGTTGTTAACGGATGTCCTTGGACGTTCCGGAATCACAAGTCCTCTCCCAGGAGGCACGTTCGGGATCTTCTCCGATGTTGTGACAGTGGAGCGCCTCCCTGGCCCCACTCCGGCGGCACCGATCCTCGTGACGGAGCAACGATTACAAGAAGCCCTTTCCACAGCCATCAACTCTCTTGAAGATCGACTGATGGAAAGGATGCTACACGCCATTGACACTTCCCGACGGGATACCGAGAAAGCACCAGTCTCAGAAGCAGCTCCGTCCGAAACCCACACCCCGCTCTTATCCTCACCACCACTAACCACCACCTTACACACCCCCATACAACCCACCTTAACCACTCCAACCCAATCACCTTCCCTCATCAACCCAATCACCATCCCTATAACCCAACATCACGATATCCTTATCTCTCGCCTACTAGCCCTTCAGACGAGGACCCCTGTTGAGGAGAGTCTCTACCGAAGGCTAGTAGATGAACCCGAGCCGCCCGTCCAAACGCGTTGCCTTGAAGAAAGCTCCCGCACAAAGCGAAGACATGATCTGGATCGTCATGAGGGGGAGAAACGGCAAAGGACCACAAGAAGCGGCCATGGTCAGAGTCGAGAAAAGCAATCATCGACTCGTGAAGCTGGATGTCCATCCACCAACCCACCAACCACACAACCCACTAACACCCGCGAACAAACAACCACCACATCCACCACATCCCACACACAAACACTATCTCCCACTCCCAAAAGTCCAAACCTAATTCCGACCTCCAACCTTCTCCAAAATCAACCATAAGCAGTCGTCTACGATCCACATGGGATCGTAGGTGATTACATCTTAAACGAGAAGTGGCTGACGCATTGGGAACCAGAGGAAGCTGCTCAAGTCGGGCTTTTCAACGTCAGATACTTCCTAGAACAAGATTCGGTAGATCTTGTGCTACTTGAAGACGAAGAACTTCAAGAAGGCGAGAACTACACCTCCGCACTCCTTGAACAACCAGAGATGATCAAGCATCGAGTCGACCCCCTCCTCGCTTATCAAAGGGGACTGTCAGAATCGAGACGCCTTGGCAGAACATACGAATTGAAGTTCCATTTATTGAAGACATAAGGAAGCAGATTTGGAGGGCTCCAAATCGCATCAAGAAGCTAGATGAGCTTAATTTACGGGGCATCTCCCACTGGGAAGAAATGAAGAAGATGGAGCCCATCTTCATGCTGACCTACCTCGGTCCGGATCGAAGCGGCGTCCTAACGGATCAGCTTAGAAGAAACTTCAGGGACAAGCCACCAATCCTCCAACTCGTGGGCGTATCGCACACGATTGGAAGCTACCCAACACCGATATACCAGATCGAGCAAGCGGACAACAACCACACTCGATAGGAGATAGACGAAAGCTATTTGCCGTTCCTTCCACCAAACGAATTGTATCTTCTGTTCCAGATGTACAAGAGAAAATACCAGACACCCACTGGTTATATCAAGAAGGAAAGATGTTAGGTCTTATTTAATCAACTAACAATAAATCGAAGCATGGATTCTAGATATTCGAATAAGAAATCTCGAGAATTACCTTCAGTCGAATATTGAGTTTGAATATCAGGAAAGAGAAATGATTAGAGAGTGAAAGTTTTTTATTGTATTTCTCTCTCTAGAATGTGAATTCAATACTTTCTGAATTTTCTGAAATTCTTGTCTATTGATTTTTATTGTGTACATGGTATATATACATCTATACATGGTATATTTACAAACTAGTCCTACACTAATAAAAATATGAGCTACGCCCCTAATTACAAGGATAACTAGTTAACAAAGCACAATTTCTATGTTTCTTCAATCTCCCCCTTTGTGCTTGTCTTCTCTTCAGCTCGGTTTATCCTTGTCGGGCGTAAAATGATATCCTCAATCCCGATGATGTCTCGTAGTGTCGGACAACATTCCTTAGCTCCAGTCTTTCGTTGATAGCATTCAAAAGCTCATTTAGAAGTGGGGCGTCTTCTTCTCCAAGGTCATCAAAAATCGTTTCTTCAGTAATCTTCGCCAACCTCTTCTGATGTTCTTCCTCACGAGCTTCAACGTCCCGTCACAGAATTTGTGAACTTCAGACTTCATCATCACTCTCGACTTTCCATAATTGGATTCCGATATGTGATGGCGACGCCTGGCTTCTAGAAGATGTAATTCTCTAGGAAGTCGTTGAGCGGGAAGCCTTTCATGTGACCTTCTTCATATTGTTTTCTACGGCAATTTGAAGGTCGTGTGCGGTGTGACACTTGATCTGCCGCACCATGAATCTCTTTAACTCCTCGAGTCCTTCCTTCTTGATATAACCAGTGGGTGTCTGGTATTTTCTTTTGTACATCTGGAACAGATGATACACTTCGTCTGGTGAAAGGAACGGCAGATAACTTTCGTCTATCTCCTCTTGAGTGTGGTCATTGTCCGCTTGCTAGATGTGGTAGATCGGGGTTGGAAAGCTTCTAATCACGTGCGATACGCCCACGAGTTTGAGGATCGGTGGTTTATCCCTGAAGTTTCTTGTAAGCTGATCCGTTGGGACGCCACTTCGATCCGGACCGAGGTAGATCAGCATGAAGATGTGCTTCATCTTCTTCCTTTCTTCCCAGTGGGAGATGCCCCGTAAATTTAGCTCATATAGCTTCTTGATGCGATTTGGAGCCCTCTAAATCTTCTTCCTTATGTCTTCAATAAACGGAACTTCAATTCGTACGTTCTCCCAAGGCGTCTCGATTCTGACGCTTGATAAGCGAGGAGGGGAGTCGACTCGATGCCTGATCATCTCTGGTAGTTCAGGGAGTATGGAGTTGTAGTTCTCGCCTTCTTGAAGTTCTTCGTCTTTAAGCAGTACCAAATCTAGCGAAGCTTGTTGTAGGAAGTATTGGATGTTGGAAAGTCTGGCTTGAGCAGCTTTCTCTGGTTCCCATTGCGTCAGCCACTTCTCATTCAGAATGTAGTCATCTACGATTACATGTGGATCGTAGATGACCACTTCAGTTTGACTTTGGAGAATGGAGTTCGGGATTGGATTTGGACTTATGGGAGTGGGAGGTAGTGTTTGTGTGTGGGATGTGGTGGATGTAGTGGTTGTTTGTTGGCACGTAGTGGGTTGTCTGGTTGGTGGGTTGGTGGATGAACAGGCAGCTTCACGAGTCGATGTTTGCTTTTCTCGACTCTGACCACGGCAGCTTCTTGTGGTCCTTTACCGTTTCTCCCCCTCATGACGATCTGGATCATCGGGATCATCATGACGTTTGGGCGGGCGGCTCGGGTTCATCTACTAACCTTCGGTAGAGACTATCCTCAGCAGGGGTCCTCGTCTCAAGAGCTAGTAGGGGAGAGATAAGAATATAGTGAAGTTGGGTTATAGGGATGGTGTATGGGTTGATGAGGGAAAGTGATTGGATTGGAGTGGTTAAGATGGGTTGTATGGAGGTGGTTAGTGGTGGTGAGGATAAGGGTGGGGTGTGGGTTTTGGACAGAGCTGCTTCTGAGACTGATGATTTCCCGGTATCCCGTCGAGAAGTCTCAATGGCGTGAAGCATCCTTTCCATCAGCCGGTCTTCAAGAGAGTTGATGGTTGTGGAAAGGGCTTCTTGTAATCGTTGCTCCGTCACGAGGATCGGTGCCGCCGGAGTGGGCCAGCGAGGCGCTGCACTGTCACAACATCGGAGAAGATCCGGACGTGCCTCTTGGGAGAGGACATGGGATTCTGGAACGTACAAGGACATCCGTTACACCACTACGGTGGGTTGGCCCGTTGTTGGCTCCGAAGATGTCGGGGGTCCAACGGGGCTTCCATCCAATCCTCGAGATGATACTGAATGTATCATTTCTATGGATGTTGGAACGGGTTCAAGGTGAACCTGTATGGTCGTCTGTATCGATGATGGTGGAGGAGATGTCATCGAAGCCATTGGTGTAGAGGGAGATGTAGAAGGGGCAGATTTCTATTGTCTGTGTGAGCCGCTTCATTGGAGTCTGCGTTCCTCATCATATTTGGTGGCCTTAGGAGATTCGGCTTGAGGTGTTGATTGTTGAGGGACACCTTTGGCTCAATAGCCGGTGCTTCTATCTCCTGAGCCGCGGGTTCGGGCTCGTGTCTCTCCACCAGGGATTCGCGTCGGGAAGGCATCGGATCCTGATCGACGGACCGTACCATTGCCTCCGTGATGGAGTTGTTTTGGAAATAATCTTGGTAGGCCTCGTCGGTGGGATCAGCCACGCTTATCAACTCCAGTGGGATCAGCATCGGTTGGAGCGCCAGATCGGATGCCTTCGGGTTATGGAAGAACCGCAGCTTCGGCGGTATATAACCCCCAACGGGTGGCAGACGTGGGATCTCTGGATGTACTTCCATCAGGTGAGAGATCAGCACCGGGAACCACCGTACGTAAGGGAGAAACTTCGCCTTCGACTTTGTTTCCCTTTGACGCATTTGGTCAGCTAAGTCGTTCCAAATTAGCTGGGCCACGTCGTATTTCTTCGAGAAGACGACTTCGTGGAAGATTCTGAGAATGTTCCCGTTCGCCTTGTCGAATCCGGAGTGCTTCGGTGAGAGACATTTGTTGATGATGCCGAACAATGTTCTCCATGGATGTGGGATCCCGTTGTTCTGAAAGTTGGCCAATTTTGTCAGCGGTGGCTTATATCCCATCCGAAACAAGTCTTCCACGATCACCCCATCTGTTGGTAGTGGGTCGCAAAAATCGTGATGCGGTAGATCGAGCACCATGAGCCAGAAGATTCTTGTCGATGATGACGTGCTTTTGGTTTATCTTTGTTGTGTATTGCACGTCATCGCCAATGATGTAGCTCTTCATGTATCACCAGAACTGCTGGAGATAGACCATTTGGACGGAGGCTGTCATGGTTAGAGATGGCCATAGTGGATGTCCCTTGAGGATGGATATTATTACTTCATCAGGACACCAGAAAGTGGCGAGGTCCAGTTGGTAGTTGTTGTCGTCGACCGTCAGCCAACTATCTGAAGAGTAGATATAAGAGTACTCTTGATGAGCCATTTCTGAAAAGAAGGAATAAAATTCAATAGATTGACATAATCATATACAAATTGTTATTAAGTAATTATGGATGGCGAAAATTATTTAGAAAAAATTTTGAAATTTTGTTTTCTAAGTGTTGAAGTTGTATTATCAAAAGACTTAGGCAAGAAAATTTTCAAATTTTCTAAGTCTTTTCAGCGTAATTTTATTCGAGCGTGAATTTATTCTAACGCTAAGTTTTGCGATTGAATAAAAACTTATCGAAAATTCAAGATTTTCGCCGCTGATTTTTACAATCGAATAAAATCGAAAACTAAAGTTTTTCGCTGAGTAATTTTGCGATCGAATAAAATAAAATCGAAAAACTTAAGTTTTTCGCCGCGTAGTTTTGCGATCGAATAAAAATGTATTGAAAAACTTAATGTTTTTGCCGCTTATTTTTGCGATCGTATAAAAGTTAATCGAAAACAAAAAATTTCGCCGCGAAGTTTTACGATCGAATAAAAACATATCGAAAACATAAGGTTTTCGCCGCTGAGTTTTGCGATCAAGTAAACCTTAACGAAAACTAAAGTTCTTCGATGACACTGTTTGCGATAAGAATATTTTCGATCGAAAGAGTTTGAAATCATGAGTTAATCTGGACTTGTAATGATAAAAAAATCAGTTGTGAATCCAAATGTCATGCTTTTAATCAGAATGGTCGAGTTTAAACACGTTAATTTTGAGTTTTTAAGATGTTTCAGGCGAAAAAGTCGCGAAGTTAAAAATATTCGTCGAATGATTTTGAAAAACTGTCGTGATTTTTGCGTTTCGGAACGGAAAGATGACCCGAAACTGGTTTCTATCTTCAAATTCAACGAGTTTTGGCAGAAATTTGGTGATGATTTAAAAGATTTTTGAAATCGCCGAAGAGCTTTTGAAAATTCGAAAAGTTTTGCGATTGTTTTTGGTTGCGTGAGAATGAGTTTTTCGATCGAAAAAGTTATATTAATACTTTTCGATCAGGTAAAGTTTAAAGGGCTTTGGGCAGTGAAAAAATATTTTGGGCTTTCGTTAAAAATCAGGACTGATAAAAAATTTAATCTTTTACTTTTGTACCCAAAAACAATTTCAAAAAGGCTCTCTGTATTTCTGAAATAAATGCAATTATCTCCCAGTTGGGATGAAATTCAACACTTGACTCTTCGGATGAGCTGGAAATTTTCTGTGATACAAAAAAAAATATTAGAAGTCGTGATTGCAAGTAAATCATTTAGGAGATAAGAACAAATTTTCATGTAAACTCCCCCTCAACAAATGCACGTTTAATCTTTTTGGCAATTTAGCACATATATAATACTATTATACATCTGAAAATTTACTATATAAGCACAAGTAACGCATTTAAACAATTTCGCATTTTATGAAGTCTGAACCAATGTATGTATTGATGCATTTAAAATGTGCGAAAATATTTTCAAACAAACTTTTTCAAAAATATTTTATGTTTTGGGGTCAGATTGTCCATTTTTAACATTATCACAAAAAAATTTCTCACGACCTATAGAATAGTAATTTGCCATCAAATCATATAACTAAACTAATATTCTAAGATCATAGTATGAATCATTTTGACAAATCTCAATAGTTTCGCTCATAGCACTCAATTTATTTTTATCATGGAAATATTTACTAGATATATCACTCATATCAACGCGACAAAATTATATCAATTAATTTGTTATCGAATCGTTTTTAATCAATTTACCAAGTGAAACTCCATCAATTGAATCAAAGGGACTTTGAAGGAATTATTTTTAGGTTATGACTTAAAAGGGTATGATATTTTTGTGATTAGTGAGCTTAAAAATTCTTCAATTCCAACGACCCTTTTGAAAATCATTTCTGCTCCTTTTTCTTTTCTTTTCTTCTGCACTTGCTCAAGATGAGTCTCTTCTTCTTTAGAAGCTTTGAGAGATAAGATCTTTTTTGGTTTTATGGCCGAGACTGTGTTCCTTTTAAAGGTTCACAGTTATGGAATTCGAACCCAAGGCCGTGCTCCTCTTCTCGTATTCTCGATATAAGATCTAGATTATCGTTGGAGAAGTTCACTTCGAGGTGCTTCTCTTTTAAGAGTATACGAGATTGTGTAGGAGTATACGAGATTATCTAGGAGAAGTTCACAACGAGATTCGTGTTTCTCTTTTATAATGATTGAGAAGTTTATCATGTGCATCTCTTTTTCTCCCCCTCTTTTTCTTGATTGAGTAACCCCGAAACTTATGAATAAAGTTGAAGGCTTAAAGGGTTTCAGAAGAAAAAGAATGTTGCAGAAGGCTCAAAGGGGATTTCTAGAAGAAAAAGTAAAGGATTTATAATTTGGGCCTAGTGAGTAATTTCCTAATTTTGCCCCTATCATTTTAATGACAAACGAACACAAAAGCAAGAATGAAGCTACGAATCAAAGAATTGCCATTTGAAGTGTGACCCACTCAAAAAAATATTGAGGCTCAAATTCTCACATTTATGATGTGGCTTTGTGTCTAGTGAAACAAGCGAAGCTCTTTGAATAAAAGACTGTAACATGAATTTCTAAGCAAAGAACTAGACATATATCAAAGAAATATTTTTGTGTGTAATTCAAAATATGCAAAATGATCGTCATTCCCCATTTTTATTTTATTTTATGTTATTATTATTTTTATAGATATACTATTTTATTTTATAAAAAATTTTGAAAGATAGAGTCACGCAAGATATAGCCAGGAAGATCAAGAAACACATAGAATATCATACAGAAGCATAATAGAGCATGGAAAGCACATTTCAAGTAAGATTGAGATTCAACATGCCTAGCTTAGCAATAAGGAATTGGAATCTTCATCCAATGCCTTAGTGAATAAGTCGGCAAGTTGAAGCTCCGTTTTAACAAAATACATATCTATAGTGCCTTTTTCTACATGATCTTTTAGAAAATGATAGCGAATATCTATGTGTTTTGCGTGAATGATGAAGAGGATTGCAAGTAATTGCAATAGCACTTTGAGAATCACTATAAATTGGAATGTTATTAAATTCAAACCCGTAGTCGCGTAGTTGCGTTCGCATCCATAGAACTTGCGAGCAACAGCTGGCAGTTGCGACGTACTATGCCTCGGTCGTCGACGTTGACACGCAATTATGCTTCTTTGAGGACCAGCACACCAACTTATAGCATAGAAATTGTGCTCCGCCAGAAGTGATTTTTCTGTCCATTCGACAACCTGCATAATCAGCATCAGTATAGCCAATTAATCGAAAATCGGTGTCTTTTTTAGGATACCATAACCCTAAGTTGGGAGTTCCTTTGAGATAGCGTAGAATTTGCTTGACCGCGTGCATGTGGAACTCCTTCGGGTCAGCTTGAAAACGAGCACAGAGGCAAGTGGCGAACATGATGTCGGGTCGGCTTGACGTTAAGTAGAGAAGAGATTCGATAATACTCCAATAGGTTTTGACACTGCCTTGCCAGAAGGATGATCATCCAATTTACAGTTTGTTGATGAGAGTATTAATAAATGTGCTCTTTTCTTGATTGAATCTCTTCAGAATATGTCGGATATACTTGGTTTGACTGATGAATATTCCATCTTCGAGTTGCTTGACTTGTAATCCAAGAAAGAATTGAAGTTCGCCCATTAAGCTCATCTCGAATTTGGTCTTCATTAGATCACCAAATTTCTGACAGAGTCGTTCATTTGTCGAGCCGAAGATGATGTCATCAACGTAAACTTGAACGATTATCAAGTCCTTGCGTCGTTTTTTGATATAAAGTGTTGTTTCAATTGTTCCTCTTATGAAGTTGGGCTTGACTAGAAATTCGCTCAGAACATCATACCAAGCACGATGGGCTTGTTTTAGTCCGTGGGGAGTTTTTTCCAATTGATAGACATAATCATGATGATTCTCGTGCACAAACCCGTTAAGTTGAGCGACATAGACTTCTTCTTTTAACACGCCGTTGAGAAAGGCAGTTTTGACGTTCATTTGATAGACTTTGAAGTCTTTATGAGCAGCATATGCTAGAAATAATCGAATAGCTTCGAAACGAGCAACCGGAGCATACGTGTCGTTGTAGTCAATACCTTATTGTTGATTGTACCCCTTGGCTACGAGTCGTGCTTTATTCCTGATAATTTCACCATTCTCGTTCTTCTTATTTTTGAAAACCCATTTAGTTACTATAATTGTTTTGCCATGCGGTCGATGAACTAGTGTCCAAACTCGTAGACGCTCGAATTGGTTGAGTTCATCTTGCATTGCGATCACCAAATTTGTGTCTTTAAGGGCTTAGGCTACCTTAATTGGTTCGTTTTGGATTAAGAAGCACGTGAAGAGTCCGCTTTGTGTAGATGTCCTAGTGCGTTCTCCACTTGAAGGATCACCAATTATTTGGTCGACAGGATGAGCTCGAGTCCACTTACGTTTATGAGGAAAAACCGAAGTAGATCCATCGTTGATATGTGGGTCGAGACATCCTAAATTGTTATGCTTATCATTCATAATAGGAAAGTCAATTCTGAAGTTGAATTGAAAGGAATTTCCGTATCGGCATTAGTAGGAGCTGCATCACTAGTTGATGATTCAGAATTTTTAGAATCGAGACAATTGTTGGAGTTTAAGGGATGAAAATCTCATTTGTAATTTGCACCATAGAGGGGGAAGGTACGCTGCTTGGTATAGAATGAGACGAAGAAGGCATTTGCGATTCATTACGATAAAATGTTCAAAAGAGAATCCAAGTCTTCCAAATCGGCGGGAATTGCTTCTTCTGACGGTGATTAGTGTTGTCGGAATTTGTTGACTTTGTGCCAACACGTTTATAAGCCCGGGTCTGAACTGTTTTGTTCAGAAGCCAATTCGGTCACTTCTTGAAAAGCGACGTTGTAGATTTCTAAAATTGTACGACAAGACTTGATATAGACGCGATATGCTTTAGAAGTGGATGAATATCCAACAAACACGGCTTCAAATGCTTTAGGGTCGAACTTGCTTCGATGCTCTCGACATTGGCCACAAAGCATTTGCAACCAAAAACTTTGAAGAAAGAGATATTCGGAATTCTTTGATTTATTATCTCGTACGGCGTCTTTTCAAAGCGTTTGTGAATAATCGTCCGATTTTGCGTAAAGCACGCTGTACTTACTACTTTAGCCCATAGAAAGTGAGGGAGATCGGAATGTATTAGCATTGTTCTTGCAGCTTCAACTAAAGCCCGGTTCTTCCGTTCTACGACGCCATTTTGTTGAATAATTCCAAGTGACTGATAGTAATTGCTGAGATACTGATTCTTGAATTTCCGTCCCATTGTCAGTCATGATTACTTGGATCTTCTTTTGTAGGAGATTATGAGTTGTATTCACAAAGTTTATTACCAAGTCTCTAGTCTCATATTTAGTTCGGAGATATCTTGTCCAAGTATAGCGAGAATAATCGTCTAAAATTAATAGCACATACCTATGACCGTTGGTACTTTGTGTTCGCATTGGTCCACAAAGGTCCATGTGTATTAATTCCAAAGGTCGAGATGTGGAAGCTACTTGCTTGAGTTTCTGTGACGATCGCTTCATTTTTCCTATTTGACAAGCCGAACAGTGATGCTCTTGATGAAGGAAAATAGTTGGTAGAGCTTGTGAACAGCTTTGAGATTTAGATGAGACAGATGTTGATGCCATAGGCTGTTCCTCTTTATTGTAGTTTGCAATATGGAGGCAAACAGCTGTTGAAGGTCGTACTGTTGTCAGATTGAAGGTGTATAGATTAGATCTTCGAGATCCTGTAAGAAGTTCTTGATTCTGACTATTTAAGATTCTGCACTGATCAGCTAGAAACACCACTTGAAACCCTTTATCACAGAA
Source organism: Linderniella brevidens (assembly GCA_004919715.1). Classification (NCBI taxonomy): domain Eukaryota; kingdom Viridiplantae; phylum Streptophyta; class Magnoliopsida; order Lamiales; family Linderniaceae; genus Linderniella; species Linderniella brevidens. The sequence continues at coordinate 1,929,603 of SWDC01000150.1, read as the reverse complement.
TTGTCCTATGCTGAACAGGTTGTGTTTAAGACCTTGGACATAAGAGACATCTTTTATTGTCAGATTTTTCAGAAGGATATCTCCAAAGCCTAATATTGGAGCTGAATCGTTGTTACCGAATCTGACTTTTTCGTTGTAACGGTCTTGATAGTCTCTCAACAGTTCTTAATTTCCCTTCATGTGTGTGGAGCAACCGGAATTTAAATACCAAGCATGATGGATCTGCATAGAAAGATTTTAGAGAGACTTAGGTACACACTTATTAATGGGTCCTCTCGGATTAACAGATTTAGTAGGTAAAGGTTGTTCATTTTTAGTTCCTAAACCATTGGTGCTCGTAGGTACCCAAACCAACTTAGAAGTAGTTGGTTTAAGTGGTACCTCTTTAGGCAACTTGGCCTTGTTGGCTTGCGTTGGCCTAGATGGGGTCTTGGGAACCCATTGAGGGTGAACCTTACATGAAGATTAATTTCAGCTTGGACAAATATCTTATTAGTCTTAGTGCATGAGAAAATCTTTTCTCTAGCTAGTCTTCTAAGGTGTTTAGCCGAGTGTGCTTGGACTGGGTACCTTAGATTAGGACAAGAATGTATTGAGCTATAAGCTTCCTTAATAGCCGGATCTTGTTTCCTACGAGACTTAAGACTTGCATTTGTCTTAGAATGATGGATTTTGTTTTTAGAAGTAGAGCCATTTTCAAAATTTGTGCTTTCAAAATTAATAGAGTTTAAAGCATGAGTTGAAGCAACAACATGAAAATTAGAAACGACTTTCTTACAAGTGTTCTTAGTTTTTGATACAGAAGAAAGTTTAGAAATAAGTCATTTCTATCATTTTTCTTCTTGAACACCACTTAAACCATTTCTGGTACCTTTTAAAAAATATAGGTTTCCATGTTTCACATGGAATACCTCTTATTTATTTTGCGATGACAAATGCTTTTAAATTTATACCACTTTAACGAACAATGGTTTATGTAAAATTTTTCCGTCGATTTCATTTTCAATTCCGTTAATCCTGACCGACGAGCGATGAAGCTAAGACGGTGGTGCAACGTAATATTCAGGCTATGGTCACTCGATTTTATACATAGTAACTGCAATTTTGCCCGAAAATATGACTCAATTTACAATTATTTTCCTTATTCGCGTTAAGAATTTCAAAAAATTTGCATCCCAAATATTACATTCGATGATGAAGATCAGAAAAATCATCGATGGCACATCGAATTTGATTTGTTGCAGGGATGATGCTCATGAGAATGAATATGAAATATACGGAAAATTTCAATCGTCGAAAGTCAATTTTAGTATATTGATACCACTTATTAACCATACAACAACTCAATATTGACATATAGTAACACTTCATATATATATATATGTGTGTGTGTGTGTGTGTGTGATAACAAAATACTGTAAGATAATAACAGAAAAGTGGCTTTCGATATCTCCTTATAAAGTATTTTGTAAGGGTATTTTGGTCAGTTCGAAGTTTGGGTCATTTATCCTAAATTTTCAGCGAAATGGGTTTTTAAGAATTATTTTTTCATTGACGGGCCTGAACTCTTTTTTAAAACTATAATGGGGCCTGAATCGAAAGTGTCCCTACAAAAAATTGGGAATTTTTCAGTAGCCTTGGTTCCATTGAGTGTTGAAGGACTATAATGCCTTTTCTAATCGGGAGTAGGGTTGTGGTTATGTTAAATGCGAACTGTTTTAAGAAAAGATGTGTGGGTTGTAGAACAGTGGTTGTGTACCCTTTTTATTGTTAAGTATTCACTGTGACAATGTGGATTCTCAAACCGTGAAGAGAAAAATATCCTTAACGATTTGGGTTATCAGGCTGTAAAGTGTAAATGATCCTTAAAATTAAGGCAATTGACTCGGAAGGTCGGTCAACGAGGCTATTTTTCAGAAATCTTTTTGGTCAAATGCTATTTTCTGAAAAGACCCCGAAGAATTCTTCCTTTATTCGAATGCGTTCATTACCGTTTGTTCATCTTCAGACAGAGCTCATATGCTTGTGTAATGAACTGAAAATGTAGGTTGTTTCTTCTCGGGTTGGAGAAGTACGGGAAAGGAGATTGGAAGAGCATATCGAGGCACATGGTGGTGACGTGAAACCCGACAGAGGTGGCACTGGCAAGCCACGCACAGAAGCACTTTCAACGCCAGCAGAAGGAGGATCAGAGCAAGAAGAGGCGGAGGATCATATTAAACTCTAGTTTGGATCTGTTTGTTTATATATCATTTTTTTATCACGCTGTATTTTAATGATCAGCACATTGAGCTCTAGTTCGAATTTATCATGTCGGATCTGGTTTTCAGGTAAAAGAGCTGTTAGGAGCAATGCGATTGAACTGTGGAATTGAGTGTCGCGTGGTTTAAGCGTTTAGAGTTACACCATCGCCATCAGATCTAACTTTTGGAGGAATGGTAGACGTTTGATTCTACGATAGCCAATATCCTCCTATTCTATTGATATTATGTGACAAATATATACATTATTTTATGAAATTTTAATGGAAAGAAGGGTTGGGTTTATTACGATAAACTTCTCCATTCTAATAATTGGAACTCTGTCATTCTAAGATGAGTCGAGGTGTCCACAAGTTCAATATAATAACGGTATGTACTTAATTTCCATCCTATAAATAGGTATTACCATCATTTATTATTAAAAGATAATAATTATCCTCTAAGAAATTGATTACAATATTACAACATTTACTTCAATTGATTTTCCTAATAATTACAATCCCAAGTATTAATTACCTTTTATTCAATATATCAATCAGATAATCATATTTTACTTAATAATATATTCTATACATTTATGCATCATTTGCCTTGAAAAAAATACAGAAAAATATAAAAAACTAACAGGGAAAAAAACGAACAGGGAAATAAACATATACATTATTATCTGTTAATTCCTATTTGTTAAAGATAAAAATTTTAATTTCTTTTGGAAGATTGAAACTAAAATCGAAAGTCAGAGTTACCTAAGACTTGGATGAATATCACAAAATCATATAATCAATCATATTCATTACTTCACATTTATCGTAAAATACCTTCCATGTCTTATTCTAGAAATGGCTATAAAAGAGTCATCATCGACCAGTGACAAGCACAAACACAGTGATCGGAACATCACACCTCCTAATTACAAAATGGACACACTCTTATGTCTATTAGTAATAACATCTTTCAATCTCTTTGAGACTTCTATGGGCAAATCATGTCGCTTAATAGGAGTCCATGTTCGCATTATCAACAATCTACCAGCAAACTCCTGCCATTGTATGGCTAGATGCACCCTTATCATCAGTCAACAAGGATACAAACTTCGATTGCAATCGGCCTTACATATAAGAAGTTTCCCGTACCCGTTCCGACTAGGTAAAATTCCTTATATCACCTCCTCATCACTTTTATGCGCTAGAAGAGCTTGGTGATGCCGTTTTGGAATAACAATGAAATTGGCACCAATGCTACTCTTAAGTTAACAGGAGTTGACTGGCATGTTGCGGCATTGTGTGTGTCATTATGTTAGGTCCTGTTTCATCAATCAACAAACAATCTAAGCACTAATTCTAGGTATTCGAGTAAGAAATCTTACGATATACGATCGGTCGAATATCCGCTTTGAAGATCTTGAGAGGTTGTTGGATGTTTCCTTGTTTCTCGAACGTTACCTCTCGTTTAAAATATGAATTCGAAACTTATTATTTTTTCAATAACGAATGATGATGTTTACATTGATAGTGTACATCATATTTATACCTATATTTAAGGTATAATTACTCTTAAGTCCTACACTATCAATATTTCTAATTACGCCCCTAATTACAAGGATAATGAAATAATAAAGCACAATTCTAATATACTCTTCAATATCCCCCTTTGTGCTTGTTGTCGTTTCAGCTCCTTTTATCCTTGTCGGGCGTAAAAAGACTTCCTCAATCCTAATGCTATCTCGTAGCGTCGAACAGCATTCCTCAACTCCAATCTTTCATTAATGGCATCTAAAAGCTCGTTCAGGACTCTTCTTCACAAAGATCTTCGAAGATTGTCTCTTCGGTGATCTCTCCCAATCTCTTCAGTATGTTCATCCGCACCAACTTAAGTGTCCCGTCGCATAATTTATGAACTTCTGACTTCATCATAGCCCTTGTCTTTCCAATGACTAGATTTAGATAGGTTATGGCGCGGCATGGGTCTTGAAAATGTAGTTCTCGGGAAAGTTGTTAAGTGGGAAGCCCTTCATAAGCGGAGATTCCATGTTGACCTTCTTCATGTTGTTCTCTATTGCAATTTGAAGAATGTGTGCGGTGTGGTATTTGATTTGCCGCACCATGAATCTTTTCAGCCCCTCGAGTCCTTCAATCTTGATATATCCAGGATGTGTCTTGTACTTTCTCTTGTACATTTGATATATTTGGTAGACTTCATCCGGTGGAAGGAATAGGAGATAGCTTTTATCTATCTCTTCTCGAGTGTGGTTGCTGTCCGCTCGCTCAATTATGTAGATAGGAGTTGGATATCTTCCGATCGTATGAGAGACTCTGACGAGTTGGAGAATTGGTGGCTTGTTCTTCAAGTTTTCCTTCAGTTGATCAGCTGGAATGCCACTACGATCGGGTCCGAGATAGTTGAGCATGAAGATATGCTCCATTTTCTTCATATCTTCCCAATGTGAGATGCCCCTCAAATTGAGTTCGTTGAGCTTCTTGATCTTGTTTGGAGCCCTCCAAATCTGCTTTCTTATGTCTTCAATGAAGGGGACTTCAATTTTGACATTCTCCCATGGTGTCTCGACTCTAACTGTCCCTTTTGATAGACGGGGAGGAGAGTCGACTCTGAGTCTTATTATTTCGGGTAGCTCTGGGAGAGCAGAACTGTAGTCCTCGCCTTCTTGAATTTCTTCTTCTTAAAGCAATACCAAGTCCACTGAAGCTTGTTGTAGGAAGTATCTGACGTTGGAGAGTCGAACTTGAGCAGCTTCCTCTGGTTCCCATTCTGTCGTCCACTTCTCGTTTAGTATGTAGTCATCTACGATCAGATGTGGATCGTAGGCAACTACTTCTTGATGAACTTGGGGAAGGTTTGAGGTTGGGATAGGATTTGGATTTGTAGGAGAGAGGGTTGGTGTTTGGGATATGGTAGGAGGTGTGGTTGTTTGTTGGCGGGTTTGAGGTTGAGGTTGTGTGGTTGGTGGGTGTGAGGATGATCCTCCAGCTTCTTGAGTCTTTGTCTGACGCAATCCACGGCCACTCCTTGTTGTTCTTTGCCGTTTCTCCCCCTCATGACGATCCGGATCATCGGGATCAACATGTCTACATTTGGAGCGGGAACTTTCTTTACGGCACATTGTTTGTGCTGGCAGCTCTGGTTCATCTATTAATCTTTGGTAGAGACTTTCTTCTGCAGGAGTTCTTGTCTCTAGTGCGAGAAGGCGCGAGATGAGGATATCATGAAGCTGAGTGATCGGAATGGTGTATGGGTTGATAAGTGAGGGTGAGGGAGTTGGGGTGGTAAGGATTTGTTGTAGTGGGGTGTGTGGAGTGGTGGTAGGAAGTGGTGAGGAGACAGGTGTGGTTTGTGTGCGATGGGAGCAGCTTCTGAGACTGGTGTTTTCCCGGTGTCTCTTCCGGAAGTCTCGAGAGCATGGAGCATTCGGTCCATCAGACGGTCTTCTAGTGAAGATAGGGCTGAGGAGAGTGCTTCTTTTAGTCTGTGCTCCATCACAAACATCGGTGGAGTGGGGCCAGGGAGGCGCTCCACAGTCACAACATCGGAGTAGATTTCCGATGTGCCGCCTATAGTAGGTATTGTGGTACGGTACGTCCAATGACATCCGTTATCAACCCTGAAGTCACCACTTCAGAGGGTTGGCCTATTGTTGGCTCCGAAGATATCGGGGGTCCAATAGGGCTTCCACCCAATCCTTGAGATGATACGATATGTATCACCTCTATGGGTGTTGAGACAGATTCAATTTGAATCTGTTCAGTGGGCTGATCACCCGGTGATGGAAGTGTTGGCTCCGAAGCTTGTATGGATGAAGGCACTGCAGACGGGGCCGAGATTTGTTGTCGGTAAGGGCCCCTTCGATGGAGTCTGTGTGCTTCATCGGAGTCGGTTGCCTCAGGAGAGATATCATGAGAGACACCTTCGGGTTCAATCTCCTGAGGTGTGACTTCGGGCTCTGATGATGTTACCTCCCTTTGAGAAGGCGTCGGGGCTGGATCCGTGGCACGTACCATTGCCTCCGTGATGGAGTTCTGGCAGTAAGTTTGGTAGGCCTCTTCAGTTGGATCAGCTAAGCGGAGCAGCTCTAATGGGATCAGCATGGATTGGAGTGCTAGATCAGCAGCCTTCGGGTTGTGGAAGAATCGAAGGCGTGGCGAGATGTAGTCCGCGATCGGTGGAAGTTTAGGGATTTCTGGGTGGACTTCCATGAAATGCGAGATCATTACCGGAAACCACCGTACATACGGAAGGGATCGGGCCTTCGACTTTGTCTCCCTCTGACGCATTTGGTCGGCGAGATCATTCCAGATCAGCTGAGCCACGTCATATTTCTTGGAGAAGACCACTCCGTGAAAAATACGCAGAATGTTGCCATTTGCCTTGTCGAATCCGGAGTGTTTTGGGGAGAGGCGTTTGTTGATGATGCCAAACAGAGTCTTCCATGGATGAGGAATGCCGTTATTTTGAAAGTTGGCCAGTTTATTTAGCGGCGGTTTGTATCCCATCCTGAGCATGTCTTCTACAATCTCCGCGTCCGTTGGTAATCGGTCGTATTCATCGTAGTGCGGGAGATCGAGCACCATGGCCATTAAGTTCTTCGTCAGTGCGATGTGTCTTGTATTGAGCTTGGTCATATATTCCACGCTGTCGCCGTTAACGAAGCTCTGCATGCATCCCCAGAATTGCTGGAGATAGACCATCGGTACGGTGGCCATCATGGTCAGAGCTGGCCATAAAGGGTGTCCTTTGAGTATGGATAGGATAACGTCATCCGGAGACCGAAATGTTGTTAAATCCAGTTGGAAGTTGTTGTCTTCGACGGTCATATAACTTCCAGAAGGATAGATATGAGGGTAGTTGGGAGTTGTCATATCTGCAAAAATAATATGAGGTTCATTAGTTAATCAAGTTTCATGAAAGAATGAATTTGACTAATACGAATGTAGAGGATAATTGTACATTAAAAAACTTATCGCGGAAGACATAGTGAAAATTTGAAAAATTTATAGAATTAACTAAGTCTTAAATGCGTGTTTTTATTCGAGTAACAATTTATTCGATTTTTAAATTTTGCGATCGAAAATTTGTCTAAGTCTTGAAAAATTTCTAAGTCTTTTGCAGCGTGTTTTTATTCGAGTAAAGATTTATTCGATTGACAAGTTTTGCGATCGAATGAAATTGTGTCGACTAATTTACGTTTTTGCTGATGACTTTTACTATCGAATAAAATGTTATCGAAAATAATAGTTTTTCGCTGATTAAGTTTTAGATCGAGAAAAGAAAGTGGTCGAAAAACTTAAATATTTTGCCGCCTAGTTTTGCGATCAAATGAAATCGAGAAAATAAGTTTTTCGCCGCGTAGTTTTGCGATCGAATAAAATAAATTCGAAAAAAATAAGTTTTTCGCCGCGGAGTTTTGCGATCGATTAAAAGTATTTCAAAAACAAAAGATTTTCTACGCTGAGGTTTGCGATCGAATAAAATTTTAACGAAAAGAAAAGTTCTTCGATGACACTGTTTGCGACTCAAAGTTTTTCGATCGAAAATTTTCAAATCAAACAGTAAATACGTAAAACATAATCTTCGATTTCTGGGTAAATCATGGGTGTATCTGGGTTCGAAACGTTCAGAGAGCAGTGGCGAATCTGAATATCATGATTTTAACCCAAGAGATTGAGTGTAAACACTTTGAATTGAACGTCGAAAAATCAGTTTTCGTCGAAAAAATTAATATGAACTTTCTTTAGAAAATTTTTCGTGAAAATGCTCGATAAGTGGATGTTTTTTAACAGAAAATGAATCGGAACATGGTTTCTACCTTCGAAATCCGCATATTTAAGCTAAAAATTCTGAGAAATGATGAATTCGGATTGAAATGCCGAAGTCGGTTCGAAGATGGTTTTAGAAGATGAAAGGTTTTTCGATTGGAAATTTGTAACGTGTGAATGAGTTTTTCGAGTGATAAAGTGATATTAATACTTTACGATGGGGAAAAGTAAAAATTCTTTTTGGGCCGAAAGTAAAAAGAATATTCTTTGTCTTTAGATAAAAATAGGTCGAAAATAAAATTTATGAATTAACCCAAAAATAATTTATATAATACTCCATGTATTTCCGCAAAGGAGGAAATTGTCTTATGATGTTGATGAAATTCAACATTTGACTCCTCGGATGAGCTCTAAATTTCTGCGAGACTTAATAAATTGCTAGAATTCAAGTTTCTACGAATGTAGAACATAATAACAAATTCTCATATAAAAACTCCCCCTCAACAATTGCATGAATAAACTTTTCAGTACCGACACATATTTTCGGTACATATGAAAATTTTCGATTTAAGCATAATTAACCCATTTTAAGCAATTCAGCATAGTTTATGAAAATGTTGCTTTTTTTTTTAAGAATAATTTCGCATTTTATCAAGTCTGAACCAATGCATGTAATAATGCATTTAAAATGTGCGAATAAAATAGAAAATAAAATAAAAAATAAAATAAAATATTTTTATCACACAAAAATTTCCAAGATATATATAACAATAATTTGCCATAAATTCAAATAACTTAATTAGTATTCTAAGAGCATAGTATGAATCAATTTGACAACTCTCGCATGTTTCGCTCATATCACTCAATTTATTTTTATCAAGGAGATTTTTAGTAGATATATCACTCTTATCATCACAACAAAATTATATCAATTAATTTGTTATCGTAGTATTTTTAATCAACTTGCCAAGTGAGAGTTCGTCATTTTGAATCAAAGGGACTTTTAAGGGATTATTTTTAGGCTCTGACTAAGGGGTAGGAATTTTGGGTTAGTGAGCTTAAAAATTCATTACTTCCAGGGGCTCTTGTTGTGAGATTCTATTCTGAGCCTTTTGCTTTTCCTTTCTGTAGTAATCTCTTTTCAGTGATTTGAGGGATAAGATCATCTTTGATTTTGGGTCGAGACTGTGTTCCTTTAGAAAGTTTCACAGTTATGGAGTTCGAACCCAAGACTGTGCTTCTCTTCTCGTATTCTCTACATAAGATTTAGATTATCATTGAAGAAGTTCACTTCGAGGTGCTTCACTTCTAGGAGTATACGAGATTATCTAGGAGAAGTTCACAGTGAAATCAGTGTTTCTCTTCTATAATGATTGAGAAATGCGGAATGTGCATCACTTTAGGTCTCCCCCTCTTTTTCTTGATTGAGTAACCCCGAATCGTTTGAATAATGTTGAAGGCTTAACCGGGTGTTTGATAAAGAAAAAGAATATCGGAGAAGGCTCAAAGGGGATAGCTAGAGGAAAAATAAAGGATATATAATTTAGGTCAAGTGAGGTATTTCCTAATATGCCCTTATCATTTTCATGACAAACTAAACACAAAAACAAGATTGAGGCTACGAAGTACAAATCAAAAGATAGTTATTTGAAGTGTGACACTCAAAAAAATATTGAGGTTCAAATTCTTCACATGTATGATGTGACTTTGTGTCTAGTGAATCATACAAAGTTCTTTTGAATAAAAGAATGTTCTATTGAATTTCAGGCAAAGAATTGTTATATATATCTTGGAATTTTTGTGTGATAAAAATTTAAAATAAATAAATCTGACCCCGAAACAAAAATTATTATTTTTATATATATTTATTTAATAAAAAATAAAATATATTTATATATATAAAATATATATATAATTTTTTTTATTTTAATTAAAAAAAACATACAAAGATAGAGTCACGCATAATAATCAAGAAATATTAAGAAGCACATAGAATGTCAGATTGAAGCATAGTAGAGCATGTAAAACATATTTCAAGTAAAATTGAGATTCAACATGTCTAACTTAGCAATAAGGAATTGAAATCGTTTTTCATCCAATGCCTTAGTGAATAAGTCGGCAAGTTGAAGCTCCGTTTTAACAAAATACATATCTGTCGTGCCTTTTTCTAAATGATATTTTATAAAATGATATCGTATGTCTATGTGTTTCGTGCGTGAATGATGAACATGATTGCAAGTAATGGCTATAGCACTTTGAGAATCACTATAAATGGGAATGTTATTGAAATCAAACCCGTAATCGCGTAGTTGTGTAGGCATCAATAGAATTTGCGAGCAACAGCTGGCAGCCGCAACGTATTCCGCCTCGGCCATCGATGTTGATACACAATTTTGTTTCTTTGAAGACCAGCAGACCAACTTTTTGCCTAAAAATTGTGCTCCGCCAGACGTGCTTTTTCTGTCAATTCGACAACCTGGATAGTCAGCATCAGTATAGCCAATAAGTCGAAAGTCAGTATTTTTAGGATACCAAAGCCCTAAGGTTGGAGTTCCTTTGAGATATCGTAGAATCCTCTTGACGGCATTAAGCTCATCTCGAATTTTGTTTCCATGTGATTACCAAATTTCTGACTGAGACGTTCATTCGTCGATCCGAAGATGATGTCGTCAACGTAAACTTGAACGATCATCAAGTCTTTGCCTTGCCTTTTGATGAAGAGGGTAGTATCGATTGTTCCTCTGATGAAGTTGGATTTGACCAAAAATTCGCTCAGAACATCATGCCAAGCATGAGGGGCTTGTTTTAGTCCATAGAGAACTTTGTCCAATCGATAGACATGATCACGGAGGTTCTCGTGTATGAAGCCTTCGGGTTGAGCGACGTAGACTTCTTCTTTTAATACGCCGTTGAGAAAGGCAGTTTTGATGTCCATTTGATAGACTTTGAAGTCTTTATGAGCCGCGTATGCTGGGAACAAGCGAATAGCTTCAATGCGTGCAACCGGAGCATACGTCTCGTCGTAATCAATTCCTTCTTGTTATTTGTATCCCTTAGCAATGAGTCCTGCTTTATTCCTGATTACTTCACCGTTTTCATTTTTCTTGTTCTTGAAAACCCATTTTGTTCCAATTATGGTTTTGCCTTGAGGTCGAGGAACCAGTGTCCAAACTTGTAGACGCTCGAACTGGTTGAGTTCATCTTGCATTGCAATTACCCAATCCGGCTCTTTGAGAGCTTCGGCCACCTTATTTGGTTCATTTTGGCTTAGAAAGCATGTGAATAAACCGCTTTGTGTAGACGTCCTAGTACGTAAACCACTTGAAGGATCACCAATAATCTGATCAGTAGGATGAGCTCGAGTCCATTTGCGTTCGTGAGGAATAACGGAAGTAGATTAGTCATTGGATTGGAGATCGAGATATCCCGAAATAATTGGTTGATCATTCAGAGTTGGAAAATTCAATTCAGATGATGAGTTGATAGGAATTTCCTCATTTGTGTTTGTAGGAACTGCAGTACTAGATGAAGATTCTGAATAATTTGATTCTCCAACTGTTGTCGGATTTTGAAGAAGGGGAGTCTCATTATTAATTTCTTCCTCTGAGGGAGATGGGGCACTGCTTGGTGTTGAGTGAGACGAAGCAGGCAGTTGAGACTTGTTCCGATAAAAGTGTTCGAATAGAGAATCTAAATCTTCGTGGTCAGCGGGAATCGCTTCATTTTGATGTTGATGTAGACGTTGCCGAAAGTTGTTGACCTTGTGCCAACACGCCAGTAAGCTCGGGTTCTGAACTGTTTTGTTCAGAAGCCAATTTCGTCATTTCTTGAAAGGTAACGTTGTAGTTTTCAAGAATTGTACGAGAAGACTTGAGGTAGACGCGATATGATTTTGAGGTAGAGGAATATCCGACAAAAATGGCTTCAAAGGCTTGAGGATCGAATTTGCTTCGATGCTCCCGATCGTTGGCCACAAAACACTTGCAACCAAATACTTTGAAGAATTAGATATTCAGAATTCGTGTATTAATTAGCTCATATGGTGTCTTCTCAAAGCGTTTGTGAATAATTGTCCTGTTTTGAGTAAACCATGTGGTACTCACTGCTTCAGCCCATAGAAAGTGACGAAGACCGGAGTGAATGATCATAGTTCGTGCAGCTTCAACTAGAGTCATGTTCTTTCTTTCTACGACACCATTATTTTGTGGCATTTTTGCGGCTGAGAATTGTTGAATAATTTCAAGTGATTGGTAAAAGTTGCTGAGACGCTGATTCTTGAATTTCGTCCCGTTGTCCGTTCTGATTACTTGGATTTTCTTTTGCAGGAGATTCTGAGTTGTATTCACAAAGCTTATTATCCAGTCTCCAGTCTCATCTTTAGTTCGGAGATATCTTGTCCATGTGTAGCGAGAATAATCGTCGACTATTACGAACACATATTTACGACCTTTGATGCTTTGTGTACGCATTGGTCCGCAGAGGTCCATGTGAAGTAATTCCAAGGGTCGAGATGTAGAATCAACTTGCTTGAGTTTGTGTGATGCACGCTTCATTTTTCCCATTTGACAGGCCGAACAGTGATGCTCTTGGTTAGATGAAACTGTTGGTAGACCGTTAACCAACTTTTGAACACTGAGTTTGTGAAGAGCTTTTAAGTTTAGATGAGACAGACGTTGATGCCATAAGTTGTTCCTCTTTATTGTTGTCTGAGAGATGAGGCATACAGCTGTCGAAGGTCGAACTGATGTCAGATTGATTGTGTATAGGTTAGATCTTCGTGATCCTGTGAGAAGTTCTTGATTCTGACAATTCAAAACTTGGCACTGTTCAGCTAGAAATACGACTTGAAATCCTTTGTCACAGAATTGGCCTATGCTGAACATATTGTGCTGGAGACCTTGGACGTAAGAGACATCTTTAATCATCAAATTTGGCAGTAGAATGTCTCCAAATCCGAGTATGGGAGCTGAGTTATTGTTGCCAAATCGGACTTTGCCATTGTAACGATCTTGGTAGTTGCTCAACAGTTTTTGTTTTCCCGTCATGTGTGTGGAGCAACCAAAATCTAAATACCACACATGATGGATCTGCATAAAAAGAAATTAGGGAGACTTAGCTACCCACTTTTGAATGGGTCCTCTCGGATTAGCAGATTCGATAAGTAAGATTTGTTCAGTTTTGGTTCCTAAATTATGAGAATGCTTAGGTACCCAAACCAACTTAGAAGTAGTTGGTTTAAGTAGTACCACTTTAGACAATTTAGCCTTATTGGCTTGTGTTTGCTTAGGTGGTGACTTATGAATCCATTGTGGTTGAACCTTACATGGGAGGTTAATTTCAGCACGAGCAAATGTATGATTTGTCTTATTGTTGGAGACAATATTTTCTTTGGCTAGTCTCCTACGGTGTTTAGCTGAATGTACGTGGACTGGATACCTTAGGTGAGAACAAGAATGTATGGAGCTATAAGCTTTCTTAATGGCTGGGTCTTGTTTCTTATGAGACTTAAGACATGCATTTGTTTTAGAATGAGGATGGTTTTTAGAAGTAGAGGCAATTTCAAAGTTTGTGCTTTCAAAAATAATAGGCTTTAATGCATAATTTGAATTAATAATACTAGAAATAGCTGTCTTCGGACGAGTGTCCATAGTTTTTGACATAGAAGAAATAGATAACAATTCAGTTATCTTCTGAAAATTTATTCTATGCACTCTTTCATTAGCATGCTTAATCTCTTTTACTACTCTACCTGCGGATGGAGTAGAAAAAGAGTTAGTAAGGATTCGTTTTCTCTCTTTATAATTTCTTAAGAAGATTTATCTTCTTTTGAAATATTTTGAAAAATAATAGGAGAGTTTTTCTTAGCTTTAATTTTATCCTTCATTAATGATTTTTCTTTCAAAATAAGATCAGGATAAGTTTTTAAAATAGAGGAAGTTTTGAGATTGGAAATCTCCGATAAAAGTTCGTTCTTTTCAGCATTGAAATTCTTTCTTTCTGTTTCCAAGGAAGCGTGTAAAAAATTTATTTTTTCTAATAATAGCTGGAATATAACAGAAATTAGAATTTTGTGAATGATCAATATTTTCTTCCTTATGTTTAGAAAAATCTTATAGGGGATATAATGAAGTATAATCACTAGACAAGTTGAGATCTCTTGTCTTGTAACTATTATTCAAGTCGGTGTAGTCAAAAGGAATGTTAGTCCTATCCGTGGCTTGTCATTTAGATTCTTCTAAAACATTTATTTCGGAAGAATTAGTAAATGCCATTACAGAAGTTAAACCTAATCCCATATACTTGATATCGTATAATTGTCTAACATTGACTTTTTTCAAGTTACATGGATTGTTAAAACCTAAGCCCTCTTTAGGATTATAAAATTTTGTATCAAGAGGTTGATTTAGAAATATAGTTTGATCCGTTTGACCCCTTTTTATTAGCAGATCATCTAACGTTTTAATCCTTGAATAAAGTTTCTTACGTTCGTCAGAAATTTCTTTGAAATTATTTTTAGAAATCTCTAAGTCTCTCTGACAATCAATAAGAATCTTATTAAGTTCAGTAATTTTAGTCTCATAGGTAGCTACGGTTAATTCAAGACTAGAGATTTTTTCCTTAGCGTTAGATAAGAAAATTTCGAGATGAATTTTCTTATCGAATTGCTTTTGGAAATTGCTTTCGCTAAGAGCTAGTTTCTCTTCTAATTCCTTTGTTCGTTTCCGCTCAATTTTCATGTTAGTGTACTTAAGTTGTAACGATTCTAACATGTTTAATAACGTGGATTTACACAATTGTACCTCTTGTGACGAAGAGGATGCTTTGTCGTCGTCGTCGTCAGGCCTCCTGGATGGGTCATGATTTGAAGCATCGTTGAGGTATGCCATTAGTGCAAGATTTTCGTCTTCAGAATTTGTGGTATCCTCCAGCCAATGCTCTTGTTCTGCCATTTATGCTACTCTAGCCTCTTTCAGTTTAGTGAGTTGGAATTTTTTGCAGTAGTAGTTGGCATCCTTTTTCTTGGGTAGTTTGCATTCTCTGGAGAAGTGTCCTACCTTTCCACAGTTATAGCATTTTTGAGGTTCTTTGACACTTTTGGATTCTGATGACTCGGCCGGTCTTTCCCTTTGTTTGGAGCTAGATGTCCGAAGTCAATTGGCCGTAGACGAGGATTTCTTTTTGTAAAAGTTGTCACTCATCATTTTAGAATTGAGAGCTAACTGTTTCTTGAACTCCTTCATATCAGGTTCGGAGTCCGAGTCAGATTCTTCTTCACCTTCTGAAGAACTTGGCAGCTTGATACTTTTATCCTTTTGAGATCGACTTTGCTTTCATTCAGAGATACGTGCTATAGAGTCGTCGATCTGTTTGCCCTTTAGTTCTTTTTGAATCTCGCTTATATCTTCTTCATGTTGGGCGAGATTGTCAAAGACGGCGTGGATATCCATTTTGTCCAGATCCTTATTTTGTCGGATTTGAATGGATATTTTCTACCACTCCGGTTGAAGAGAAGAGAGAAATATGATGTTGACCTCCATGTTGGTCTTAAATATATCAATCTTCCTCATTTTATTGAGAAGGGTTAGATATCTTTGATAGAGTTCATAAATTGATTCCGCCGTGTTGGCCTTGAAAGAGTCATAAGCAGTTAGGATATTTGCTTTCTTTGCTTTGACTCCAACTTCAGTTCGTTGCATCATCTTGTGGAGCTCGTCCCACATGGCTTTTGCACTTGATAGACTATCTATTTGCATATAGATGTCATTCAGTATTCCTTGCATTAGGAAAGTCTTGGCTCCCAAGTCTGCTTTGGCTCTTAAACGCTCCCCCTCGGTATATTCACCAGGGACTTTAAGTCTTCTTGTTGCAGAAATAGGAGGATTGGTTGTGGCATCTCCTTCTTGGATGAGCCAGAATTGAGCTGGACCTTCTTGAAGTGACGCGATCAAATTTGAGGCTTGATCTTTCGTTTCCAAGAAGTTCAAGAACCGGCTTCTCCATACCGTGTATTCGCCTCTTCGAAGAATTGGAGGGCAGACGTCATTTCCAAGTGAGTAAGCATCCATTTTTGTTGATTGGTAGGATCTTCGTGAAGGTTTGGAATAGTAATGAAAAATGCTTCACAAGTGACTAACTTAGCTAGAAATATTTGATTCGCACTTAAACAATTTCCTTTTTGAACCTATGATCCGGTCGTGAAAGAGAAATTGTTATGTTTTTGAAAATATTTGGTAATTAAAAATTGATACTTCAAGAATCGTTAAAGAAATTTGAATTAGTGATAAAAAATATTGAGTATCTATTTTTCGTAAGTTTTGAAGTTCAAAATTTTTTATTTCTTTTAAAAATGATGTGGTCGAAATGTTTTTCGAGCAGTAAAGTTTTTCGATTTAAAAATATTATGCTTTTTAATCGAAAAAGTTTTTCGAACGTTTAAGAATTTAGTTATCGAATAATATTTTTCGAAAATTGTTGAAAAGATGATCTTATCGAAAACTATTTTGTCGAAAAACTATGTTGATGGCAAAAACTATTATCGAATAACTTGTGATCGAAAAATTACTAGTGATCGAAAAACTTTGTTTTTAGTTTGACTCAAATTGTTGACTGTAAAAATTTTTCGATGGAATAATTTTCATTCGAAAATATGTTTTGGCTAATTATGGATCGAAAAACTTATTTGCTCGAAAAATATATTTATATATGAACCGAAAAACTAATTATTGAAATAATGTTTTTCGAGTCTTAAATTTGAGCAAAATACTCGAAAATAGTGTTTGTGGTCGAAAAAATTTCTCAGCTGCAAACTTGGTCGAAAAATATTTTTCGATTCAAGTTTTTTGATCGAAGAACAATTAAGTTCAATGTAACAGTGAAAATTCCAGATTTAATCGAAATGTTCAATTTAGACACGAAAATTCTGGATAATCACTGGTTTAACAGTTCTAATTATGATTAAACACAGAATCAACCACGTTTAATAGCAAAATATATCGAGATTTAAGAAAATCAGATTGGACTCAAACCTTGATCGCAAACTTAAAAATCAATATAGATCAAAAATTTGAATTTTAATTACGTTCTAAGCGATTGAAATTAGTACGTAAATCAATCCTAACATAAAATCTATCACTTAACCAGCAAAATCAATAGCAAAATTCGCACAATTAAAAATATCGATCAAAATATAAATCACGTTAGTTTTTCGATCGAAAAATCTGGAAAATTATTTTGATCTGTAAATTGCAAATTCTGTCCAAGATCAACCACGATTCGCTCTGATACCAATTGTTAGGTCCTGTTTCATCAATCAACAAACAATCTAAGCACGAATTCTAGGTATTCGAGTAAGAAATCTTACGATATACGATCGGTCGAATATCCGCTTTGAAGATCTTGAGAGGTTGTTGGATGTTTCCTTGTTTCTTGAACGTTACCTCTCGTTCAAAATATGAATTCGAAACTTATTATTTTTTCAATAACGAATGATGATGTTTACATTGATAGTGTACATCATATTTATACCTATATTTAAGGTATAATTACTCTTAAGTCCTACACTATCAATATTTCTAATTACGCCCCTAATTACAAGGATAATGAAATAATAAAGCACAATTCTAATATACTCTTCACATTACTTGAAGAGCTCACGGAGGCAATGGAAAAAAAAATTCGACCTTCATTATCCGACATTGTCGTCCTATATCTGAGGCTTTTTTGCATATGCTATAAGTTTGTCTAATGTCGAGAGGATGCATACTTAAGTACGTTGGTCAAAAGATGAAAGAAAAGTTGAAGAAATATTGGGAAACAATCCCCTTGCCTACGACTTGACGACTTTACTCGACCAGAGCTGTGGAAGTGACACTTTTAAGATTTCTTTCGATTATTACCAACAATTTCTTCGAGAGGATGTATCTCAGCAGCAACAATCAGGTTTTGAATTGGCGAACGTGACTGAACTTTTCCCACTAATAGTAGCTCACAGGATAGGGGGTCTTAAAACGTTTGAGGAATGCAGAAGAAGACAAAAGTTAAAAATCCATAACATCTAACTCAAATGAGATTCAACTCTATTTGAGCCACAAATCTCAAACATGTGAAGACTTTGATGTTCTGGAGGAGTGGAAGACAAACCCTTTACTTTACCCGACGCTATCCGCCATGGCACGTCTAGGCGTCCAAGCTTTGAGTGTCACTTTTGAGTCTGCATTCTCCACCTCCAACCAAATTATTTAAGATCGACGAACGAGCCTTCACCCAACTTCCCTAGAAATGCTAACTTTGTTGAAGGATTGGTTTTCTATCGAAACTAAGAATCAAAAGGAGACTGCTGTTGACGAGTTCCGATCTTCAAGCTCCGACTCCGATGAAGACAAGAATAGTAAAACACTAACTAATAAGGATGTAATGTAGTAGTATTATATTTTATGTAATGTTTTTTCTATTTTATTGAATTAGTGTTTTTGGGTATTTTTTTAGTTATAGATTTTTAGTTGTTTATTTAAGTTTCATCGATGAAACTTTCGAACTTTCTTCTTAGAAGTTAAATTCTGAATATTAAAAATATCCCAATAATCGACTCGCATCCGAAAAATATGATGGGATCCTGATCGTGATCCCGATGGAACTGGGGGAACCGGACTGGTTGCCCGATTTTGCCAGGTCTACGCGGGACCATCCAGATTTATCGTTCAATATTATATTTTATTATGGTATATTATATTATATATTACCAGTTCCGATTTCGGTTATAGTCCGGAAACAGAACCAACAGGTTTTTGGTTTTGATTCATGAAACCAGAACGAAAAGATATACTTGTGTCGATTCCGGTTCCGAGAATCATTTTTTGCAATTATGGTTTCATATATGCGGGGTGGTTCTAGGCCAATTCGATTCGAACTGACCCGTTGGCCAGAATATCTCCAACGACCCTTTTTTTTGGATTACTGGCGTTCGATGCCAAATATAGCTTTGAGGGATCTCCGAAGAGACTGCAAATGCTACGCTATTGCTGGTGATCGCTACAGTGCCCCGCTATGTTGAGCGGGGCATTGTTTACATGCAAAACCAAATTTTTTTTGGGTTTTCTGATTATTTATATTTTAGATTGTTCGATTTCTTTGGAAGCATACGCTTGAATAGGAGAATTTGTATCACAGACGCTAAACTCAGGATGAAGATGATGGAATGAAAAAATTGGGCAAATTAATTTTTATAATTACAATTATACCATACACTTAATCAAATTGTAAAATCGTGCCTACCCACATATTAGTTATTATTATATTTTAACTCATATATTTCGTATAAAAAAAAATTCATATATATCTTGCCACATAGGAGTTTAAATGCTTAACAGTCTTTACATTGCAAGGTTTTGATAATAAAGAAGAGAAAGTAGCAACACGCTCTGAAAGACATGAGGAAAACTTTCTACTCATTCGAAATAAGTTTTAGAAAAAGGGAACAAAAGATAAGGGTATCTTCTTTTTTTTTTAGAAAAAAGAGTAGCATCTTCCTTTTGAGTCTGAAGAAACGTCGAATGTGCTTTATTAATTAGTTATCCTTGTAACTAGGGACGTAACTCGTAGTTTTGATAGTGTAGGACTTAATAGTATAGGTATAAATACAATGTACACTATCAAAATTACAAAGAAGTTACTTTCCAGAAAATTCACAAGTATTGAATTCACATTCTAGAGAGAGAAAGGCAATCGAAAACTTCAACTCTCTAATCGTTTCTCTCTCCCAATCTTCAAACTCGATATTCGACCGAAGGTAATTCTCGAGATTTCTCATTCGAATATCTTGAATTCATGCTTAGATTGATTGCTAGTTGATCAAATAGGACCTAAAAATTGGTATCAGAGCAGACCGTGATCGCTTTTGGATTGAATTCGCTATTCTAAGATCAAAATTATTTTCCAGATTTTTCGATCGAAAAACTTACTTGAAATGTATTTTGATTAATGTGCTTAACTCTGCGAAATTTGTTGATGATCTTGTTGTTAAAGTGATAGATTATATGTTAGGAATCCGTTACGTACTGATTTCAATCGCTTAGAACATCGGATTATTTCAGATTTTAGATTTTGATCGATAGTTGTGTTTGCGATTGAGTTTTGAATACGTAATTTTCTTCATAATCGACATATTTTGCTGTAAAACTTAGTTAATCTTGTGTTTGTTCATATTAAGAACTTAGATTCAAGTGATTATCCAGCATCTCAACACCTAACTTGAACGTTTCGATTGAATCTCGATTTTCACTGTTTCATTGAACTCTAACTGTGTTCTTCGCTCATTTTCGATCGAACAACTTGGTTCGAAATGTATTTTCCGAATAAGTTTACGGGCGAGAAGTTTCTCGATACAAACACTGTTTTCGTGTGTTTTACTCAAATATAAGACTCGAAAAATATTATATTCGATAATTAGTTTTTTTTTTCGATTCATATATAAATATCTTTTTCGAGCGTAACAAAGCGTATGTTTTTCGAGGGATACTGTTTTCGCTAAATAAATATCTAATTTCGAGGGATACTATTACAAGTGTTTAGATAAAACGGTTTTCGATCATCTAAATATTCGAGTCAAAATTTAGCGAAAACATATTTCGATCGAATAATTCACACTCGAAAAAGTTTTAGTCAACAATTTGAGTCAAACTTAACAAAATGTTTCGATCACTCTTAATTTTTCGATTACAAATTTTTCGATAAAAGTTTTCGGTAAAAGTTTTTGCGATCAACAAAATTATTCGACAAATTATTTTTCGATAGGATATTTTCTTTGCAAAACACTTACGTTCGAAAAATAATTTTCGATAAATATACCATGAAAAACTTATACGATTGAAAATTTTTTTCGATTAAAAGTTCAAAAATCGAAAACTTTACTGCTCGAAACTTTACAAATCGAAAACTTTAGTGCTCGAAAAATTTTTCGACCACTGAACTTTCAAATACACACACATTTTACACTGATTTGAAAGAAATAAAAAATCGTAATATTCAAAACTTACGAAAAATATTTGTCTCTGAATTAGCATCTTCGATACTCAAAAATTTCAATCAGAAATTCAAAATTCTTTAGCAAAATTTTGAAGTATCAATTCATATATCAAATATTTTTCGAATGAGCTTTTATTGGAGATTTCTAATCTCAAAACTTCCTCAATTTTAAAATCTTGTCCCGATTTTACTGTAAAAGAAAATCATTTATTAAGGACAAGATCAGATCTAAGAAAACACCTCCCATTATTTTACAAAATATTTTAAAAGAAGATAAATCTTCTTCAAAAAGCGTAAAGGGAGGAAAATAGTCCTTAAATGCTTCAAAGAGGAAAAAGATTTTTACTAACTCTTTTTCTACTCCATTCACAAGTAGAGTAGAAAAAGAGGTGAATCATGCAAAGGAAAGAGTCCTTAGGATAGAATTTCAGAAGAAAAATGATAGAAAAGATTTATTTTCAAAATTTTCTTATGTATCAAAAACTATGGACACTCGTAAGAAGATAACCGTTTCAAATTTTTATGTTGTTGCTTCCACTTATGTGTTAAAGCCTATTAATTTTGAAAGCACAAATTTTGAAATCGGCTCTACTTCTAAAAATATAAACCGTCATTATAAGACAAATGCAAATCTTAAGTTTCGTAGGAAACAAGATCAGACTATAAAGAAAGCTTATAGTTCGATACATTCTTGTCCTCATTTAAGGTATCCGGTAAAAGTACACTCAGCTAAACACCTTAAAAGATTTGCTAGAAAATTTTTTTTTCATGCACTAAGACTAATAAGACATTTATGCGCTGAAATTAATCTCCCATGTAAGGTTCACCCTCAATAGGTTTCCAGCACACCATCTAGGCCAACACAAGCCAACAAGGCCAAGTTGCCTAAAGAGGAACCACTTAAACCAACTACTTCTGAGTTGGTTTGGGTACCCTTAAGAACACCAATGGTTTAGGAACCAAAAATGAACAAACCCTACCTACTAAATCTGCTAATCCGAGAGGACCCATTAATATGTGGGTACCTAAGTCTCTCGAAAATCTTTCTATGCAGATCCATCATGTGTGGTACCTAGATTCTGGTTGCTCCACAAACATGACGGGAAATCAAGAATTGTTGAGCAACTATAAAGACCGGCACAACGGAAAAGTTATATTCGGCAACAATGATTCAGCTCCAATACTAGGCTTTGGAGATATTCTACTGCAGAATCTGACAATAAAATATGTCTCTTACGTCCAAGGTCCTAACATGTTCAGCATAGGACAACTCTGCGATAAAGGATTTCAAGTGGTGTTTCTAGCTGATCAGTGCAGAATCTTAAATAGTCAGAATCAAGAACTTCTTACAGGATCTCGAAGATCTAATATATACACCATCAATCTGACAACAGTACGACCTTCGACAGTTGTTTGCCTCATCTCACAGACTACAATCAAGAGGAACAGCTTATGGCATCAACGTCTGTCTCATCTAAACCTCAAAGCTCTTCACAAACTTTTTATCAAAAAGTTGGTCAACGGTCTACCAACTATTCTCAACTTTTTATCATTGTTCGGCTTGTCAAATGGGAAAATTGAAGCGAGCATCACACAAACTCAAGCAAGTTGCTTCCACATCTTGACCCTTGGAATTACTTCACATGGACCTTTGTGGACCAATGCGTACACAAAGTATCAACGATCGCAAATATGTGTTGGTAATTGTCGAAGATTATTCTCGCTGCACCTGGACAAAATATCTCCGAACTAAAGATGAGACAGGAGACTTGATAATAAGCTTAGTGAATACAATTCAGAATCTCCTGAAAAAGAAAATCCAAGTAATCCGGACTGACAATGGGACTGAATTCAATAATCAGCATCTCAGCAATTACTATCAATCACTTGGAATTATTCAACAATTTTCAGCCGCTAAAACGCGTCAACAAAATGGCGTCGTAAAACGGAAGAACCGGACTCTAGTTGAAGCTGCAAGAACAATGCTAATACATTCCGGTCTCCCTCACTTTCTATGGGCTGAAGAAGTGAGTACGGCATGCTTTACGCAAAATTGGACGATTATTCACAGACCTTTGAAAAGATGCCGTATGAGATAATAAATCACAGGATTCCGAATATTTCTTTCTTCAAAGTCTTCGGGTGCAAATGCTTTGTGGCCAACGATCGGGAGCATCGAAGCAAGTTCGATCCTAAAGCATTTGAAGCCGCTTTTGTTGGATATTCATCAACATCTAACTCATATCGCGTCTATCTCAAGTCTTTCTCGTACCATTCTCGAAAGCTACAACGTTACTTTTCAAGAAGTGACCGATTTGGCTTCTGAACAAAACAATTCAGAACCCGGGCTTATATTCGTGTTGGCACAAACACAACAAATTCCGACAACATATACCTCAACATCGAAAGAAGCAATTCCCGTCGATTTGGAAGATTTGGATTTTTTATTTGAAGATTTTTTTTAGAAACGAGTCTCAAATGCATGCTTCGTCTCATTCGATACCAAGCAACGCACCTTCTCCTTCTACGGCTGAAATTACTATTGAGATTCCGAACCCTCAAACTCCAACAAATGTTCCAGAATCTCCAAATTCTGAATCTTCAACTAGTGTTGCTACTCCTACTAATCCCGAAACGGAAATTCCTTCCAATTCAACTACTGAAATGAATTTCCCTATTACGAATGATCAACCTATCAATTCAAGATGTCTCGATCTACAAATCAACGATGGATCTACTTCGGTTCTTCCTCATGAACGCAAGTGGACTCGAGCTCATCCTATCGACCAAATAATTGGTGATCCTTTAAGTGGAGTACGCACTAGGACATCTACCCAAAGCGGACTATTCGCGTGCTTCTTAAGACAAAACGAACCACTTAAGGTAGCCGAAGCCCTTAAAGACACGGATTGGGTGATCGCAATACAAGATGAACTCAACCAATTCGACCATCTACAAGGTTGGACACTAGTTCCTCGACCACATGGCAAAATAATTATAGGAACTAAATGGGTTTTCAAAAATAAGAAGAACGAGAATGGTGAAATTATCAGGAATAAAGCACGAATCGTAGCCAAGGGGTACAATCAACAAGAAGGTATTGACTACGACGAGACGTATGCTCCGGCTGCACGTATTGAAGCTATTCGATTATTTCTAGCATACGCGGCTCATAAAGACTTCAAAATCTATCAAATGGATGCCAAAACCGTCGTTCTCAACGGCGTATTAAAAGAAGAAGTCTACGTTGTTAGGTTCTGATTCATCAATCAACAAGCAATCTAAGCAAGAATTCTCGGTATTCGAATAAGAAATCTTACGATATACGATCGGTCGAATATCCGCGTTGAAGATCTTGAGAGAGGTTGTTGGCTTTATCCGAGTTTCTCGAGCGTGATTTCTCGTTTAAAAAATGAATTCGATACTTGTGTTTTCTGAATAATAAAACTCATTAAACTTTGATAGTGTCATCATATTTATACCTATAATCAATCAACAAGCAATCTAAGCACGAATTCTCGGTATTCGAGTAAGAAATCTTACGATATACGATCGGTCGAATATCCGCATTGAAGATCCTGAGAGAGGTTGTTGGCTTTATCCGTGTTTCTCGAGCGTGATTTCTCGTTTACAAAATGAATTCGATACTTGTGTTTTCTGAATAATACAACTCATTAAACTTTGATAGTGTACATCATATTTATACCTATATTTAAGGTATAATTACTCTTAAGTCATACACTATCAAAACTTCTAATTACGCCCCTAACTACAAGGATAATGAAATAATAAAGCACAATTCCAATATACTCTTCAATCTCCCCCTTTGTGCTTGTCTTCGTTTCAGCTCCTTTTATCCTTGTCGGGCGTAAAAATACTTCTTTAGTCCCAATGCTGTCTCGTAGCGTCGAACGGCATTCCTCAACTCCAATCTTTCATTTATGGCATCTAGAAGCTCGTTCAGGAGTGGGGCATCTTCTTCACAAAGATCTTCGAAGATTGTCTCTTCGGTGATCTCTCCCAATCTCTTCCGAATATTCTTCCTCACTAACTTAAGCGCCCCGTCGCAGAATTTATGAACTTCTAACTTCATCATAGCCCTTATCTTTCCAATGACTGGATTTAGATAGGTTATGGCGAGGCCAGGGGTCTTGAAAATGTAGTTCTCGGCAAAGTTGTTGAGTGGGAAGCCCTTCATAAGCGGAGATTCCATGCTGACCTTCTTCATGTTGTTCTCTATTGCAATTTGAAGATCGTGTGCGGTGTGGTATTTAATTTGCCGCACCATGAATCTTTTAAGCCCCTCGAGTCCTTCAGTTTTGATATATCCAGGATGTGTCTTGTACTTTCTCTTGTACATTTGATATATTTGGTAGACTTCATCCGGTGGAAGGAATGAGAGATAGCTTTCATCTATCTCTTCTCGAATGCGGTTGCTGTCCGCTCGCTCAATTATGTAGATAGGAGTTGGTTATCTTCCGATCGTATGAGAGACTCTGAGGAGTTGGAGAATCGGTGGCTTGTTCTTCAAGTTTTCCTTCACTTGATTAGTTGGAATGCCACTACGATCGTGTCCCAGATAGTTGAGTATCAAGATATGCTCTATTTTCTTCCTATCTTCCCAGTGTGAGATGCCCCTCAAATTAAGTTCGTTGAGCTTCTTGATCTTGTTTGGAGCCCTCCAAATCTGCTTTCTTATGTCTTCAATGAAGGGGACTTCAATTCTGACATTCTCCCATGGCGTCTCAACTCTAATTGTCCCTTTTGATAGACGGGGAGGAGAGTCGACTCTAAGCCTTATCATTTCAGGTAGCTCTGGGAGGGCAGAACTGTAGTTCTCACCTTGAAGTTCTTCTTCTTCAAGCAGTACCAAGTCCACTGAAGCTTGTTGTAGGAAGTATCTGACGTTGGAGAGTCGAGCTTGAGCAGCTTCCTCTGGTTCCCATTCCGTCGTCCACTTCTCGTTTAGTATGTAGTCATCTACGATCAGATGTGGATAGTAGGCAACTGCTTCTTGATGAACTTGGGGAAGGTTTGAGGTTGGGATAGGATTTGGATTTGTAGGAGAGAGGGTTAGTGTTTGGGATATGGTGGGAGGTGTGGTTGTTTGTTGGCGGGTTTGAGGTTGTGTGGTTGGTGGGTGTGAGGACGATCCTCCAGCTTCTTGAGTCTTTGTCTGATTCAATCCACGGCCGCTCCTTGTTGTTCGTTGCCGTTTCTCCCCCTCATGACGATCCGGATCATCGGGATCGGCATGTCTACGTTTGGGGCGGGTGCTTTCTTTTCGGCACGTTGTTTGTGCTGGCAGCTCTGGTTCATCTATTAATCTTTTGTAGAGACTTTCTTCTGCATGAGTTATTGTCTCTAGTGCAAGAAGGTGCGAGATGAGGATATCGTGAAGCTGAGTGATCGGAATGGTGTATGGGTTGATAAGTGATGGTGAGGGAGTTGGGGTGGTGAGGATTGGTTGTAGTGGGGTATGTAGAGTGGTGGTAGGAAGTGGTGACGAGACGGGTGTGGTTTGTGTGTCGGTGGGAGCAGCTTCTGAGACTGGTGTTTTCCCGGTGTCTCTTCGGGAAGTCTCGAGAGCATGGAGCATTCGGTCCATCAGACGATCTTCTAGTGAAGATAGGGCTGAGGAGAGTGCTTCTTGTAGTCTGTGCTCCGTCACGAACATCGGTGGAATGAGGCCAGGGAGGCGCTTCACTGTCACAACATCGGAGTAGATTTCCGATGTGTCGCCCATAGTAGGTCTTGAGGGTCCGGTACGTCTAAGGACATCCGTTATCAACCCTGAAGTCACCACCTCAGAGGGTTGGCTTATTGTTGGCTCCGAAGATATCGGGGTTCCAATAGGGCTTCCACCCAATCCTTGAGATGATATGATATGTATCACCTCTACGGGTGTTGAGACGGATTCAATTTGAATCTGTTCAGTGGGCTGATCACTTGGTAATGGATGAGTTGGCTCCGAAGCTTGTATGGGTGAAGGCACTGCAGACGGGGCCGAGATTTGTTGTCAGCGAGGGCCCCTTCGTTGGAGTCTATATGCTTCATCGGAGTCGGTTACCTCAGGAGAGATATCATGTGGGACACCTTCGGGTTCAATCTCCTGAGGCGTGACTTCGGGCTCTGTTGATGTCACTACTTGTTCCCTTTGAGAAGGTGCCGGGGCTGGATCCATGGCACGACCATCGCCTCCGTGATGGAGTTGTTCTGGCAGTAATTTTGGTAGGCCTCTTCAGTTGGATCAGCTAAACGGAGCAGCTCCAATGGGATCATCATTGATTAGAGTGCTAGATCGGCGGCCTTCGGGTTGTGGAAGAATCGAAGGCGTGGCGGGGTGTAGTCCGCAATCGGTGATAGTTTTGGAATCTCTGGATGGACTTCCATGAAATGCGAGATCATTACCGGGAACAACCGGACATACGGAAGAGATCTGGCCTTCGACTTTGTCTCCCTCTGACGCATCTGGTCGGCAAGATCATTCCAGATCAGCTGAGCCACGTCATATCTTTTGGAGAAGACCACTCCGTGAAAAATGCGAATAATGTTTCCATTCGCCTTGTCGAAGCCGGAGTGTTTTGGGGAGAGGCATTTGTTGATGATGCCGAACAGTGTCTTCCACGGATGAGGAATTCCGCTATTTTGAAAGTTGGCAAGTTTAGTTAGCGGCGGATTGTATCCCATCCGGAGCATGTGTTCTACGATCTCCCCATCCGTTGGTAGTCGGTCGTATTCATCGTAGTGCGGGAGATCGAGCACCATGGCCATTAGATTTTTTGTCAGGGTGATGTGTCTTGTATTGAGCTTTGTCATATAATCCATGATGTCGCCGTTGACGAAGCTCTGCATGCATCCCCAAAATTGCAGGAGATAGACCATTGGTACGGTGGCCGTCATGGTCAGAGCTGGCCATAAAGGGTCTCATTTGAGGAAGGATATTATGACGTCATCCGGACACCGAAACGTTGTTAAGTCCAGTTGGAAGTTGTTGTCTTGGGCCGTCATATAACTTCCAGAAGAGTAAATATGAGGGTAGTTGGGAGTTGTCATATCTGCAAAAATAATATTAGGTTCATTAGTCGATAAAGTTTCATGAATGAATGAATTTGATTAAGAATGAATGTAGAGTAGAATTGTATATTTAAAGACTTATCGCGGAAGACTTAGTGAAAATTTGAGAAATTTGTAGAATTAACTAAGTCTTATAAGCGTGTTTTTATTCGAGTAACAATTTATTCGATCTTTAAAATTTGCGATCGAAAATTTTCTAAGTCTTGAAAAATTTTCTAAGTCCTTTTCAGCGTATTATTATTCGAGTAACAGTTTATTCGATTGATAAATTTTGCGATCGAATAAAAATGTGTCCAATAACTCAAGTTTTCGCTGATGACTTTTACGATCGAATAAAATGTTATCGAAAACAATAGTTTTTCGCTGAATAAGTTTTCGATCGAATAAAATATTGTCGAAAAACTTAAGTTTTTCGCCACGTCGTTTTGCGATCGAATAATATATAATCAAAAAAATATTATTTTCGCCGTGTAGTTTTTGCGATCGAATAAAAATATGTTGAAAACAAAAGGTTTTCGATCGAAAATTTTCAAACCAAACAGTAAATACGTAAAACATAATCTTCAATTTCTGGGTATTTTATGAGTTTATTTGGGTTTGGAATGTTCAGAGAACAGTGGCGAATCCAAGTATCATGATTTTAACCCAAAAGATTGAGTTTAAACACTTTGATTTGAGGCTCGAAAAATCAGTTTTCGTCGAAAATATAAACATGAACTTTCTTCAAATATTTTTCGTGAAAATGCTTGAGAATCGGATGTTTTTGAACAGAAAATGAATCAGAACAAGTTTCTACGTTCAAAATCAGCACGTTTAATCTAAATATTCTGAGAAATGAAGAATTTGGATTGAAATGGCGAGGTAGGTTCGAAGATGAAAAGTTTTTCGATTGATAAAGTGATATTAATACTTTACGATCGGGTAAAGTAAAAATTCTTTTGGGCCGTAAAAAAAAATATTCGTGGGCTTTTAGATAAATTCAGGTGTGAAGAAAATTTTTATGAATTAACCCCAAAATAATTTGCATAATACTCCCTGTATTTCTGAAAGAGATGAAATTATCTCCTGATGTTGATGAAATTCAACATTTGACTCCTCGGATGAGCTCTAAATTTTCTGCGAGGCTTAAAAATGTTAGAATTCAAGTTTCTACGAATGTAGAAGATAATAACAAATTCTCAGATAAAAACTTCCCCTCAACAATTGCATGAATAAAATTTTCAGTACCTACACATATTTTCGGTACATATGAAAATTTCCGATTTAAGTGCAATTAACGCATTTTAAACAATTCAGCATAGTTTCTTCAAAAAATTTGCGTTTTACAAAATAGTTAATCGCATTTTTGCAATTCTGAACCAATGCATGTATTGATGCATTTAAAATGTGCGAAAAAATAAAAAATAAAAATATTTTGTTTCGGGGTCAGATATATTTATTTTAAAATTTTTATCACACAAAAATTTCCAAGATATATATAACAATAATTTGCCATAAAATCAGGTGACTAAACTAGTATTCTAAGAGCATAGTATGAATCACTTTGACAACTCTCGCAAGTTTCGCTCATATCAGTCAATTTACTTTTATCAAGGAGATTTTTGTAGATATATCACTCTTATCATCACAACAAAATTATATCAATTAATTTGTTATCGTAGTATTTATAATCAACTTACCAAGTGAGAGTTCGTCATTTTGAATCAAAGGGACTTTTTAAGGGATTATTTTTAGGCTCTGACTAAGGGGTAGAAATTTTGGGTTAGTGAGCTTAAAAATTCTTCTCTTCCAGGGGCCCTTTTTGTGATATTCTATTCTGATCCTTTTGCTTTTCCTTTCAATAGTAATTTCTTTTCAGGGCTTTGAGAGATAAGATCTTCTTTGATTTTGGGTCCAGACTGTGTTCTTTTAGAAAGTTTCAAAGTTATGGAGTTCGAACCCAAGACTGTGCTTCTTTTCTCGTTTTCTCTACATAAGATCTAGATTATCATTGGAGAAGTTCACTTCGAGGTGCTTCACTTCTAGGAGTATACGAGATTATCTAGGAGAAGTTCACAGTGAGATCAGTGTTTCTCTTCTATAATGATTGAGAAATTTGTAATGTACATCACTTTAGCTCTCCCCCTCTTTTTCTTGATTGAGTAACCCCGAATCATTTGAATAATATTGAAGGCTTAATCGGGTGTTTGATGAAGAAAAGGAATGTCAGAGAAGGCTCAAAGGGGATCTCTAGAGGAAAAAGTAAAGGATTTATAATTTAGGCCAAGTGACGAATTTCCTAGTATGCCCTTATCATTTTCATGACAAACTAAACACAAAAGCAAGATGAAGCTACGACGGAAAACCAAAAAATAGTCATTTGAAGTGTGACACTAAAAAAATATAGGTTTAAATTCTCACATGTATGATGTGCCTTTGTGTCGTGTGAGACAAACAAAGTTCTTTTGAATAAAAGAATGTCATATGAATTTTTTAGGTAAAGTCAAAAATTATATCCCCCATATTTTTTTATTTATACTATTTATATATATGTATTATATATATTTATTTTATGTAAGAATAGAATATATTTATATATATATATATGTTTATTTTTAATTTTAATTTAAAAAAATCTTAAAAGATAGAGTCACGCAAAATAATCAAGAAATATTAAGAAGCACATAGAATATCAAATTAAAGCATAGTAGAGCATGTAAAGCACATTTTAAGTAAAATTGAGATTCAACATGCCTAACTTAGCAATAAGGAATTGAAATCATTTTTCATCCAATGCCTTAGTGAATGAGTCGGCAAGTTGAAGCTCCGTTTTAACAAAATACATATCTATCGTGCCTTTTTCTACATGATCTTTTATAAAATGATATTGTATGTCTATGTGTTTCGTGCGTGAATGATGAACAGGATTGCAAGTAATGGCTATAGCACTTTGAGAATCACTATAAATGGGAATATAATTGAAATCAAACCCGTAATCACGTAGTTGTGTCGGCATCCATAAAATTTGCGAGCAACAGCTGGCAGCCGCAACGCATTCCGCCTCGGCCGTCGATGTTGACACACAATTTTGTTTCTTTGAAGACCAGCAGACCAACTTTTCGCCTAAAAATTGTGCTCCGCTAGACGTGCTTTTCTGTCCATTCGACAACCTGCATAGTCAGCATCAGTATAGCAATAAGTCGAAAGTCAGTATTTTTAGGATACCAAAGCCCTAAGTTTGGAGTTCCATTGAGATATCGTAGAATTCTCTTGAAGGCATTCATGTGGGACTGCTTTGGGTTGGCTTGAAAGCGGGCGCAAAGGCAAGTTGCAAACATAATGTCGAGTCGGCTGGTTGTCAAGTAAAGAAGAGATCCGATAATACTCCGATAGGTGGTGATGTTGACAGCCTTTCCAAACGGATCAGCGTATATAGTTTGCAATTAGTAGACATTGGAGTATTCATCTGTGTGCTCTTGTCTTGATATAATCTTTTCAAAATATCTCGGATGTATTTGGTCTGACTGATGAAGATTCCATCATCGAGTTGCTTGACTTGTAATCCAAGAAAAAATTGGAGTTCTCCCATTAAGCTCATCTCGAATTTGGTCTTCACGAGATTACCAAATTTCTGACAGAGACGTTCATTCGTCGATCCGAAAATGATGTCGTCCACGTAAACTTGAACGATCATCAAGTCTTTATCTTGCCTTTTGATGAAGAGGGTCGTATCGATTGTTCCTCTGATGAAGTTGGATTTGACCAAAAATTCGCTCAGAACATCATACCAAGCACGAGGGGCTTGTTTTAGTCCATAGAGAGCTTTGTCCAATCTATAGACATGATCAGGATGGTTCGTGCATGAACCCTTCGGGTTGAGCGACGTAGACTTCTTCTTTTAATACGCCGTTGAGAAAGGCAGTTTTGACGTCCATTTGATAGACTTTGAAGTGTTTGTAAGCCGCATATGCTAGAAATAAGCAAATAGCTTCAATACGGGCGACCGGAGCATACGTCTCGTCGTAATCAATTTCTTCTTGTTGATTGTATCCCTTAGCCACGAGTCGTGCTTTATTCCCGATTACTTCACTGTTCTCATTTTTCTTGTTCTTGAAAACCCATTTAGTTCCAATTATGGTTTTGCCATGCGGTCGAGGAACCAATGTCCAAAGTTGTAGACGCTCGAACTGGTTGAGTTCATCTTCCATTGCAATTACCCAATCCGGGTCTTTAAGAGCTTCGGCTACCTTATTTGGTTCGCTTTGGCTTAGGAAGCATGTGAATAAACTGCTTTGTGCAGACGTCCTAGTACATACACCACTTGAAGGATCACCGATAATCTGATCAGTAGGGTGAGCTCGAGTCCATTTGCATTCGTGAGGAATAACTGAAGTAGATTCGTCATTGGATTGGAGATCGAGAAAACGTGAATAAATGGGTTGATCATTCAGAGTTGGGAAATTCAAGTCAGATGTTGAGTCGATAGGAATTTCCTTATTTGTGTTTGTAGGAACTGCAGTACTAGATGAAGATTCTGAATAAGTAGATTCTCCAACATTTGTCGGATTTTGAAGAAGAGGAGTCTCATTATTAATTTCTTCCATTGAGGGAGATGGGGCACTGCTTGGTGTTGAGTGAGACGAAGCAGGCATTTGAGACTTGTTCCGATAAAAGTGTTCGAATAGAGAATCTAAATCTTCATGGTCAGCGGGAATTGCTTCATTTGACGTTGATGTAGAAGTTGCCGAAAGTTGTTGACCTTGTGCCAACACGCCAGTAAGCTCGGTTTCTGAATTGTTTTGTTCAGAAGCCAATTCCGTCATTTCTTGAAAGGTGACGTTGTAACTTTCAAGAATTGTACGAGAAGACTTGAGGTAGACGCAATATGATTTTTAAGTAGAGGAATATCCGACAAAAATGCCTTCAAAGGCTTTGGGATCGAACTTGCTTCAATGCTCCCGATCGTTGGCCACAAAACACTTGCAACCAAATACTTTGAAGAATGAGATATTCGGGATTCTTTGATTAATTATCTCATATGGCATTTTTTCGAAGCGTTCGTGAATAATTGTCCTATTTTGAGTAAAACATGCCGTACTCACTGCTTCAGCCCATAGAAAGTGGGAGACCGGAGTATATGAGCATTGGTCTTGCAGCTTCAACTAAAGTCCGGTTCTTTCTTTCTTTCTTTCTTTCTTGCAGCTTCACCATTTTGTTTGTTGAGGCGTTTTTGCGGCTGAGAATTGTTGAATAATTCCAAGTGATTGATAAAAGTTGCTGAGACGCTGATTCTTGAATTCAGTCCCATTGTCCGTTCTGATTACTTGGATTTTCTTTTGCAGGAGATTCTGAGTTGTATTCACAAAACTTATTATCAAGTCTCCAGTCTCATCTTTAGTTCGGAGATATCTTGTCCATGTATAGCGAGAATAATCGTCGACAATTACTAACACATATTTACGACCGTTGATGCTTTGTGTACGCATTGGTCCGCAAAGATCCATATGAAATAATTCTAAGGGTCGAGATGTAGAAGCAACTTGCTTGACTTTGTGTGATGCTCGCTTCATTTTTCCCATTTGACAAGCCGAACAGTGATGCTCTTGGTTAGATGAAATTGTTGGTAGACCGTTGACCAACTTTTTAACACTGAGTTTGTGAAGAGCTTTTAAGTTTAGATGAGACAGACGTTGATGCCATAAGTTGTTCCTCTTTATTGTTGTCTGAGAGATGAGGCATACAGCTGTCGAAGGTCGAACTGATGTCAGATTGATTGTGTATAGGTTAGATCTTCGTGATCCTGTGAGAAGTTCTTGATTTTGACTATTCAAAACTCTGCACTGTTCAGCTAGAAATACTACTTGAAATCCTTTGTCACAGAATTGGCCTATACTGAACAGATTGTGCTGGAGACCTTGGACGTAAGAGACATCTTTAATCGTCAAATTTGGCAGTAAAATGTCTCCAAATCCGAGTATGGGAGCTGAGTCATTGTTGCCAAATCGGACTTTGCCATTGTAACGATCTTGGTAGTTGTTAACAGTTCTTGTTTTCCCGTCATGTGTATGGAGCAATCAGAATCTAATTACCACACATGATGGATCTGCATAGAAAGAAATTAGGGAGACTTAGGTACCCACTTTTGAATGGGTTCTCTCGGATTAGCATATTTGATAAGTAAGGTTTGTTTATCTTTGGTTCCTAACTTATGAGAATGGTTAGGTACCCAAACCAACTTAGAAGTAGTTGGTTTAAGTAGTACCTCTGTAGACAATTTAGCCTTATTGGCTTGAGTTTGCCTAGGTGATGACTTAGGAATCCATCGTGGTTGAACCTTACATGGGATGTTAATTTCAGCACGAACAAATGTCTGATTTGTCTAATTGCTGGAGAAAATCTTTTCTTTGGCTAGTCTCCTAAGGTGTTTAGTTGAATGTACGTGGACTGGATACCTTAGGTGAGAACAAGAGTGTAAGGAGCTATAAGCTTTCTTAATGGATGGATCTTGTTTTCTATGAGACTTAAGACTTGCATTTGTTTTATAATGATGAATGTTTTTAGAAGTAGAGCCAATTTCAACGTTTGTGCTTTCAAAAATAATAGGCTTTAATGCATAATTTGAAGTAACAATACTAGAAATAGCTGTCTTCGTACGAGTGTCCATAGTTTTTGACAGAAGAAATAGATAACAAATCATTTTTCTTCTGAAATTTTATTCTAGGCACTCTTTCCTTAGCATGATTCACCTCTTTTACTACTCAACCTGTGGATGGAGTAGAAAAAGAGTTAGTAAAAATCTTTTTCCTTTTTGAAGCATTTAAGGATTCGTTTTCTCTCTTTACAATTTCTAAAGAAGATTTATCTTCTTTTGAAATATTTTGAAAAATAATGGGAGAGTTTTTCTTAGCTTTAATTTTATCCTTCATTAAAGATTTTTCTTTCAAAATAAGATCAGGACAAGTTTTTAAAATAGAGGAAGTTTTGAGATTGGAAATTTCCGATAAAAGTTCGTTCTTTTCAGCTTTGAAATTCTATCTTTCTGTTTCCAAGGAAGCGTTTTAATCAGCTATTTTTCTAATAATAGCTGGAATATAACAGAAATTAGAATTTTGAGAATGGTCAGAATTTTCTTCCTTATTTTTAGAAAAATCTTATAGGGGATATATAATGAAGTATAATCACTAGACAAGTTGAGATTTCTTGTCTTGTAACTATTATTCAAGGCGGTGTAGTCAAAAGGAATGTTAGTCCTATCCGTGGCTTGTCGTTTAGATTCTTCTAAAACATTTATTTCGGAAGAATTAGTAAATGCCATTACAGAAGTTAAACCTAATCCCATATACTTGATATCGTATAATTGTCTAATATTGACTTTTTTCAAGTTACATGGATTGTTAAAACCTAAGCCCTCTGTAGGATTATAAAATTCTGTATGAAGAGGTTGATTTAGAAATATAGTTTGATCCGTTTGACCCCTTTTTATTAGCAAATCATCTAACGTTTTATTCTTTGAATAAAGTTTCTTACGTTCGTCAGAAATTTCTTTGAAATTATTTTTAGAAATTTCTAAGTATCTCTGACAATCGATAAGAATCGTATTAAGGTCAGTAATTTTTGTCTCAGATGTAGCTATGGTTAATTCAAAACTATAGATTTTTTCCTTAGCGTTAGATAAGAGAATTTCGAGATGAATTTTCTTATCTAATTGCTTTTGGAAATTGCTTTCGGTAAGAGCTAGTTTCTCTTCTAATTCCTTTGTTCGTTTCCGCTCAATTTTCATGTTAGTGTACTTAACCTGTAACGATTCTAACATGTTTGATAATGTGGAATTAGACAATTGTACCTCTTGTGACGAAGAGGATGCTTTGTCGTCGTCGTCGTCAGGCCTCCTGGATTGGTCATCATTTGAAGCGTCGTTGAGGTATGCCATAAGTGCAAGATTTTCGTCTTCAGAATCTGTTGTATCTTCCAGGCCAATGCTCTTGTTCTGCCATCAGTGCTACTCCAGCCTCTTTCTGTTTATGAGTTGAAATTTTTTGGAGTAGTAGTTGGCATCCTTTTTCTTGGGTAGTTTGCATTCTCTAGAGAAGTGTCCTACCTTTCCACAATTATAACATTTTTGTGGTTCTTTGACACTTTTTGATTCTGAGTACTCGGCCGGTCTTTCCCTTTGCTTGGAGCTAGATGTCCGAAGTCTATTGGCCGAAGACTAGGATTTCTTTGTGTAAAACTTTTTACTCATCATTTTAAAAATGAGAGCTAACTGTTTCTTGAACTCCTTCATATCAGGTTCGGAGTCTGAGTCAGATTCTTCTTCATCTTCTGAAGAACTTGGCAGTTTTTTATCCTTTCGAGATCGACTTTCCTTTCTTTCAGAGATAAGTGCTATAGAGTCGTCGATCTACTTGCCCTTTAGTTCTTTTTGGATCTCGCTTATATCTTCTTCATGTTGGGCGAGATTATCGAAGACGGCGTGGATATCCATTTCGTCCAAATTCTTATTTTGTCGGATTTGAATGGATATTTTCTTCCACTCCGGTTGAAGAGAAGAATGAAATCTGATGTTAACCTCCATGTTGGTCTTGAATATATCTATCTTCCTCATTTCATTCAGAAGAGTTACATATCTTTTATAGAGTTCATAAACTGATTCCTCTGTCTTGGCTTTGAAAGAGTCATAAGCTGTTAGGTTATTTGGTTTCTTTGCTTTGACTCCAACTTCGGTTCGTTGCATCATCTTGTGGAGCTCGTCCCACATAGCTTGTGCACTCGATAGACTATCTATTTGCATATAGATGTCATTCGGTATTCCTTGCATTAGGAAAGTTTTGGCTTCCAAGTCTACTTTGGTTCTTAAAAGCTCCCCCTCAGTATATTCGCCAGGCACTTTAATTCTCCTGGTTGCAGGAATAGGAGGATTGTTTGTGACATCTCCTTCATGGATGAGCCAGAATTGAGCTGGACCTTCTTGAAGTGACGCGATCAAATTTCTGGCTTGATCTTTCGTTTCCAAGAAGTTCAAGAACTGGCTTCTCCATACCGTGTATTCGCCTCTTCGAAGAATTGGAGGGCGGACGTCATTTTCAAGTGAGTAAGCTCCATTTTTGGTAATCGATAGGATCTTCGTGAAGGTTTGGAATAGTAATGAAAAATGCTTCACAAGTGACAAACTAAGTTAGAAATATTTGATTCCTACTTAAACAATTTCCTTTTTGAACCTATGGTCCGGTCGTGAAAGAGAAATTGTTATGTTTTCGAAAATATTTGATAATGAAAAGTTGATACTTTAAGATTTGTTAAAGAAATTTGAATTATTGATCGAAAATATTGAGTATCAAAATTGATAGTTCGAAGACAAATATTTTTCGTAAGTTTTGAAGTTCACAATTTTTTATTTCCTTTTAAATGTTGTGGTCGAAATGTATTTTGAGCAATAAAGTTTTTCGATTTAAAAATAATAAACTTTTTAATCGAAAAAGTTTTTCGAGAGTTTAAGGATTTAGTAATATGTTTATCGAAAAATATTTTTCGAAAAAAAATGTTGAAAGAATGATCTTATCGAAAAAATACTTTGTCGAAAACTATGTTGATCACAAAAACTCTTATCGAATAACTTGTGATCGAAAAATTACTAGTGATCGAAAAACATTGTTTTTAGTTTGACTCAAATTGTTGACTGTAAAATTTTTCGATGGAATATTTTTCGATCGAAAATATGTTTTGCCTGATTTGGGATCGAAAAATTTATTCGCTCGAAAAACGTATTTATATATGAATCGAAAAACTAATTATTGAAATAATGTTTTCCGAGTCTTAATTTTGACTAAAACGCTCGAAAATAGTGTTTGTCGTCGAAACATTTCTCGACTGCAAACTTGGTCGAAAAATATTTTTCGATTCAAGTTTTTCGATCGAAGAACATGATCGAATAACAGTTAAGTTCAATGTAACAGTTAAAATTTCAGATTCAATCGAGATTCCAGACGCGGAAATTCTGGATAATCACTCGTTTAACAATTCTAAATATGATCAAACACAGAATCAACCACGTTTAATAGCAAAATATATCGAGATTTAAGAAAATCAGATTGGACTCAAAACTTGATCGCAAACGCAAAAATCGATCTAAATCGAATATCTGAATTATTATTACGTTCTAAGCGATTGAAATCAGTACGTAAATCAATCCTAACATATAATCTATCACTTAATCAGCAAAATAAACAACAAAAATTCGCACAATTAAGCATATTGATCAAAATATATGTCACGTGAGTTTTTCGATCGAAAAATCTGGAAAATTATTTTGATCTGAAAATTGCGAATTCTGTCCAAAATCAATCACGATTTGCTCTGATATCAATTGTTAGATCATTATTCATCAATCAACCAGCAATCTAAGCACGAATTCTCGGTATTCGAGTAAGAAATCTTACGATATAAGATCGGTCGAATATCCGCTTTGAAGATCTTCAGAGAGGTTGTTGGCTTTATCCGAGTTTCTCGAGCGTGATTTCTCGTTTAAAACTCATTAAACTTTGATAGTGTACATCATATTTATACCTATATTTAAGGTATAATTACTCTTAAGTCCTACACTATCAAAACTTCTAATTACGCCCCTAATTACAACGATAATGAAATAATAAAGCACAATTCTAATATACTCTTCATACGTCACTCAGCGCGAAGGGTTCGTACACAAAAATCATCATGATTACGTCTATCGATTGGATAAAGCTCTCTACGGACAAAAACAAGCCCCTCGTGCTTGGTATGATGTTCTGAGTGAATTTCTAGTCAAGTCGAACTTCATAAGAGGAACAATCGATACGACACTCTTCATCAATAGCAAGGCAAAGACTTGATGATCGTTCAAGTTTACGTTGATGACATCATATTCGGCTCGACAAATGAACGACTCTGTCAGAAATTTGGTGATCTATTGAAAACCAAATTTGAGATGAGTTTAATTGGAGAACTCCAATTCTTTCTTGGATTACAAGTCAAGCAACTCAAAGATAGAATATTCATCAGTCAAACCAAGTATATCCAAGATATTCTAAAGAGATTCAATCAAGACAAGAGCACACCTATGAATACACTCATGTCAACAAACTGCAAATTGGATGTTGATCCGTTTGGAAATGCAGTCAACATCACAACCTATCGGAGTATTATCGGACTCGCTTCTACTTAACGTCAAGCCGACCTGACATCATGTTCGCCACTTGCCTCAGTGCTCGTATTCAAGCTGACCCGAAGGAGTCACACATACACGCAGTCAAGCGAATTCTACGTTATCTCAAAGGAACTCCCAACTTAGGGCTATGGTATCCTAAAGATACTTATGTTAGATTAATTGGCTATATTCACGCTGATTATGCAGGTTGCCGAATGGACAGAAAAAACACGTCTGGCGGAGTAAAATTTCTAGGCGATAAGTTGGTTTGTTGGTCCTCAAAGAAGCTGAATTGTGTGTCAACTTCGACGGCCGAGGCAGAGTACGTCGCGGCTGCCAGCTGTTGCTCTCATCTATGGATGCGGACGCAACTACGCGATTACGGGTTTGATTTCAATAACATTCCCATTTATAGTGATTCTCAAAGTGCTATAGCCATTACTTGCAATCCTGTTCATCATTCACGCACGAAACACATAGACATACGATACAATTTTATAAAAGATCATGTAGAAAAAGGCACGATAGATATGTATTTTGTTAAAACGGAGCTTCAACTTGCCGACTTATTCACTAAGGCATTGGATGAAAAACGATTTCAATTCCTTATTGCTAAGTTAGGCATGTTGAATCTCAATCTTCCTTGAAATGTGCTTTACATGCTCTATTATGCTCATGTAAGATATTCTATGTGCTTCTTGATATTCCTTGATTATCTTGCATGACTTTATCTTTCAAATTTTTTATTTACAAAAAGACAAATAAAAATAAAATAGTATATATATATAATAATAAAAAAATAGGGGATGATGATAATCTTGCCTATTTTGAACTACTCACAAAAAATATTTCTTTGATAGATGATTAATTCTTTGCCTAAAAATTCATGTGACATTCTTTTATTCAAGAGCTTCGTCTGTTTCACTAAGACACAAAGCCACATCATATATGTGAGAATTTGAGCCTCAATATTTTTTTAGTGGGTCAACTTCAAATGCATATCTCTTGTTTTGTACTTCGTAGCCTCATTCTTGCATTTGTGCTAGTTTGTCATGAAAATGATAAGGGCAAATTAGGAAATTCCTCACATGACTCAAATTATAAATCCTTTACTTTTAACTCTAGAAATCCCCTTTGAGCCTTCTCCAACAGTCTTTTTCTTTTGAAACCCGATTAAGCCTTCAACCTTATTCATAAGTTTCGGGGTTGCTCAATCAAGAAAAAGAGGGGGAGAAAAAGAGACGCACATGATGAATGCCTCAATCATTATAAAAGAGAACCACGGATTCTTGCTGTGAACTTCTCCTAGATAATCTCAAATACTCCTAGAAGAGAAGCACCTCGAAGTGAACTTCTCCAACGATAATCTAGACCTTATATAGAGAAAACGAGAAGAGGAGCACGACCTTTGGTTCGAACTCTATAACTGTGGAACCTTCACAAGGAACACAGTCTCGACCCGAAAACAAAAGAATATCTCATCTCTCAAAGCTTCGTAAAGAAGAAGAGACTCATCTTCAACAAGTGCAGAAGAAAAGAAAAGAAAAAGGAGCAGAAATGAATCTCAAAAGGGCCCCTGGAATTGAAGAATTTTTAAGCTCACGAATCCCAAAAAATATCCTACCCTTTTAGTCAGAGCCTAAAAATAATCCCTTCAAAGTCCCTTTGATTCAAATTGATGGACTTCACTTGGTAAGTTGATTAAATACGCTACGATAACAAGTTAATTGATATAATTTTGGCGTGCTGATATGAGTAATATATCTACTAAATATTTCCATGATAAAAATAAATTGAGTGCTATGAGCGAAACTAGTGAGAGTTGTCAAAATGATTCATACTATAATCTTCGCATATTAGTATCGTTACATGATTTGATGGCAAATTATTATTTTAAATGTCATGAGAAATTTTTGCGTGATAATGTTCAAAATGGACAATCTGACCCCAAAACAAAATTTTTATGATAAAAATATTTTTTATTTTTGAAAATATTTTCGCACATTTTAAATGCATTAATACATGCATTGGTTCAGACTTGATAAAATGCGAAATGTTCTTGAAAAATGCAAAATTTTAATGAATCTATGCTGAATTGATTAAATGCATTACTTGTGCTTATATAGTAAATTCTCATATGCAAAATTGTTTTAACTATGTGCTAAATTGCCGAAAAGTTAAACGTACATTTGTTGAGGGGGAGTTTTACATGAAAATTTGTTCTTATCTTCTAAATGATTTACTTGCCAATACGACTTCAAATATTTTTTTTTAAGTATCACAGAATATTTCGAGCTCATCCGAGGAGTCCAGCGTTGAATTTCATCACAATTGGGAGATAATTGCATTTATTTAAGAAATACAGGGAGCATTATGCAATTTATTTTTGCATTCACAAGTATAAGATTAAACTTTTCGTTTAATCAGACCTGAATTTTAACTAAAGCCCAAAATATTTTTTCGGCCCAAAGCCCTTTTAACTTTACCTGATCGAAAAGTATTAATATAACTTTTTCGATCGAAAAACTCATTCTCACGCAACATCATCCAGTCGAAAAACCTTCCGATTCCAAAATCTCTTCGGCGATTTCTTAAAAACACTTCAATCTCCATCAATTTTCTGTCAAAACTCATTCTTACGCAACATCATCCAGTCGAAAAACTTTTCCGATTCCAAAATCTCTTCAGTGATTTCTTAAAAACACTTCAATCTCCATCATCCAGTAGAAACCCGTTTCGGATCATCTTTCCGTTAAAAAATGCACATTCATGACAGTTTCTCAAAATCATTTGAGGGAAATTTTACTTCGAAATTTTTTCGAATGAAACATCTTCGACTATCAAAATTAACGTGTTTGGATTAAAATCATTCGGATTAAAATCATGATTTTTGGATTCGCAACTGATTTCCGATATTTCCGAGTCCAGATTAACTCATGATTTACCCAGAAATCGTTATTTGTATTTTTGAGCTTTTGCTGTTTGATTTCAAACTTTTTCGATCGAAATTTTTTTTATCGAAAAC
The DNA here is from genome assembly GCA_004919715.1 of Linderniella brevidens. NCBI lineage: Eukaryota > Viridiplantae > Streptophyta > Magnoliopsida > Lamiales > Linderniaceae > Linderniella > Linderniella brevidens. Next base: position 1,887,291 of record SWDC01000150.1, on the reverse strand, counting down.
AGTGTCATCGAAGAACTTTAGTTTTCGTTAAGTTTGATCGCAAAACTCAGCGGCGAAAAACTTCGCAGCGAAAACCTTAGTTTTCGATAAAATTTTGGTCGGTCGCAAAAATAAGCGGCGAAAACCTTATGTTTTTCGATATATTTTTATTCGATCGCGAAACTACGCGGCAAAAAACGTAAGTTTTTCAACAACATTTTATTCAATCGCAAAATTACTCAGCGAAAAACTTTTGTTTTCGACAAATTTTTATTCGATCGTAAATATCAGCGGAAAATCTTGAATTATTCGTTAAGTTTCTATTCGATCGCAAAACTTAACGATCGAATAAATTCACACTCGAATAAAAACACGCTGAAAAGACTTAGCAAATTTTTCAAATTTTTTCTAAGTCTTTCGATAATAAACTCTAACACTTAAAAATTTTTTCTAAGTTTTTTTCGCCATAAACATTTACTTAGAAAAATTTACATAAGAAAAATTCCATCTAATGAATTTCACTTCTTCTTTGCAGAAATGACACATCAAGAGTACTCTCACATATACTCATCTGACAGTTGGATGACGGTCCACGACAACTACCAATAGGACCTCGCCACATTTCGATGTCCGGATGAAGTGATAATCTCCATTCTTAAGGGACATCCTCTATGGCCAGCTACGTCGATGACCGCCTCCGTACAAATGGTCTATCTCAAGCAATTCTGGGGATGTATGAAGAGCTACGTCATTGGCGATGATGTGCAATACACAATGAAGATCAATCAAAGACACGTCATTCTGGACAAGAATTTACTGGCCATGGTGCTCGAGCTACCGCATCACGAAGAATACGACCAACTACCAACAAATGCGGTGATCGTCGAAGATGTGCTCCGGATGGGATATAAGCCACCGCTGACCAAATTGGCTAATTTCCAAAATAACAGGATCCCACACCCATGGAGGACACTCTTCGGCATCATCAACAAATGCCTCTCCCCAAAGCACTCCGGGTTCCACAAGGCGAACCGGAACATCCTGCGAATTTTCCACGGAGTCATTTTTTCGAAGAAATATGACGTGGCCCAACTAATATGGAATGATTTAGCGGACCAAATGCGTCAGAGGGAGACAATATCGAAGCCAAAGTTCCTTCCGTATGTCCGGTGGTTCCAGGTGTTGATCTCTCATTTCATGGACGTACATCCGGAGATCCCGCGCCTACCACCAGTTCGAGGTTATATCCCGCTACGACTACGGGTCTTTCATAACCCGAAAGCAGCCGATTTAGCACTCCAACCGATGTTGATCCCGCTGGAGTTGCTCAGCCTAGCTGATCCAACAGACGAGGCCTACCAGGATTATTGCCAAAATAATTCCATCACAGAGGAAATCAAGCATCAGTGCCTTCCCAACAAGAAACTTTGGTGGTGTCACACGAGCCAGAAGCTGCGGCTCAGGAGACAGAAACACCAGCTGTTGAGCCCGAAGGTGTCCCTCAACAAGTCGACTCTCCTGAGGCCACCGAGTCTGATGAGGAATGCAGATTAATATCGGGGATCATGACGACAACAAATTTTGCCCCTTATGCATCTCCTTCAACCTAAATAGCTTTAACGCCCACTCCTCCACCACTTTCGGTTCAGACAACCACACAGATTCACATTGAATCTGTTTCAACACCCATAGAGATGGTACATCCCGTATCATCTCAAGGATTGGATGGAAGCCCCATTGGACCACCGATATCTTCGGAGCAAACAATGGCCTAACCCACTGAAGTACTGACTTCTGGGTTGTTGATGGATGTCCTTGTACGTTCCGGTATTACAAGTCCTCTCCCAGGTGGCACATCGAAAATGTTATCCGATGTTGTGACAGTGGAGCGCCTCCCTGGCCCCACTCCACCCATGATCGTGACAGAGCAAAGACTGCAATAGGCCCTCTCCACGGCCATCTCTTCTCTTGAAGACCGACTGATGGATAGGATGCTCCAAGCTATTGAGACTTCCCGACGGGATACCGGGAAGCACCAGTCTCAGAGGCAGTTCCGTCCGAAGCAAACACCACACCTGTATCCTCACCACACCTGTATCCTCACCACCACTAACACCCACCTTACACACCCCCATACAACCCACCCTCACCACTCCAACTCAATCACCTTCCGTCATCAACCCATACACCATTCCTATCACCCAGCTTCACGACATCCTCATCTCTCGACTACTAGCCCTAGAGACCAGGACCCCAGTTGAGGAGAGTCTCTACAAACGGCTAGTAGATGAACCTGAGCCGCCCGTCCAAACACGGTGTCGTGAAGAAAGCTCCCGCACGAAGCGAATACATGACGATCTCGATGATCCGGATCGTCATGAGGGGGAGAAACGGCAAAAGACCACACGAAGCGGCCGTGGTCAGAGTCGAGAAAAACAAACAACGACTCCAGAAGTTGGAGGATCATCCACCAACCCACCAACCACACAACCCACTACCTGCCAACAAACAATCACAACTCCCACCACATCCCACAGACAAACACTACCTCCTACTCCCATAAGTCCAAATCCAATCCCAACCTTCAAGCTCCTCCAAAATCAACCGGAAGCATCGTCTACGATCCACATGCGATCGTAGATGATTACATCTTAAAAGAGAAGTGGCTGACGCAATGGGAACCATAGGAAGTTGTTCAAGCCAGAGTTTTCAACGTCAGATACTTCTTACAACAAGCTTTGGTAGACTTGGTGCTGCTTGAAGACGACGAACTTCAAGAGGGCGAGAACTACAACTCTACACTCCCCGAATTACCAGAGATGATCAGGCATCGAGTTGACTCCCCTCCTCGCTTATCAAAGGGGATTTTTAGGGTCGAGACGCCTTCGGAGAATGTAAGGATTGAAGTCCCGTTCCTTGAAGACATAAGGAAGCAGATTTGGAAGAAGATATGAGCTCAGTTTACGGGGAATCTATCACTGGGAATAGAGGAAGAAGATGGAGCACATCTTCTTACTGAACTACCTTGGTCCGGATCGAAGTGACATCCCAACGGATCAACTCAGAAAAAATTTCAGGGACAAGTCACTGATCCTCCAACTCGTGGGTGTATCGCACACGATTGGAAGTTATCCAACCCCGATCTATCACATCGAGCACGCGGACAACAACCACACTCGAGAGGAGATAGATGAAAGCTATATGTCGTTCCTTCCACCAGACGAAGTTTATCGTCTGTTTCAGATGTACAAAAGAAAATACCAGACGCCCACTGGTTACATCAAGAAAGAAGGACACGAGGGGTTAAAGAGATTCATGGTGCGGCAGATCAAGTTCCACACCGCACATGACCTTCAAATTGTCGTAGAGAACAATATGAAGAAGGTCAACATGGAGTCTCCGCTCATGAAAGGCTTCCCGCTCAACGACTTCCCAGAAAATTACATCTTCAAGAAACCATGCCTCGCCATCACTTATCGGAATCCAATTATTGGAAAGACGAGAGTGATGATGAAGTCTGAAGTTCACAAATATTGTGACGGGACGTTGAAGGTCGTGCGGAAGAACATCGAGAAGAGGTTGGCGGAGATCACTGAAGAAACAATCTTCGAGGATCTTGGTGAAGAAAAGGCCCCTCTCCTAAATGAGCTTCTGGATGCAATAAATGAAAGATTGGAGATGAGGAATGTTGTCCGACACTACGAGACAGCTTGGGATTGAGGAGATCATTCTACACTCGACAAGGATAAACGGAGCTGAAAAGTGAACAAGCACAAAGGGGGGGATTGAAGAAACGTAGAATTATGCTTTATTAATTAGTTATCCTTGTAATTAGGGGCGTAACTCGTAGTTTTGATAGTGTAGGACTTAATAGTAAATATACCATGTAACTATGTATAAATGCAATGTACACTATAAAAATTACAAAGAAGTTATTTTTCAGAAAATTCACAAGTATTGAATTCATATTCCAGAGAGAGAAATGCAATCGAAAAGTTCCACTCTCTAATCGTTCTCTCTCCCGATCTTCAAACTCGATATTCGACCGAAGGTAATTCTCGAGATTTCTCATTCGAATATCTTGAATTCATGCTTAGATTGGTTGTTAGTTGATCAAATAGGACCTAACAGGGTCTTTGTGGCCTTCTTAGCGTCCTCCTTTCGAGTGCTGTGGCATTCGACTTGGTCAACAAGTCGTTCGTATTTGTCAACAACGCACTGGACTTGGTCAACAAGACATTTGACTTGGTGACACGACATTCGACTTAGTGAACATGACGTTCGACTTGCTAAAAAGACATTCGACTTGGTGAACAAGGCATTCAACTTAGTGAACTAGAAATTATACTTGGTCAACAAGGTATTTGACTTGGTGAAAAATGCCTACGACTTAGTGAACTAGGCATTCTACTTGTTTAACATTCGACTTGTTCAAGCATTTGACCTACAAGGCATGAACAAGGCATTAGACTTGTGAACAAGGCAGTCGACTTGGTGAACAATACCTTCGACTTGATCAACAAGACAATCGACTTGGTCAACAAGCACGACTTGGTCAACTAAGACATTCGACTTGTACTCATCATGAAAATAATAATGGGCGTCAAGATCCACCAGGACAGTTACATGAAGCTTGTCCTCTACTCCGTCAAGCACTGCACCTCTAGCGTCAAAGCCGTCCTCCTCGGCTGCTCCTCTGACGCCGATACCTCCATGGAGATCGTCGATGCAGTCCCACTCTTCCACTCCCAGATCAGACTCCTTCCGCCGCTCGAAATCACACTCATCATGGTCAGTCGATTAGTTCCTAAAACCTCATTAGCCCTTTTGAATTTGATGCTCGACGTTCATGTTGATATTGGAACAGTTCGATCACGATACCGTAATCATTGATGAGTATCGCCTCTTCACGAATCATGATTAATTTGACTTTTTTGGGATAATTTAGAAAATGGTAATTCTTTTCATGTTCCCTTGAAAACAGTTGGAGCTTTTAAGTATGAACTCTTTGGCTAAATATACATCAAAAGCAACCTCGACAGTTATTAATAAAACGATATAAATTCTTTGACTAAATATACATCAAAAGCAGCCTCGACAGTTATTAATGAAACGACAGAATAAATATACTTAATATGAACTCTTTGACTAAATATACATCAAAAGAGTCGAATGCCTTGTTATATACCAATCTTGTGGTATAAATACTAAATATCTAATACACACCAAGGTGTATTTTGTGTGTGAAGTTTATCCACTTTAGAGAAAAACTCAACGCTCTGGAGAACTCACTCGGTGAATCAATTCTTCCCATCTTAACCGTGGTAAAATTGCTTTAACTTTAATCTGTTGGATAATCTAGGACCTATATTTCCATAGGTAAAAGGAGTTATAATCAATACTTGATTCTCCTCTACTATTCACACCCCCTTTGGAGGTGAAATAACTTTAGAATTTGTGAAAGTTAGCTAATTCAAGTCTTTTCTTACATTGTATTCAATAGTAATAAATTTAATTATATATATATAATATATATTATTTTCCATTCGCTCGCGTCATTTATGGATAAAAGTCACCGGCTCATCGGGTGCTGACATGTATCATTTTCCATTTAGATTGACGCTCACATTAACGGAGGAACCAATTTGGTTCCATTTTCGGCAACATCAGGGCTTGAATTGGTTCACACAAAACATTGGGAACTAAATTGGTCCATAGGACAAACATCTAGTACCATAATTATTTTGTTGTTTTATTAATAACTGTCGAGGATGCTTTTGATGTATATTTAGTCAAAGAGTTCAGGTCATGGTTCGTCGAAACAAGAATGACCGCTGGAACAGACACGAGCATTATTTCATTGCACTTGGGTTGTCGATGGGACAGTAATTTCCGTCCTCGCAAGGATCCACCCCGAGCGGAGTGGAAAATCTCCGACTTCCTATCCCGAGCGCCAGGGACGGGGCCTATACTCCCTCCTTCATTTCTCGTGTAGATCTGATGTTGTGAATTACAAAAAATACCTAATTGGTATTAGTATAATGTAGAATAAAGACACCAAGTCAAGCGAAGAAAACACGACTTGATTATGATGCTTTATTATTTTTTGTTTCCTTTCCCTTTTAATTTGTCATTTGCAGTATTCGAGCTTATTGTTCAGTGGATAGAGATCATTTTGGGTTGACTCTGAGTTAATCGTGGAATTATGCTTTTTAGTCTATCTAACTTCCATGGTCCGCGGTGTAAATGAGCCGAGCTCGAGACCTCTTATTTGAGCTCACGCTCGAGCTCGATTAGAGTCAATGGATCTTGAGCTCGAACTCATGAAGCTCGTCAAGCTCAAAAATTAAGAAAAAGTAAAACAAATAAAGAAAGCTCGTGGTCGGCACGCGAGCTTTCGAGCTCGATTATCACGAGATCGACGAGCTTCACTTGAATCAGCTCATTCACCCTTGGACTTAATTATCATACTTCTCGATGTTTATCATTATTAGTACTTACTCGTGCGTATGCTCTAATATTTAAAAATATGATTACTTTATGGTTTAAGTTTATAGCTTAAAAATTATCAATAGATGCAATTGTAAGTAGTTTAATTTCATACTTCTGGATGCTTTAAGTTTTATCATCATATATTATTTCTAAGATTATAAGGGGGTGTTCGTTTGAGGTGATCCAACATCACGGTGATACTCACATTACGGTGATGTGTGTATCACCGTGATGTGGATCAAGGTGATATATTATCACCGTGTTTGTTTTGGGGTGATATTTCATTTTACATATTAAGGTGATATTTGAGTATTGTATTTGTTTATCAAGGTAATATGTGGGGCGATATTGTATAAATGTCATATTTAACCCTATGTATATTATGTAAGTAAAGTGGGTTAAGATGTTCGTTTTGAGGTGATATTTTACCTGATAATGGTTAATATTTCAATATTAACTATTAATTTTTTTAAGCATTATTTATAAGTATTTTTATTTTTTTAAGCAATATTAATTATTTTTATTTTTTAAGCTTTAAACATATATTTTTAAATTAAGTTCAATTATAAATTAATTATAAGTTTATTATATATAATTTTCAATATAATTATTTTATTTATTTAAGCATAAATATATTTTTTATATTTAAATATGTTAGTTGTGTAATTACAAAATTGAATAAGAGTATATGAGGAATGACTGTTAAAATATAAGGGGTAATGTTGTCCAAAAAAATATTGAAAACATCACCTCATCACGGTGATGGAGGATCACCCTGCTTTTTGGGGGTGATCTAAAAGCTTGAATATCACCCCCTTTTGATCACCTAGGTGATCTTCCATCACGGTGATGACTCGTCATCCCCACTAAACAAACGCGGCAATGAGGAGGTGATGGCGGGATCACCGTGATGTTTTGGAGGATCACCCCAAAACAAACACCCCCTAAAAGTAATTTATAGAGGTATAATTTTAATGAACATAAAAATTGAAGGGCAAATGATAATTATGTAAATTAAAATAAATTTACATACCAAAACAGTTAATGTAAACCCCATCCCGTATATAAATAGTATATATTATGATTTAGTTTATAAGTCATCAAACTCTTATATAATGACGTATTTACGAATATTCTTGATTTTATAGCGATAATACTACCAAAAATCAAAACCTAATTCCCTCTGCGGCAGATTCAATTAATTTTGTGGGAAAAGAGAAACAATTTTAAGTATATTGTAAGTAAAATGATCGGGGTATCATTATTTATAGTTTATTTTGCGTTAATATCTTAACAACATAATGTTGTTGCGTGAACCATGGTTTGGCCAATGAAATCTTGGTCTAATGGTCAAGGAGGAGGCCTTAAGGTCTTGTAGTTAAAGGAGGTCGTGGGATGAAATCTCCCCTCCCACAATTCATTGAGTAGTCTCCATGGGCCTTATGGGTCAATGACTATCGTTGTCAGGTGGATTTGGGACGTATCCATCTGGCCCCGGGGATTAGTCCCACCTCTGGAGTGTGTGACGCAATTAAGCCTCCGCCAGGTCTGTGTGGCGCAATCTCACACCGGTATTTAGGGGCTAGCCCATATTCAAGTCGATCGGTGATACTTCGGGACAGTAAAAAAAAAACATGGTTTTGAAAGTATTTTTCGAACAAAGACAAAAAATTTTAGTGGTTTAAAACCGATTAAAAAACGGTACCTCTAGATATAATAAATAATATATTTTATTAATAAATCAATCAAATAAAATGACTTGGGGATTAAAAAGTAATTGCAAAATGGGGTATGAAGAATTAAACTTATAAATTGACTGTTAAATTAAATAAAAGTAAAATGTATTGGTGATCAAAAAATAATTGTAAAAAGTGGTGTCCGAAATTATTAATTTAAAATAAAATTTAATTGCACTAGAAAGGAATTGAACCGACGACATTGGAAAACTAACTTTAAAGAACTTACCATCAAGTCACAATAATATATTTGAACTTAGTACTTATATATTTTTTATTTGTATCCTGCTTTCAGAATTTTTCTTTTTTAAAAAAAATAAAGATGAAACGAATCGGATCCGAACCAGATTTCTGACCCGTTGCAGTTTTTTCGATTGGACCGGCCGGACCGATCCGGTTCCAAAAACCTTGACGTAAACAAATGATAAATCGATATCTAAAATTAAGGAACTTTTGGTAATTCAATATTTGCTACTTATTCGTATTGTATTTTCAATTTGATTTATAGTTTCTTCCAAAAAAATATAAACTTGATTTATAGTTTAACTAATTATTATTCTTTAATTCACCCACCACGCATGCGACCCGGAGTGACTGAATTAATCGCGGCAACCCGGAATACTGCGGTCATCCGACAAATTTTAATTCATTAGTAAATGTGACATAATATCATTTAAATTATTTTTATATTTAAATAGTTATCATTAATAATAACAAATATAATCTTTCAAAAAAGGAAAACAATAACAAATATAAAAGCCACAGTCAAAGATCCACAAACACCACATCACAAAAACTAATTATATTCACTTGCCTTGTTTATGAAACAGTCAAGAAAACACAAAGTCCACAAATACCACAACATAAAAAACGAATTATACTTCCTTGCCATGATTATCAAATAGTCAAGAAACACCTCTCTTACAAACAAGTATATATAAAGCACGTTCAGAGATCCACAAACACCACAAAGAAAAAAAAATATTTATTATGACTTGATTATCAAATAGTTATAACCATGTATTCTATTCAAATAACACATTCTCTCACTTCGGTCGTGTTGTTCTTGCTATTAGGATATTGTGCTGGTACGAGTTCCCTCTCGATCAATGCTTCCCTTGCCGGCGGCTTTGCACCGGCTGTGGCTACGTGGTACGGTCCACCCAACGGAGCCGGATCTGACCGTAAAATTTCATCAGTCTTCTCACGTGCATCTTAGCCTACAACTAATGAAAAGAGCATATAATTTCAATTACAACACAAGTTATACCGCTTCGCTTTACAATAAAACCCCAAATAGATCAAGTACGATCACATGTTGCATCGCTTGTTTAACTTACCCTCGCTTCTTACGAGGACTTGGAGAGCAACCAGCAGCACAGTCAATCACACCAAGATCGATATATAACGAAATAAGTGTTTCAATTTCTCCAGATGGAGCTTGCGGATTCGCAACCGACGTAGAAAATCCTCCGTACAACCGCTTCATAGCGGCGGGAAGCAGTTCCTTATTTCAATCAGGACAGGGTTGTGGGAGATGCTATCAGGTTGTAAGAATATTTTTTCATGGTCATTTCATTATACATCACATGTTATTAAATGTCATGTTGACTTGTTATCCCTTTTTTCTTTTCCTATTTGTTTTATTGCTACTTGCAGGTGAAATGCACGGACAACCCTTCTTGCTCGGGATCTCCGGTCACAGTCACCATCACGGATTCAGGTCCGGACAACATTGTGGCCGCCGTCGCCACCGTTCACTTCGACATGAGCGGACAAGCTTTCGGGTCTTTAGCTAAACCAAGCCAGGCCGAGTCTCTCCGCAATGCTGGAAGAATTAATGTCCAATATCAAAGGTCATATATTCTTGGAATTTATTTATTACAAGGCGATAGTCAAATTACAATGTATAATAATATATTGTTAAGAAATGGAGGGTTTGATTTTTCTCGATCGATTGTGCAGAGTACCGTGCAACACCAAAAGGGGACTCGCATTCACGCTCGACCTTGGCTGCAACCAGAACTATCTGGCGTTTGTGACCGATTACGTGAAAGGAGATGGAGACCTGGGGTCCGTCGAGATATTGCCTTCGAACTCAAAGACGTGGATTCCCATGCAACGTTCGTGGGGTGCTACGTACAAGGTCGACCTGAACCATAATGTATTGAAAGGACCTTACTCCGTGAGGGTAACGACCGCCGAATCAAAGAAGTCGGTTGTCGCGAGCAATGTGATCCCGGATAATTGGAAACCCGGGCAGTCCTATTCGTCGAACGCGAATGTTGGGTGATTCAAAAAATTATAATGATTAATATTTAAATAGTTATTGTTTCTCCGATCATTTTATGTGAGACGCAACTCCTAAATGGTACTAGTAATATAAAACCGCCATTTTCTATTTTGTGGTGCGATCTGACTTGGTGAAAGAAGTAACAAATCTTACATATATAATTTAATTATAAAATGTAGAGGATGAAATTGGTTGAATATAACGAAAATCTAATATTTAAATTAGATACAGTAACATCACCATCAACTAATATGTTACCCACACTTTATGCATGTGCTCTAAGATATAAATTTTAATATTGTTTTATACTTTGAGTTATTTGTAATTAAAAATGTTCAATAGAAGAAATTATAATCTAAAATTTAATTAAGTATTATTTTTAACTTAAAAAAATAAAAAAATTGATTTGTAATTATAATAAGTAAAAATTTAAAGTGAAATTATAATTATTCAAATTAAATTAAATAAAAACAAAGAGTAAAATGCTAATTACTCAGACTAAAGTTAATAAAAAAATTTGGCAAAATAGTAATTATATTTGACATGCCAAATTAAATTGACAATCGACGCCCTACCGTTTATATATAGCTTACATGATAAAGTACATGACACAACCTCGCCACTAAACAGTAAAAATGAAATGACAACTTTTATTAGTTTTACCTAAAAAATTGATTAATAGTTGACAGAAATTATTAAAATCAATTAACTTTTCTTTCTATTTTGTTTAACATTAATAGTTTAAAACTATATTTTCCTTAAAAAATGTAAGAGTCAAACATGCACATTACGAGGAGTAGTATTATATGCACACTCTGTAATATATAAATATATAATGTGTTTATATTTCAAGTGATTTGTGGTTCAAAATAAACATTACAACAATTTTAATTGTGTTTTATTTCTAAATATGTAAAAAAGTTGTTTTTGAGGGTATAGTTGGGAAGAAATAAAAAATGAAGGGTAAAATGATACGATGCCTAACATTTCTAATTAATTGGAACGTTATTATACAACCCTCACTGATAACATTTATACTATATATAAACTGTGCGAGGAGTATAATAACCGCTTTAATAACGGCGGGAGGTGTATAATAATTGTGTTATTTTAATTTGCAATGTGAAGAATAATTACTATTATACCTTTTTATTTATTTTAATTTGAGTAGTTAACATTTTACTCTCTTTAATTTGTTATAATTATATCCACACAAATCAATGTTTCTTTTTTTATATATATGTTTAGAAATAATACATTATTATGCTTAAAATTCTAATTTCATATATTAAACATTTAAAAAACATACTTATAAAATAATATAAATTATCGATGTCGGACTTTCAAACTGTGTGGATAAGCAGATCATTTCATCCCTCTCCCGACGGCAACATGATTTTCTTCTTTTGACGGAAGGCAAAACCTAATAACAAAGATTACAAAACGAGATTGTATGTCGCTAATAAGGGCCTTTGAAAAGATAACGGAGTCGTGGTCACACAGAATGCTATCTTACGCGGGTCTACAACTCGATCATTCAAACAGTGTTTAAGCTCGCTTTACATATTCTGGTCAGGTGTTTGCAATTTGCATTCCGTATGGACTACATGGATGCTATCAGGACTCCATATGGACTACATGGATACATACTATACGATTACAAAACACCTCTATTTGGCGAGTTGGGAATTCTAAGCACAAGTCGTGGATTTGGAAACGCAGATAAAACACCGAGATAGTATAAGGTCGTTCGTTCATCCATATCCGTATTGGACGAGGCAAGAGTGTTGGATCCGGCCCATTTATTTGGACTGAAGATGGGCCAGGCCCATTTATCTATTATATGTAAAAAAAAAAAACACACACTACACACGCACACACACAAGAAAAATAACAGAGAGATAGAGCAAGGCAGAGAAGAAAGAAAAAGAGAGTAGAAGAAAAAGTGAGAAGAAAAAGTCCCGATCCCGTCGATCCGGTGCTCCGATTTCGTCCAAACTTCGGAGGGAGATTCGTCTCAACGTGCTCTACACATCTACCAACTCGGATTGTTCGGTTCCTCACTTTTGAGTGGTAACCCGTTTCTATCTCTTCGTGTATTCCGAGCTCGTAGCTCGACGATTGTTGATGTTCCGAGTTTGTAACTCGATGTGCTGTGTGCTCGCCTCGTCGGTGTAGTGTTTCGGTGTGTTGTTGGGTTGGTGTTACCTCGAGACGTTCTCGGGAGGTGTTGTCCGTTGTATACGTCGAACTCGGTATATAGTGGATGGTTTCCTTGGATCGGGAGATGGATCCCGTGGTTTTTCCCATTCGGGTTTTCCACGTTAAAAGTGCCGGTGTTATTTTTATTCCGTTGCGTTGATTGTCGTTATATTGGTTCCCGTAATTTCCGATAGCCCCAACAAAGAGCGTGTTGTTAGGCCGTTCGTTCATCCATATCCGAATTGGACGAGGCAAGAGCGTGTTGTTATGGTGGAATCCGTGGTTTCGACACACAAGCGCTCATGAGTTATTACCGCTTGGAGGTTTTATGATGAGGATACCAGTCCAATCACGATGCTATGTTAAGCGTGTTGTTGGGCCTCGAGGGATTATGAATTATCTACCGGAGGTGCATCCTAATGAAAGCGGATTCAATACGATGACTACCGACTCATAGTGGACAGTTTACGACACAATCGGCCTATGATGCACTCAAAAAGAATATCCCTTTTCTCTCATGGACGCAGAGATATTTGGCGGGCAGTTCCGCATACCTAAATATCAGTTCATCTTGTGTCTTGTTGTCCTTGATCGATTACCAACTCGAGATACAACTTGGATACAAAGAAAAAGCAGCGACCGGCCTGCGTTGTGCTACGGAAAATGAGACTATCTCGCACATTTTTTCAATTGTGAATTTTCGATCGAATGCTTGCAGGTACTTAAAAAGAGAGTGGATTTCCGGTGGCTTGCTTAAATCTAGTCGCAAGCGGTGACAGAGGCTGCAACGAAATGGGAAGGGCGACATCTTGTTCAGGTAGCACATCGACATATACTAGCTTTAATTGCTTACCATATTTGAGTAGAACGGAACAAAAGATGGATTGAAAATAAATAGAAACAGGCTCGAGAGGTGGCAATGGAGGCGGTAAATGCTATATAAATACTCTTGATATTGAGAATTTACAGGATGTAGCACTTGGAAGGTTATGACAAATATCTTGGTAGATATGTCAAACACTTTATTCTTTTCAAATTTGTTTTAGTATTAACAAACTTCGATCCTTTACGACAAAGATCCACATCCAACAACCCAAAAGAGCAAAAATGGACGCTTACTCCATTGGAAATGACGTTCGACCACCGATTTTGAGGAGAGGTGAATAAACGGTTTGTAGAAGTCGTTTTCTAAATTTTCTCAAATCAAATGAACAAGCATTGGGAATGCTTGAATTAATATTTGAGGGACCCGCTCAATTTTAGGTAATCTTTCAAGGAGCCCCCAACAACAGTCGCTCTCATTCCCGATGCTCGACAACTAAAAGCACTTGTAGAATACTCCGACGCGGAAAAGCTATGGCACGAGCTGCTCTCGTGGCAAAGACCTATCTACTCCAAGCCATACCAAACGAAAATACATGCAAATAGATAGCATGTCGACGACTAAGGAGATGCAGGACGAGATAGACAAAATGATAAAAAGAACGAAGGTGGGTGTCAAGGCGAAGGAAGCAAATATTCTCATGGCCTATGACAGATTTAAAACCAAAGATGGTGATGACCTTCACGACACCTACCAAAGATTCCTCACTCTTATCAACGATATGAGAAAAATTTACGTCTTCAAAATAAACATGGAGATGAACACCCGATTTATTTCATCGCTCTCCATTGAATGGAAGAATGTTGCCACGTAAACACGCCAAACAAAAAGGACTTGGATGACATCGACATCCATGCCGTGTTCGAAAACCTTTCCCAACACACGGAAGACGTGTTGGAAGCCCTAAGCGAAGACAAAGGGAAGTCAAGGTGGATCGCCTTGCCCTAGTCACCAAAACTTGGACAAGAATGTCGTACAAGAAGGCATTAATAAGGCATAGCTCTTTGAAAGAGGAAAACTCCGACTCCGAATTTGATGCGGACATGAAGGCGTTCCACAAGCAATTGGTGCTAATGACGAAGATGATGAACAAAAAATGTTTTAAGAAGAATTCCTCATCCTCTTCAACAAACAATGGACTTCTAGCTCGATGTCAAGAGATAAAGGCCCTGAGCCATCTGAGCCCAAGAACCTGGACAAAGACATGAAGTAAGCTTGGGCACTGGGCCAAGGATTTTTTCGCCCCGAAGAAGAAATTACACTAACTGAAACACGAAGAAACTTCAATTCTCAAAGCAAAAAGAAGTCAGTGTAGCTTTGATGCGGAACAAGACCATTGGCTGTAGGATACAACGAAGAGAGAAACAAAGAACCTCGCTCTTATGGCCGACATCGAAACTGGATCAGAGGATGCCCAACCGCAAACGAATGCATCGGACAACGATTCCACCTCGCCTTCCTCCGAAACCAACGTAAACATCTCCGACCTTGACGTAATGGATTACGATCTTTACAAGATAAATTTCCTAATATGTGCAAAGAACGTACGATAATAAAAGAGCTAGAAGCTATATTAAAAAATAATTAACGTGTCTTAATATCTAAAGTAGAAGAAAATTCTTACACTAGTTTGCGTTTAGCCATGGATCGTGACAAAATCACGACTCTAGAACTACGGTAGAGACTTAGAAAGAAAACTCAAAGAGTTCACCGGAAGATTGATGACCATGGAAGTAGAACGTAATGAAGGTGTATGCGTTTACAACACTATCATGTAGGAACACTAGAAATTATACTCTAAAATTTAAAATTTAAAAGATATACTTGCTAAAAGGGGTCATACGGACCAAACTATTTTTCTAAATAAACCAAAAGACACTGAATTTTATAATCTTATGCAAGGCATAATTAACAAAAACCCTTGTCACGTAAACGAAGTGACATCTCTTCAATGGTACGATATAAGATATATGAGAATCGGGTTAGTTAACCTCATGCCCTTCACCGGAGCATCGAAAATCGATGCTTTCGAGGATGAAAAACGGAAAAATAAAGTTTTAGCTGAGATTTCGTACGACTATAAGGAATTCAGCGAGAGCTATTAGATGAGGATAATCCCCATATCCTCGGACTGCGGGTCAGTTTCTATAACCCCTTGGAACTCGTGTCAAATAAGAAAGCAAATTTCCTTTTTAAATCCTAAAGCCAAATTTTGTTATATTCCAAAGATTGTTCAAACTTGCCGATTTAAGCTCCTCTTTCGAGAAAGAAATAGAAGATTTTCAAACGGCAAAATAAAAACTTCTAGAAGAGATTTCTTTACTTAGAATATCTCAAATTCGAGCACGGTTTCTACTTCCACTCCTAGCTCACCCTCTAAAGATGCTAAGATACTAGGAAAGAAGAAGGTTTGTTAGGTCCGATTTACCGAAATTATATGATTTGCGGGAGAAAAATTTCGGTATCGATATTTGCCTTTTCTCGCTAATATTGCATTCGAGAATTGCACAATGGATTTTGATAACTTTGATAAACTTTGTTAAACTCCGTTAAAACTACAATCAGTCCAACATGCAGCCCACTCACACCACTATATAACAAACAAACCTTGGTATATTTACAATTTAGCCCCTAGACTTAGGAAACTTACAATTAAGTACAATACAAAGACAACTAAAAGTAGAACACAATAAAAGGTTGGCTAACAATCTCCCCCTTTGTGTTCTTTGCGTGTGTTAGCTTTTTGGTTGTCTTTTCCTCTTGTGTATCGATTTCCTAATTTCCAGAATTACCTCGTACTGTCTGATTATGTTTCTCATTAACAAACGATCGTCGATCACCTCAATCAACTTGTTGGTTTGTAGAAGTTCTAATTCTTCTTTTACGGAAAGATTAGTCTTCTTTTCTAGTTCCTTTTCCATGTAGATCAAGTACTGAAAGATTATTTGCAGGGTTACATCATGAGTACTTAGGAAGTTCGGAAACGAAAAGGATCCTTTCATGACCGTTGTAATTCAGTAAGTGACACCTAATTCTGGATCGTCGATTATGGAGGTAATCGGGAGATCGACAGCATCTGAACTGTAGTTTAGGGATTTTGTGTGGTTGACCTTCTTCATATATGTTCCAAAGCGATCTGAAGGTCCTGAACCATGTAGTGTCTGACTTGTATGTGCATGAACCGCTTCGGAGCATTGTATCCGAATTTGAGGGCTTCATCCTCTGAAGCGATCCAAAGTCCCGAAACATTGCATTTGCCATATATCATCTGACTCAATCATTGGAAGTTCCCCCTTAGCCACGCGATCAGTCGATCCATCTTGACGCTCGACAAGATAGATCGGATTTGTGCGGTGTCTGATCTTGAGCAAATCAACTCTGAGGATTTTGGCAATAGGTGGTGCTTGTCTCATTCGCTTAGTGTCCTTTGCCTTGTCTCTCTTATCCCGATTTCTATCACCCATCATGTTTCTTAACATGTGCAGGTGTCCAGAACCCTCAGTTCCTTTTAAGTGCGAGAGACCTCGGAGTTCGAGCTCGTCAAGCTGCTTGATCTGGTCTTCTTGTTGCCAGATGTGGCGTCTGATCTCCTCTTGGAACGGGGCTACTATATTGACATTCTCCCAAGTAGCTGTCTCATTGAGCACCGTCTCTTTAGCTATTTCTGGTGGAATTTGGTGCTGAACAACTTTAGGAAGATCTTCGGGTTCAACATCATAGATTTCCCCTTCCTCGAGTTCCGTTTGATCCAGATTCATTAATTGTGACGTTGTATCTCTTAGTAGAGCCTCGACTTTGGCTATTTCTGGTTCTCCAAACTCTGATCTATCCCAAGTGTCCTCGGTCGGGGATAGAGAGGAACTCTTCGTATGTGAGGCTTCTGGTAATGGGGCTTGTTCAGCTTCGGGGGCTTGTTCCGAAGCAAGTGGTGTGAGTGTTGTTGGAGCTTCACTTGTTGTTTGTGGTGTTGCACCTTCTGATGTGGTTGTGTTCGTGGTCCTCGGGCGTTTCTCCCCGTCATGACAATCTGATCCATCATCATGATCGTCATGTCTTTTTTCATTCGAAAAACATCACCACAACCCGAGCTTTGTTCTTGGAGAAAGGCAAGAAGGCCAGCATCTTTTGATTCCAACGAGTCTGCGACCAAAAGTCGTGCCAAAAGAATGTCCCGTAGCTCAGAAATCGGAGCTGTGTTTGGGTCAAAGAAAGAGTGCGGGGCTTCCGTAGCAGGTGCTTTCCTCGCAGCTCTCTCACGACGTTCCATGGCCGATTGGACTTGTTAAGCAATCTGATCCTGAAAACTAGTTGAGAACTTTGCTAAAGCCGTTGGTACGTATTGCTTCAAATTCGTGTCTGTAACGAAGGGAGAGAATAGTGCCATAGACCCTTGAGGTCGTGAAGTAGTCACCACATCTGAGAATATGGGATCCGGTTTTAATGGTGTAGAAGCAGCAACCGGAAGAGCTGATAGCCTAGAGAGAGTGGTTTACGGATTGAAAATCACAGTAGTTGGCACCATTTGCAATGAGGAACTGGGCGTCACAGGTTTGGTAGTCGTAGCGGGCCGTTCATGAACCATCTTGGATCGAATTTCTTGTATCCGGAATGATCGAATAAAGGGTACAACGTCCACCGATTCGGTATAATCTTCCAACACAGCAGGCTCAAGCTAACGAGGACGAGAGTGTGAGCTTGAAAGAGTTGCTGCTCTTGCACGTGGGTAATCGGAGTTCACTTCGGTGGTGGGGTAGCAGAACTCGGACGTGGAGGTGGAGGAGTCAGGACGGTTGTAATGGCCATGGGAGCACTGCTCGCGGTGGTTGGTTTTAGTTGATGTCGTTGTCGACATTATACCACCGCGGGATCTTGAGTATCAGCAGGGTCGAGCAGATGCACTCGAATTATCATCGGTCGTGCCGTAGGAGAGACTGCCGTCTTTTTAAAGTATTGAAGCTTCGGTACCGGATGGTTCTCCGTTTGTGATCGAGACGGGATGCTCGTGTGGAACATCATGAAATAGTGAATGAAAAGCGGGAACCATCTTAGATATGGGACCACCTTGACTCTCTGAGTGTTTTCCCGTATGTGAAGTTGATCCGTGATTTCCGCCATCACCAATGCGGCATAGTTGTTTTTTTGTTGAATACGATGTCGTGGAACATCCGGAGCATTGTTATGTTGCATCGATCCCGAGTACTTCGGTGAGAGGCACTTGTTGAGTAGTTGGAACATTGTCTGCCACGTGGGATGCTCGGAATGCAAATATTACCGGGAAGGGAGTTTCATAGCCCATTCGGAGCATATCTTGGATAAGTTGCTTGTCCGTCAGGAGTGCATCATAGGTAGCATATTCCGAAAAACGAAGCACTTGGTGAACCACATCCTTTGTCAGGACAACAGGAGGTTGGTGAATGGTTGCCGAGAAGATAATGTCCGTCGCTCCTCTTACTTGATCCATCGTTCCCCAAAATTGTTGAAGATAAGCTTTGGGAACGAGGTGCGCTAGAGCCAAGGCCGGCCAAATGAAGTGAGCCTTCAAAATGGCAACTATGACCTTGTCCTGAAACTTGAACGAGGTGAGATCGAGTTGGAAGTTGTTATCCTTTGTTTCAATCAATTTGGCCACAGGGTAAATTTGTGAGACGTTGAAGTTGGCCATTTTATATCTGCAAAAATTAAGAAAAAAATTAGTCGGGATGAATGAAGATAGGTACCTAGATGGCATA
This sequence comes from Linderniella brevidens, assembly GCA_004919715.1. Lineage (NCBI taxonomy): Eukaryota > Viridiplantae > Streptophyta > Magnoliopsida > Lamiales > Linderniaceae > Linderniella > Linderniella brevidens. The sequence goes on along the minus strand of SWDC01000150.1, from coordinate 1,867,977 downwards.
GACTATCGATGTGTATATAGGTACCGAAATGTAGTTGCGATATAGGAAAAATTTTAAGGTAAAATCTCGAAATAGCAAATGTCGGTATTTGTTAAAATGTCGAACTTAAAAAGATATCGGCTATATCGATATTTGAAAAGAGGGGTCAACATTTAAAGTGATATGAAGTTTGCAAATAATGTTGTTTAATCAGAAATATCGATAGTAAAAAAGATATCAATTTTGCAATATATCGATATTGAGAGTGTACCGATATTGATGAAGTTCGAAATTTAGAAGTATCGATTTTATAGAGTAAAGCCGATATTGAACTTAAAAGAGACATTTGAGTAAAGGCCGATATTTGAAGAAAAAAATCGATATTGGTATGAAATGTCGAATGTTGACAAACTATCGAGTTTTGACAAAAATCGAATGTTGACTAAAATTTCAAATTTGGACTAAATATCAATATTTGACTAAAATGTCGAAATTTGACTAAATATTGATATTTGTCTGAAATGTTGAATATTGACTTAGTATTGAGTTTTGACAAAACAAAATCGAATGTTGACTAAAATTTCGAATTTTTACTAAATATCGATATTTGTCCAAATTGCCGATATTTGAAAACGAGGCCCGACATTTGCAAAAGAGAGCCAACATTATGAAATCGGTACCGAAATTGCAGATTGTTCACATAAACTTTGAATTTCGGAGATCCTTACCACGTTTTTTAGTCGACAAGATGATAGATCTGTAAGAAACGAAATTTCGAAAACAAAGATGCGAGATTTAACCCGATTTTAGGTCGCGAGATTTGAATTTTGAAAAATCCCAAATCGCCTAATTAGAATGTACCTCGTTGAAGTGTAGTTGTAGTAGCTCACACCTCTTCCCTTTATCATGTATGTGGAGCCACTACGTCAAATACCATACATTAGGGAATCTGTAAAATATTATTGGGACTTTGGTACCCATTGTAAAGTGGGTCCTCCATTAGTAGCAGAAAACGGGCTTATGCTTTTTGGCCGCTATCTGGCATTGGGTCTATTGGGATCCCCGTACGCCCGGCCTTCCGCCCCGCTCTCCAAAATTCCTTTTCAATTGAGCTTCCCCCGCTCGGAGTGGCGTCTAGTTGGCCTACGTGCACCTACCCCCTTTAGTTTTGCAATTTATTTAAATCTCAACCTCAATGAGCTCTCAGGTAACCTAATCAAAAAGCAGACGGTCCATACAGAAGTTTAGTTTTGAGGAGCAGCAAGGAAGATGCTATGGCGCACAACAGGCAAGTTCGAAATGATATGACTGCTGAACCGAAGGAAAGGGACCTGACGGCAGCCTATTTCACATGGAAACGTGACCTGCTGTGCCGGTCGAGGCTCAAAACTGAGCGTTATTAAGCCTGTGGACGGCGATTTCAGGGTCTAGCCCAGGCATCTCAGCCTAAAATCGGACATCATGAAGGTTTTCCTCATTTTCCCATTAATGAAATCCCATCTTGTCGAGAACGCGAGCCCCCCCTCTCAGCCAATCCCCTTCGGCAGTCATCTACAGCCTCCCCCTAGACGACGATTGTTCGTGGACGTTTCTACAGAAAGACCCCTTGGTTCTACGATCAAAACTGCGAAAGATGTGCCAAAATGTTCGTGTCTCAATCAAATTGGATTTTCCAGTCCCGGGGCGCTAAGGGGCTTTTGTTTTTGGAACTACCCCGCGGAAAGGGAAGTTCTTGTGCCAAAAATCTCATCACGGATGAAGTCAAATTTAATTTCGGTTTTAAATCATTCATTAATGTGCGATTAGGTACCCAAATTTGTGTGGGATTTCCTAACTTAATAGTAGATATAGGAACCCATGTAGGAGTGATTTGACATGGAAAAGAAATTTCAGCTCGGGTGAAAGTGTGTTCGGAGAAGATTTAAATATTTTCTTCGAAGCCAGTCGCATAAGATGCTTCTTAGAATGAACTTGGACTGGATACTTCATGTAGGAATACGAGCATATAGAATTATAAGCATCGCTCGCATATAAGTCTTGTATCCTACGTTCAGAATTCACACAATTCACATTAGAATGATGAGAAGAATTAGGAAAATTATTTCCAAGTCTAGGCTTTTTAAATGGAAAATTTTAAAAATCATTTGAAGCACACGATGAAGTTTGTTTGCTAGAACTTGGAGCGTTTTCGTTAACATATTTCTCTATAGGAATAGGAGAAGAAAATTTTTGTTCTTTAAATTTCCGTTCCGCAATGTTTGAAAATAATATAGATTTTTCTTTCTCCTTCCTAAGTTGTATTTGTTCCTTAGCAATTTGAAGTTCTTGGCTTTTACTTTGAATTTCAATTTCGATCAAAATTGACGTAGAAGTATTAGTAAAAGTCTTTTCGATTTTGGGAACAAAAACGTCCGTTTGCGTTGCTTTATGCTGTTTAAGAGAAGATTTTCTTTAGAAATATAGTGTAAAACATGTGAAGGATAGGAATTTTTTAGATTTGATATATCCAATAAAAGCACATTCTTTTCTGCTTCAAAATTCGTTCTTTCTGATTCTATGGAGGAGTTTAAATCGGCTATTTTCTTAATAATAGCAGGAATATAACAAAAAATAGAATTTTTAGAATGATCAATATGTTTTTCCTCGACTTTGGAAATATTTTCTATAGGGTATAGTGAATTATAGTCACTAGCAGGTTTATTTGCCGTGTATTGTAACTATTATTCAAATCAGTATAATCAAAGGGAATCAGAGTCCTAGTTGTGGCTTTTCCTTTGGATTATTCTAAGGCATTTATTTCCGACGTTAGTAAAAGCCATTAAAGATGTGAATCCTAAACCCATGTTTTTGATATCATATAATTGTTTTACATTAATCTTTTTCAAGTTACAAGGATTAGTAAAGCCTAAAACTTCAACAGGATTATAAAATTTTATATCATGTAAATGAGGGGAATTTTTGAGATTGATATCTCCTCTAAAAGCTTTTTCTTTTCCTCTCGGAAACCTACTCTTTCTAATTCCAGAGTTGCGTTATTTTATGAATAACCTCTGAAATTTCCCAACAAGAGGTAGGTTTATCAGTTGTAAATTATTTTCCCATTTAGATGCTAAGGCTTTAGAGGAACTTTGGTCTTTTTGACCCTTTTCAGCAAGATTGTATTCTAAATTTTTAATTTTAGAGTACGTTTTTCCGCGTTCCTCTACTAATTCATCATAAAGGAGTGACTTATTACGGCACGCTGCTTCACTATTTTTAAGGCGCGTGGTAAGTTCCTTATTTTTTGTTTCTAACTCTATAACTGTTTTTTCTAACATTTCAAATAAACTAGAGTCAGAAGGACTACCCTTGAGATGGTCAGTTGAAGAGTTCATTCGTAGATACCGTGCTCTCTGAAGAGTAGGTATTCGTTTGTGTTGATTAGGTTGGATATTTGATCGTTGACGTGTTATGTGGATTTGAGATATTTTAATAAAAGTTTCGAAGAATAGAGTAGATATCGAAAAGTTTTTAGGATAAAGTGAAGACATCAAAAACTTTTGGACCGAAAAGTATAGTTTTGAAAAGTTTGGAGTCGAAAAATTTAAGTATCGAAAATTTTGTGTGTACCGAAAACTTTTGATAATTAGAATGTAAGTATCGAAAACTTTTTGTTTTCTAATATAAAAAAATTGGCTTTAAAATTTCAGTTCCGAAAAGTTTTGGTGTTGAAAAAAAATATCTAAAAGTATCGAAAATTTTAGGTGTGTACTGAAAAGTTTTAAATTGGTGTTCAATGCTACGAAATTTTACCAAAATCTTTTCTATATGTGCCGTAAAACATTGAATAAGGTTGAAATCTTTTATTTTTCTGAAAAAAATTGAAATTGAAACATTTTGGATCAAAATTTTAAAGTTTTAAAAATTCGGATCAAAAGGTTAACTATCGAAAAATATGTGTACCGAGAAAGTTTTGCAATTAAAGATCCTCGTTAACATGTTTGCGAGAACTAAACTTTCTCGGGTTGACCAATTTGTTTTTCAGATTGACTAATTTTTCTAGTAAAAATTTCTTTGATAAGGAAAATTTCTCGATAAGAGATTTAAAATTGGCGTTTAAAATTCAGTATCGAATATTTTTGGTGTTTTCGTGAAATAAAGTGAAGTTTTGAAAATTATAAGTCTCAAAAACTTTTGGTAGATACCAAAGTGTTTTATATTGATGTCGAAACCTTCGAAAAAAATTATACCCAAATTTTCTTATAATTGGTCAAGAAAGTTTTTCGATAAACACTGTTTAAAAAAATTTGTGGGTAGACTTATCCGCAAAAAAATATTTATCGCGAAAACTTTTTCGTTTAAAAAAATTTTTGTGATAAACTTTTTCGAATAAATTTTCGATAAAGGTTTTCGTCGAAAAAAAATTTTGCGGTAAACTTTTTCGTCAAGGAAAAAAAATTGCGATAAAAAATTTTCGTCGAAATGAAATTTGCAATAAACTTTTGCGTCGAAAAAAATTTGAGATAAGCTTTTTCGTTCGAGAATCTCTTAAAAAAAACATTCTCAATTTAACGAAGAACACACATAGTTTTCGATTCGAAATACAAAATTAATCAAATTTAGCTTGGGTTATGGATCGAAACATGTAGAATACCAGTTTTTTAACACACAATTAAATCAGAAAACAGCAAAATATGTCGAATTTTTGAGAAATCGGATGAATTTTACGAAGAACACAATTTATCGGATCTTCAAAATTCCGCAAAAGTTGACGTTCGATCAATCAAATTTCAGCACAAAGATGTTTATAACACTCAATCGAAGCCTAAAAACATCAAATCATATCGAAATCTTAAGAATCAAACCGAAAACGAGAAAATGTCGTATGCGATATTCATGAGATTTCGCACAAAAATTCGATCAAAATTTCAGCAAATTGATTCAAATCCTAACGCGTTTTTCTCTGATACCAATTGTTAGGTCCTATTATATCCTACATGATTAAGTTCGGTGAAGAATTCGATAGAAATTGTAAAACTTACGAAGAACACGTTAGAATTTTGGCGCGGAAGCTTGAGATAGAAAATGTAAAGCTTGTTTTTCTATTAAAATGAATTCGATAGAAAATGTTCGGTGAAGAATTCGATAGAAAATGTAAAGCTTGGTTTTCTATTAAAATTAATTCTTAACCTTAATACATCACATTAGGGTTCCTTATATACCATATAAGTTTGGTATATTTGCTAAGTAGTCTTAATCTATGGCTTTATTACAATTAAGCACAAACTACTACTTATACTACAAGACTATGATAACATTTATATTTGAGCACAATAAAAATGTCGTAACATCATCATTACCTGCAATCCATAAAAACATATCATACATAGGTTGGCGGGGATACGCCTCTACCATCAAACTCAAAAGATTTTGCCAAATAATGCGCAACTCTATTGACATCATGCTTAGCAAAAGAAAATGCGACATACTCAAATATAGTAGCCAAGTGAACACAATCCTCAATGATGGTACCAATCAAAGCTAAACCCGAGTGCAATCCCTAAGTAGGTGGATAAGCTGCAAACAGTCACCTTCTACGATAATCCTTGTCCATCCACTCTCAACCGCAAGAAGCAATGTCGCCCGAGCTGCCATAGCCTCACTTGTAAGCGGGTTCAAAACCCTCGGGTGAAACTCGTACGCCACCCTAAGCATAGACCAGAGCTATCTCTACCCAACAGCCCGAGCGAAGCTCCTCGACATGTGGCATTTTGCTAACCATGCTTGGTTGTTGAAGGATGGGGTTAGGAGCAGGGTTGTTGATAGTACGCAGTGTTTTCAATAGTGGGGAATAGCACGACATATCGCGCGCAATAGCAATTTTTTGTCAGAAAACTCGATGATGCGAAACTAAAAAAAAAGCATTTGTAAGATATATCAATTTGTGATTGACACGTGTTAAAAATTTTTGATTTTCGCACAATTTGACGTGTTGAGCCCTCTTTTAAGACATTTCCTTTTTATTTTTATTTTTTTAGTTTCTTAATTACATATTCCACCAAATTATAAAATCATGTTATTTCATGTAATTTACATGATAAAAACAAATAAACATAACTGATTATTCTTGATTTGATGGCTATCAAAATGATATCCATATCTTTTATTTTTCGATATACATAAGAATTATTTTTTCATGTCCAATATAGACACAATTGCGGTGACTTTTATGTGTATTTGATGTGCAATTCCATCTAATAATTTGACGTATATGATTCATTTATTTGATCGTTTTATCTTATTTTCGAGAAAAAAGATGCCGTGAAAAAATGATGTTGAAGTTGGCTATATAATAGATTAAATTTTACTGTTATTTCCTCTTTTTTTTGGCTTGTTAGATGATAAGTGGTTTGCTCAAAATATCACGCAATACGCTATGCTATTTATGTTGCGCAATATCGGAACTAAAAAACGACGGGTTATGCAACACACGTTTGAAGACATTGAGTTTGGATCGGGTAAATTGGTCGTGCTAGGGATGAGATTAGATGATTGCATAGGTTTAGGGTTAGGGTTGTGGTTAGGGTGAAGATCATGTTTAGGTATGGTGTTGGGCCTAGAGGAGCGCATAGGGTTAGGGTTAGGGTTAGGTTTGGGGTCGGGTCTGGCGTCAGGAATTGACCCGGATTGCTCTAAGGATTTGTTAGAGGGCTTCATGGGCACATTAGGTGGTGAGGTAGCTTGTGAGGCAGGTGGTGACTTGGAAGACGAGGGAGAATTTGAATTGGAATGTTGGGAGATTTCAGCAGCAATTTTAGTAGCTAAAAGTAAGGGCTTGGAATATGTTTGACCCAACTGAGAAGTTGTGATCCTTTCCTAATGTGAATTTTAAACTTTCAAACTTCCGCACGGCTACGTCGAACGAGGCGTTCGTGATCCGGCGAAAGCTTTCGGATAACGTATTTACTGATTACAATGTCCATCGGCTGGTTGGAGAATGAGCTTTCATGGCGAATTGGATTCCATCCATTCGTTGACTCGAGGAAGATAGCCTAAACCCTCTGAGCTTTGGGTCGTAAGGAAAATTTGCCTTCTCTATTATCATACTGAAGATCGCATGAAGTTGATGTGTGGTCTAAACATCCCACGAAGGTAGCAATAATTCGGGAGTCTTCCGTACTTAAAGTCCAACAATATCTCCTTCCGCTCTTCGATCTCAAGTTTCATAACACAACGGAGAGGGGCTTATGAACGTCGATCTTTGCCTTAAACCGGACATAGGGCTGAAATATCATAGGATTTTCCTCAGCCACCTCAATATCCCCCAAGATCCTCACTAACACCTTTATGAATATTGCTCGTCCTATTCCAAATCGGAAGATTGTGAATTTGAACGACAAAAGGGCACCGATCAAGGGATAGGGATGAAACATCCTCACTCTCTTACTCACGAAGGACCAGTTGTTTATCAAAAGCCCAATGTAATGCGTTAAGAATGCCCCGACTATCGACCTTGAAGTGTACAAGAAAACGTTGATTCCCCACCAGAAACATGTCCATACCCCGTTCAGATGAGAATGTTGTGGTCAAAGTTTGTTTGCGTGCACCAAAGTTAACAAATTTATTGGAAAGAACGACACCCGCCACCGAAAAAACCTTCTTTATTGTTTGAGACTCCCCACCAGCGTTGGAAATAGACAAAGATCGGAAGCAAGGCAAGGTCATCCTTCTCTAGCTCCTTGAATGAAAGATATTGCTACCCAAACCATATCGGCACAGATTGAGAAAAACTAACAGAGAAAAAACATACAAAATAAAACATTGCAAGGGTAGGAAGAGGGTCAAGTATGAACACAGATTGAGATCATGGAGAAAAGAAAAAAAAAACCGTCATATTGAGAGGAAAGGGCTCAATGGAGAGAGTTCTAAAAAATGTCAAATATTTCTTTGAGTTAATATTATTCAACAATATAAATTTCCTATATAAAAACGAAATTAAATCCAACAAGATCATATTTTAACTTGCTTGCCTAAATTTTAGGAAAATTCAATGTTAGCCCATGTTTAGTTATTTTTATTTCAAATGGCACTCCTTCGCTTTAGCGTGTTATTTCATTCTTCATTACAACTGAGCTTGTAAGAAGACTCCGCAGGAGCTTCATCCAACTTACTGGGTAGTTCCATCATGATCGGTGTCTTAGTCCCGGGAGTGATTCTCAATATGTCCGAAGCATTTGGTCATTGGCCTAACTGTTGTTATGTCTCACCCAATAACCTACACCAAGATTCAGAAACGAATTTTACTGGCTCCCACAACACAATATAGCCAATGCCCATAGAAACCGATAATGAAATATTTGCAGTTTTTGTACTAGAACATCCCCAATGAGTAATCTATTTTAGTGTAAAACACTAAAATATAGTACACTTTTTCTAGAACGAGTACATTATTTTAACGCTATTATAGTGTTGATAGACAGTGATACTCTATATTTAGAGTAAATCCATTTCTTAACTCCAAAATAGAGTTATAATTTTTATTTTTATATTGATTTCTTTTTAAATGTAAATTTTATTTAATTATCTTTAAAATATTTTACACCATTACAATAATAAAATTAAAATCCTATAAACGTCTTTTAATTATTCTATATGTTTCGTTTTTATTTTAATCAATCTCGTATAAAATTAAATATTTTATTTTTCCGTAAAAAATATGAGTAAATTTGCTTTTAAATTAACATGTTAGTTATACTATCACTACGTTTTATATATATAAATAATTCGGCAAAGGAGACTTAAATACCCAATGGGATAAAAAAAAGCAACAACAGTTCCCTGTCAGAAAAGTTTTGTATATAGGTACCTAATGGAATAAAATTGTTACAGATATGTACCCATTCCACTAAAATTACCATTTTGCCCTCATTTAATGAATTAACAATTCATTTCTCATTATTTTTTTTCTGCATTTTCGAATTTCCCTAGACCCTAACGCCATTGATGGGAAAAAAATCTAGGTGACCACGATGGTCGACAAACGTCCGCCGTCCACTCATGCCAGTGCCGGAAAAGGTGCGAGAGGTTACCCATTCCACGGTGGATTTCTCGGTCGTTACTCGATTTTGTCATGCTAAGCTTTTATTTGCTTTGTGTTCTGTTAATCGAATGTACACGAGCTTGAGCGAAATTCGGGAACCTGAATAACGATCAAGGGCGAGATGTAAGAGTAGGTGGTCAGTATTTGGTAGTAAATGAGGCTAATCTGTCGGAATTCGTAATTTTTATATAATTGTTATTACGTACCATTTTTATGTTTATTACGTACCATTTTACATTTTGTTCTCGTACCTATATATTATATGATGTACCTCTATCTGCATTGTGTGAGTATAAAAAGGAGGCATTCTTACTATTGATTAATGAAGGGACGACGTTAATCGATATATATATGTATCCCTCCAAAGAAGGTGATCGGATATCGATTCACGGCATGACTCGACAAAGTATCAAGTTTCGTTCAAAAATCTATACTCAACTTTGAAAGAAAATTTGAATGTGTGGAATATGTACCAGCTGTTTATTCGATTAATATTTTCAATGATGCCGATGGAAGTTGAAGAGACTTTAGAATTGTGCTTTTCTATTTTGTTATCCTTGTAATTAGAGGCGTAATTAGTAGTTTTGATAGTGTAGGACTAAATAGTAAATATACCATGTAAATAGGTATATATACAATGTACACTATCAAAATCAATACACAAGTTCATTTTTCGGAAAAACACAAGCATTGAATTCATATTCTAAGAGAGAGAAAAGCAATTGAGAAACACTCTCTCTCAAGATCTTCAAAGAAGATATTCGACCGAAAGGTATTTTGTAAGATTTATTATTCGAATATCTAGAATTCATTCTTAGATCGATCGATAGTTGATAGATAAGGACCTACCAATTGGTATCATAGCCGATCGTGATCGCTTTTGGATTGAATTCGCGATTATAAGATCGAAATAATTTTTCCAGATTTTTCGATCGAAAAACTCACGTGAAATAGATTTGATCAATGTGCTTTATGTTTGCGAATTTTGTTGATGATCTTGCAGATTAAGTGATAGATTATATGTTAGGAATGATTTACGTACTGATTTCAATCGCTTAGAATGTCATATTAATTCAGATTTTCGATTTAGATCGATATTTGCGTTTGCGATTAAGTTTTGATTTTCTTACTTTTTGATATACTTTGTTGTAAAATGTGGTTAATCTTGTGTTTGCTCATATTAAGAACTAAGAAACGAGTGATTATCCAGAATTTCAGCACCTAACTTGAACATTTCGGTTGAATCTGGAATTTTCACTGTTACATTGAACATTGCTGTTCTTCGATCGTTTTTTTTCGATCGAAAAACTTGGTTCGAAAATTATTTTTCGAATAAGTTTGTAGCCGAAAATTTTTTCGATGACAAACACTGTTCTCGTGTGTTTTACTCACATATAAGACTCGAAAAACATTATTTCGATAATTAGTTTTTCGATTCATATATAAATATCTTTTTCGAGAGTAAAGCGTATTTTTTTCGACGGATACTGTTTTCGCTAAATAAATATCTAATTTTGACTCGAAAAACTTGTAATAGTAAAACAAGTTTTCGATCTCAAGATTTTCGATCATCTAAGTTTTCGAGTAAAAATTTAGCGAAAACATATTTTGATCGAATAGTTCACACTCGAAAAAATTTGAGTCAAACTTAACGAAATTTTTCGATCACTCTTAATATTTCGGTTACAAATTTTTCGATAAAAGTTTTTGAGATCAACAATTATTCGAAAAACTATTTTTCGACAGGATATTTACTCTGCAAAACTCTTACGTTCGAAAATTAATTTTCGATAATTACAACGAAAAACTTATACAGTCGAGAATTTTTTTTGATTATAGGTTCGAAATTTTTTTGAAAACTTCATTGCTCGGAAAAAATTTCGATTACTGTTCAAACACACACACACACATTTTACACTATTTTGAAAGAAATCAAAATTCGAAATTTTCAAAACTTACGAAAAATATTTGTCACCGAATTACCTTCTACGATACTCAAAATTTTCGATCTTAAAATCAAAATTCTTTAGCAAAATTTTGAAGTATCAATTATCATATCAAATATTTTTCGAAATCAAAACAATTTCTCTTTAACAACCAAAAATAGGTACGAAAGGGAAATTGCTTAAAATACTTAACAAACATTATTAACGAAGTTTGTCACTTGTAAAGCACTTTTACCATTTCGATTCCAAACTTTCATGAAGATCCTACCAATGAACTACAAATGGATGCTTACTCACCCGGAAACGACGTCCGCCCTCCAATTCTACGAAGAGGCGAATACACCGTATGGAGAAGCCGATTCATGAACTTATTGGAAACAAAAGAGAAAGCTACAAATTTGATAAGGGATTTAAAATTGGCGTTGTAAAATTCAGTATCAAAAATTTTTTGGTGTTTTCGTGAAATATAGTGAAGTTTTGAAAATTATATAAGTATCGAAAATTTTCAGTAGATACCAAGATTTTCTAATAATTTGCCAATAAAGTTTTTCGATAAACACTGTTTATCGAGACTTATCCGAAAAAAAATTTGCGGGTGAGGTATTCCTATTTTGCGATAGTTATTAGGTACCGCAAAACATTGTCGAGAAAAATGTTTGAGTAGTTTTCGATGGTATGTATCGAAAAAGTTTCTCGATAAGTAATGTTTGTCGGTATAGTTTCTCACGCAAAAAAAAAATTCGATGGTCTAACTGTTTGCGAGAACTTTTTAGAAAAAAATTTGCGATAAGCTTTTTCGTTCGAGAATCTCTTACCAAAAAAGGCAACGTTCTCAATTTAACGAAGAACACACATAGTTTTCGATCCGAAACACAAAATTAATCAAATTTAGCTTGGGTTATGGATCGAAACATGTAGAATTCCAGTTTTTTTAACACACAATTAAATCAGAAAACAGCAAATTATGTCCAATTTTGGAGAAATTCACATGAACATCACGAAGAACACATACGATCGAATCTCCAAATTTTGCAAAAATTACTGTTTTGATCAACCAAAATTCAGCCCATACATGTTTAAAACACTTGATTGAAGCCTAAAAACAGCAAATTATATTTGAATTTGAAGAATCTATCGAAACTTTTTCTTAAGCCGTATGATATTCACGCAAAAAACAAATTACAAAATTTGATCCAATCGATTCAAATCCTAACGCGTTTGCTCTGATACAAATTGTTAGGTCCTATTATATCCAACACGGTTAAGTTCGGTGAAGAATTCGATAGAAAATGTAAAACTTACGAAGAACAAGTTTGAATTTGGCGCGGAAGCTGAGAGCGTTCTTCACGATGTAAAGCTTGGTTTTCTATTAAATGAATTCTTAACCCTAATACATCACATTAGGGTTCCTTATATACCAAAAAAGTTTCGTATATTTGCAAAGTAGTCCTAATCTATGGCTTAATTATAAGACCAAGATAACATTTATATTTGAACACAATAAAAATGTCCTAACATGTTCTCTACAGCAATTTGAAGGTCGTGTGCGGTGTGATACTTGATCTGCCGCACCATGAATCTCTTTAACCCTTCGAGCCCTTCTATCTTGATGTAACCAGAGTGCGTCTGGTATTTTATTTTGTACATATGGAACAGTAGATATACTTCGTATGGTAGAAGGAACGACAGATAGCTCTCATCTATCTCCTCTCGAGTATGGTTGTGGTCTGCTCGCTCTATGTGATAGATTGGGGTTGGATAACTTCCAATCGAGTGCAAAACGCCCACGAGTTGGAGGATCGGTGGCTTGCCCCTGAAGTTTTTCTTGAGTTGATCCGTTGGGATGCCACTTCGATCTGGACCAAGATAGTTGAGCATGAAGATGTGCTCCATCTTCTTCATATCTTTCCAATGGGAGATACCCCGTAGATTCAGTTCATTGAGCTTCTTTATGCGGTTAGGAGCCCTCCATATCTGCTTTCTTATATATTCAATGAACGGAACGTCAATCCGTATATTCTCCCAAGGCGTCTCGACTATGATGGTCCCCTTTGATAAGCGGGGAGGAGAGTCGACTCTATGCCTGATCATTTCTGGTAATTCGGGGAGAGCGGGGTTGTAATTCTCGCCTTCTTGAAGCTCTTCATCTTTAAGCAGCACCAAGTCAACAGAAGCTTGTTGTAAGAAGTATCTGACGTTGGAGACTCTCCTCAGCTGGGGGCCTGGTCTCTAAGGCTAGTACTTGGGAAATAAGGATGTCATGAAGCTGGGTGATTGGGATGGTGTATGGGTTGATGAGGGAAGGTGATTGAGTTGGGGTGGTGAGGGTGGGTGGTGTGGGGGTGTGTATGGTGGTGGTTAGAGGTGGTGAGGAGATGGGAGTGGTGTGGGCTTCGGACGGAACGGCTTTCCTAGTATCCCGCCGGGAAGTCTCAATTGCTTGGAGCATCCTATCCATCAGTCGGTCTTCAAGAGAAGAGATGGTTGTGGAGAGGACTTCTTGTAACCGTTGTTCCGTCACGATCATTGGTGGTGTTGGAGTGGGGCCAGGGAGGCGCTCCACTGTCACAACATCGGAAAAGATTTCCGATGTGCCGCCTAGAAGAAGTCTTGAAATACCGGAACGTCCAAGGATATCCGTTATCAAACCTGAAGTCACCACTTCAGTGGGTTGGCCTATTGTTTGCTCCGAAGATATCGGGGTCCAACAGGGCTTCCACCCAATCCTTGAGATGATACGATATGTATCACCTCTATGGGTGTTGAAACAGATTCAATTTGAATCAGTGTGGTTGGTTCATCCATTGTTGGTGGAGGAGATGTCACCGAAGCCATTTGTGTGGAAGGAGATACGGACGGGGCAGGGATTTTCTATCGGCGTGAGCCCCTTCTTTGAAGCCTGTATTCTTCATCCGATTCGGTGGCCTCAGGAGATTCAAGTTGAGGGACACCTTCGGGCTCAACAGCCGGTGTTTCTGTCTCCTGAGCCGCGGCTTCGGGCTCGGTTGTTTCCACCAAGGATGCCCGTTGAGAAGGCGCCGGAGCTTGATCCTGGTAGGCATCGTCGGTGGGATCAGCTAGGCGGAGCAGCTCCAATGGGATCAACATCGGTTGGAGCGCTAGGTCGGCTGCCTTCGGGTTATGAAAGAAGCAAAGGCGAGGCGGGATATATCCTCCAACTGGTGGTAGACGCGGGATCTCCGGATGTACGTCCATGAAATAGGAGATCAGCACCGGGAACCACTGAACGTATGGAAGGAACGTCGCCTTCGATTTAGTCTCCCTTTGATGCATCTTGTCCGCTAGATCATTCCATATCAGGTAGGCCACGTTATATTTCTTTGAAAAGATTACTCCATGTAATATGCGAAGAATGTTTCCATTCGCCTTGTCAAACCCGGAGTGCTTTGGGGAGAGGCATTCATTGATGATGCCGAACAGAGTCCGCCACGGGTGTGGGACCCGCTGTTTTGGAAATTTGCCAGTTTGGTCAGCAGGAGCTTGTATCCCATCCGGAGCATGTCTTCCACGATCTCCGCATCCGTTGGAAGTTGGTCGTAGTGTTCATGATGCGGTAGATCGAGCATCATGTCCAGCAGGTTCTTGGTTAGGACGACGTGTCTTTGATTAATCTTAGTCGTGTATTCCACGTTATCACCAACGACATAGCTCTGCATACATCCCCAGAATTGCTGGAAGTAGACCATCTGTACGGAGGCGGTCATTGTCAGAGCTGGCCATAGTGGGTGTCCTTTGAGGATGGAGATGATAACTTCATCCGAACACCGAAATGTAGCAAGGTCCAACTGGTAGTTGTTGTCGTGGACCGTCATCCAGCTTCCAGAAGGGTAAATGTGAGAGTATTCTTGATGTGTCATTTCTGTAAAGAATGAAATAAAATTCATTAGATGAAATTTTCATATTCAAAATTTTACTAAGTAATTGTATATGGCGAAAAATACTAGAAAAATTAGTAAGTTAGTGTTTAGTATCGAAAGACTTAGAGAAAAATTTGATAATTTTGCAAAGTCTTGTTAGCGTATTTTTATTCAACCCGGAATTTATTCGAACGTTAAGTTTTGCGATCGAAAATTTTCTAAGTGTTAGAAAGACTTAGAGAAAATTTTGAAAATTTGCTAAGTCTTTTTAGCATGTTTTTATTCGATCGTGAATTTATTCGATCGTTAAGTTTTGCGATCGAATAAAAATGTATCGAATAAGTCAAGATTTTTGCCGATGACTTTTACGATCGAATAAAATGCTGTCGAAAACAAGAGTTTTTCGCTGAGTAATTTTGCGATCGAAAAAAAAGTTGTCGAATAACTTATATTTTTCGCCGCGTAGTTTTGCGATCGAATAAAAGTATATCGAAAAACTTAAAGTTTTCGCCGCTTATTTTTGCGATCGAATAAAATTTAATCAAAAACTAAAGTTTTTGCCGCGAAGTTTTTCAATTGAATAAAAAATATATCGAAAACATAAGGTTTTCGCCGCTGAGTTTTGCGATCGAATAAAACTTAACGAAAACTTGGTTTCTGCACAAAACAGTTCTGAACCCGAGCTTATAGGCGTGTTGGCACAAAGTCAACAACTTCCGACAACTTCTACCTCAAAGTCAAAAGAAGCAATTCCCGCCAACCTGAAAGATTTGGATTTTCTATTTGAACATTTTTATCGGAACAAGTCTCAAATGCCTGCTTCGTCTCATTCAATACCAAGCAGCGCTCCTTCTCCCTCTACGGTAGAGATTACAATTGAGACTCGCAATCCTCCGACTCAAACAAATGTTCCAGATTCTCCAAATTCTGAATCTTCAACTAGTGTTGTAGCTCCTATCAATGCCAATGCGGAAATCCCAATTACGAATGATCAACCTATCAATTCAGGATGTCTCGATCTACAAATCAACGATGAATCTACTTCGGTTCTTCCTCATGAATGCAAGTGGACTCGAGCTCATCCTATCGACCAAATAATCGGTGATCCTTCAAGTGGAGTACGCACTAGGACGTCTACACAAAGCGGATTATTCACGTGCTTCTTAAGTCAAAACGAACCAATTAAACTAGCCGAAGCCCTTAAAGATACGGATTGGGTGATAGCAATGGAAGATGAACTCAACCAATTCGAGCGTCTACGAGTTTTGACACTGGTTCCTCGACCGCACTGCAAAACAATTATATGAACTAAATGGGTTTTAAAAAATAAGAAGAATGAGTACGGTGAAATTATCTGGAATAAAGCACGACTCGTCGCCAAGGGGTACAATCAACAAGAAGGTATTGACTATGACGAGACGTATGCTCCGATTGCACGTATTGAAGCTATTCGATTATTTCTAGCATACGCGGCTCATAAAGACTTCAAAGTATATCAAATGGATGTTAAAACCGCCTTTCTCAATGGCGTGTTAAAGGAAGAAGTCTTCGTCGCTCAACCCGAAGGTTTCGTACACGAAAACCATCCTGATTATGTCTATCGATTGGATTAAGCTATCTACGGACTAAAACAAGCACCTCATGCTTGGTATGATGTTCTGAGCGAATTTTTAGTCAAGTCAACTTCATAAGAGGAACAATCGATACGACACTCTTCGTCAAAAAGCAAGGAAAAGACTCGATGATCATTCAAGTTTACGTGGATGACATCATCTTCGGCTCGACAAATGAACGAATCTGTCTGAAATTTGGTGAACTAATGAAGACCAAATTCGAGATGAGCTTAATGGGAGAATTCTAATTCTTTCTTGGATTACAAGTAAAGCAACTCGAAGATGGAATATTCATCAGTCAAACCAAGTATATCCGAGATATTCTGAAGAAATTTAATCAAGACAAGAGCACATCGATGAATACTCCCATGTCAACAAACTGCAAATTGGATGATGATCCGTCTGGAAAGGCAGCCAAGATCACAACCTATCGAAGTATTATCGGATCCCTCTTCTCTACTTGACGTCAAGCCGACCCGACATCATGTTTGCCACTTGCCTCTGTGCTCGTTTTCATGCTGACCCGAAGGAGTCCCACATGCATGTAGTCAAGCGAATTCTACGCTGTCTCAAAGGAACTCCAAACTTAGGGCAATGGTACCTAAAGACACTGATTTTAGATTCATTGGTTATACTGACGCTGATTATGCAGGTTGTCGAATGGACAGAAAAAGCACGTCTGGCGGAACACAATTTCTAGGCGATAAGTTGGTATGATGGTCCTCAAAAAAACAGAATTGTGTGTCAACTTCGACGGTCGAGGCGGAGTAAGTCGCGACTGCCAGCTATTGCTCGCAAATTCTATGGATGCGGACACAACTACACGACTACGGGTTTGAATTTAATAACATTCCCATTTACAGTGATTCTCAAAGTGCTATTGCCATTACTTGCAACCATGTTCATCATTCACGCACGAAACACGTAGATATTCGCTATCATTTTATAAATGATCATGTAGATAAAGGCATTATAGATATGTATTTTGTTAAAACGGAGCTTCAACTTGCCGACTTATTTAGCAAAGCATTGGATGAAAAACGATTCCAATTCCTTATTGCTAAGTTAGGCATGTTGAATCTCATCTCACTTAAAATGTGCTTTCATGCTCTATTATGCTTATGTGTGATATTCTATGTGCTTCTTGATATTCCTTGATTATCTTGCGTGACTCTATCTTTCAATTTTATATATATATACAAAAAGAAAAATAAAATTGAAATAGTATATATATAATAATAATATATGATTAGTTCTTTGCCTATAAATTCATGTGACATTCTTTTATTCAAAGAGCTTCGTTTATTTCACTAGACACCAAGCCACATCATATATGTGAGAAGTTGAACCTCGATATTTTTTCTTCAGTATGTCACACTTCAAATGACTATCCTTTGGTTTGTACTTTGTAGCTTCATTCTTGCTTTTGTGTGAGTTTGTCATGAAAATGATAAGGGCAACTTAGGATATTCATCACTTGGCCCAAATTATAACTCCTTTACTTTTACCTCTAGAAATCCCCTTTGAGCCTTCTCCAACATTCTCTTTTTGAAACCCGATTAAGCCTTCAACCTTATTCATAAGTTTCGGGGTTGCTCAAGAGGGGGAGAAAAAGAGATGCACATGATGAAAGTCTCAATCATTATAAAAGAGAAACACGGATCTCACTGTGAACTTCTCCTAGATAATCTCGTATACTCCTAGAAGATAAGCACCTCGAAGTGAACTTCTCCAACGATAATCTAGACCTTATATAGAGAAAACGAGAAGAGGAGCACAGCCTTGGTTTCGAATTTCATAACTGTGGAACCTTCACAAGGAACACGGTCTCGGCCCGAAAACAAAAGAAGATCTCATCTCTCAAAGCTTTGTAAAGAAGACGAGACTCATCTTGAGCAAGTACAGAAGAAAAGAAAAGCAAAAGGAGCAGAAATGAATTTCAAAAAGGGCCCCTGGAATTGAAGAATTTTTAAGCTCACTAATCCTCAAATTTATCCTACTCTTTTAGTCATAGCCTAAGAATAATCCCTTCAAAGTCCCTTTGTTTCAAAATGATGGACTTTCACATGGTAAGTTGATTAAATAGGCTACGATAAAAAATTAATTGATATAATTTTGTCGTGTTGATATGAGAGATATATGTTCTAAATATCTCCATGATATAAATAAATTGAGTGCTGTGAGCGAAACTTGCATGAGTTGTCAAAATGATTCATACTATGATCTTAGAATACTAGTTTAGTTACATGATTTGACGGTAAATTATTATTTTATAAGTTATGAGACATTTTGCGTGATAATGTTCAAAATGGAACAATCTGACCCCAAAAAAAATATTTATGAATAAAAATATATTTTTAAAAATATTTTTGCATATTTTAAATGCATTAATATATGCATTGGTTAAGACATGATAAAATGCGAAATTTTTTTTGAAAAACGCAAAATTTTCATAAATCTATGCTGAATTGATTAAATGCGTTACTTGTGCTTATACAGTAAATTCTCATATGCAAAATTGTATTAACTGTGTGCTAAAACACCGAAAAAGTTAAATGTTGAGGGGGTGTCTTTATATGAAAATTTGTTGTTATCTCCTAAATGATTTACTTGCAAACACGACTTCTAATATTTTTTTACGTATCACAGAAAATTTCGAGCTCATCCAACGAGTCAAGTGTTGAAATTCATCAACATTGGGAGATAATTGCAATTATTCAAGAAATACAGGGAGCATTCTGCAATTTATTTTTGGGTTCACAAGTAAAATATTTCGTTTAATCAGACCTGGATTTTAAGGAAAGCCCAAAATAATTTTTTTTTGGCCCAAAACCTTTAAACCTTACCTAATCGAAAAGTATTAATATTACTTTTTCGACCAAATAACTCACTCTCATGCAACATCTCACAATCGAATTTTTATAACCCGAAACTCTCTTACTTCGAATTTTTTCGACTGAAACGTCTTAAAATCTCAAAATTAACGTGTTTTAACTGGACCATTTGGATTAAAATCATGATATCTGGATTCACAACTGATTTCTGATTGTTCTGAGTCTAGATTAACTCATGATTTACCCAGAAATCGTCATCAGTGTTTTTTTTTTAACGTTTACTGTTTGATTTCAAACTTTTTCGATGGAAAATGTCCTTATCGCAAACAGTGTCATCGAAGAACTTTAGTTTTCGTTACGTTTTACTCGATCGCAAAACTCAGCGGCGAAAACGTTAGGTTTTCAATATGTTTTTATTCGATCAAAAAACTTCGCGGCGAAAACTTTACTTTTCGATAAAATTTTATTCGATCGCAAAATCTCAGCGAAAAACTTTTGTTTTAGACAAATTTTTATTCGATCGCAAAACTACGCGGCAAAAAACTTAAGTTTTTCGACTACATTTTATTCGATCGCAAAATTACTTAGCGAAAAACTTTTGTTTTAGACAAAGTTTTATTCGATCGCAAAACTACGCGGCGAAAAACTAAAGTTTTTCGACAACATTTTATTCGATCGAAAAACCAGTGACGAAAATCTTGAATTTTCGTTAAGTTTTTATTCGGTCGCAAATTTTAACGATCGAATAAATTCATGATCGAATAAAATACGGTGAAAAGACTTGGAAAATTTTTCAAATTTTTTCTAAGTCTTTCTAACACTTAGAAAAGTTTGAAATTTTTGTACACCATCCACATTTACTTAGAAAAATTTGCGTATGAAAATTTCTATCTAATAAAAATTTCACTTCTTCTTTGCAAAAATGACACATCAAGAGTACTCTCATATCTGCCCCTCTGATAGTTGGATGCTGGTCCACGACAACAACTATCAGTTGGACCTCGCCACATTCCGATGTCCGGATGAAGTGATAATCTCCATCCTCAAGGGACATACTCTATGGCCAGCTGTGACGATGACCGCCTCCGTACAAATGGTCTACCTCCAGCAATTCTTGAAATGTATGACGAGTCACATCATTGGCGATGACGTGCATTATACAACAAAGATCAATAAAAAACACGTCATCCTGAACAAGAATCTACTGGCCATTGTGCTCGATCTACCGAATCATGAAGAGTACGACCAACTACCAACAGATGCAGTGATCGTCGAAGATATGCTCTGGATGGGATATAAGCCACCGCTGACCAAATTGGCTAATTTCCAAAACAGCGGGATCCCACACACATGGAGGACACTTTTCGGCATCATCAATAAATGCCTCTCTTCAAAGCACTCCGGTTTTGACAAGGCGAACGGAAATATCCTTCGGATCTTCCATGGAGTAATTTTTTCGAAGAAATATGACGTGGCCCATCTATTATGGAATGACTTAGCGGACCAAATGAGTCAGAGGGAGACAAAATGGAAGGCGAAGTACCTTCCGTATGTTCGATGGTTTCCGGTGCTGATCTCTCATTTCATGGACGTACATCCGGAGATCCCGCGCCTACCACCAGTTGGAGGATATATCCCGCCTCGACTATGTTTTATTTCATAACCCGAAGGCAACCGATTTAACACTCCACCCATGTTGATCCCTCTGGAGTTGCTTAGCCTAGATGATCCCACAGACGTGGCCTACCAGGATTATTGCCAAAATAATTCCATCACAGAGGAAATTGTACGGTCAGTGGATCAAAATAATTCCACCCATGATCGTGACGGAGCAACGATTGCAAGAAGTCCTCTCCTCATCCATCTCTTCTCTTGAAGACTGACTGATGGACAGGATGCTCCAAGCTATTGAGACTTCCCGACGTGATACCGGAAAAGCACCAGTCTCAGAGGCAGTTCCGTCCGAAGCACACACCACACCCGTATCCTCACCACCACTAATAACCCCCATACACACCCCCATAGGACCCACCTTCACCACTCCAACTCAATCACCTTCCCTCATCAATTCATACACCATTTCTATCACCCAGCTTCATGACATCCTCATTTCTCGACTACTAGCCCTAGAGACCAGGACCCCAGCTGAGGAGAGTCTCTACAAATGGCTAGTAGATGACCTGAGCAGCCCGCCCAAACACGGTGCCGCGAAGAAAGCTCCCGATGAAGAGAATACATGATGATCCCGATGATCATGATCGTCTTAAGGGGGAGAAACGACAAAGGACCCCACGAAGCGGCCGTGGTCAGAGTCGAGAAAAACAAACAATGACTCGAGACGCTGGTGGATCATCCACCAACCCACCCACCACACAACCCACTACCAGCCAAAAAACAACCACAACTCCCACCATATCCCACACACAAACTCTACCTTCCACTCCCAAAAGTCCAAATCCAATCCCGACCTCTAACCTCCTCCAAAATCAACCAGAAGCAGTCGTCTACGATCCTCATGCGATCGTAGAGATTACATCTTAAATGAGAAGTGGCTAACGCTATGGGAACCAGAAGTAGCTGTTCAAGCCAGACTCTCCAACGTTAGATACTTCTTACAACAAGCTTATGTAGATTTGGTGCTACTTGAAGACGAAGTACTTCAAGAAGGCGAGAACTACAACTCCGCACTCCCTGAACTACCAGAGATGATCAGGCATCGAGTCGACTCCCCTCCTCGCTTATTAAAGGGGACCGTCAGAGTCGAGACGCCTTGGGAGAATATACGGATTGATGTTTCGTTTATTGAAGATATAACGAAGCAGATTTGGAGGGCTCCTAATCGCATCAAGAAGCTTAATAAGCTGAATCACGGGGCATCTCCCACAGGGAAGATAGGAAGAAGATGGAGCACATCTTCATGCTCAACTACCTTGGTCCGGATCGAAGTGGCATCCCAACGGGTCAACTCAGAAAAAATATCAGGGACAAGCCAACGATCCTCCAACTAGTGGGCGTATCGCACACGATTGGAAGTTATCCAACCCCGATCTATCACATCGAGCGAGCGGACAACAACCATACTCGAGAGGAAATAGATGAAAGCTATATGTCGTTCCTTCCACAAGACGAATTTTATCGTCTATTTCAAATGTACTAGAGAAAATACCAGACACCCTCTCGTTATATCAAGATGGAAGGACTCAAAGGGTTAAAGAGATTCATGGTGCGACAGATCAAGTTCCACACCACACGACCTCCAAATTGCCTTAGAAAACAATATGAAGAGGGTCAACACTGAGTCTCCGCTCATGAAAGGCTTCCCGCTCAACGACTTCCCAGAAAATTACATCTTCAAGAAACCATGCTTCGCCATCACTTATCGGAATCCAATTATTGGAAACACGAGAGCTATGATGAAGTTTGAAGTTAAAAATTTTTGTGACGGGATGTTGAAGCTCGTGCGGAAGAACATAGAGATGATGTTGGCGGAGATCACTGAAGAAACGATCTTCGAGGATCTTGGTGAAGAAGAGACCCCTCTCCTAAATGAGCTTCTGGATGTAATAAATGAAAGATTGGAGCTGAGGAATGTTGTCCGACACTACGAGATAACATTGGGATTGGGGAAATCAGTCTACGCTCGATAAGGATAAACGGAGCTGAAATGAAAACAAGCACAAAGGGGGAGATTAAAGAAACATAGAATTGTGCTTTTATAATTAGTTATCCTTCTAATTAGGGGCGTAAGTCGTAGTTTTGATAGTGTAGGACATAATAGTAAATATATCATGTAAATAGGTATAAATACAATGTACACTATCGAAATCAATAGACAAAAATTTTCGGAAAATCACAAAGTATTGAATTCACATTCTAGAGAGAGAAAGGCAATCGAAACTTCCACAATTGTTTTTCTCTCCCGATCTTCAAACTCGATATTCGAGCGAAGGTAATTCTCGAGATTTATTAATCGAATATCTAGAATTCATGCTTAGGTTGATTATTAGTTGATGAAATAGGACCTAACAAATTTTGAGAAGAAAAAATATTTCGATAGTGAGTATCTCGGTAGTATACCTTTGTTGAGAAATTTCGCCGAGAAACGTTATCGAGAAACTTTCTCAGAGCTAATTTTATTACTACCGCAAAGCTGTTAAAATATTGTAAACCTTATAGAACTTTGCGATAGTGGAAATGAGTCTCACTTTGCGAGAAACTTTGTCAACAAATTATATCGAGAAACTTTTGTACCGTGAACAATTCTTATCGAAGAACAAAGGAGCTTTACTAATGATTACAGCTGATAGAACTTTGCGAAATGCTAAGTACTTTGTGAATGATAGCTTGTGAATAGAACCAATCGCTTTGCAGAACTTTGCGAGTGATCCATTTTATGTCAGATGATACTGGAATTAATAAGTTTGCAGCTTGCGCAACAATAGTATAATAAGCTATCAAGAAACTTATTCGAGAAACCTAATAACAGACTATCGCAAACTGGTTATTCGAGAAACTTAATAACGGGTTGTTAAGTGCCGCAAGGTGTTTTATCGAGAAATGTGGTAAGGTACTGAAACAGTTTGCGAATTTTTTTTTTTAAATTTCGATCACAAACATAAAATCAATCAAATTAGGCTAGGGTTATTGATAAAAAGAATGTAGAATTTCAGATTATAACAATCAATTGAACCAGAAAACAACAAAATAGGTCGAATTTTTGAGAAATCGGATGAATTTCACGAAGAACACGATTTATCGAATCTTCAAAAAATTCGCGAAAATTAGCTTTTTGATCAATCAAAATTCAGCCCACACATGTTTAAAACACTCGATCGAAGCCTAAAAACAGCAAATCAAATCGAATTTTGGAGATTTTCGGATGAACTCGGGAAGAACACAATTCAACCGTAACTTCAATTTCACGAAATTTGTTAATGTAATCGATCGAGTTGCAGCACATACTTGTTTAAAATTAGTCGATCACATCGTTTTAACAGCAAATAGAGTCGAATTTGAAGAATCGAGCGAAGAACTATATGAAGATTGACGAACATTGACCGAAAATTCAAAAAGGTCAAAGCTCTATTTGATCAATTTACGTACGAATTGAGCTTGAAAATAAGTTTTACGTATGGTTTCGATTGCAGATCAGTTAAAAAAACTTATTTAATCACACTCAAAAGCAAGATATCATCAATTTTCAGAAAATTGAGCGAAGAGCACTAAAAAATTCTCGAACCGGAAACTAATATTTTTCTATTAAAAGTTCAAAATCAGACGCAAATCCGAACGTGTTTTGCTCTGATACCAATTTTTTGTCCGATTTTATCCAACACGATTAAGTTTGGTGAAAAATTCGATAGAAAATGTAAAACTTACGAAGAACACGTTTGAACTTGGCGCGGAAACTTGAAAGCGTTCTTCACTTTGTAAAGTTCGGTTTTCTGTTACAATGAATTCTTAACCTAATACATGACATTAGGGTTCCTTATATACCAATCAAGTTTGGTATATTTTCTAAGTAGTCATAATCTATGGCTTAATTACAATTAAGCCCAAACTACTACTTATACTACAAAACTAAGATAACATTTATATTTGAACACAATAAAAATGTCTTAACAACTTTTCCGCTCATTTTTCATGTTAGCATATTTAATTTATAATTATTTTAACATGATTTATAATGTAGATTCGGGTGTAGCTACCTCTTGAGATGAGGTTGATGCTTTGTCGTCGTTAACGGACCTCCTCATTAAGTTTTCGTCTGAGGCATCGTCAAGAAATGCCATTAGAGCTAGATTGTCGTTGTCAGAATCCGTTGTGTCTTCTAGCCAGTGCTCTTGTTCGACCATTAGAGGTACTCATGCTTCCTTTTTGTTTGGTAAGTTGAAATTTCTTGGAGTAGTAATTGGCGTCTTTCTTCTTAGGAAGATTGCATTCTCTGGTGATGTACCTTATCTTTCCACAATTGTAGCATTTTTGTGGTTCTTTGGCGTTTTTGGATTCTGACGACTCGACCGATCTTTCCTTGTGCTTAGAGCTTGAGGTCAGAAGTCTATTAGCCGAAGAGGAGGATTTTTTTTATACAGCTTTTTGCTCATCATTTTAGTAATGAGAGCCAAGTGTTTCTTGAACTCTTTCATATCAGGCTTGGAATCCGATTCTGATTCGTCTTAATCTTCCGAAGAACTTGGCAACTTGATGCTTTTATCTTTACGAGATCGTCTAGTTTTTCTTTCCGAAACTAGAGCTATAGAGTCTTCGATCTATTTGCCCTTTAGTTCTTTTTGAATCTCGCTAATGTCTTCCTGGTGTTGAGCGAGATTATCAAAGACGGCGTGGATATCTATTTCGTCCAAATCCTTGTTTTGACGGATTTGCATGGATATTTTCTTCCACTCCGATTGAAGAGAAGATAGAAATCGGATGTTGACCTCCATATTGGTTTTGAAATGTCTATTATTCTCATCTCATTAAGAAGAGTTAAATAGCGTTGGTAGAGTTTGTAGACATTTTCCCCCGTGTTTGCTTTGAAGGAGTCGTAAACGGTGAGAATGTTCGCTTTCTTAGCCTTGACTCCGACTTCGGTCCGTTGCATCATTTTGTGGAGCTCGTCCCACATATCTTTTGCACTAGATAGACTATCTATTTGCATATAGATGTCATTCGGAATGCCTTGCATCAGGAAAGTTTTAGCTCCGAGGTCTGCTTTTGCTCTTAATAGCTCCCCCTCTGTGTATTCACTAGGAATTTTGAGTCTTCTAGTGGCAGGAATGGGAGGATTATTTGTGGCATCGCCTTCTTGGATAAGCCAAAATTGAGCGGGACCTTCTTGAAGAGAAGCTATCAAATTTGTAGCTTGATCTTTTGTCTCCAAGAAGTTCATGAATCGGCTTCTCCATACGGTGTATTCGCCTCTTCGTAGAATTAGAGGGCGGACGTCATTTCCAAGTGAGTAAGCATCCATTTGTAGTTGATTGGTATTATCTCGTGAAAGTTTGGAATTGAAATGGTAAAAGTGCTTCACAAGTGACAAACTTCGTTAGTAATGGTTGGCTCGTAGTTTAACAATTTCCTTTTCGAACCTATTTTTCGGCTTGAAAGAGGAATCGTTTTGATTGGAAAAAATATTTGATATAAGAATTAATGCTTCAAAATTTTGCTAAAGAATTTTGAATTTATGATCGAAAATTTTGAGTATCGAAGAAGATTATTTGGAGAAAAATACTTTTTCGTAAGTTTTGACAATTACGATTTTTTATTTCAAAAAAAATAAAATAGTGTAAAATGTGTGTGTCTTTGAAAGTTCAAAAGTTGAAAAAGTTTTCGAGCATTAAGTTTTTCGATTTGAAAAATTTCGAACCTTTTAATCGAAAAAGATATTTGATCGTATAAGTTTTTCGTGGTATATTTATCGAAAATTATTTTTCGGACGAAAGGGTTTTGCAAAGAAAATATCCTATCGAAAAATAGTTTTTCGAATAATTTTTGTTGATCGCAAAAACTTTTATCGAAAAATTAGAAGTGATCGAAAATTTTCGTTAAGTTTGACTCAAATTGTTACTAAATATTTTTCGAGTTTGAATTATTCGATCGAAATATGTTTTCGCTAAATTTTGACTCGAAAATTTAGATGATCGAAAATATTGAGATCGAAAAACTTGTAATAGTAAAACAATTTTTTCGTCTCAAAATTAGATATGTATCTAGCGAAAACAGTATCCATCGAAAAAAAGTTTCGGGTTGTTATACTCGAAAAATATATTTATGTATAAATTGAAAAACTAATTTTCGAAAGTAATGTTTTTCGAGTCTTATATTTGAGTGAAACACACGAAAACAGTGTTTGTTATCGAGAAACTTTTCGGCTGTAAACTTATTCGAAAAATATTTTTCAAGCCTAGTTTTTTTTTCGATCGAAAAACGATCGAAGAACAACCTTCAAGTTCAATGGAACAGTGAAAAATCCAGATTCAACTGAACAACTCAAGTTAGGTGCTGAGATTCTGGAAAATCACTCGAATATAAGTTCTGAATATGAACAAATACAAGATTAAACACGTTTTACAGCAAAATATATCGATTATGAAGAATATCAAATCGTATTCAAAACCCAATCGCAAGCACATAAATCGATCGAAATCGAATATCTGAAATAATATGATGTTCTAAGCGATTGAAATCAATACGTAATTCATTCCTAACATATAATCTATCACTTTAACAACAAGATCATCAACAAAATTCGCAAAATTAAGCAAGTAGATTAAAATGCATTTCACGTAAGTTTTCGATCGAAAAATCTGGAAAATAATTTTGATCTTAGAATGCGAATTCAATCCAAAAGCGATCACGATATGCTCTGATACCAATTGCTAGGTCCTATTTCATCAACTAACAATCAATCTAAGCATGAATTCTATATAATCGAATAATAAATCTGGAGAATTACCTTCGATCGAATATCGAGTTTGAAGATCGGGAGAGAGAAACGATTAGAGAGTGGAAGTTTTCGATTTCCTTTCTCTCTCTAGAATGTAAATTCAATACTTTGCAATTTTTCTGAAATTCTTGTGTATTGATTTTTGTTGTGTACATGGTATATATACCTCTATACATGGTATATTTACAAACTAATTACACTAACAAAAATACGAGGATAACGAATTAACAATGCCCAACTTCTATGTTTCTTCATGAGAGTAGTACTAGGATGAGTGACCCCAGGAAAGTCCTCTTGTTGCACCCCTTTTTTTACGCGTAATAGTACCTTTCATGTAAATATTAATATAGCAAAATACCGACATTGTTACTTTCTACTCCAAACACCTATGGATTTCGTGAATTTCAATATTTAGAAAATGTCAATTTAAATAGTAATTGCCTTTTATAATTCCCTATTGAAATTGTGTGAGATCTTAGAGTGTGGCTTGAAACGGCCCGTGTCCACTCATCACACTAGTTTCCGAGCGACGAGTCGGCCTCGGTCATCTATTTCGTTGATTTGCACAGTACCAACGAAACAAGTTTGCGCTTTTAATTAAGCGGGTGCAATCATACAAGCACTAATGCACTGGAACCCATCATAACTCCAAAGCTAAGCGAGTTTGGGGAGAGTAGTACTAGGATGGGTGACCCCCTTGGAAGTCCTCGTGTTGCACCCATTTTTTTACGCGCAATATTACATATCATATAAATATTAATTTAGCGAAATATCGACATTGTTAATTCTACTCCCAAATCAATTTAAATAATAATTGTGTTTTATAATTCCCTATTAAAATTGTGTGAAATCTTAGATTACGGTTTAAAACGTCCCTCCACGCATTGCAATAGTTTCCGAGCGACGAGTCGGCCTCGGTTATCTGTTTCATTGACTTGCACAATACCAACAAATCAATTTTACACTTTTAATTAAGCGGGTGCAATCATACCAACACTAATTAACTGGATCCCATCAGAACTCCGAAGTTAAGCGTGCTTTGGCAGAAGTAGTACTAGGAAGGATGACACCCCATTTTTATGCGTAATAGTACCTTTCATATGAATATTAATTTAGCAAAATACTAACATTTTTACTTTCTACTCCCAACACCTATGGATTTCGCGGATTTTAAATTTATAAAAATCAATTTGAATAATAATTGCATTTTATAATTCCATATTGAAATTGTATGAGATCTTAGGTTGCGGTTTGAAACGGCCTGTGTCCACGCATCGTAATAGTTTGCGATTTGCACAGTACCAACAAAACAAGTTTGTGCTTTTAACTAAGTCGGTTCGATTATCCCAGCACTAATGCACCGACCAATCAGAACTCCAAAGTTAAGCAAGCATGGGCTAGTTTAGTAGTAGGATGGGTGACCCCCTGGGAATTCCTCGTATTGCACCCCCTTTTTTACGCGTAATGGTAGCTTTTATATAAATATTAATGTAGCGAAATACCAACATTGTTATTTTCTACCCCCCCAACACCTACGGATTTCCTGAATTTCAGATTTTAGAAAAAGCAATTTGAATAGAAATAGCGTTTTGTAATTTCCTATTGAAATTATGCGAGATCTTAGATTGCGGTTTGAAACGACCCGTGTCCGCGCATCTCAATAATTTTCGAGCAACGAGTATTGATTTGCATAGTACCAACATATAAAGTTTGAGCTTTTAATTAAGCGGGTGCAGTCATACCAATTGAATGTCTTAAAAACACCTAACAGTCAACAAAATGGTTTAGAATCAAAAGAGTTTTTGCTAAAAACCTTGAGTGTGTGTGTGTGTTGTGCGTGTTTTGCTCTCAAGTGTTTAATGTAGCGGCTCGTTGATTGATAATGATTACCATCTCATAATGTTAGGATTTTAGTAATTATACCCTTAAATTAGGTATAAGATACTTGGGCCCTGATAGGCCCATTACAACTATATAACACTAGACTCTATACAAGAAAGAGTTTTAAATTACACGGGATACTATTTTAGATCTAACAAAGTGCAATAGGACTAGTGTGATAAGCATCACTAAGAATCCGGTGCATCATTCTTGTACTAAGCATATAGATGTTAAACACCACTTTTATACGAGATCATTCTCAAAGAGGGAATATCAACGTTGAATTTGTAGGAACAAATTATTAGTTTGTTAATATCTTCACTAAACCCCTAATCGAGACTAGATTCTGCTATATTTGTGGTCGATTGGGAATCACCGAGCTAAATAAGGTTAGATAACTGGCCAAAAATTTTGCTAGTTATTCTAAAAATCATAAGATTTCGAGCCTAGTATAAATTTTGGTAGAAATTCGTAATTAATTTATAAGATCTCATCCTTATTTTACTTCTTAGAACATATTAGGAAAATAAGGTCTTTTCAATTTCTTTTAATCAACCTTTAACAATTCTTCCTTATTTGAACGAGATCACGGCAAATCACTTTGACATCTCTGATTCCTTGACGGTTCATTTCCTTTATGAAATTCAAAATTCAAAATTCAAAATTTGAATCCATCCTAGTCTTTTTCTGGAATAAACCTTTCCCTTCTATAAAACCGGATGTGATAAACATTCATTCTCTCACTTCATCCTTATCACTAAAAACCCGTCTTCTTCAAACTTTCAATCTCTGAAAAATGGTTAAAGCCGCTGCAACCAAAAGCACTGCGATCGAATCAAGCACGAGTAGAAAGCGCAAAGAGCTTAAGTTTGCTGAGTCGAATTCTGATCATGTTCCCAATTCATCGAAAACCATCTCACCTCCACTCTCTTCTGTGTGGACCACCCGTTCAAAAGCTCGAGTGAAGAGAATATTAGAATTGTGCTTTGTTATTTCATTATCCTTATAATTAGGGGGATAATTAGTAGTTTTAATAGTGTAGGACCTAACATCAATTATACCTTGAATATATGTATAAATATGATGTACACTATCAAAACTAAGAGGTAATTATTATTCAGAAAATTACAAGCATCGAATTCATATTTTAAACGAGAGAAAATACGATCGAGAAACTCGGAAAGCTAACAACCTCTCCAAGATCTTCAACGTGGTTATTCGACCGAACGTAATACGTAAGATTTCTTACTTAAATACCGAGAATTTGTACTTAGATTGCTTGTTGATTGATGAATCAAGACCTAACAATTGGTATCAGAGCAAATCATGATTGATTTTGGATAGAATTCGCAATTTTCAGATCAAAATAATTTTCCAGATTTTTCGATCGAAAAACTCACGTGACTTATACTTTGATCAATATGCTTAATTGTGCGAATTTTGTTGTTGAGTTTGCTGATTAAGTGATAGGTTATATGTTAGGATTGATTTACGTACTGATTTCAATCGCCTAGAACGTCATATTAATTCAGATTTTCGATTTAGATCGATTTTTGCGTTTGCGATCAAGTTTTGAGTCCGATCTGATCTTCTTAAATCTCGATATTTTTTTATTAAACATGGTTGATTCTGTGTTTGTTCATATTTAGAACTGTTAAACGAGTGATTATCCAGAATTTCAGCACCTAAATTGAACATCTCGGTTAAATCTGGAATTTTCACTGTTACATTGAACTTAGCTGTTCTTCGATCGAAAAACTTGGATCGAAAAATATTTTTCGACCAAGTTTGCAGCCGAGAAATTTTTCGACGACAAACACTATTTTCGATTGTTTTACTCAAATTTAAGACTCGAAAAACATTATTTCAATAATTAGTTTTTCGGTTCATATATAAATATTTTTTTCGAGCGAATAAATTTTTTGATCCAAAATTAGCTAAAACATATTTTCGATTGAAAATATTCCATCGAAAAATTTTACAGTCAACAATTTGAGTCAAACTAAAAACAAAGTTTTTCAATCACTAGTAATTTTTCGATCACAAGTTATTCAATAAGAGTTTTTGTGATGAACATAGTTTTTCGACAAAATATTTTTCGATAAGATCATCTTTTCAACATTGTTTTCGAAAAATATTTTTCGATAAACATATAACTAAATCCTTAAACGTTCGAAAACATTTCCGATTAAAAAGTTTAACATTTTTAAATCGAAAAACTTTACTGCTTGGAAAACATTTCGACCCCTGCATTTAAAAGAAATAAAAAATTGTGCACTTCAAAACTTAAGCAAAATATTTGTTTCCGAACTATCTATTTTGATACTCAATATTTTCGATCAATAATTCAAATTTCTTTAACAAATCTTGAAGTATCAATTTTTACTTACCAAATATTTTCGAAACCATAACAATTTCTCTTTCACGACCGGATCATAGGTTCAAAAAGGAAATTATTTAAAGTACGAATCAAATATTTCTAACTAAGTTTGTCACTTGTGAAGCATTTTTCATTACGATTCCAAACTTTCACGAAGATCCTACCAATCAACAAAAATGGATACTTAGTCACTCGGAAATGACGTCCGCCCTCCAATTCTTTGAAGAGGCGAATAAACAGTATGGAGAAGCCGGTTCATGAACATCTTGGAAACGAAAGATCAAGCCATAAATTTGATGGCGTCAGTTCAAGAAGGTCCAACTCATTTCTGGCTCATCCAAGAAGGAGATGCCACAAACAATCCTCCTATTCCTGCAACCAGAAGACTTAAAGTTCCGGGTGAATACACCGAGGGGGAGCGTTTAAGAGCCAAAGCAGACTTGGGAGCCAAGACTTTCCTAATGCAAGGAATACCGAATGACATCTATATGCAAATAGATAGTCTATCGAGCGCAAAGGCCATGTGGGACGAGCTCCACAGGATGATGCAACGAACCGAAGTTGGAGTCAAAGCAAAGAAAGCAAATATTCTAACAGCTTACGACTCTTTCAAAGCCAAGACAGAGGAATCGGTTTATGAACTGTATCAAAGATATCTAACTCTTCTTAATGAAATGAGGAAGATATATATATTCAAGACCAACATGGAGGTCAACATCAAATTTCTTTCTTCTCTTCAACCGGAGTCGAAGAAAATATCCATTCAAATCCGACAAAATAAGGATTTGGACGAAATGGTATCCACGCCGTCTTTGATAATCTCGCCCAACATGAAGAAGATATAAGCGAGATCCAAAAAAAACGAAAGACAAAGCAGATCGACGATTCTATAGCACTTGTCTATGAAAGAAAGCCAAGTCGATCTCGAAAGGATAAAAGTATCAAGCTGCCAAGTTATTCAGAAGATGAAGGAGAATCTGACTCGGACTCCGAACCTGATATGAAGGAGTTCAAGAAACAGTTAGCTCTCATTTCTAAAATGATGAGTAAAAAATTTTACAAAAAGAAATCCTCGTCTTCGGCCAATAGACTTCGGACATCTAGCTCCAAGCAAAGGAAAAGACCGGCCGAGTCCTCAGAATCAAAAAGTGTCAAAGAACAACAAAAATGTTATAATTGTGGAAAGATCGAACACTTCTCTAGGGAATGCAAACAACCCAAGAAAAAGGACGCCAATCACTACTCCAAAAAATTCCAACTCACTAAACAGAAAGAGGCTGGAGTAGCACTTATGGCAGAACAAGAGCATTGGCTGGAAGACACCACAGATTCTGAAGACGAAAATCTTGCACTTGTCGCATACCTCGACGACGCTTCAAATGATGACCCATCAAGGAGGCCTGACGACAAAGCACCCTCTTAGTCAGAAGAGGTACAAATGTCTAATTCCACATTATCAAACATGTTAGAATCGTTACAGGTTAAGTACACTAACATGAAAATTGAGCGGAAACGAACAAAGGAATTAGAAAAGAAACTAGCTGTTAGCGAAAGCAATTTCCAAAAGCAATTACATAAGAAAATTCATCTCAAAATTCTCTTACCTAACGCTAAGGAAAAAATCTCTAGTCTTGAATTAACCATAGCTACCTCTGAGACCAAAATTACTTAACTTAATACGATTCTTATCGATTTTCAGAGAGACTTAGAGATTTCTAAAAATAATTTCAAAGAAATTTCTGACGAATGTAAGAAACTTTATTCAAGGATTAAAATGTTAGATGATCTTCTACTAAAAAGGGGTCAAACGGATCAAACTATATTTCTAAATCAACCTCTTGATTCAGAATTTTATAATCCTAAAGAGGGCTTAGGTTTTAACAATCCCTGTAACTTAAAAAAGGTCAATGTTAGACAACTATACGATATCAAGTATATGGGATTAGGTTTAACTTCTCTAATGGCATTTACTAATTCTTCCAAAATAAATGCTTTAGAAGAAACTAAACGACAAGCCACTGACAGGACTAACATTCCTTTTGACTACACTGACTTGAATAATAGTTACAAGACAATCTCAACTTGTCTAGTGATTATAATTCATTATATCCCCCAGAAGATTTCTCTAACGACAAGGAAGATAATAGTGATCATTTTCAAAATTCTAATTTATGTTATATTCCGGCTATTATTAGAAAAATAGCTGATTTAAACGCTTCCTTGGAAACAGAAAGAAAGATTTTCAAAGCTGAAAAGAGCGAACTTTTACTGGAGATTTCCAATCTCAAAACTTCCTCTACTTTAAAAACTTGTCCTGATCTTATTTTGAAAGAAAAATCTTTAATGAAGGACAAGATTAAATCTAAGAAAAACTCTCCCATTATGTTTCAAAATATTTAAAAATAAGATAAATCTTCTTTAAAAATTGTAAAGAGAGAAAACGAAACCTTAAATGCTTCAAAAAGGAAAAAGATTTTTACTAACTCTTTTTCTACTCCATCCACAGGTAGAGTAGTAAAAGAGGTGAAGCATGCTAAGGAAAAAGTGGTCAGAATAAAAATTCAGAAGAAAAATGATTTGTTATCTATTTTTTCTATGTGAAAAGCTAAGGGCACTCTCACGAAGACATCCATTTCTAGTATTGTTACTTCAACTTTTGCGTTAAAGCCTATTATTTTTGAAAGAACAAACTTTGACATTGACTCTACTTCTAAAAACAATGACCATCATTCCAAATGCAAGTCTTAAGACTCGTAGGAAAAAAGATCCGGCTATTAAGAAATCTTATAGCTCCATACATTCTTGTCCTCACCTAAGGTACCCAGTTCACGTACATTATGCTAAACACCTTAGGAGACTAGCTAGCAAAAAGATTTTCTCAAGCAATCAGACAAATCAAACATTTGCTCGTGCTGAAGATAACCTCTCATGTAAGGTTCAACCTCACTGGGTTCCTAAAACACCACCTAGGCCAACACAAGCCAATAAGGCCAAGTTGCCTAAAGAAGTACCACTTAAATCAACTACTTCTAAGTTGGTTTGGGTTGCTAAGCATTCCAATAATTTCGGAACAAAAAATGACCAAACCTTACTTATCAAATCTGCTAATCCGAGAGGACCCATTCAAAAGTGGGTGCCTAAATATATCTAACCTCTTTCTATGCAGATACATCATGTGTGGTATTTAGATTCTGGTTGCTCCAGGCACATGACGGGAAAGCAGGAACTGTTGAGCAACTACCAAGACCGTTACAATGGCAAAGTCCGATTTTGCAACAATGACTCAGCTCCCATACTCGGATTTAGAGACATTCTACTGCCAAATCTCTTACGTCCAAGGTCTGCAGCACAATCTATTCAGCATAGAGCAATTATGTGACAAAGGATTTCAAGTAGTATTTCTAGCTGAACAATGCAGAGTTTTGAATAGTCAGAATCAAGAGCTTCTCACAGGCTCACGAAGATCAAATCTATACACAATCAATCTGACAACAGTTCGACCTTCGACAGCTGTCTGCCTCGTCTCTCAGACAACAATCAAGAGGAACAGCTTATGACATCAACGCCTGTCTCATCTAAATTTAAAAGCTCTTCACAAACTCAGTGTTAAAAAGTTGGTCAACGGTGTGCCAACAATTTCTTCTAACCAAGAGCATCACTGTTCGACTTGTGAACTGGGAAAAATGAAGCGAGCTTCAAATAAAATCAAGCAAGTTGCTTCTACATCTCAACCCTTAGAGTTACTTCACATTGACCTTTGTGAACCGATGCGTACACAAAGTATTAACGGTCGAAAATATATGTTAGTAATTGTCGACGATTTTTCTCGCTACACATGGACAAGGTTTCTGCGAACTAAAGATGAGACTAGAAACTTAATAGAAAGCTTTGTGAATACCACACAAAATCTCATGCAAAAGAAAATTCAAGTAATCAGAACTGATAATGGATGAAAAACGATTCCAATTCCTTATTGCTAAATTAGGCATGTTAAATCTCAATCTCACTTGAAATGTGCTTTACATGTTCTACTATGCTTCAACTTGATATTCTATGTGCTTCTTGATATTCCTTGATGATTTTGCGTGACTCTATCTTTTAATATTTTTTAATATTTTTTTTCATAAAAGAAAATCTAAAATAAAATATATATAAATATATATAATACTATATATATATAAATAGTATAAATAAAGTAAAAAAATGGAGGATGACGATAATTTTGACCATTTTTCAAATTACTCACAAAAATATTTCTTCGATATATATGATTAAGTTCTTTGCCTAGAAATTCATATGACATTCGTTTATTCAAAAGAACTTTGTTTCACTAGACACAGAGTCACATCATACATGTGGGAATTTGAACCTCAATATATTTTTTGTGTGTGCCACACTTCAAATGACTATCCTTTGGTTTGTACTCCGTAGCTTCAATCTTGCTTTTTTGATTAGTTTGTCATGAAAATGATAAGGGCATATTAGGAAATTCCTCACTTGGCCCAAATTACAAATCCTTTACTTTTTCCTCTAGAAATCCCCTTTGAGCCTTCTCCGACATTCTTTTTCTTTAACCCGATTAAGCCTTCAACCCATCTTCACAAGATTCGGGGTTACTCAATCAAGAAATAGAGGGGGAGAGCAACAGTGATGCACATTATGCATTTATCAATCATTATAGAAGAGAAACATTGATCTCACTGCGAACTTCTCCTAGATAATTTTGTATACTCCTAGAAGAGAAGCACCTTGAAGTGAACTTGTCCAATGATAATCTAGATCTTATGTAGAGAAAACGAGAAGAGAAGCACATTCTTGGGTTCGACCTCCATAACTGTGAAACTTTCTCAAGGAACACAGTCTCGACCCAAAATCAAAGAAGATCTCATCTCTGCTTTCTTACGTCTTCAATGAACGATACTTCAATTATGACGTTCTCCCATGGCGTCTCGACTCTAACTGTCCCTTTTGATAAACGGGGAGGAGAGTCGACTCTGAGCCTTATCATTTCGGGTAGCTCTGGGAGAGCAGAACTCTAGTTCTCGCCTTCTTGAAGTTCTTCTTCTTCAAGCAGCACCAAGTCCACCGAAGCTTGTATTAAGAAGTATCTGACGTTGGAGAGTCGAGCTTGAGCAGCTTCCTCTGGTTCCCATTGCATCATCCACTTCTCGTTTAGGATGTAGTCATCTACGATCAGATGTGGATCGTAGGCAACTGCTTCTGGTTGGACTTGGGGGAGGTTTGAGGTTGGGATCGGATTTGGATTTGTAGGAGAGAGGGTTAGTGTTTGGGATATGGTGGGATGTGTGGTTGTTTGTTGGCGGGTTTGAGATTGTGTGGTTGGTGGGTGTGAGGACGATCCTCCAGCTACTTGAGTCTTTTTCTGTGCTTGACTCGATCCACGACCGCTCCGTGTAGTTCGTTACCGTTTCTCCCCCTCATGACGATCCGGATCATCGGGATCGTCATGTCTACGTTTGGTGCGGGAGCTTTCTTCTCGGCACCTTGTTTGTGCTGGCGGCTCTGGTTCATCTATCAACCTTTTGCAGAGACTCTCCTCAGCGGGAGATCTGGTCTGTAAGGCGAGGAGGCGGGAGATAACTATATCGTGAAGCTGGGTGATCGGGATGGTGTAGGGATTGATAAGTAAGGGCGAGGGAGTTGGGGTGGTGTGGATTGGTTGTAGTGGAGTGTGTACGGTGATGGTAGGAAGTGGTGAGGATATGGGGGTGGTTTGTGTATCGATCGGAGCAGCTTCTGAGACTGGTGTTTTCCCGGTGTCTCTTCGGGAAGTCTCGAGAGCGTGGAGCATTCGGTCCATCAGGCGATCTTCTAGAGAAGATAGAGCTGTGGAGAGCGCTTCTTGTAGTCTTTGCTCCGTCACGAACAGTGGTGGAGTGGGGCCAGGGAGGCGCTCCACTGTCACAACATCGGAGTAGATTTCCGATGTGCCGCCTTGAGTAGGTCTTGAAGTTCCGGAACGTCCAAGGACATCCGTTATCAACCTTGAAGTCACCACTTCAATGGGTTGGCCTATTGCTTGCACCGAAGATATCGGGGGTCCAATAGGGCTTCCACCCAATCCTTGAGATGATACAATGGGTATCACCTCTATGGGTGTTGACACAGATTCAATTGGAATCTGTTCGGTTGGCTGATCAGTTGGTGGTGGAGGTGTTTGCACAGAAGCAGGTATGTTTGAAGGCGGGACAGACGGGGTCGAGAGATGTGGTCGGCGAGAGCCCCTTCTTTGGAGTCTATCTGTTTTGTCTGAGTCAGTGGCCTCAGGAGAAATATCTTGAGGAACACCTTCGGGCTCGATTGCCGATGTTTCAATCTCCTGAGCCGTGGCTTTGGGCTCTATTGTTTCCACCAGTGATTCCCTTTAAGAAGGTGCCGGTTCTGGATCCAAGGCTCTTACCATCTCCTCCGTGATGGAGTTGTTTTGACAGTAATCTTGGTATGCCTCTTCTGTTAGATCAGCTAATCGGAGCAGCTCCAATGGGATCAGCATTGGTTGGAGTGGTAGATCGGCGGACTTCGGGTTGTGAAAAAATCGAAGGCGTGGTGGAGTGTATTCCCCAACTGCTGGTAGTCTTGGGATCTCTGGATGGAGTTTCATGTAGTGTGAGATCACCACAGGGAACCACCTGACGTAGGGGAGAAACTTGGCCTTCGACTTGGTCTCCCTTTGACGCATCTGGTCCGCTAGATCGTTCCAAATCAGCTGGGCCACGTCATATCTTTTTGAAAAGATCACTTTGTGAAAAATGCGAAGGATGTTCCCGTTCCTCTTGTCAAATCCGGAGTGTTTTGGGGAGAGGCATTTGTTGATTATGCCGAACAATATCTTCCACGGATGGGGAATGCCGTTGTTTTGGAAACTCGCCAATTTGGGCAGTGGGAGCTTGTATCCCATCCGGAGCATATCTGTTACGATCTCCGCGTCTGTTGGAAGTTGATCATACGTTTCGTAGTGCGGAAGATCAAGCACCATGGCTATCAGATTGCGGTTCAGAACGATGTGTCTTCTGTTTATTTGTGTTATATATTCCACGTCGTTTCCGACTGCATGTCTCTCCATAAGTACCAGAATTGTTGTAGGTAGACCATCAGTACGGAGGCCGATCGTTAATGCTGGCCACAGTTGATAATTCTTGTCATGAACTGGCATGAAGCTTGAAGAAGGATATATGTCATAATCATTTGGAGTTCCCATATCTGTAAAGAATAACATGAAATTCATTAGTTGATAAATTTTCATATGCGAATAAATGGGATTAAGAATGAATTTATAGAAAATTGTATGTCTTAAAGTGTATGTTCGAAAGACTTAGTGAAAATTTTTGAAAGATTTGTAAAATTGACTAAGTCTTATAAGCTTGTTTTTATTCGATCGAAAATTTATTCGAAAGTCAATTTTTACGATCGAAAATTTTCGAAGTCTTTTTCAGCGTGTTTTTATTCGAGTAACAATTTATTCGATCGTTAAATTTTGCGATCGAATAAAAAATGTGTCGAATAATCATAGTTTTCGCCGATGACATTTACGATCGAATCACATGTTATCGAAAACAATAGTTTTTCGCTGACTAAGTTTTCGATCAAATAAAAAATTGTCGAAAAACATAAGTTTTTCGCCGCGTAGTTTTGCGATCGAATAAACGAATATCGAAAAAATTAAACTTTTCGCCGCTGACTTTTGCAATCGAATAAAATATAATCGAAAAATTAAGTTTTCGCCATGTAGTGTTTCGATCGAATAAAAGAATATCGAAAACGAAAGGTTTTCGACGCTGAGTTTTGCGATCGAATAAAACTGAACAAAAACTAAAGTTCTTCGACGACACTGTTTGCGATACAAACTTTTTCGATCGAAAAAATTTCAAATCAAACAGTAAACGCGTGAAACATAATCTTCGATTTCTGGGTAAATCCTGAGTTGATATGGGATCGGAATGTTCAGAGAACAGTTGCGAATCCAAATATCATGATTTTAACCCAAAAGGTCGAGTTTAAACATCTTGATTTGAAGGTTTGAAATCAGTTTCAGTCGAAAAAGTATGAATATGAAATTTCTTCAACTGTTTTCGTGAAAATGTTTGAGAATCGTATGTTTTTGAATGGAAAATGATTCGAAACTTGTTTCTACCTTCTATATGGGCGATTTAAGGAAGAAAATCTCAGAGACATGATGATTTTTGGATGAATATCGCCGGAGTTCGAAGCGTATTTTTTCAGAAGTCGAAAATTTTTTCGATGATAAGGAGTTTCATGTGATTGAGTTTTTCGATCGATAAAGTGGTATTAATACTTTACGATCGGGTAAGGTAAAAGTACATTGAGCCGTAAAAAAAAAGGGCTTTTAGTTAAAATTCAGGTATGATTAAACGAGAATTTAATCTTTTATGGATTTAACCCAAAAAAAATTGCATAATACTCCCGGTATTTCTGAAAGAAATGAAATTTTCTCCAAATGTTGATGAAATTCAACATTTGACTCCTCGGATGAGCTCTAAATTTTATGTGATGCTTAGAAAAAAATGTTAGAAGTCATGTTTTATAAGTAAATCATATAGGAGATAATAACAAATTCTCATATAAAACTCCCCCTCAACAATTGCATGAGTAAACTTTTCAGTACCTAAGCATATTTTTAGTACAAATTAGCATATGAAAATTTCCGATTTAAGTACAATTCAGCATAGTTTCATTAAAAATATTGCGTTTTTCAAAATGCATGAATTAACGCATTTTATCAATTCTGAACCAATGCATGTATTAATGCATTTAAAATGTGCGAAGAAAAGAAAAAAATGTTTCGGGGTCAGATTTATTTATTTTGAACATTATCACACAAAAAATTTCCAAGACATGTAAAATATTAATTTGCTATAAAATAATGTAACTAAACTAGTATTCTTAAGAGCATAGTATGAATCACTTCGACAACTCTCGCAAGTTTCGCTCATATCACTCAATTTATTTTTATCAATGAGAGTTTTAGTAGATATATCACTCTTATCATCACAACAAAATTATATCAATTAATTTTTAATCGTAGTATTTTTAATCAACTTACCAAGTGAGAGTTCATCATTTTGAATCAAAGGGACTTTTAAGGGATTATTTTTAGGCTCTGACTAAAGGGGTAGGAAATTTGGGTTAGTGAGCTTAAAAATTCTTCTCTTCCAGGGGCCCTTTTTGTGAAATTATTTTCTGATCCTTTTGTTTTTCCTTTCTTTAGTAATTTCTTTTCAAGGCTTTGAGAGATGAGATCTTCTTTGATTTTGGGTCGAGATTGTGTTCATTGAGAAAGTGTCACAGTTATGGAGTTCGAACCCAAGACTGTGCTTCTCTTCTCGTTTTCTCTACATAAGATCTAGATTATCATTGGACAAGTTCACTTCAAGGTGCTTCTCTTCTAGGAGTATACAAGATTATCTAGGAGAAGTTCGCAGTGAGATCAATGTTTCTCTTCTATAATGATTGATAAATGCATAATGTGCATCACTGTTGCTCTCCCCCTCTTTTTCTTGATTGAGTAACCCCGAATCTTGTGAAGATGGGTTGAAGGCTTAATCGGGTTAAAGAAAAAGAATGTCGGAGAAGGCTCAAAGGGGATTTCTAGAGGAAAAAGTAAATGATTTATAATTTGGGCCAAGTGAGGAATTTCCTAATATGCCCTTATCATTTTCATGACAAACTAATCACAAAAGCAAGATTGAAGCTACAGAGTACAAACCAAAAGATAGTCATTTGAAGTGTGGCACGCACAAAAAATATATTGAGGTTCAAATTCCCGCATGTATGATGTGACTTTGTGTCTAGTGAAACAAAGTTCTTTTGAATAAAAGAATGTCATATGA
This sequence comes from Linderniella brevidens, assembly GCA_004919715.1. Taxonomy (NCBI): domain Eukaryota; kingdom Viridiplantae; phylum Streptophyta; class Magnoliopsida; order Lamiales; family Linderniaceae; genus Linderniella; species Linderniella brevidens. The sequence goes on along the minus strand of SWDC01000150.1, from coordinate 1,826,072 downwards.
ATTTTTAGGCAAAGAACTTAATCATATATATCGAAGAAATATTTTTGTGAGTAATTTAAAAAATGGTCAAAATTATCGTCATCCCCCATTTTTTTTTACTTTATTTATACTATTTATATATATATAGTATTATATATATATTTATATATATTTTATTTTAGATTTTCTTTTATGAAAAAAAATATTAAAAAATATTAAAAGATAGAGTCACGCAAAATCATCAAGGAATATCAAGAAGCACATAGAATATCAAGTTGAAGCATAGTAGAACATGTAAAGTACATTTCAAGTAAGTTTGAGATTCAACATGCCTAATTTAGCAATAAGGAATTGGAATCGTTTTTCATCCAATGCCTTAGTGAATAAGTCGGCAAGTTGAAGCTCCATTTTAACAAAATACATATCTATCATGCCTTTTCTACATGATCTTTTATAAAATGTTATCGAATATCTATGTGTTTCGTGCGTGAATGATGAACATGATTGCAAGTAATGGCTATAGTACTTTGAGAATCACTGTAAATGGGAATGTTATTAAAATCAAACCCGTAATCGCGTAGTTGTGTCCGCATCCATAGAATTTGCGAGCAACAGCTGACAGCCACGACATATTCCACCTCGGCCGTCGATGTTACACAATTTTGTTTCTTTGAGGACCAGCAGGCCAACTTTTCGCCTAAAAATTGTGCTCCGCCAGACGTGCTTTTTCTGTCCATTCGACAACCTGCGTAGTCAGGATCAGTATAGCCTATAAGTCGAAAGTCAGTATTTTTAGGATACCAAGACCTAAGTTTGGAGTTCCTTTGAGATATCGTAGAATCCTCTTGATGGCATTCATGTGAGACTCCTTTGGGTCGGCTTGAAAGCGGGCGCATAGGCAAGTTGCAAACATAATGTCGGGTCAACCTTTTCAGACGGATCAGCATCCAATTTTCAATTAGTAGACATAGAAGTTGACAGCCTTTCCAGACGGATCAGCATCCAATTTGCAATTAGTAGACATATGAGTATTCATCGGTGTGCTCTTGTCTTGATTAAATCTCTTCAGAATATCTCAGACCAATGGTATGACTGATGAAAATGTCATCATCGAGTTGCTTGACTTGTAATCCAAGAAAGAATTGGAGTTCTCCCATTAAGCTCATCTCGAATTTGGTCTTCATGAGATTACCAAATTTCTGACAGAGACGTTCATTCGTCGATCCGAAAATGATGTCATCAACGTAAACTTGAACGATCATCAAGTCCTTGCCTTGCCTTTTGATGAAGAGGGTCGTATCGATTGTTCCTCTGATGAAGTTGGATTTGACCGAAAATTCGCTCAGAACATTATACCAAGCACGAGGGGCTTGTTATAGTCCATAGAGAGCTTTGTCCAATAGACATAATCAGGATGGTTCTCGTGCATGAACCCTTCGGGTTAAGTGATGTAGACTTCTTCTGTTAATACGCCGTTGAGAAAGACAATTTTGACGTCCATTTGATATACTTTGAAGTCTTTGTGAGCTGCGTATGCTAGAAATAAGCGAATAGCTTCAATACGGGCGATCGGAGCATACGTCTCGTCGTAATCAATTCCTTCTTGTTTATTGTATCCCTTAGCAACGAGCCGTGCTTTATTCCTGATTACTCCACCGTTCTCATTTTTCGTGTTCTTGAAAACCCATTTAGTTCCAATTATAGTTTTGCCTTGTGGTCGAGGAACTAATGTCCAAACTTGTAGACGCTCGAACTGGTTGAGTTCATCTTGCATCGCAATTACCCAATCCGGGTCTTTAAGAGCTTCGGCTACTTATTTGGTTCGTTTTGGCTTAGGAAGCATGTGAATAAACCGCTTTGTGTAGACGTCCTAGTACGTATACCACTTGAAGGATCACCGATAATTTGGTCAGTAGGATGAGCTCGAGTCCATTTGCGTTCGTGATGAATAACAGAAGTAGATTCGTCATTGGATTGGAGATCGAGACATCCTGAATTAATGGGTTGATCATTCATAGTCGGGAAATTCAATTCAGAGGTTGAATCAGTAGGAATTTCCTCATTTGCTTTTGTAGGAGCAGCAGCTCTAGATGAAGATTCAGAAATAGTAGTCTCTCCAACATTTGTCGGATTTTAAAGAAGAGGAGTCTCAAATGAATTTCTTCCATTGAGGGAGATGGGGCACTGCTTGGTCTTGAGTGAGACGAAGCAGTCATTTGAGACTTGTTCCGATAAAAGTGTTCGAATAGAGAATCTTAATCTTCATGGTCAGTGGGAGTTGCTTCACTTGACGTTGATGTAGAAGTTGCCGAAAGTTGTTGACCTTGTGCCAACACGCCAGTAAGATCGGGTTTTGAACTGTTTTGTTCAGAAGCCAATTCCGTCATTTCTTCAAAGGTGACATAAAAGCTTTCAAGAATTGTACGAGAAGACTTGAGGTAGACGCGATATGATTTTGAAGTAGAGGAATATCCGACAAAAATGGCTTCAAAGGCTTTGGGATCGAACTTGCTTCGATGCTCCCGATGTTGGCCACAAAACACTTGCAACCAAATACTTTGAAGAATGAGATATTAGGGATTCTTTGATTAATTATCTCATATGGCGTCTTTTCGAAGCGTTTGTGAATAATTGTCCTATTTTGTGTAAAACAAGCCGTACTCACTGCTTCAGCCCATAGAAAGTGAGGGAGACCGGAGTATATGAGCATTATTCTTGCAACTTCAACTAAAGTCCGGTTCTTTCTTTCTACGACACCATTTTGTTGAGGCGTTTTTGCGGCTGAGAATTGTTGAATAATTCCAAGTGATTGATAAAAGTTGATGAGACGCTGATTCTTGAATTCAGTCCCGTTGTCCGTTCTGATTACTTGGATTTTCTTTTGCAGGAGATTCTGAGTTGTATTCACAAAGCTTATTATCAAGTCTCTGGTCTCATCTTTAGTTCGGAGATATCTTGTCCATGTGTAGCGAGAATAATCGTCGACAATTACTAACACATATTTACGACCGTTGATGCTTTGTGTACGCATTGGACCGCAAAGGTCCATGTGAAGTAATTCCAAGGGTCGAGATGTAGAAGCAACTTGTTTGAGTTTGTGTGATGCTCGCTTCATTTTTCCCATTTGACAAGTCGAACAGTGATGCTCTTGATAAGGAGAGATTGTTGGTAGACCGTTGACCAACTTTTTAACAAAGAGTTTGTAAAGAGCTTTGTGATTTAAAAGAGACGAGCATTGATGCCATAAGCTGTTCCTCTTTATTGTAGTCTGTGAGATGAGGCAAACAGCTGTCGAAGGTCGAATTGTTGTCAGATTGATAGTGTAGAGATTTGATCTTCGTGATCCAGTTGGAAGTACTTGATTCTGACTATTTAAAATTCTGCACTGATCAGCTAGAAATACCACTTGAAATCCTTTGTCGCAGAATTGTCCTATGCTGAATAGATTGTGTTGAAGACCTTGGATGTAAGAGACATCTTTAATCGCCAGATTTGGCAGTAGAATGTCTCCAAATCTGAGTATGGGAGCTGAGTCATTGTTGCCAAATCGGACTTTGCCATTGTAACGGTCTTGGTAGTTGCTCAACAGTTCCTGCTTTCCCGTCATGTGTCTGGAGCAACCACAATCTAAATACCACACATAATGGATCTGCATAGACAGAGGTTAGAGAGATTTAGGTACCCACTTTTGAATGGGTCCTCTCGGATTTGCATATTTGATAAGTAATGGTTTGGTCATTTTTGGTTCCTAAATTATTGGAATGCTTAGGTACCCAAACCAACTTAGAAGTAGTTGATTTAAGTGGTACTTCTTTAGGCAACTTGGCCTTATTGGCTTGTGTTGGCCTAGGTGGTGTTTTAGGAACCCAGTGAGGTTGAACCTTACATGGGAGGTTAATTTCAGCATGAGCAAATGTCTGATTTGTCTTATTGCTTGAGAAAATCATTTCTCTAGCTAGTCTCCTAAGGTGTTTAGCTAAATGTACGTGGACCGGGTACCTTAGGTGAGAACAAGAATGTATGGAGCTATAAGCTTTCTTAATAGCCGGATCTTGTTTCCTATGAGATTTAAGACTTGCATTTGTCTTAGAATGATGATCATTGTTTTTAGAAGTAGAGCCAATGTCAAAGTTTGTTGCTATAAAAAATAATAGTCGTTAACGCATAAGTTGAAGTAACGATACTAGAAATGGTTGTCTTCGTAAGAGTGTCCTTAGCTTTTGACATAGAAAAAATAGATAACAAATCATTTTTCTTCTGAAATTTTATTCTATGCACTCTTTCCTTAGCATGTTTCACCTCTTTTACTACTCTACCTGTGGATGGAGTAGAAAAAGAGTTAGTAAAAATCTTTTTCCTTTTTGAAGCATTTAAGGATTCGTTTTCTCCCTTTACAATTTCTAAAGAAGATTTATCTTCTTTTGAAATATTTTGAAACATAATGGGAGAGTTTTTCTTAGATTTAATCTTGTCCTTCATTAAAGATTTTTCTTTCAAAATAAGATCAAGACATGTTTTTAAAGTAGAGGAAGTTTTGAGATTGGAAATCTCCAGTAAAAGTTCGTTCTTTTCAGCTTTGAAATTCTTTCTTTCTGTTTCCAAGGAAGCGTTTAAATGAGCTATTTTTCTAATAATAGCTGGAATATAACAGAAATTAGAATTTTGAGAATGATCATTATTATCTTCCTTGTCGTTGGAGAAATCTTCTAGGGGATATAATGAATTATAATCACTAGACAAGTTGAGGTCTCTTGTCTTGTAACTATTATTCAAGTCGGTGTAGTCAAAAGGAATGTTAGTCCTATTAGTGAATTAGTGAATGTCGTTTAGATTCTTCTAAAGCATTTATTTCGGAAGAATTAGTGAATGTCATTAGAGAAGTTAAACCTAATCTCATATACTTGATATCGTATAGTTGTCTAACATTGACCTTTTTCAAGTTACAGGGATTGTTAAAACCTAAGCCCTCTTTAGGATTATAAAATTCTGTATCAAGAGGTTGATATAGAAATATAGTTTGATCCGTTTGACCCCTTTTTATTAGCAGATCATCTAACGTTTTAATCCTTGAATAAAGTTTCTTACGTTCGTCAGAAATTTCTTTGAAATTATTTTTAGAAATCTCTAAGTCTCTCTGACAATCGGTAAGAATCGTAATAAGTTCAGTAATTTTTGTCTCAGAGGTAACTATGGTTAATTCAAGACTAGAGATTTTGTCCTTAGCGTTAGATAAGAGAATTTCGAGATGAATTTTCTTATCTAATTGCCTTTGCTAAGAGCTAGTTTCTCTTCTAATTCCTTTGTTCGTTTCCGCTCAATTTTCATGTTAGTGTACTTAACCTGTAACGATTCTAACATGTTTGATAATGTGTAGTTAGACATTTGTACCTCTTGTGACGAAGAGGATGCTTTGTCGTCGTCGTCGTCAGGCCTGCTTGATGGGTCATCATTTGAAGCGTTGCCATAAGTGCAAGATTTTCGTCTTCAGAATCTGTGGTGTCTTCCAGCCAATGCTCTTGTTCTGCCATCAGTGCTACTCCATCCTCTTTCTGTTTAGTGAGTTGGAATTTTTTGGAGTAGTAGTTGGCATCCTTTTTCTTGGGTAGTTTGCATTCCCTCGAGAAGTGTCCGATCTTTCCACAATTATAACATTTTTTTGGTTCTTTGACACTTTTTGATTCTGAGGACTCGGCCGGTCTTTCCCTTTGCTTGGAGCTAGATGTCCGAAGTCTATTGGCCGAAGACGAGGATTTCTTTTTGTAATACAATTTGCTCATCATTTTAGAAATGAGAGCTAACTGTTTCTTGAACTCCTTCATCTCAGGTTCGGAGTCCGAGTCAGATTCTCCTTCATCTTCTGAAGAACTTGGCAGCTAGATACATTTATCCTTTAAAGATCGACTTGGCTTTCTTTCAGAGACAAGTGCTATAGAATCGTCGATCTGCTTGCCCTTTAGTTATTTTTGGATCTCGCTTATATCTTCTTCAGGTTGGGCAGGATTATCAAAGACGGCGTGGATATCCATTTCGTCCAAATCCTTATTTTGTCGGATTTGAATGGATATTTTCTTCCACTACAGTTGAAGAGAAGAAAGAAATCTGATGTTGACCTCCATGTTGGTCTTGAATATATCTATCTTCCTCATTTCATTAAGAAGAGTTAGATATCTTTGATAGAGTTCATAAACCGATTCCTCTGTCTTGGCTTTGAAAGAGTCGTAAGCTGTTAGAATATTTGTTTTCTTTGCTTTGACTCCAACTTCAGTTCGTTGCATCATCTTGTGGAGCTCGTCCCACATGGACTTTGCCCTCGATAGACAATGTATTTGCATATAGATGTCATTCGATATTCCTTGCATTAGGAAAGTCTTGGCTCCCAAGTCTGCTTTGGCTCTTAAACGCTCCCCCTCGCTGTATTCACCAGTAACTTTAAGTCTTCTGGTTGCAAGAATAGAAGGATTGTTTGTGGCATCTCCTTCTTGGATGACCATAATTGAGCTGGACCTTCTTGATGTGACGCGATCAAATTTATGGCTTGATCTTTCGTTTCCAAGAAGTTCATGAACCGGCTTCTCCATACCGTGTATTCGCCTCTTCAAAGAATTGGAGGGTGGACGTCATTTCCGAGTGAGTAAGCATCCATTTTTGTTGATTGGTAGGATCTTCGTGAAAGTTTGGAATCGTAATGAAAAATGCTTCACAAGTGACAAACTTAGTTAGAAATATTTGATTCGTACTTTAAACAATTTCCTTTTTGAACCTATGATCCGGTCGTGAAATAGAAATTGTTATGTTTTCGAAAATATTTGGTAAGTAAAAAATTGATACTTCAAGATTTGTTAAAGAAATTTGAATTATTGATCGAAAATATTGAGTATGAAAATAGATAGTTCGGAAACAAATATTTTTTGTAAGTTTTGAAGTTCACAATTTTTTATTTCTTTTAAATGCAGTGGTCGAAATGTTTTTCGAGCAGTAAAGTTTTTCGATTTAAAAATGTTAAACTTTTTAATCGAAAAAGTTTTTCGAACGTTTTAGGATTTAGTTATATGTTTATCGAAAAATAATTTTTGAATTTTTTTTTGAAAAGATGATCTTATCGAAAAATATTTTGTCGAAAAACTATGTTGATCACAAAAACTCTTATTGAATAACTTGTGATCGAAAAATTACTAGTGATCGAAAAACTTTGTTTTTGGTTTGACTCAAATTGTTGACTGTAAAATTTTTCGATGGAATATTTTTCGATCGAAAATATGTTTTAGCTAATTTTGGATCGAAAAATTTATTCGCTCGAAAAAGATATTTATATATGAACCGAAAAACTACTTATTGAAATAATGTTTTTCGAGTCTTAAATTCGAGTAAAACACTCGAAAATAGTGTTTGTCATCGAATAAATTTCTCGGCTGCAAACTTGGTCGAAAAATATTTTTCGATCCAAGTTTTTCGATCGAAGAACAGCTAAGTTCAATGTAACAGTGAAAATTCCAGATTCAACCGAGATGTTCAATTTAAGTACTGAAATTCTGGATAATCACTCGTTTAACAGTTCTAAATATGAACAAACACAGAATCAACCACATTTAATAGCAAAATATATCGAGATTTAAGAAGGTCAGATCGGACTCAAAACTTGATCGCAAACGCAAAAATCGATCTAAATCGAAAATCTGAATTAATATGACGTTCTAAGCGATTGAAATCAGTACGTAAATCAATCCTAACATATAACCTATCACTTAATCAGCAAACTCAACAACAAAATTCGCACAATTAGGCATATTGATCAAAATATATGTCACGTGAGTTTTTCGATCGAAAAATCTGGAAAATTATTTTGATTTGAAAATTGCAAATTCTATCCAAAATCAATCACGATTAGTTCTGATACCAATTGTTAGGTCTTGATTCATCAATCAACAAGCAATCTAAGCACGAATTCTTGGTATTCGAGTAAGAAATCTTACGAATTACGTTCGGTCGAATAACCACGTAGAAGATCTTGAGAGAGGTTGTTAGCTTTCCGAGTTTCTCGATCGTATTCTCTCTCGTTGTAAATATGAATTCGATGCTTGTAATTTTCTGAATAATAAAACTTGTATTACATTTGATAGTTACATCATATTTATACCTATATCTAAGGTATAATTGCTATTAGGTCCTACACTATCAAAACTACTAATTACGCCCCTAACAAAGCACAATTCTAATATTCTCTGCAGCATTAATACATGCATTGGTTCAGAATTGATAAAATGTGAATAACTATTTTGTAAAACGCAATATTTTTAATAAAACTATGCTGAATTGCTTAAAATGCGTTACTTCTACTTAAATCGGAAATTTCATATGCCAATTTGTGCTAAAAATTTGCTTAGGTACTGAAAAGTTTACTCATGCAATTGTTGAGGGGGAGTTTTATATTTGAATTTGTTATTATCCTCTACACTCGTAAAACATGAATTCTAACATTTTTAAGTCTCGCAGAAAATTTAGAGCTCATCCGATGAGTCAAATGTTAAATTTCATCAACATTAGGAGATAATTTAATCTTTTTCAGAAATACAGGGAGTATTATGCAATTTATTTTTGGGTTAGTTCATATAAAAAAAATTCAGACCTGAATTTATCTAAAGCCCAAAATATTTTTTTTACGGCCCAATGTAATTTTTACTTTACCCGATCGTAAAGTATTAATATCACTTTATCGATCGAAAAACTCTCTCACACGCTACACATTTCCAATCGAAAACTTTTCGACTTCTACGAACTCTTCGAACCGACTTCGGCGATTTATACTAAATCCCGCAATATTCGAACTTTTTAGATTAAACTTGCCGATTTCGAAGGTAGAAACTTGTTCAAAATCATTTTCTATTCAAAAACATCCGATTCGCAAGCAGTTTCAAGAAAAACGTTTGAAGAATTCTTATGTTTATATTTTTTTCGACGAAAACTGGTTTTTCGACCCTCAAATCAAAGTGTTTAAACTCAACTTGCTGGACCTAACATCGTGATATTTGGATTTGCAACTGTTTTCTGAACTTTCCGAACCCAGATTAACTCATGATTTACCCATAAATAGAAGATTACGTTTCACACGTTTACTGTTTGATTTGAAAATTTTCGATCGAAAAAGTTTGTATAGCAAACAGTGTCGTTTTAGTTTTGGTTGAGTTTTATTCGATCGCAAAACTCAGCGTCGAAAACCTTTTGTTTTCGATATATTTTAATTCGATCGAAAAACTACGCGGCGAAAACTTAATTTTTCGATTATATTTTATTGGATCGCAAAAGTCAGCGGCGAAAACTTTTAAGTTTTTCGGTATTCTTTTATTCGATCGCAAAACTACACGGCGTAAAACTTAAGTTTTTCGACAATTTTTTATTCGATCGAAAGCTTACTCAGCGACATTTTTTCGATTGTAAAAGTCATCGGCGAAAACTTGAGTTATTTGACACATTTTTATTCGATCGCAAAATTTAAAGATCGAATAAATTGTTACTCGAATAAAAACACTCTGAAAAATACTTAGAAAACTTTTCAAGACTTAGAAAAATTTCGATCGAAAATTTAAAGATCGAATAAATTGTTACTCGAATAAAAACACGCTTATAAGACTAAGTCAATTTTACAAATCTTTCAAAATTTTTCACTAAGTCTTTCGAACTTAAACATTAAGACATACAATTTTCTCTAAATTCATTTTTAATCCCGTTTATTCGCATATGAAAATTTATCAACTAATGAATTTCATGTTATTCTTTACAGATATAGCAGCTCCAAATTATCCTGACATATATCCTTCATCAAGCTTCATGCCAGTTCATGACAACAATTATCAACTGGATCTTACAACATTCCGGTGCCTGGATGAAGTCATAATTTCCATCCTTAAAGGACACCCACTGGCCAGCATTAACGATGACGGCTTCCGTACGGATGGTTTACCTACAACAATTCTGGGGACTTATGGAGAGCCATGTAGTCGGAAACGACGTGGAATATACAACAAAAATAAACAGAAGACATGTCGTTCTGAACCGCAATCTGATGGCCATGGTGCTTGATCTTCCGCACTACGAAACGTATGATCAACTTCCAACAGACGCGGAGATCGTCGTGGATATGCTCCGGATGGGATACAAGCCCCCACTGCCCAAATTGGCGAGTTTCCAAAACAACGGCATTCCTCATCCGTGGAAGACATTATTCGGCATTATCAACAAATGTCTCTCCCCAAAACACTTCGGATTCGACAAGGCAAATGCGAACATCCTTTGCATTTTTCACGGAGTGATATTTTCCAAGAAATATGACGTGGTCCGCCTAATTTGGAATGATCTAGCGGACCAGATACGTCAACGGGAGACCAAGTTGAATGCCAAGTTTCTCCCCTACCTACGGTGGTTCCCGGTGCTGATCTCACACTACATGGAACTCCATCCAGAGATCTCGAGACTACCACCAGTTGGGGAATACACTCCGCCACGCCTTCGATTTATTCACAACCCGAAGGCCGCCGATCTAGCACTCCAACCAATGCTGTTCCCATTGGAGCTGCTCCGACTAGCTGATCCAACAGAAGAGGCATACCAAGACTACTGTCAAAACAACTCCATCACGGAGGAGATGGTACGAGCCTTGGATCCAGAACCAGCACCTTCTCAAAGGGAATCATTGGTGGAAACAATGGAGCCCAAAGCCACGGCTCAGGAGATTGAAACACCGGCAGTCGAGCCCGAAGGTGTTCCTCGAGATATTTATCCTCAGGCCACTGACTCAGACGAAGCAGTCAGACTCCAAAGAAGGGGCTCTCGCCGACCACACCTCTCCGCCCCGTCTGTATCGCCTTCAAACATACCGGCTTCTGTGCAAAGACCTCCACCACCAACTGATCAGCCAACCGCACAGATTCCAATTGAATCTGTCTCAACACCCATAGAGGTGATACCTATTGTATCATCTCAAGGATTGGGTGGAAGCCCTATTGGACCCCCGATATCTTCGGAGCCAACAATAGGCCAACCCATCGAAGTGGTGACTTCAGGGTTTACAACGGATGTTCCAGGACGTTCCAAACAATCAAGACCTACTCAAGGCAGCACATCGGAAATCTATTCCGATGTTGTGACAGTGGAGCGCCTTCCTGGCCTCACTCTACCAATGTTCGTGACGGAGCAACGACTACTAGAAGCGCTCTCCACAGCTTTATCTTCTCTAGAAGATCGTCTGATGGACCGAATGCTCCAAGCCTTAGAGACTTCCCGAAGCGATACCGGGAAAACACCAATCTCCGAAGCTGCTCCGACCGACACCCAAACCACCCCCGTCTCCTCACCACCTCTCACCACCACCTTTCACACCCCAATACAACCCATCCTCACCACCTCAACTCCATCATCTTCACTAATAAACCCTATACCATCCCGATCACCCAGCTTCACAATATACTCATATCCCGCCTCCTCGCCTTAGAGACTAGGACTCCCGCTGAGGAGAGTCTATACAAAAGGCTGGTAGATGAACCAGAGCCGCCAGCACAAACAAGGTGCCGAGAACAAAGCTACCGCACCAAACGAAGACATGACGATCCCGACGATCCGGATCGTCATGAGAGGGGAAACGGCAAGGAATCGCACGGAGCGGCCGTGGAGTGAGTCATGGACAAACAAAGACTCATGAAGCTGGAGGATCGTCCTCAAACCCATCAACCACACAACCCACAACCCGCCAACAAACAACCACACCACCCACCGTATCTCAAACACTAACTCTCTCTCCTACAAATCCAAATCCAATCCCGACCTCCAACCCCAACCAGAAGCAGTTGTCTACGATACACATCTGATCGTAGATGACTATATCCTAAACGAGAAGTGGATGACGCAATGGGAACCAGAAGAAGCTGCTCAAGCTCGACTCTCCAACGTCAGATACTTCTTACAACAAGCTTCGGTGGACTTGGTGCTGCTTGAAGAAGAAGAACTTCAAGAAGGCGAGAACTACAGTTTTGCTCTCCCAGAGCTACCAGAGATGATTAGGCACAGAGTCGACTCTCCTCCCCTCTTATCAAAAGGGACAGTTAGAGTCGAGACACCATGGGAGAATGTCAGAATAGAAGTTCCGTTTATTGAAGACATTAGAAAGCAGATATGGAGGGCTCCAAGCAAAATAAAGAAGCTCAACGAACTCAATCTACGGGGCATCTCACACTGGGAAGACAAGAAGAAAATGGAGCATATCTTCATGCTCAACTATCTTGGACCCGATCGGAGTGGCATCCCAACTGATCAACTGAAGAAAACTTTCAGGGACAAGCCACCGATTCTCCAACTTATCGGAGTCTCGCACACGATCGGAAGATACCCAACCCCTATCTACATTATTGAGTGAGCGGGCAGCAACCGCACTCGAGAGGAGATAGATGAAAGCTATCTCCCTTTCCTTCCACCAGATGAGGTCTACCATCTGTATCAGATGTACAAGAGAAAATATCAGACGCAATCCGGATATATCAAGACTGAAGGACTCGAGGGACTAAAGAGATTCATGGTATGGCAGATCAAGTATCACCCCGCACACGACATTCAAATCGCTTTAGAGAACAATATGAAGAATGTCAACATGGAGTCTCCGCTTATGAAGGGCTTCCCACTCAACAATTTTCCCGAGAACTACATCTTCAAGAAACCTGGTCTCGCCATAAACTATCGAAATCCAGTCATTGGAAAGACGAGGGCTATGAAGAAGTCAGAGATCCACAAGTTCTGTGAAGGGACACTAAAATTAGTGACGAAGAACATTCAGAAAAGATTGGGAGAGATCACCGAAGAGACAATCTTCGAAGATCTTCGTGAAGAAGAGGCCCCACTCTTAAATGAGCTTCTGGATGCGATAAATGAGAAATTGGAGCTGAGGAATGTTGTTCGACGATACGAGACAGCATTGGGATTGCGAAAATCTTTTTACGCCCAACAAGGATAAAAGGAGGTAAATGAAGACAAGCACAAATGGGGAGATTGAAGAGAATTTATTATTGTGCTTTTTAAATTCATTATTCTTGTACTTAGGGGCGTAATTATTAGTTTTGATAGTGTAGGACCAAATACTAAATATACCATGTAAATAGGTATAAATACAATGTACACTATCGAAATAAAAAAAGTTCATTTTCAGAAAATAACGAGCATTGAATTCACATTTTAAACGAGAGAGAATACGATCGAGAATCTCGGAAATTTAACAACCTCTCTCAAGATCTTCAACGCGGATATTCGACCGAACGTAATTCGTAAGATTTCTTATTCGAATACCTAGTAGATTGCTTGTTGATTGATGAATTAGGACCTAACAGTATACTTAAATTGAAAATATTCTAACATGTTTAATAATGTAGAATTAGGCATTGTTACCTCTTGTGATGAGGTTGATGCTTTTTCTTCATCGTCGGCCCTCCTTGATGAGTTATCATTTTTGGCATCGTCGAGGTATGCCATTAGAGCGAGATTTTCGTCGTCATAATCTGTTGTATCTTCTAGCCAGTGCTCTTGTTCGACCATCAAATCTACTCCAGCCTCCTTTTGTTTGGTTAGTTAAAATTTCTTGGAGTAGTAATTGGCGTCTTTCTTCTTATGAAGATTGCATTCTCTGGCAAAGTGTCCTATCTTTCCACAATTGTAGCATTTTTGTGGTTCTTTGGCGTTTTTTGTCTTTTGACGATTCGGCCGGTCTTTCCTTGTGCCTAGAGCTTGATGTCCGAAGTCTATTAGCCGAAGAGGAGGATTTCTTTTTATAGAAGTTTTTGCTCATCATTTTAGTAATGAGAGCCAATTGTTTCTTGAACTCTTTCATATCAGGCTCAAAGTCCTGTTCTGATTCATCTTCATCTTCTGAAGAACTTGGCAACATGATGCTTTTATCCTGGCGAGATCGACTTGTTTTTCTTTCAGAAACTAGAGCTATAGAGTCTTCGATCTGCTTGCCCTTAAGTTCTTTTTGTATCTCACTTATATCTTCCTCGTGTTGAGCGAGATTATCAAAGACGGCGTGGATATCCATTTCGTCCAAATCGTTGTTTTGATGGATTTGCATGGATATTTTCTTCCACTCCGGTTGAAGAGAAGAGAGAAATTGGATGTTGGTCTTGAAAATTTTTTTTTCCTCATCTCATTTAGAAGAGTTAAATAGCATTGATAGAGTTCGTAGTTCCTCCAACTTTGCTTTGAATGAGTCGTAACTGGTGAGAATATTCGCTTTCTTGGCTTTGACTACGACTTTGGTTCGTTGCATCATTTTGTAGAGCTCGTTCCACATAGCTTTTGCACTATATAGACTATCTATTTGCATATAGATGTCATTCGGAATTCCTTGCATTAGGAAAGTTTTGGCTCCTAAATCCACTTTGGCTCTTAATCGCCCCCCCTCGGTGTATTCACTAGGAATTTTGAGTCTTCTAGTGGCGGGAATGGGAGGATTATTAGTGGCATCGCCTTCTTGGATGAGCCAAAACTGAGCGGGACCTTCTTGAAGAGAAGCTATCAAATTTGTAGCTTGATCTTTTGTTTCCAAGAAGTTCAGAAATCGGCTCCGTACGGTGTATTCGCCTCTTCGTAGAATTGGAGGGCGGATGTCGTTTACGAGTGAGTAAACATCCATTTGTAGTTGATTGGTAGAATCGTCGTGAAAGTTTGGAATCGAAATGGTAAAAGTGTTTTACAAGTGACAAATTTCGTTAGTAATGTTTCGCACTTTAATCAATTTCCTTTTCGAACCTATTTTTCGGTTGTTAAAGAGAAATTGTTTTGATTTCAAAAAATATTTGATATAACAATCGATAATTCAAAATTTTGCTAAAGAATTTTGAATTTATGATCGAAAATTTTGAGTATCGAAAAAGATAATTCGGAATACGAATTTTGATTTCTTTCAAAACAGTGTAAAATGTGTGTGTGTTTGAAAGTTCAAGGATCGAAAATTTTTTCGAGCAGTAAATTTTTCAATTTAAAAATTTTCGAAACTTTAGTCGAAAAATATTTTCGATCATATAAGTTTTTCGTGGTATTTTTCGAAAATTATTTTTCGAACGTAAGAGTTTTGCAAAATAAATATCCTACCGAAAAATAGTTTGTCGAATAATTTTGTTAATCGCAAAAACTTATATCGAAAAATTTGTAATCGAAAAATTAAGAGTGATCGAAAAATTTCGTAAGTTTGACTCAAAGTTTTTGGAGTGTGAATTATTCGATCGAATAATATTTTCGCTAAATTCTTGTACTCGAAAATTTATATGATCGAAAATCTTGAGATCGAAAACTTGTTTTACTATTACAAGTTTCTCGAGTGAAATTATATATTTATTTAGCAAAAACAGTACCCATCGAAAAAAAATACGCTTTATTACGCTCGAAAAAGATATTTATATATGAATCGAAAAACTAATTATCGAAAATAATGTTTTTCGAGTCTTATATTTGAGTAAAACACACGAGAACAGTGTTTCTTATCGAAAAATTTCTTGGCTGCAAACTTATTCGAAAAATATTTTTCGAGCCAAGTTTTTTGATCGAAAAACGATCGAAGAACAACTTTCAAGTTCAGTGGAACATTGAAAAATCCAGATTCAACCAAAATGTTCAAGTTAGGTGCTGAAATTATGGATAATCACACGTTTCTTAGTTCTGAATATGAAGAGCAGATACAAGATTAACCACGTTTTACAGCAAAATATATCGATTATGAAGAAAATCGAATCGTATTCAAAACTTGATCGCAAATGCAAATATCGATCGAAATCGAAAATTTGAAATAATCTGAAGTTCCAAGCGATTGAAATCAGTACGCGCATTGATCAACAGAATTCGCAAACATTTCACATAACGGAAAATTAGTTTTTGATCTTAATCGATCAATCCAAAAGCAATCCAAAAGCAATCACGATCTCCTCTGATACCAATTCTTAGGTCCTATTATATCAACTAACATCGATCGAAGCATGAATTCTAGATATTCCAATGAGAAATCTTACGAATTACCTTCGGTCGAATATCGGCTATGAAGATCTTGAGAGATAAATGATTAGAGAGTTTTTCGATTGCTTTTCTCTCTCTTAGAATGTGAATTCAATGCTTGTGATTTTTTCGAAATGAAGTTGTGTATTGATTTCGATAGTGTACATTATATTTATACCTATTTACATGTTATATTTACTATTTAGTCCTACACTATCAAAACTACGAGTTACGCCCCTAATTACAAGGATAACAAAATAACAAAGCACAATTCTAATATCTCTTCAACCTGAATGACTGGTGTTATTCCGTGGAGTTTAAACTCATGGAATTCCTGAAGACACTCTGGAACACCACTAGAAAACCATGGTTTTCTAATGGGGAAGCGCTCAACAAGTTGCACATCGATTACTTCTTCATACACAAGTGCTGAACATGAACCTCTGGAGCGCTAAAAATATGTAACGGAGGACATTCCACAACGATAAACTTGATGAGCACATTTGATGCTACATGATTTCTAATAATAAGATGTTCAACATCGTGTATATTACATGAATTTCATGATCCGGGCGTTTGAGAGCAATGATAACCACTCCCGTATGGAATGTTGCTGACCCACCTGTTTGAGCGTGAGGGAATAGCACTGCCACCTACTTGGGCAGATGATGCAAAGCATGTAGTCGATGTGATTACCCTCAAAACAATGGGTATTCATCATGCCAAAAAGGGTTGGTTCAAGTTAAAGGGGAAGAAGTTGATTGCTAGTGCTTAGAAGAAGTATGCGGCTAAGGGGAAGGCAAAGGTTGTTGAGCTGAGTTAATCTGATGAGGAAGCTAGTGAGATGCGCGTCGTTGATGAGGATGTGATCACAGCGTTAAGGAGTGATATTGCTAATATCAAGGCAGACAACAAGTAGCGTTTCAGAATGATCAAAGAACAGTACCGTGAGATCATGCTTAAGCGGTCCATGATCAACAAGGCGCTGAAAAGATCTATTCAGTAGTTTCAACTTTTAGGATGCCTTCCACGGTGATATCCCACTCTTTGTTTTTCTCTAAGTTGCAACTTTAGGTCCTGCTTGCTTATGTGTTGGAAACTCCCTCTTTTTTATGCTGAAGGGGGAGAGTAAGGTAATTAATGGTCTTACGTGGAGTCGTATTATAGTCGGTCGGTATGATGGAACCCCTTTTGTTTATTTTGATGATATATCTATGATGTGATATTATGATACTTGTCTGTGCTTACAAATTGCATATGTTATATCTTGATAAGTATCTGTTGTCTGAACAATATTTGGAAAGATTCACACTTAGGCAAGAGGAGCACACGAACTAGTAACTTAGAAATATTCATCTACGATATATCTATGCATGTTACATGAGATATCCGCACCTAGATAGGGGGAGTAAAATCTATCTATGATATATGTATGTTAAATGAGATATATGCACTTAGACATGAGAGCATATATACTTTGATTTGGAATTATGAAATATCATGTCCTCTGCTTGTGTTCATGAAGTACTTCAACAGATGCGTTAGAAATTGCATGATTGAATATGCTTACATGTCTCATAATGCATTAATTATTATGTTATCATCAACGAGGGGGAGAATGTTAACCTTTTTGGTCTATGTGCTTTGAAAGAGTTATGATGATTTATGTGATTATAATGAAGTTAGAGCAATAACTTGAGCAATTCGATTTGCATGTGTTATAATGTCTAAGTGTATGAAAATATTCGATTATGCATATTTCATGCGCTATAGAATTGAAAAATATCGAATACTTGATCTACATGTGATTATGCGCTTAACTACTAAATTATGTGATTACATGTTATAAATGTCCCACATGCTAGGGAATATCCGATTGCAGATTAACTGTTAGGATTATTTTATTGAGTTCAAATTAATTATTTTATCTTACTCTTCTAGTTTAATTAATTGAATTATGCTTTATTTTGTAGAGTGATATATTCAATGTAATTCGGCTAGTTATGGCCCAAGTATTATATACCAAAATGTGGTATAAATACTAAAACCCTAATATATATTTAAGTGTGTCTTGTCTGTAAGTTAAAAGAAATTGTTAGGATTTTATTGTGTTCAAATTAATTATTTTATCTTAGTCTTGTAGTTTAATTAAGTGAATTAGGCTTTATTTTGTAGAGACTAGTGATATACTTAATGTAATTGGGCTGGTTAGAGCCCAAGTATTATATACCAAAATGTTGTATAAATACGAAAACCCTAACACACACTTTAGTGTGTCTTGTGTGTGAAGATAATAAGTAAGATAAAGTTAAGAGATAGGAAACGATCCCCCAACCTCCATCCTCAAGAACACCCACGCACACACCCCACGAATCTCACTTCTTCCGATCTAAAATTGTTGTAAATAGCTTGAAATATTAGTTGGATAATCTAATCATTTTACAATTGCTATCAGAGCCAAACGCGCTCAGATTTGAGTAAGAAAAAAAATCGGATTTTTTTTGGGTTCATCTCGTGTTCATAAATTTTTTTCAAAAATCTTGACATGTTTTGGTGTTGTTGTATTTAATCGGGTATTAGAAATTGATTTTCTGTAGTTTTCGATCAAGAACCCTAGTCTAATTTGAACAATTTTGTGTTTGGGGATTGATTATTGTGTGTTCGTGCGTCATGAATATCCGTCAAGAGTTTTCGTTACTCCTCGCGAAAACCCGTGCGAAAACTCACTCCGAAAACCTGTGCGAAAACCCACCCCACTGCGAAAACCTTCTTACCTTGCGAAAACTAATGCTTTGTGAAAACATTTACGAAAACAAATTGCCAAAACCTTTCATCGATTGCGAAAACCATTCATCCGATCACTATTCATCATCTTAATCATTACCTCATCATAAACTCATCATTAATCATCATTAGGTAATCATTAATATTTTTCTCAATCCATCCAGTTTTCCTAACATTTGTTTTCCCACATTTTCGTGATAATGTTTTCAGAACAATAATTTCGCAAATTTCATCCCACATATCTTTAGCCGTCTTCAAGCTATCAATTTGCATATAAATCTCATTTTGTATGACTTGGAGTAGATAAGTTGTTGCTGTAAGGTCGGCCTTAGCCCTAATCATCTCTTCGAGAGAATAATGTGAAGATAACTTAAATTGTGAAACACTATCAACCGTATGATTATTTTCGGAGCTAACCGTGTCAACTGTCACAGAGAATTGTGTTGGTTCCTCTCTAAGAGAATCGAGCATCCCTTGTCCACAAAAACCGACTTCTCCACACCTTGTATTCACCTCTTCGAGGGATTGGAGGGTGGAAATCATTTCCAATAGTATATGCAACCATGGTTGACTCTTTTTGTTGTTGGATTTTGATCGTTATCGTTTTCATAGACTACTAAGGTAGAATTCAATGAAATTAAGCAACAAGTTGAAATGTAGAGATATTTTGAAGTTCAAAATATTTCAAATAATGATTATTTTTTTAAATCTCGAAAAATTTTAAAATCTGGGAGAATTTTCAAATACCAAATTATTTGTCAAAATATCGAAATCTTTTTAATACCAAACATTGTAATGTACAGATATTTTATGAGAAATACCGAAATTGAATGTATGGAAATTTGAAACAAATATCGACAATTTTATCTAAACTTTGGCAATTCATCGGACTTCTTATGATATATCGACATATAAATTTTTATCGAAATATTTTTGAATTTCAGTAATATATCGAGATTTTTGTGATATATCGAAATATTTTTGTTCTATCGAAATTTTAAAAAAAATTCGGTAATTTTTGAAAGTTTATGAAAATATATCGAAATTTTCTTAACTAACGAAATTCCTTATAATATCGATATTTTTAAATTGTTAACGAAATTTTAAGAATTATATTGTCTTGAAAATACCGAAATTTTCAATAATATCAAAGTTTTGACGTTCATCGAAATTTATGTCTAATATCGATATATATTTTTTTTAATTTTATCGAAATTTTATCAAATATCGGCAATTTATCGAAATTTTATAGAAATATCTCAAACATTTCGGCAATTTCGAGATTGTTAAAATTACCGAATTTTTTTAACTACTATCAAAATTCTTTCAAAATCTATCGAAATCTGTCAATGAAATTACTGAAATATAATGAAAATATATCGATATTCTGTGGTGAAGTACCAAAATCTTATGAAATGTACCGATATATTTCAAATAATAGTGATATTTCGATATTTTTGCAGAAATCGAACAATTGAAGCTTATAAATTGATTATTTTGCAGGATTTTGAACCGAAATCTATTGAAATGAAGTTCCAAACACGCAGGTAAGCCAATTAACATGCAAAATATAATGATTTTTGAAAATTTCGAACTCGCCAACACCGAAATCGATAGATACCTTCCGAAAAATTTTTGATGTTGAAATCTACCGTAAACGAGCAACAATTTTGCTCTGATCCCAATTGTTAGGTCCAAATTCACCTACAATGTAGGTCTCAAAATGCCTAGCTAACAAGAAGATTGGGGAAGAATCGACGAAAAATGCTTGAAATACATTAAGTGTGTGTTAGTGTGTGTTTTGTTCTCTTTAAGGTATTGTAGCGGCGATTTTCTCGAGAATAATTCTAATTAAATTAAGTGTTGGGTGTATTTATACCATTGGATTATGGTTTAATATACTTGGGCCCCTAAAAGCCCATTACATAAATATAACACTAAACTCTACAAAGTAAAGTCTAGTTCACGTAAATTTAAATACAGGACAAAGACTTAAATAAATTACAGTAGACGCTATTTCCCCCTTAGTGTATTATTGGCAAGTTGTGCTCCTTGGTCTTTGTCTCTTCTGTTTTCTCTTTTCTTTCCCAGCGAAGAAGGACTTCCAAAATCCTAGAGAGACCTCGTACTTTCTTATGATGTTCCTTAGCTCAAGTCAATCATTAATCTTCTCTATTATGGTTTCAAGTATTGGTCCTTCTTCAACTCCAAGATCTTTGTAGTAGTCCCCGGGTCCCAATGAGGCTCGACGCGCTTGAAGCTTATGTCGGATGATCTTCAGAGTTCCATCCGAGACCTTTGAGATATTGGAGACCACCATCGCATGTGTTCTCTTTTCTTTTGGGTGGAAGTAGGTGACTCCCGACTCCGGGTGGGTGAAGATATGGTTCTCGGGATAGTCTTGAAGATCTTTAGAGCAAGTCTATGGCAACGTCATGCTAATTTTCTTCATATTGCTTTCCAGGCAATCTGAAAGTCTTCAGCCGTATGGTAGTTGATTTGCCTCAGCATACAGCTCTTTAAGGCGCTGAATCCCTCCCGGTACTTTTGGTTCCTCAGGACGAATTTTTCCTATACATTATGAATATGTTAGTGATTTCGTACGGAGGAAGGTTGGGGAGTTCAGCCTTCAAAATCTTGTCCTTCGAGCCATCCAGTCTGACCACAAAGTAGACGGGAGCAGGAAACCTATCGTAGGTGTACTCCACTTCTTCGAGGTCAGCAATGGGAGCCTTTGCCTTTTCTCTGTCTTTCAGCTGCTCCAGCGATAGTCCCCTTCGTGTTGTCAGTTGTGAGAGCATAAAGCGATGGTTGAACTCCTACCTCGTGTTTTTCAGGTGCGTGAGGTCTCGGAGGCTCAGCTCGTCGGTAGGCTTGATCTTTCAGAACGCCTCCAGATGTTGGGACAATAGTCTTCCAGGAAGGGAGTCGTGATCCTTTTTTTTTCCAAGGAGTCTCTACAAGTATCGTTCCTTTGGTCAGGTTCGGTGTCTATTTGACTCCTAGGTTGAGCACTTTTGGAAGCTCAACGGTCTCTCTTTGATGATCTTCTCATTCTTCTTCTTCTTCTTCTGGCTCGAAAGAGAAGGAGTGCATCGCCAGCCGTTGTAGGAAGAATCTGATGTGGTTGAGGCGTAGACGAACTTCTTCTTTAGTTTCCGTTCCATGCAGCCACTCCTCCTCCAATATATAGTTGTCTATGTACACTTGGATATTGTTGATAGATGAGGGTTGGTTGGAGGTAGTAGCCGTTTGGACCTTTTGGGTAGTGGTTTGATGTGGTGTTTGTGGGATTTGGGTAGCTGTTTGTGTGGGTGGTGCTTGTTGGATGATGAGGTTGGTGGTGGTTATGAGGAAGATAATCTCGCTCCTCGGTTAGGTGTTTTCCCTTTTCCTCTTCCTTGGCCGCCTTTCGTGGTCTTTTTGAGCGGGAGTAGTTGTCACGACAGGTTGGAGGAGGGAGTTCCTCTAGGCGGTCGACAAGACATTCGACCAGTCACTGCTCCGAGGGGGTTCAGTGTGGGAGTTCGAGAAGTTGGGATAGGAGAACATTGTGTAGATAGTCAATGAAAACAATGAAAGGGTTGATGAGGGTAGTGTCTGGTTTAGGCGAAGGTGGTGGCGATGATGGCGAAGGTGGTGGTGGAGGTACGTCCGTTACTAGAGCTTTCCCCTTGTCCCTTAAGGCTGATTCGATTATCTAACGCATTTTTCCAAAGAGATTCTCGTCAAGAAGAGGGAAAAGCGCGTCGATGGCCTTCTTGATCGTCTCTTGGATGGTTTGGGACAAGGTCTCCGTTGTAACTTACGGATGTGATAACCTACGGGACCACTAAGGCATTCTATTGTCATAACGTCGGAGTAGGTAACCGACGCGTGGCCTGCACTTACTCTGGAAGGACTTCCGACTGGGCCTAGTGACACTATTGGTAGGTTTGTCACTATGGTCGTTATGGTAGGTTCGCTGAGACCTGCTTGGGTGATCACCGGTCCGGGGCCACTTAGGCTTCCCGTTGACATCACACTTGAGACGGGCTCAAGTGGATGGTCCGTTACCGCTGTTGGATTTGACCTTGTAGCGGGAGGACTTTCTTTCAATCCTTGAACAACATCCATAATTGATGTGTCTATGGAAGTTCATGTTAGGTCACTGAGACCTAAGACGGGAAATATAAAGGCTAAGTGGACACGCGACCTAACGTGAACAACGAAAGAGCGGTGATCAAGGGATCTGAACCACCTTGTTCAATATCCCCCGCCTCCGCGCGAGGCGGTTATAGTAGATGCGGGTCTCCTTGTGTTGATATTGAGACATCCGTCTGTTGGGAGACAGATCAATGGGTAGGAATGGGTGAGGAGTACGCCATTGGACTCAATGTGGCGGCTTCTACTCGGGAGTCAAACACATCGACTCTTGAACCTATGGGGCTAGTCCGAGCTATGATGAGTTTGGGGTCAACCGTGGAGGGCACCGGCAGCGAGTTGATCGGGGGAGTGCTTCTGTCTTCGCTCGTGGCGTACATGATACGTCGGTGAGGTGACGTTGGTCATCCTCCAATTCGGTTGCTTCGGAGGACTCAACGGTTGATGACCTCTCAGGGCCCTCACTTGCACTCGGCGGTGCTCCTGGGTTGGGCTCGGCTAGGTCTGCTGGAGCCGTGGGAGCGGTGAGCTGGTGTACTAGCCGGTAGGCGGTGATTGAAGAATCCGTCTGGGTGGCGTTGACTGTGAAAAGCTCCAGGAATCAACATAGGTGGGTAGAGGGGCTCTCGGGAGTTCTCCTTTGCCTTTCGGAAAAATTTGATGATTGGCGGCGGGTAACTCCTGGCATCCGTTAGTGGTGGTATCTCTGGATTTTTCGTCAAGAAGTGTATTAGTAGTGGGAGCCACCAGAGATATGGTTCTTCAGGTTGTCTCGTAGTTGTATCTGGTCCAGAAGATCATTCCATATAAGTTGGGTGTAGTCAACGTTGCGGCTAAAGATGAGACTGTGGTAGATGCGCACAACGTTGACATTCCCTCTGTCAAACTTTGAATGCTTGGGTGACAGACATTTGTTGACGATCCCCAAGAATTGTCTCAATGGGTGAGGGATGCCACCCAGTTGATAGTTGGAGAGCATCTTGAGTTCCGTTACGTATCCGACGCGCTTGAGATCTTGTAATAGTTCCGTGTGGGTACGCAAGGGCTAGTATGTTTGGCTCATTGGCAGCCCCAAAACTCGTCGGAGTATTGTCTTCATAAAGGTCACCGTTGTTGCGTTAAGGGTGGCCGTCAGCTTGAGTGAGTTCTTCTTTTTCTTGGCCTGGCGTAATGTCCCCCAAAACTGTTGAAGGTAGACTTCGAGGACTGGGGCAGTGAGAGAGAACGCCGGCCAGAGGGGGTGCCCTTTGAGAATGCCCACGACAACCTCGTCCTTGCATTTGAATGTAGCAAGGTCGAGGCCGAAGTTATACTCCTTCAGTTGGAGCCACTTCTCTTGAGGATATATCGTGTTGGAGGAAGAAGCCATAAATCTGAAATGTTGACTGTTAGGAATATTTTGTAGTGTCCTTAAATATTATGTCTTGGGTCTATTTTGTAATTAGTTAGATTGTTGTTGGTTTTGGACCGCTACGTAAATATTATATAATTAGGTCATTGGCCTTAATATACCAACTCATGTAGTATTAAGGCCCCCTTTACGCTTTTAGGGTTTTAGATCAAAAGAAATATATTTGCAAGACACCTTATATCGAGAAAACGAGAGGAGGAGCACGACCTTGGGTTCGAACTCAATAACTGTGAACTTTCAAAAGTAACACGGTATGGGTCCGAGAACAAAAGAAGATTTCATCTCTCAAGCCTCGTAAAGAAGAAGAGACTCGGCATGAGCAAGTGCAAAAGAAAAAGGAGCATAAATGAATTTCAAAAGGACCCCTGGAATTGAAGAATTTTAAGCTCACTAAATCCAAAATTATCCTACCCTTCTAAGTTAGAGCCTAAAAATAATATCCCTTCAAAGCCCTTTGATTCAAATTGATGGACTTTTCACTTGGTTAGTTGATTAAATGCGTTGCGATAACAAATTAATTGATAACATTTTGACATGTTGATATGAGTGATATATCTACTAAATATTCTCATGATAAAAAATAAAATTGAGTGTTATGAGTGAACCACGCGAGAGTTGACAAAATGATTCATACTATGATCTTATAATATTAATTTAGTTACATCATTTGACGGCAAATTATTATTCGATGTGTCATGTGAAATTTTTTGCGTGATAATATTCAAAATTGACAATCTGACCCCAAAACAAAAATATTTTCGCACATTTTAAATGCTACACATGCATTGGTACAGAATTGACAAAATGCAAAATTTTATGTAAACGCTAAATTTTCATATACATGATTAGGGGATCATGAATCTACGCTGAATTGATTAAATGCGTTATTTATGCTTATATCATATATTTTCATATGCATAATTTGTTGAATATGTGCATTTGTTGAGGGGGAGCTTACATGAATAGTTGCTATTAACTCCTAAATGATTTACTTACGATTACGACTTCTCATGTTTCATTCTAAGTTTTACAGAGAATTTTTAGCTCATCCGAGGAGTCAGGTGATGAATTTCATCAAACAAAGGGACTTAACTGCATTTATTTCATAACTTCAGGAGAGTTCTATAAAAAAACTTTTTTGGGTGCAAAAGTAAACGAGTAAAATTTTCGTTATAAAACTAAACAGACTTGATTTTAATGAAAGCCCAAAATAATTTTTCACGGCCCAAAACCTTTAACATTTCCTGATCGAAAAGTACATATACACCTTTTCGATCGAAACCTTTTTCTCACGCAAACAAAATGATCGAGAAACTCTTCGCATTGTCAAAAGCTTCAAACGGCAATTTCAAAAAATCTCAAACTTCTTCACATTTTCTGCTAAAATGTCGCCTCATTTGAAGGTAGAATCCAGATTCGATTCATCTTTTTGTTTCGAAAATCATGAATCGCAACTGTTTATCAAAATCATTCGCTGTTATTTCTCGACTTCGCGATTTTTCGACTGATAATACTTAAGAAATCAAATTTTCCGTGGTTTAGATTCAACCATTTAGATTAACTGATTTCTGATCATTTCGAGTCCAGATTAACTCATGTTTTACGCAGAATCGTCATTCGCAGTTTAAGACTTTACAGTTTGATTTCAAAAAAAATTTTAGGTCGAAAATAGTTTTATCACAAACAGTACCATCGAAGAACTTTAGCTTGAGTTAAGTTTTATTCGATCGCAAAACTCAACGGCAAAAGCCTTGTGTTTTCGATAAGTTTTTATTCGATCGTAAAACTTAGCAGCGAAAACATATGTTTTCGGTAAAATTTTATTCGATCGCATAAATATGCGGCGAAAACATTAGTTTTTCGATAGACTTCTATTCGATCGCAAAACTACGTGGCAAAAAACTTTTACATTTTCGATCGC
Organism: Linderniella brevidens; assembly: GCA_004919715.1. NCBI lineage: Eukaryota > Viridiplantae > Streptophyta > Magnoliopsida > Lamiales > Linderniaceae > Linderniella > Linderniella brevidens. The sequence goes on along the minus strand of SWDC01000150.1, from coordinate 1,799,820 downwards.
AAAACTCGGCCGCGAAATCTTGAGTTTTCAATAAGATTTTATTTGATTGTAAAACTTAGCGTTCGAATAAATTTTCATTCGAATAAAAACACGCCACAAACAATATATACTTTTAACACTTAGCAAATTTTTCAAAATTTTTTCTAAGTCATATGTTATACAAAAAAAATAATTGTTTGCGCCTCAACGAAAATTTCAACTACTCAACACTAACAATAGCTTACCATAATTTGTATTTGAATCTTCCAATCTAATGATTCTTATTCTTTTTTTTTCAGAGATGGCTCATCAAGAATACTCATACATCTATCCTTGCGAAGGTTGGCTAACCGTCCACGACAACAACTATCAGCTGGACTTAGCCACCTTCCGATGCCCCGATGAAGTCATCATTTGCATACTAAAAGGCATCCCTTATGGCCAGAACTCACCATGACTGCATCAGTCCCGACGGTGTATCTCCAAAAATTCTGGGGATGCATGAAGAGCCACGTTGTAGGTGATGATGTGACCTACACAACAAAAATAAACCAGAAGCACGTCATCATCGAAAAAAACCTTATGGCCTTAGTTCTCGATCTACCGCAACATGAAGTCTACGACCACCTACCTACAGATGCGGAGATAGTTGAGCATATGCTTCGGATGTGATACAAACCACCGATGACTAAACTAGCCAATTTTCAGAACATCGGGATCCCTCAAAAAGTGTCTCTCCCCGAAGCACTCAGGATTTGATAAGGCGAACGGGAATATTCTACGTATCTTCCATGGAATCATCTTCTCCAAGAAATATGACGTGGCCCAGCTAATTTGGAATGATATGGCGGACCAAATGCGTCAACGTGAAACCAAATCGAAGGCAAAGTTTATGCCTTACGTCCGCTGGTTCCCGGAGCTGATATCCCATTTGATGAAAATACATCCGGAGATTCCTCGCCTACCACCTGTCGGAGGATACACACCGCCGAGGTTGCGGTTTTTCCACAATCCAAAGGCATCGGATCCAGCACTCCAACCAATGTTGATCCCGTTGGAGCTTCTACATCTAGCAGACCCTACCGATGAGGCCTACCAAGATTATTGCCAAAATAATTCTATCACGGAGGCATGGTACGGTCCGTCGATCCGGCTTCGATGCCTATCCGACAAGAATTTCCAGTGGAGATACAAGAGTCCAAAGCCATTGAGCCCGAAGGTGCAGCCCGTGTGCCCACACCTCCAACAATTGAATCTCATGAAGCCACCGACTAAGATGAGGAGTGCAGATTACTACGACGGGGTTCCAGCCAACAACAAATATCTGCCTCGTCTGCATCTACAATGGCTTCAGTTTTACCTCCTCCACCACCACCGGTCCTAACGACCACACAGGTTCCCATTGAACATGTCCAACATCCATAGAGATGATTCCTCCAATTTCGTCTCAAGGATAGGATGGAAGTCTCGTTGGTCCCTCGACATCTTCGAAAACAACAACGGGTCAACCCACCGAAGTGGTGACTCTGGGTTGTCAACGAGTGTCTTTGGACGTCTCGGAATTAAAAGTGCTTTCATAGGCGGCACGTCATACATATTTTCTGACGTTGTGACAGTGGAGAGCCTCCTTGGCCCCACTACGGAGGTACCACTTTTCGTTACGGATCAGAGACTACCTGATGTTCTTTCCATAGCCATCAACTATCTCGAAGACCAGCTAATGGAACGAGTCCTCCACGCCATCGAGACTTCCCGACGGAATACCGGAAAATCACCAGTCTCCGAGGCTGCTCCTTCTGAACCCCTTCCCCAACCCATTTCCTCACCACCACTAACCGCACTCCCATCCAACCCATATTAATCACCCCAACCCAATCTCCATCCCTTATAAACCCATACACCATACCCATCACCCAACTTCATGATATTCTAATATCTCGCCTCTTAGCCCTCGAGACAAGGACCCATGCCGAGGAGAGTCTCTATCGCCGGCTAGTGGATGACCCCGAGCCGCCCGCTCAAACATGCTGTCGAGAATAAAGCTCCCAAAAAAAGCGAAGACATGACGATCCTGACGATCCGGATCGCTATGAGGGGGATAAACGCACAAGACCACCAGAAGCGGTCATGGTCAAAGTCGAGAAAAGACAACCTGAACACGTGAAGCTGGAGGATCGTCAACTAACCCACCAACCACACAACCCACCAATACCCGTCAACAAACAACCACCACATCCCACACACATACTACACCTCCGTCTCCCAAAAGTCCAAATCCAATCCCAACCTCCCAGAGCTGATGAAGAACTTCAAGAAAGCGAAGACTATACCGAACTCCCAGAGGTGCAAAAGATGATCAGGCACTGAGCGGACACTCCTCCTCGTCTTTCAAAGGGGACTGTATGAGTCAAGACGTCATGGGAAAACGTAGATTGAAGTGTCTTTCCTTGAAGATATAAGGAAGCAGATCTGGAGAGCACCAAACCGTATCAAGAAGTTGAACGAGCTTAATCTACGGGAGATCTCTCATTGGGAAGAACGAAAGAAGCTGGAACACATCTTCATGCTGACTTACCTTGGTCCAGATCGAAGTGGCATCACAACGGATCAACTCAAAAGAATCTTCAGGGACAAGCCACCGATCCTCCAACTCGTTGGTGTAGCACACACGATTGGACAATATCCAACCCCGATCTACATCATAGAGCGAGCGGATACCAATCATACTCGAGAAGAGATAGACAGAAGTTATCTACCTTTTCTTCCACCGGACGAAGTCTACCGTATGTTCCAGACGTACAAAAAGAAATACTAGACACATGTTGGGTACATCAAGAAGGAAGGGCTCCAGGGGTTGAAAAGATTCATGGTGCGGCAGATTAAGTTTCACACCGCACACGACCTTCAAATAACTATGGAAAACAACATGAAGAAGGTCAACATGGAATCGCCGCTCATGAAAGGCTTCCCGCTCAACGACTTCCCGGAGAACTACATCTTCAAGAAGCCAGGACTTATCGGAATCCAGTCATTGGAAAGCAAGAGCGATGATGAAGTCTGAGGTACAGAAGTTCTGCGACGGGACGTTGAAACTGATAAGGAAGAACATCGAAAGGAGGTTGGCGGAGATTGATGAAGAAACAATATTCGAGCACCTCGGAGAAGAAGAAGCCCCGCTCCTAAATGAGCTTCTCAATGCGATTAATGAAAAGTTGGAGCTGAGGAATGTTGTCCGACATTACGAGACAGCATTGAGATTGAGGAAGTCCTACGCCCGACAAGAATAAACGGAGCTGAAGAGCAAACGAGCAAAAAGGCGGAGATTGAAGAAGACATAGAAATTGTGCTCCGTTCATTAGTTATCCTTGTAATTAAGGTCGTAGCTTATATTTTTTATAGTGTAGGACTAACTAGTAAATATACCATGTATTTAGATATAAATACAATGTACACTATTGAAATATACACAAGAATTCAGAAATTCACACGGTTAAGAATTCACATTCTAGAGAGAGAAACAAAAACAAACTTTCTCACTCTAAGCTTTTCTCTCTCGTGATCTTCAACGGAGATATTCGACCGAAGGTAACTAATCGATAATCTATATTCGAATAGCTAGAATTCATGCCTAGATATCTCGTTAGTTGATGAATTATGACCTAACAATGGGTATCAGAATAGATCGTGATTGTTTTGTATTGATTTTGCTATTGTTAGATTAAATTTATTTTCTAGATTTTTCGATCGCAAACGCGTGCGAAATGCAAATTTGATCCTATGTGCTGAATTTTGCGGATTTTGTTGCTGATTTTGATAGAAAAGTGATAGCTTATATGTTAGGAACGAATCGCGTACTGATTTCAATCGCTTAGAACGTCGAATTATTTTGATTTTCGATTTCGATCGATTTTACTGTTAGCAATTGAGTTTTGAATACGATTTGATTTTCATCGAAATTGATATATTTTGCTGTAAAAGGTGTTTGATCTTATGTTTGTTCATGTTCAGTACTCATATTCAAGTGATTACCCAGAATCTCAGTGTCTAATTTGAGTTTTTCAGTTGAATCTGAGATTTATTGTTCCATTGAACTCGTGTTGTGTTCTTCGATCGTTTTTCAATCAAAAAATTGGCTAAAAAAAAATTTTCGATTAGTTCACTGACACGAAAGTTTTTCGACCAATGTTTTCGGGAGTTTTACTCATAAATAGACTCAAAAAACTTTATTTTCGATAAATAGTTTCCCGATTCTCACACAAAAATAATTTTCGAGAGTAACAAAGCGTAATGTTTTCTCGACGAATACTGTTTTCGCTATATACACATTTACTTTTGACACGAAAACTTGTTTTTCTATTACAAGTTTTTGGATCATCTAAATTCTCGAGTAAAAAATTAGCGAAAACATATTTCGATTGAATATTTCACACTCAAATAAGTTTTAGTCAATAAATGGAGTCAAACTTATCAAAAAAATTTAATTTAGATCTTTAATTTTTCGATAACAAATATTTCGATAAAATTTTTTGCGATTGACAAATTTTTTATCGATAAACTATTTTTCGATAGGATACTTTTGCAAAACTTTTATCACTCGAAAAATAATTTTCGACAAACATACTTCGAAAATCTTACGTTTTCGAAAATCATTTTCGATTGAAAAGATCTAAATTTTTCAAATCGAAATCTTTACTACTCGAAAAACGTTTACAAAAACTGAACTTTCAAACGCACACACATTTTTACAATGATCTGAATTTTTCTTTAAAGAATCAAAATCAAAATTTTCAAAACCTACGAAAAATATTTCACATTGCATAAACAGTCACGATATTAAATTTTTGTGCTTAATATTTTTCATACTCAAAAAAAATTTTCTTTCACCTAAAAATAGGTCCAAAAGGAAATTGCTTAAAGTACGAACCAAAAATTACTAACAAGTTTGTCACTTGTGAAGCACTTTTACCATTTCAATTCTAAACTTTCACGAGATACTACCAATCAACTACAAATGGATGCTTACTCACTTGGAAACGACGTCTGTTCTCCAATTCTAAGAAGAGGCAAATACACCGTATGGAGAAGACGATTTATGAATTTCTTGGAGACAAAAAATCAAGCTACGAATTTGATAGCTTCTCTCGAAGAAGGTCCCGCTCAATTTTGACTTATCCAAGAAGGCGATGCCACAAATAATTTCCCCATTCCTGCCACTAGAAGACTCAAAATTCTTAGTGAATACACAGAGGGGGAGACATTAAGAGCTAAAGCAAACCTCGGAGCTAAAACTTTCCTGATGCAAAGCATTCCGAATGACATCTATATGCAAATAGATAGTCTATCAAGTGCAAAAGCTATGTGGGACGAGCTCCACAAAATGATGCAAAGGATCGAAGTCGGAGTCAAGGCTAAGAAAGCGAACATACTCACAGCTTACGACTCCTTCAAAGCTAAGACGGAGGAAAATCTCTACGAACTCTATCAACGCTATTTGACTCTTCTGAACGAGATGAGGAAAATAGAAATATTTAAAGCAAATATGGAGGTAAATATCCGATTTCTTTCATCTCTTCATCCGGAGTGGAAGATCCATGCCAATCCGTCAAAATAATGATTTGGACGAAATGGGTATCCACGCCGTTTTTGACAATATCGCTCAACACGAAGAAGATATCAGCGAGATACAAAAAGTACAAAAGGGCAAACAAATCGAAGACTCAAAAGCTCTAGTTTCAAAAAGAAAAACTAGTCAATCTCGTAAGATAAAAGTATCAAATGGCCGAGTTCTTCAGAAGAAGAAGACGAGTCATAATCGGATTCTGAGCTCGACATGAAAGAGGTCAGGAAGCAATTGGCTCTCATTACAAAAAAGATGAGCAAAAAGTTCACAAAATGAAGTCGTCCTCCTCAGCTAATCGACTTCGGACTTCAAGCTCCAAGCATAATGAAAGACCAGCCGAGTCATCAGAATCTAAAAATGCCAAATAGCCACAAATATGCTACAATTGTGGTAAACAGGGCACTTCTACAGAGAATGCAATCTTCCAAAGAAGAAAGACGCTAACTACTACTCCAAGAATTTCAATTAACTAAACAAAAAGAAGTTGGAGTAGCTCTAACGGATGAACAACACTGGCTAGAAGACAAAACTGCATATGAAAAAGACAACTTAGCTCTCATGGCATTTCTTGACAATGCCTCCGACGCAAGCTCAACGAGGAGGTCTGACGACGACAAAGCATCAACCTCATTTCAAGAGGTAGCTACACCTGAATCTACATTATTAATCATGTTAGAATCTTTACGGATAAATATGCCAACATGAAAAATGAGTGGAAAAGTACAAAAGAGTTAGAAGAGAGACTAGCACTTGAATCTAATGTTAAGGAAAGTTCACTTATAAATTATTTCCAAAAGCAATTAGATAAGAAAGTTCACTTAGAAATTCTCTTATCTAATGTTAAGGAAACCATAACTAGTCTTGAATCTAGGATAGCTACTTCTGAGACTACGATTAACGACCTTAGTAAAATTCTTAGCGATAGTCAGAGAGAGCTAGAAATTTCTAAAAATAATTATAAGGAAATCTCCGATGAACGTAAGAAGCTTTATTCAAGGATTAAGACTTTAGACGATCTTCTAACAAAAAGTGGACAAACTGATCAGACTATTTTTCTAAATCAGCTACATGATATAGAATTTTATAATCTTGTTGAAGGCTTAGGTTTTAACAATCCTAGTAACTTGAAAACGGTAAATGTAAAACAATTATATGATATCAAGTACATGTGTTTAGGATTAACTTCTTTAATGGCTTTTACTAACGCTTCAGAAATAAATGTCTTAGAAGAATCTAAAAGAAAAGCCAAAACTAGGACTGACATCCCATTTGATTACACTGATTTGAATAATAGTTACAAGACAGGAGAAATAAACGTGTCTAGTGACTATAATTCATTATATCCTATAGAAAATATCTCTAAGGTCGAGGAAGAAACTAATGATCATTCTAAAAATTCAACTTTCTGTTATATTCCAACTATTATCTGACTTAAACTCATCCTTCGAAACAGACAGAAAGAAAGAATGCGCTTTTATTGGAGATTTTAAATCTAAAAAATTCCTCAGTTTTAACTAACGTTTTAAAATCTTGTCCTGATTTAATTTTGAAAGAAAAATCATTAATCGATGACAAGAACAAATTACAAAAAACTTCTCCCGTATTTTACAAAATATTGGAGAGCATTCCGAGAAAAAGAGAGAAAAATTGTCTTTAAAAACGTAAAGAGAGAGAAAGAGTCTTTAAATGCTTCGAAAGCGAAAAAGATTATTACTAATTCTTTTTTTACTCCATCCACGGGTAGAGTAGTTAAAGCGAAGACGCATACTAAGGAGAGAGTGCCTAGCCTAGAAATTATGAAGAAAAATATTGATGCCTCATTTTCAAAATTTTCTTTTGTACTAAAAATTAAGGACACTCGTAAAAAGAGAGTTGTTTCTAATTTTCATGTTGTTGCTTCAACTTATACTTTAAAATCTATTAATTTTTAAAGCACAAATTTTGAAATCGGCTCCACTTCGAATAACAAAAACACTCATTCTAAGACAAATGCGAGTCTTAAGTCTCGTAGGAGACAAAATCCGGTTATTAAGCAAGCTTATAGCTCGATTCACTCATGCCCTCACCTAAGGTACCCAGTCCAAGTACACTCGGCTAAACACCTTAGGAGACTAGTTAGAGAAAAAAATTTCTCATCAGCTAAGACTGATCAGACATTTGTCCAAGCTAAAATTAATCTACCATGTAAGATTAACCCTCAATGGGTTCCCAAAACATCATCTAGGCCAACACAAGCCAAAAAGGTTCAATTGCCTAAAGAGGTACCACCTAAACCAAATAAATCTAAGTTGGTTTGGGTACCTAAGAATAACATTAGTTTAGGAACCAAAAATGAACAAACTTTAACTACTACATCTGCTAATCCGAGAGGACCCATTTATAAGTGGGTACATAGGTCTCTCTAAACCTTTTTATGCAGATCCATCATGTGTTGTATCTAGATTCGGGCTGCTCCACACACATGACGGGAAATCAAGAACTGTTGAGCGACTATCAAGATCGATACAACGGCAAAGTCAGTTTCGGCAACAATGATTCAACTCCAATTCTAGGCTTTGGAGTATCATTCTAAAGAATCTGACAATAAAAGATGTCTCTTGCGTCCAAGGTCTCAAAAACAACTTGTTCAGCATAGGACAATTTTGCGAAGGCTTTCAAGTGGTATTTCTAGTTGATCAGTGCAAAATTTTAAATAGTCAAAATCAAGAACATCTGAAGAGGACTTAGAAATTGTGCTTTGTTTATTAGTTATTCTTTTAATTAGGGGCGTAACTTGTATTTTTGATAGTGTAGGACTAATTAGTAAATATACCATGTATAGAGGTATATATACAATGTACACTACATAAATCAATATACAAAAATTTCAGAAAATTCACAAGAAAAAAAAATTCACATCTAGAGAGAGAAACACAAACCAAAACTTTCTCACTCTGAGCATTTCTCTCTCGTGATCTCCAACCGAGATATTCGACCGAAGGTAACATTTGATAATCTATACTTGAATATCTAGAATTTGTATCAAGATCTCCCGTTAGTTTATTAATTAGAACCTAACAATTGGTATCAGAGCTGATCGTGATCGTTTTGGATTTATTTCGTTATATTAAGATCAAATTTATTTTCCTGATTTTTCGATTGAAAACGTGTGTGAAATGCAATTTGATCTACGTGCTGAATTTTGCGAATTTTGTTGATGATCCTGTTGCTAAAGTGATAGATTATATGTTATGAATTACGTACTGATTTCAATCGCTTAGAACATCGGATTATTTCCGATTTTCGATTTCGATCGATTTTAATGTTTGCGATTGAGTTTTGAATACAAATTGATTTTCGTTATAATCGATATATTTGCTGTAAAACGTGGTTAATCTTGTGTTTGTTCATGTTCCGAACTCATATTCAAGTGAATAGCCAGAATCTCAACGTCTAATTTGAGTTTTTCAGTTGAATCAGGGTTTTACTGTTCCATTGAACTCGAGTAGTGCTCTTCGATCGTTTTTCGATATTTTCAATGCTTTCGTATAGTTTCACTCATACTTAAGATTCGAAAAACTTTATTTTTGATAAATAGTTTTTCGATTCTCACATAAAAATCTCTTTCGAGCGTATCTAAGCACAAATCTTTTTTCGATGAATACTGTTTTCGCTATATACATATCAACTTTTGACACGAAAAACATTTTTTACTCTTACATGTTTTTCAATCTCTAGTTTTTCGATCATCTAAATTCTCGAGTCAAAATTTAGCGAAAACATATTTTAAATTTTTTAAACATATTTTAAATTTTTTAAACATATTTACACTCGAATAAGTTTAGTCAGCAAATTGAGTCAAACTTATCGAAATTTTTAAAAGTCATAGATTTTCGATCATTTTAAATTTTTCGATAACAACTATTTCGATAAAAGTTTTTGTGATTGACAAATTTTTTCGATAAACCATTTTGCGATAGGATATTTTTGCAAATCTTTTATCACTCCAAAAATAATTTTCGATAAGCGTACTTCCAAAACTTATACTCTCGAAAATCATTTTCGACTAAAAGGATCGAAATCTTTCAACTCGAAAATCTTACTGCTCGAAACACTTTTACAAACACTGACCTTTCAAACGCACACACTACACTGATATGAATTTTTTTTAAGAATCAAAATCGTAATTTTCAAAACATACGAAAATTTCTCATTGCATAAACAGTGCTAAATATTTTTCGAACTCAAAAATCTATTTCTTTGAATCGAAAAATAGGTACGGAAAGGAAATTGCTTAAAGTACGAACCAAACATTACTAACTAGTTTATCACTTGTGAAGCACTTTTACCATCTCAACTCCAAACTTTCACGAGATCCTACCAATCAACTACTACAATGTGCTTACTCACTTGGAAATGATATTCGTTCTCCAATTCTAAGAAGAGGCAAATATACCGTATGGAGAAGACGATTTATGAATTTCTTGGAGACAAAAAATCAAGCTACAAATTTGATAGCTTCTCTCCAAGAAGGACCCGCTCAATTCTGACTTATCCAAGAAGGCGATGCCACAAATAATTTCCCCATTCCTACCACTAGAAGACTCAAAATTCTTAGTGAATACTCTGAGGGGGAGACATTAAGAGCTAAAGCTGATCTGAGTGCTAAAACTTTCCTGATGCAAAGCATCCCAAATGACATCTATATGCAAATAGATAGTCTATCAAGTGCTAAGGCTATGTGGGACGAGCTCCACAAAATGATGCAAAGGACCGAAGTCGGAGTCAAGGCTAAGAAAGCGAACATACTCACAACTTACGACTCCTTCAAAGCCAAGACGGAGGAAAATCTCTACGAACTCTATCAACGCTATTTGACTCTTCTTAATGAGATGAAGAAAATAGAAATTTTCAAGACTAATATGGAGGTAAATATCCAATTTCTTTGATCTCTTCAACCGGAGTGGAAGAAAATATCCATGCAAATCCGTCAAAACAGGGATTTGGACGAAATGGATATCCAAGCCGTTTTCGACAATCTCGCTCAACACGAGGAAGATATTAGCGAGATACAAAAAGAAAAAAAGGGCATCAAACTACCGAGTTCAAGAAACAATTGGCTTCCGAGTTATACAAAAAGAAAAACTAGTCGATCTCGTAAAGATAAAAGCATCAAACTACAGAGTTCTTCAGAAGAAGAAGACGAGTCTGTTAGGACATTTTTATTGTGTTCAAATATAAATGTTATCTTAATCTTGTAGTATAAGTAGTAGTTTGGGTTTAATTGTAATTAAGCCATAGAATATAACTACTTAGCAAATATACCAAACTTATTTGGTATATAAGGAACCCTAATGTGAAGTATTAGGGTTAAGAATTCATTTTAATAGAAAACCGAGCTTTACAACGTGAAGAACGCTCTCAAGCTTCCGCGCCAAATTCAAACGTGTTCTTCGTAAGTTTTACATTTTCTATCGAATTCTTCACCGAATTTAATCGTGTTGGATATAATTGGACCTATCAATTGGTATCAGAGCGAAACGTGTTCGGATTTGAGATGAATATCTGAAATTTTCGGTTAATTTTTTTTAATTCACGCACCGTTCATCATCGGATTCGGTTTCATTTTCAAATTTTGCATTGATTTGCTGTTTTTAGGCTTCGATCAAGTGTTTTAAACATGTCTGGGCTGAATTTTGATCGATCGAACCACTAGATTTCGTCAATTTTGATAATCGGTCGAAATTCCTATTTGTGTGTTCTTCGTGAAATTCACCGATTTCTCAAAAATTCGACATATCTTGCTGTTTTCTACTTTGATTGAGTGTTAAAAATTGGAATTCTACATGTTTCGATCCGTAATCCAAGCTAATTTGATTAATTTTGTGTTTCGGATCGAAAATTATGTGTGTTCTTCGTTAAAATTGAGTACGTTGAAAATTTTCGAACAAAAATGTTACTTGAAAATTTTTTTTCAAACGAAAAATAATTTGATCCCAAATTTATTTTGAACGAAAAAAAAAAAATTAATCGCAATTTTCGGAACTGAAATTTTAAAGCCAAAATTTTTTTCGATATTAGAAAATAAAAAGTTTTTGATACTTACACTCTCATTATCAAAAGTTTTTAGTACGCACAAAATTTTTTATACTTAAACTTTTCGACTCCAAACTTTTAAAAAAAAAAAACTATACTTTTCGATCCAAAAGTTTTCGATATCTACATTTTATCCTAAAAACTTTTCGATACATATTCTATTCTTCGAAACTTTTATTTAAAAAAAAAATTCTCAAATCCACATAACGCGTCAACGATCAAATATCCAACCTAACAAAAACATGGATACCTACTCTATGGAACACAACTAAGACGTAATTGATGCTCTTCAAAAAAGCACGGTATTTACGAATGAACTCATCCACTGACCATCTCAAGGTTAGTCATTCTGACTCTAGTTTATTTGAAAAATTAGACAAAACAATTATGGAGTTAGAAATAAAAAATAAGTAACTTACCACACGTCTTAAAAATAGTGAAGCAGCGTGTCGTAATAAATCAGTCCTTTATGATGAATTAGTTGAGGAACGCGGAAAATTGTACTCTAAAATTAAAAATTTAGAGAACAATCTTGCTAAAAAGGGTCAAAAAGACCAAAGTTCCTCTAAAGCATTAGCATCTAGTTGGGGAAATATTTTACATTCTAATAAACCTACTTCTTGTTGGGAAATTCCGGAAGTTATTCATAAAATAACCGAATTAAACGCAACTCTGGAATTAGAAAGAGTAGGTTTCCGAACGGAAAAGAAAAAGCTTTTAGATGAGATATCAAATCTCAAAAATTCCCTTCATTTACATGACATGGAATTTCATAATCCTGTTGAAGGCTTAGGCTTTACTATTCCTTGTAACTTGAAAAAGATTAATGTAAAACAATTATATGATATCAAGTACATGGGTTTAGGATTTACTTCTTTAATGGCTTTTACTAACTCTTCCGAAATAAATGCCTTAGAAGAATTCAAACGAAAGGCCACAACTAGGACTAAAATTCCCTTTGAATACACTGAATTGAACAATAGTTACAAGACACGGGAAATAAACTTGTCTAATGACTATAATTCATTATATCCTTTAGAAAATCTTCCTAAAGTTGAGAAAGAAAATTCTGATCATTCAAAAAATTCTACTTTCTGTTATATTCCTGCTATTATTCAGAAAATAGCTGATTTGAACTCCTCCATAGAAACAGAAAGAAAGAATTTTGAAGCTGAAAAGAATGCGTTTTTATTGGAGATATCAAATCTAAAAAATCCTCTCCTTTACCTGTTTTACATGATATCTCTAAAGAAAAATCTTCTCTTAAACATGATAAAGCAACAGAAACGGACGTTTTTATTCCTAAAATCCAAAAGACTTTTACTAATACTTCTACGTCAATTTTGACCGAAATTGAAATTCAAAGTAAAAGCCAAGAACTTGAAATTGCGAAGGAAGAAATACAACTTAGGAAAGAGAAAGGAAAATCTACATTATTTTCAAACGTTACGGAACGGAAATTTAAAGAACAAAAATATTTCTCTCCTATTCCTATAAAGATATTTTTTAACGAAAAGGCTCCAAGTTCTAGCAAACAAACTTCATCGTGTGCTTCAAATGATTTTAATAATTCTCCATTTAAGAAGCCTAGACTTGGTAATAATTTTCTTAATTCTTCTCATCATTCTTGTGTGAATTATGTTAATTCTCAACGTATGATACACGACTTATATGCAAGCGATGCTTATAATTCTATTTGTTCGTATTCCTACATGAAGTATCCAGTCCAGTTCATTCTAAGAAGCATCTCATGCGACTGGCTTCGGAGAAAATATTTAAATCTTCTCCAAGACACTTTCACCAAAGCCGAAATTTCTTTTCCTTGTCACATCACTCCTACATTGGTTCCTATGTCTACTATGAAGTTAGGAAATCCCACACAAATTTGGGTACCTAAACACACATTAATGGATGATTTAGACCGAAATTAAATTTGACTTCATCTATGCTTAACCCGTTTTCTGCTACTAAGGGAGGACCCACTTTACAATGGGTACCAAAGTCCCGATAATGTTTTGCGGATTCCCTTATGTATGGTATTTGACGTAGTGGCTCCACATACATTATAAAGGAAAGAGGCGTGAGCTACTACAACTACACTTCAACGAGGTACATTCTAATTTGCGTTGAACGAACTTTCAATAGTTTAAATTTGCATACGCATATGAGCTACTTTGAAAAATACCTATTAGTTTTACAAATGGTACATTTTAAATATGCATTTTTAGCACTTTAAGAGATTTTAAAATTCTAAATGCATATTATACACGGAAATGATAAATACCGTTTTTTTTATATAACATTTTTAAATGCGCTTAATTTGAGGGGGAGCTATTCTTTTATTTTAAAGAGGAGCGACTCTTATTTCATTCAAGAGGGAGCAACAATTTTAATTTTTGAGGGGGAGTTAAAACTTTAAACAAATGCATTAAGGGGACGAGATTCATAATTTTTTTTTTACGCAACTTTCTAGGGGGAGAAACTTTATTTGGAAAGCATTATTTGCGAGGGAGAAATAAAAATATAGATATAGTTTTCAAATATTGAATTTTTTTTCGTACAACTTTCTCATGAATTTTTTCTCATGGAACGTTATCATAAAATTTTTTATCGAGAAATTTTCTCCACTATATCGAGAAATTTTATCGCAAACCTCACTCGAAATATTTTTCGATACACCTCATTCGAAAATACTTTTCGATACACTTCACTCGAATTGTTTTTTTCGATACACCTTATTCGAAAATATTTTTCGATACACCTCATTCGAAAATATTTTCCGATACACTTCACTCGAAATTTTTTTTCGATACACCTTATTCGAAAATATTTTTCGATACACCACATCCGAAATTTTTTCTCGATATCTCTACTTCTCGACTCCGACCCGACAAACTCTCACCCACACACCACATATATATATATATATATACACAATATAATATACTAATTATATTTCTTATAAATATACATATATACAACGTAAAAAAAAGGGAGAAAGAAAAATCTCCTCTCAGCTTCATTAAGCTTCATGGATATTTCCTCCGACAACTTTCAACGGACTTCATGGAAGAATCTCGAGCTTACAACGGACAAATATTTCCAAAAAGGCAAAGGTGACAATCTTCATGACGATCCAAATGCTCATTTTCAACGACTGGCTCCGACTTGCTGATTCAAATAAAGCAGCACTCATCTTGTATCCCGGAAGCGTGGATTTGTAGTTCCCATCGTTCAGTCTAAACCGACTTGATCCGACCTACCACCTATCCGACTTCATGCGAACAACAAGCAAGATGACTTCGATGATGACTTGGAAATTTTTGAAGGTACATAAATCCCTTATCTCACAAATATTTTGGACTAATCCCAATAGGTACAGGTGCTAATTTTATTAGCTCCCGGGTAGAAGACGCCGCATTAGGTCCAACGGCGCATGCACATCCGAGCCTTACCCACTCATCGTCTCTTAAAAGATTGATGTTTCATTTTCTCACGGGAAGCCACGTCTACTATCACCGCTTCACTCGGAAGTGGGAGATATTGAACTAAGTGGTAATCCGCCCCGTACCACGCTTTCATTGATCACATCGTGTCTAGTGTGTCCTCACTTCCTAAATTTTTATAATTTTCTAGGACACATACACTTTTTATATACTTGGTCTTTGTGATCAAGTTAGAACTTTTGTAGACATGTCATTCTCAGACATGCTTCGATGATCGAAAGGAAGTCCTACCGTTGCAACATCAAATCAACAACGGTGTTAGGTCATCTTCTACGAGCATAGAACGATGTCAACGGGAAGCCTATGTGGCCCCCGTTTCATATCGGCGGAATGCCTTCGTGGCTCCGTCGGGTTATTACCAAATTTGATTTCCTACGAAGTCTACAAACTCCATCTCCTTGTCACGACGATACAATCTTCTTGCCAACGACGATGCCCCATTTTGATACAGCCATGACGATCTCCCCGCTCGATCATAATGAGGGGGAGTAGTACTAAACAAACGGGAACAATACAAAAACGAAAGTGCAAGATTGGTCGGAAATGCTTAAGCGTCGTCAAATCAAGCAAACACTACGAGCTTCAATGACCTAAGTTGTCGCTCGTGTACGTCTCTCCAAATTTCAAAACGAATTTCCCGATCCCAACACAAGGTTGAACTAAAATAGGGGGAGTTTCGTCGCTATCAAAGGGAGAGGTGGAACACAAAAGAGGAAATTATCCAAAAATCCGGCAAGCGAGTTCGCACATCTTCCAGCATTTGGAGACGAACTTCAAAAGAACATTAGAAGAAAGATTCGGTGCCGAAAAGAGTATTACAAGATAAGGTGAGCTTGAAGATCTCCAAAGAAGATAGAGATCACAAGACAAGATAAATGAAGAGATTATACAAATAATCTCGTAAAGAGGAGATTGTTAGGACTCGAGGAATCTTTTCAAAACAAGACAAGATAACCTACGCTCAAGCGAAGATTGAACACAAAGGGGGAGATTGTTAGGACATTTTTATTGTGTTCAAATATAAATGTTATCTTAGTCTTGTAGTATAAGTAGTAGTTTGGGCTTAATTGTAATTAAGCCATAGATTATGACTACTTAGCAAATATACCAAACTTATTTGGTATATACGGAACCCTAATGTAATGTATTAGGGTTAAGAATTCATTTTAATAGAAAACCGAGCTTTAAACGTGTTCTTCGTACGTTTTACATTTTCTATCGAATTCTTCACCGAATTTAATCGTGTTGGATATAACTGGACCTATCAGAGTCAGAATCGGATTACGAGCTCGATATGAAAGAGTTCAAGAAAAGAAACCTCCTCCTCAGCTAATCGACTTCGGACGTCAAGCTCTAAGCACAAGAAAAGACCGACCGAGTTGTCAGAATCCAAAAATGCCAACGACCCACAAAAACGCTTCAGAAATAAATGCCTTAGAAGAATCCAAAAGAAAAGCCAAAACTAGGAGTGACATCCCCTTTGATTACACTGATTTGGATAATAGTTACAAGACACGGTAAATAAAGCTGTCTAGTAACTATAATTCATTATATCCTTTAGAAGCTATCCCTAAAGTTGAGGAAGAAAATAATTATCATTGTAAAAATTCTACTTATGTTATATTCTTGCTATTAAAAAGAAAATAGCTGATTTAAACTCGTCCTTAGAAATAGAAAGAAAGAACTTTGAAGCAGAAAATAATGTGCTTTTATTGTAGATTTCTAATCTAAAAAATTCCTCAGTTTTGACTAATGTTTTAAAATCTAGTCCTGATGTAATTTTGTAAGAAAAATCATTAATCGAGGACAAGACCAAATTTAAGAAAATTACTCCTATTATTTTACAAAATATTTCAAAAGAAGAAAAATTCTCTTTATAGAGCATCAAAAGAGAAAAAGAGTCCTTAAATGCTTCGAAAGCGAAAAAGAATATTACTAATTCTTTTTCTACTCTAACCACAGATAGAGTAGGGACGAAATTTACTAAGGAGAGAGTGCCTAGCCTAGAAATTAAGAAGAAAATTATTAATGACTCATTTTCAAAATTTTCTCTGTATAAAAAACAAAGGACACTCGGCTAAACACCTTAGGAGACTAGCTAGAGAAAAGATTTTCTCATGCACTAAAGACTAATAAGACATTTGTCCGAGCTGAAATAAATCTACCATGTAAGGTTCACCCGGAATGGGTTTCCAAAACATCATCTACGCCAACGCAAGCCAAAACGGCCAAGTTGCCTAAAGAGGTACCACTTAAGCCAACCACTTCTAAGTTGGTTCGGATACCTAAGAATAACATTGGTTTATGAACAAAAAATGAACAAACTTTAACTACTAAATCTGATAATGACCCCTTGGTACCTAAGTCTCTCTAAATTTTTTTATGTAGATCCATCATATGTGGTATCTAGATTGGGGTTGCTCCACACACATGACGGTAAATTAAGAACTGTTGAGCAACTATCAAGACCGATACAACGGCAAATTCAGATTCGACAACAACGATTTAGCTCCAATTTTAGGCTTTGGAGATATCATTTTGAAGAATCTGACAATAAAAGATGTCTCTTACGTCCAAGGTATTAAACACAACTTGTTCAGCATCGGACAATTCTGCGATAAACGCTTTCAAGCGGTATGCTGAATAGTGCAAATTTTAAATAGTTAGAATCAAGAACTTCTTACAGGCTCTCGAAGATCTAATCTCTACACCATTAATCTGACAACTGTAAGACCTTCGACGGCTGTTTGCCTCATCTCACAGACAACAATTAAGAGGAACAGCTTATGACATCAACGAATGTCTCATCTAAATCTCAAAGCTCTTCACAAGCTATCTACTAAAAAGTTGGTCAATGGTCTGCCAACTATTTTACTTCACCAAGAGCATCAATGTTCGGTTGGTCAAATGGGAAAAATGAAGCGAGCGTCAGACAAACTCAAGCAAGTAGCTTCTACATCTCGACCTTTGGAATTACTACACATGGACCTTTGTGGACCAATGCGAACACAAAGTATCAACGGTCGTAAGTATGTGCTTGTAAGTGTAGACGATTATTCTCGCTACACTTGGACAAGATTTCTACGAACTAAAGATGAAACTGGAGACATGATAATAAATTTTTTGAATACAACTCAGAATCTCCTGCAACAGAAGATCCCAGTAATCAGGACTGACAATGAGACTGAATTCAAGAATCAGCGTCTCAACATTTACTATCAGTCACTTGGAATCATTCAACACTTGGAATCATTCAACACTTTCAACTAAATGGCGTCGTAGAACGAAAGAACCGGACTTTGGTTGAAGCTGCAAGGACAATGCTTATCCATTCCGGTCTTCCTCACTTTCTATGGGCTGAAGCAGTAAGTACATCTTGCCTTACGCAAAATTGAACGATTATTCACAAACGCTTTGAAAAGACGTCGTACGAAATAATAAATCAAAGGATTTCGAAGCTCTTTCTTCAAAGTCTTCGGGTGCAAATGCTTTGCGGCGAACGATCGAGAGCATCAAAGAGAGTTCGACCCTAAAGCATTTAAAGCCGTCTTTGTGGGATATTCATCACCTTCATAAGCATACCGCGTCTATATCAAGTCTTCTCGTACAATATTGGAAAGTTACAACGTCACTTTTCACGAAGTGACCGAATTGGCTTCTGAATAAGACAGTTCAGAACCCGAGCTTATAGGCGTGTTGGCACAAAGTCAACAAATTCCGACAACATCTGCCTCACCATCAGTGGAAGCACTTCCCGCTGATTTGGAAGACTTGTTTCTCTTTGAACATTTTATCGGAATGAGTCTCAAATGCTTGCTTCTTCAAATTCTATACCAAGCAGCGAACCTCCCCTTATACGGTGGAAATTACAAATGAGATTCCCGACCCTCAAAGTCCAACCGATGTTCTAGATTCTCAAGATTCTGAATCACCAACTAGTGATGCAGCTCCTAATCTTACCCCAAAATAAAAATATTTTCGCACATTTTAAATGCACAAGCACATGCATTGGTACGGAATTGACAAAATGCGAAATTTTATGGAAACGCAAAATTTTCATATACATGATTAGGGGATCATGAATCTACGCTGAATTGATTAAATGCATTATTTGTGCTTATATCATATATTTTCATATGCATAATTGTGTTGAATATGTGCTAAATTGCCAAAACACTATATGTGCATTTGTTGAGAGGGATCTTACATGAATATTAGTCATTAACTCCTAAATGATTTACTTACGATTACGACTTCTCATGTTTCGTTCTAAGTTTTTCAGAAAATTTTGAGCTCATCCGAGGAGTCAAGTGATGAATTTCATCAAACACTGGGAGTTAACTGCATTTATTTCAGAACTTTGGGGGAGTTCTATAAAAAGAAAATTTGGGTGCAAAAGTAAAAGAGTAAAATTTTTGTTATAAAATTAAACAGACATGAATTTAACGAAAGCCTAAAATGATTTTTCACGGTCCAAAACCCTTAAACATTTCATGATTATATACCTTTTCGATCAAAAACCTTTTTCTCACGCAAACAAAAACGATCTAAAAACTCTTGTCATTCTCAAAAGCTTCAAACGGCGATTTCAAAAATCTCAAACTTCTTCACCTTTCTGCTAAAATTTCGCCTAATTTTTCAAAATTTCACAATTAGCAAATTTTTCAAAATTTTTTCTAAGTCATACGTTATACAAATAAAAAATGTGTGCGCCTCAACGAAAATATCAATTACTCAACACTAACAATAGCTTACCATGATTTGCAGTTGAATCTTCCAATCTAATGATTCTTATTCTTTTTTTTCAGAGATGGCTCATCAAGAATACTCATACATCTATCCTTTCGAAGGTTGGCTAATCGTCCACGACAACAACTATCAGCTGGACTTAGTCACCTTCCAATGCCCCTATGAAGTCATCATTTCCATACTAAAAGGACATCTCTTATGGCCAGCACTCACCATGACTCCAAATGGTATATCTCCAGCAATTTTGGGGATGCATGAAGGGTCACGTTGTAGGTGATGATGTGACCTACAAAATAAAAATAAACTAGAAGCACGTCATCATCGACTAAAATCTTCTGGCCTTAGTTCTCGATCTACTGCATCATGAACCCTACAACCCCCTACCTACAGATGCGGAGATAGTTGAAGATATGCTTCGGATGTGATACAAGCCACCTGACTAAACTAACCAATTTTCAGAACAGCGGGATCGCTCACCGAAAGAGGACCTTGTTTGGAATTATCAACAACTGTCTCTCCCCGAAGCACTCTGGATATGATAAGCTGAACGAGAAAATTCTACGAATCTTCCATGGAGTCATCTTCTCCAAGAAATATGATGTGGCCCAGCTCATCTGGAATGATCTGGCGGACCAAATGCGTCAACGGAAAGCCAAATCGAAGCCAAAGTTCATGCCTTACGTCCGCTTGTTTCCGGTGTTGATCCCCCATTTGATGGAAGTACATCCGGAGATTCCTCACCTACCACCTGCCAGAGGATACACACCGCCGAGACTGCGGTTTTTCCACAATCCGAAGGCATTGGATCTGGCACTCCAACCAATGTTGATCCCGTTCGAGCTTCTACGTCTAGTAGACCCTACCGATGAGGCCTACCAAGATTATTGCCAAAATAATTCTATCACGGAGGCCATGGTACGGTCCGTCGATCCGGCTCCGATGCCTATCCGACAAGAATCACCGGTGGAGATACAAGAGTGCGAAGTTGTAGGTCAGGAGCATGAAGCAGCGGCCATTGAACCCCAAGGTGCAGCCCGTGTGCCCACACCTCCAACATCTGAATCTCCTGAAGCCACCGACTCAGATGAGGAGTGCAGCTACGAAGGGGCTCCCGCCGAAAATAAATTTCTACCCCGTCTGAATCGACCTCCACTACAATGTCTTCGATTTTAGCCCCTCCACCACCACCGGTCCTGACGACCACACAGGTTCCCATTGAACCTGTCCCAACATCCCTAGAGATGATTCCTCCGGTTTCATCTCAAGGATTGGATGGAAGTCCCGTTGGCCCCCGACATCTTCGGAAACAACAACGAGTTAAGCCACCGAAGTGGTGACTTCTGGGTTGTCAACGGGTGTCTTTGGACGTCTTGGAATCACAAGTCCTTTCATAGGAGGCACGTCAGATATATTTTCTGACGTTGTGACAGTGAAGCCTCTCCCTGGCCCCACTACGGAGGTACCACTTTTCGTGATGGAGCAGAGACTACAATGTTCTTTCCACAACCATCAACTCTCTCGAAGACCGGCTAATGGAAAGATTCCTCCACGCCATTGAGATTTCCCAACGGGATACAAGGAAAGCACCAGTCTCCGAGGCCGCTCCATCCGAACCCCTTTTACAACCCATTTCCTCACCACCACAATACACACTCCCATCCAACCCATATTAACCACCCCAACCCAATCTCCATCCTTTATAAACCCATACACCATACTCATCACCCAACTTCATGATATTATAATATCTCGCCTTCTAGCCTTCGAGATAAGGACCCTTGCCGAGGAGACTCTCTATCGCCGGCTAGTGGATGACCCCGAGCCGCCCGCTAAAACACGCTGCCAAGAAGAAAGCTCCCGAACAAAGTGAAGACATGACGATCCTGACGATCCGGATCACCATGAGGGGAGAAAACGCAGAAGACCACCAAAAGCAGACGTGGTCAAAGTCGAGAAAAGACATCCTCAACACATGAAGCTGGAGGATCGTCAACTAACCCACCAATACCCGTCAACAAACAAACACCACATCCCACATACATATAACACATCCGTCTCTCAAAAGTCAAAATCCAATCCCAACCTCCGTGCTCCAAGATCAACCTGAAGCAGTCAACTACAATCCCCACGCAATCGTAGATGACTACAACGTCAGATACTTCCTAAAACAAGATGAAGCAGCTCAAGCTCGCTTCTCCACCGTCAGATACTTCCTACAACAAGTTTCGGTCGATTTGGTTATGCTTGAAGATGAATAATTTCAAGAAGGTGAAGACTACAATACCAAACTCCCGAAGCTGCCAGAGATGATCAGGCATCGAGGGGACAGTCCTCCTCGTCTTTCAAAGGGGACTGTTCGAGTCGAGACGCCATGGGAGAACGTTTGGATTGACGTGCCTTTCCATGAAGATAAAAAGAAGCAGATCTGGAGAGCACCAAAACGTATCAAGAAGCTGAACGAGCTTAATATACGGGGGATCTCTCATTGGGAAGAACGAAAGAAGATGGAACCCATCTTCATGCTGACTTACCTTGGTCCGGATCGAAGTGGCATCCAACGGATCAACTCAAAAGAATCTTCAGGGACAAGCCACCGATCCTCCAACTCGTGGGTGTATCACACACGATTAAACAATATCCAACCCCGATCTACATCATAGAGCGAGTGGATATCAATCACACTCAAGAAGAGATAGACGAAAGCTATCTACCTTTCCTTCCACTAGACGAAGTCTACCGTCTGTTCCAGATGTAAAAAGAAATACCACACACCTGCTGGGTACATCAAGAAGGAAGGGCTCGAGCGGTTGAAAAGATTCATGAAGAAGGTCAATATGGCAGATTAAGTTTCACACCGCACACGACCTTCAAATAGCTGTGGAAAACAACACGAAGGTCAATATGGAATCGCGGCTTATGAAAGGCTTCCCTCTCAACGACTTCCAGGAGAACTACATCATCAAGAACCCAGGACTCGCCATCACCTATCGGAATCCAGTCATTGGAAATACAATAGCGATGATGAAGTCTGGGGTACAGAAGTTCTGCGATGGAACGTTGAAGCTCATAAGAAAGAACATCAAAAGGAGGTTGGCGGAGATTGATGAAGAAACAATCTTCGAGGACCTTGGAGAAGAAGAAGCCCCGCTCCTAAATGAGCTCCTTAATGCGATTAATGAATGGTTGGAGCTGAGAAATGTTGTCCGACACTACGAGACAACATTGGGATTGAGGAAGTCCTTCTACGTCCGACAAAGATAAACAGAGCTGAAGAGCAAACGAGCACAAAGGACGAGATTGAAGAAGACTTAGAAGTTGTGCTTCGTTCATTAGTTATCCTTGTAATTAGGGGCGTAGCTTATATTTTTTATAGTGTAGGACTAACTAGTAAATATACCATGTATGTATGTATAAATACAATGTACACTATTGAAATATACACAAGAATTCAGAAATCCACAGGGCTAAGAATTCACATTCTAGAGACAAACAAAAACGAAAATTTTCTCACTCTAAGCTTTTCTCTCTCGCAATCTTCAACGGAGATATTCGACCGAAGGTAACTAATCGATAATATATATTCCAATATCTAGAATTCATGTCTAGATCTCTCGTTAGTTGATGAATTAGGACCTAACATACCTGATATTTAAAATTCACCTAAGTTACTCGATTTTTTGCTTATTACCCGAATATCATCCGAAAATTATCAGTTCTCAGATAGATTTTCCCGACAGTACACATATAACCCGAATTTCATACTCATCTGACTTTGAAAGTTCGTTAAACGAATTTCGACTCAAGTGTTGACGAAAGCCATCACACGAAATTCGAAATTCTCACCGACTAAACATTTCAAATTACTCATTGCTCGAGAATTATATAACAATCCTTTAAGAAATTTCTAAGTCCAAAATACAACAATTTTTCAATTTAAAGACTTTGAAAAATTCCTATCCACTTTAATCAAATACTCCTACTCAAACATTTCTATACTCAGAATATAATTGTTCGAAACTAACCATTCATTTCACATATCTCTTTCACGTTACGGTCATTACCAAACAAAATGGACGAGCTAAAACGAAACTTTGAGAATAATTACGCCTTATTAAACAAACAATAGGAAGAGATAGCTATTCTTAAGGAATCATTAGCTTTTTCAGAATCAAAAGCAAAAAACTTAGCATACAAGGTAGAGAATAACGAAAGACAGATTAGCTATATTAAGAAAATTTTAAAGGAAAGCGAAGAAGAACGTGTAAACGTATCTTCTCAATACGATTTATCACTAAAGAACGCATTAGACTCTATAAGAAGGTCAAACAATTGGAGGACCTTCTTACAAAAATAGGTCAAACCGATCAAACCATCTTTCTCAACCAAGCAAAAGATGTAAATTCTACAATCCTCATGAAGGTTTGGGCTTCCAAAGTAAAACGACCCTCAGAAAGATGAAGCACTTTCCCTGTACGACATTAAACACCTTGACTTAAGCCTGGAAAGGCTTATGCCTTTTGTTGAATCGACAGAGGTGATCGAATCAGAACAACAAAATTGTAGAAACAAAAATTGAGCCCAAATTGTGTTTAGTTATGTGGAGTTGAACGATGGTTATAAAACTAGAAACACTCTGCTAACTACGGACGTTGTTTCGCCTTTTGGACCCGAAAATCAGGAAAGCACTTCCGAACAGGCAAAACCCATTTATTCCACGATTTATATTCCAGAGATAATTCACAAAATAGGCGATCTAACTACATCTCTGGAATCTGAAAGGAAAGCCTCTTAGGAAGAACGAACTGTCCTTTTAAGAAAAATTGTACTCTTCAAAACTTTCCTGATAAATACAAACCTTCCACTTCTTATTATGTTTCCAAAACACCTACGTGTAAATGCAAGAAAACAGATAAGAGAAACTCTTTATATCGTACTAACTCCATATTGCATGTGCCGACAGATCAACGACTAAGTTATAGAGTGACTAAGAAAGTTAGGTCGGTCGAGTGAAGGAGGCAACTCTCTTTGATAAAAAGAAAAAGCTACATTCGACTCTTGTTTCCCCTGTTTTTGACCGTTGTACCTTTTCCAAAAAGTTGTCTTGTAATGTCACACATTCTTTGCTTTCTACTAAAGTGTCTAAGACTTGTTATGACAACTGTGATGTACTTCCACGTCCTCATAACAATCGCTTCCGGAAAAATGCTTCCACTTTGCAAAGAAGAAAACATTCCTCTTCCCCTCTTCCTGATGGTGTATCTCGGATGCAATACAGGCAATCTCAAAAGCAACGAGAAAGAAATACACTTCACCCAAAAATTAGGACAGAGACAAGCTTAATAAATTGTTAAAACATAAAAAAATGTGGATTCCAAAATCCCAACTGCACCCAATAGGCTATAATTGAGTTTGGGTTCTTAAGTCAGTCATTCAACAAGCTGACTTAGAACCCAAATGACAACAAATAGGTTGAACTCCTCACCTGCAATTAAAGAAGGACCCAAATCCTCATATGGGTACCTAAGATTGCTTAACTTGTTTTCCAGGTCCGTTATGTGTGGTACTTAGACTCAGGTTGCTCGTCACACATGACAGGAAATAAAGAGTGTTGACTAAATTTTGAAAGTGGCTTCTGCACAAATCAGACCACAACCGGACTTCTACAAGAGTTGACGAAAGATCACCCAAGCACCTCCACGGTGGGCACACCTTCAAATATTTTCACTCCAAGCGATGTGGATCTTAATCTACTATTTGAGCATATCTATCCAAGACCACCGCCACCCGATGTTTCTATCCCTTCTGCAGCCCCAAACAGCCTCCTACGATGGTAAATCACCACATCGGAGAAGATAACGTACCTCCAACCGATAACGTACCTCCAACCGATCCAAATATACCTTCAACCGAATAAGAAGTCATTGCAAGCTCAGAATATGGGACCACTCAAACCACTGACTCTGCACTAGAAGCATCTTCAGCAGAGTCAGAGCCCCAACCGAATGAGCCACTGGGATCAATGATCATCCCAACTCATGGAGTTCACGTGGAAAACGATGCCACCAAACCTTCTCATACACATGAAAGAAAGTGCACCCGCGCTCATCCAAACTCATAAATAATTGGGCATCCCTCTAGTGGTGTTACAACTCGCGCTTCAACGATAAATGAAAGTCTCTACTTCTGTTACCTCAGTCAAAAGGAACCGATGAAAGTAGTCGACGATCTTACCGATCCAGACTGGGTCATTGCTATGCAGGAAGAAATTAGTCAGTTTGAGAGACTGAACGTCCGAAAACTAATACCTAGACCGCAAGGGAAAACCATAATTGGCACTAAGTGGATCTTCAAAAACAAGACAATTAACGGGTCGTGATCAGATATAAAGCTAGGCTAGTAGCAAAAGGATAAAATCAACTAGAAGGAATCGACTACAATAAGACCTATGCACTTGTTGCCAGAATTAAAGCGATAGAATCTTCCTAGCTTTTGCTGCCCACAGAAACTTCACAGTGTACAAGATGGACGTCAAGACTGCCTTCGTCAACAGAGTATTAAAGGAAGAAGTCTTCGTCTCTCAGCCTGAAGGCTTTGTGAGCGAAGAAAATTCCGACTACGTGTACCGACTGGACAAAGCCCTCTACGGGTTCAAACAAGCTCCCCGAGCTTAGTATAAAGCTCGTGCAAATATATGTTGACGATATGATCTTTGGCTTGACGGAAGCAAGACTCTGCAGGAATTTTTGAGACATGGAGAAGAAGAAATTTGAAATGTGTCTGATGGGAGAGCTAAGCTTCTTCTTAGGTCTTCAAGTCAAACAACTTCACGGCGGAATTTTCATCAGTCAGTCCAAATACATTCACGACATCCTCAAGAACTACAAATTGGACAACTCCACTCCTGCCAAGACACCGATGTCTCCTTCATGCAAGCTCGATGCGGTACCTTAGGAAAATTCGTCAACCAAACCACTTATCGAGGAATGATAGGGTCATTGCTCTATCTCATGTCAAGTCGACTAGACATCATGTTCGCAGCATGTCTTTGTGCCCGCTTTCAAGCCGATCCGAAAGAATCCCATCTACTAGCCGTAAAAGAGGATCTTCAAATACCTCAAGGGCACCCCAAATCTTGGTCTATGGTACCCTATGGATTGAGACTTCAGACTCGTTGGATACATAGATGCAAACTACGCGGCATGCAAGCTGGACAGAAAAAGCACATTCGGAGCCGCTCAATTTTTAGAGGGTAAACTCGTAAGCTGGTCCTCTAGGAAACAAAACTGCGTCCCAACCTCAACAACGAAGGCGGAATATGTCGCCGCTGCGATTTGTTATTAGCAGATTTTGTGGATGATGACTCAACTACGAGATTTTAATCTTTTACTCAATAACATTCCCATATTTAGCGACTCTAAGAGTGCAATAGCGATAACTTGTAATTTCGTGCATCATTCACGCACAAAACACATAGACATTAGGTATCACTTTATTAAGGAACATGTGGAACAAGGCACCATTGAAATGCACTTCGTTAACACCGAGTTTCAACTTGTCGACCTATTCACTAAGGCATTGGATGAAAAACGATTCCAATTCCTCGTGTCTAAGTTAGGCTTGTTAAACCTTAAGACATGATCAATGGTGCCTCCATGAACCTTAGATTGTGAATATATGTCTTACATATTTTTTCTTATTTTCTATGTCGTTTTTGTATGCACAAATCAAGGGGGAGTTTTTAAAACTATGAATAAATTGATGGGGAGTTCGAAATCTCTACAACTTTCTTAAGAAAAATTTTATAATATCTATACCTTTAAAAATTGATTAGAATTATAATTTTCGATAAAAATTATCTAAATTTTAAAATTTCGGGTAAATGTAAATTTTCAACGTGTTTAATCATTATTTCATATTAAAAAAATAAAATCTAGGCGAAATTTGACCTACCCAAAAATCCATTTCACCCGAAAAATCAACAGTAATCCCTATATTTACTAAGTTAACCGAAATTCCTCATTTCACCTTTACTATTCAAATCTCACCCGAAAAATTACTCGAAACCTCTCGTTCTTCCAGAAAAAGTTTGTTCGGTTTCCGTCATTAATCCATATTTTTCCTCCACTTCAGCACGAATTCAACCTAAAACGGTAAGGACGACTTCAAATTTGCGTGTTTTAACCAGTTATTCACTGATTTATCAACTTTACGCAGATTAGGGTTTTTACCTTTCGGCGATTTTTCGGATGAAATTTGAATTTCTTCCCGAAAATCTATTGACACCCACTTTGTGTCCACCCGAATTTTTACTACCCGAATTCTTCAAAATCGGCGAATTTTGATTGTAGCAAACGTTAATATTTTACCCAAAAAATCCACTCGACTTTCAACACCTGAATTTTAAATCAAAATCAGCGACGACTTTTTATACATATTAAGTGTTGACCGAAAATTAAACTTTAGCCGAATTTTAATCAAAATCGCCAATGACTTTCTAATATCCAATTTTCACGAAAGGTTAGTCGATTCTCACAACATGTTTTTAAACGAAATTCGGACTTTATATTACCCGAAAATTATCACCCGAATTCGAATTGAAGTACACGAAAATTTCGAAAGTCGCCTAATGAGTTTCTTACCCAAAAATTTGGACTTGTCTTTACTTTGAAATTTTTTCTAAGTCCAAATTATATTGGGACGAAAACTATATTGGGATGAATTATTTCTAAGGAAAATTTTCTAAGTCCCGAAATCCTTCCAATTTAGAATTTATATCGGGACAAATTTATACAATTATATGTTATATACACTTACTAACTATTTATCCCCTTTTTAGAACAAAGATAGTGGGTACAATCGAATAAATCTTTCCTCGACAAAACTGGGCACAAGGAATTCCGAACAACCTCGAACTCGATTTCAAGAAAGCCATATGCCCAGATCCCATCATACTACAAATTCTACGCAACCACCCACTATACACCGCCCTCACTATATCCGAGTGCGTCCCAGAAGTATATGTCCAACAATTCTGGGCCGCTCTTACAAATCCCACTACAATGCCAAACCCTAACACCCTCACCGCCCAAATCGACCAAACACCCGTCGTCCTCAAACAATCCATATTACGCTCCATATTTCAGCGTACCATCATCCCTTAACTACGACCCACACCCCACTGAAGAGGAACTTCAAAATGACTTCCTCTTCATGAGCTACAAACCCGACGTCCAAAATCCATACACCTCCCTAACTTCACCGCCAAAGATATTCCTCAACCTTGGCGGACCCTTTTCCTCATAAGAATATAAATATCTATCCCACAAACACAGCGGGCCCGACCGATGAACAGAAATATCATGCTCGAAAACGTCCGAAAAAAACTGCTACGGAACTACCGAGTAGGGGCAAAAATACGATAAGTAGATACATAATATCGAGCGTTGTTTTAGACAACAAAAAATCAGACAATGACGGAACGGCCTGTGATTGACTTAGTAAGTTCAAGTCAAACTTTTTTAGCCATCGGACCGGATTTGTCATAAAATGGAGATTCTTTACTTTTCTTCCTTATCAGAGAGGGGGCCCCTTAGGGGGGCGGGGCTGATTTATTGAAAAAGGGGGAGTGAGGGGGGTGGAGAAGGTCCGGAAGCCCTCACTTTATTGATGGGACATTTTGATGCCGAGAATCTGCTTTTGGTTGGTGCTATAGTAAGAGCATAAGCTCTTCTCTTGAAGTCTACCGAGGCGCACTTCTTAATTCATCCATTTTACCCCTACTAGGAACACGTAGATCTAGGGAACCTGGCTGTTTTTGGAACAGACGGAATTGCTGACGCCTCGAATCAAGCTTTTATTGCGACATGCTATGTTTTTTCCCCCATTGCTAGTAGGTTGATGGGTCGCACGCCCGGCACACATGTTTTGGCCTTGTGTGTCCATAACTCAAAATAGGTGGTTCACAGCGAGTTTAGTCTATAATGACGGAACGTTTACGCCGGAGGGATTTGTCTCCATGGAACGAGTATTCACAACCGCTTACAGCGCCTTCATTCACTCGTCTTGCTACTTCGGAACTCTTTCGCGGACACGTGGAGTCGTACGACGAGGTTCAGTTTCCGATTCACATCCCCAATAAGAATGAATATACCTTCATAAGGAGAGGCTATTATGGTGGGCATGCTGATGCATACACCCCATATGGTGAAAACTTATACTACTATGATATCAATTCCCTCTATCAATTTGTTATAAAAGAGGCACCGTCGGGGCGTAGCGAGCAATGCTAAACTAGCCTGATGAGTTGACCAATTCCGCTACCCCGCTTATATGAATAGAATAGCTTATCATGATAAGCCTAGTATTTTTATTTGGATAGCTTTAACCCCGAGTGGGGGGTTTAGGTTTCCCATTCTATTTTCATTAATTCACACTAAGAAAAGTTTTAGGAAGAGAAAAAAAGATGATCCGAATCCCCTGCCGGAGTCAAGATAAACCAATGCAGGTAATCCACTCCCAATAGCTGAACACTAAGAAGTAGGATCTTCAAGGTCCGATTCTCTGCCTAATCCCCTATCATCTTCCACAAAATCGTATTTAACAAAAAGTACGATGTCGTTCAACTAATATGGTCGGACCTGCTCGACCAACTACGAAGACTATACCTCCCCTCAACTTCAAAGAAAGTCGTACCCTACCTGAGGTGGATGCCCGTCTTCGTCAAGCACTTCATGGAGAATGTTCCAGACATCGAGAGTCGAGATCCATCCCAAGGATACCAACCACCAAAGCTCGGCTCTCTCCACTCATCAAAAACCAATTTTATTGAGAGGCGATATCAATACCAGAATATATTTTAAGGCTCGCCGACGCAACCAACCCGATCGTCCGAGTTTATCTCCGGGACAACGAACTCGAGGAGGTTTCTATGGTCCAACAAATCCCAGTTAGACCTACCCCGGGAAAAAGCCTACCCAACGACCCAAGTTTAGGTCTAGGACGCGCAGCATCCCCTGCTCGCAAACAAAAGAAATCAAAAGGCGAACAAGAACGATGCACAAAACAAAGAAGCGGCCGTAATCCTCCGCACTCCAGTCCACTAATAACTCGAGTAGAAGTCGCGGCATCGGGTCCAACCGCGCAATCACCCTTACTTAGCCACTCAACCATCTCCCAACAAATGGTTGTTTCACATATACATGAGGAGCCACGAATGTCATCACTGCCTCGCTCGGAGGCAGACTATGTTGAAATCTGCAGTCCTCCGCCTCAGACTGTACCCTCTTTGATCACGAGTCTAGTGTCATCACCCTTCAATATTTTCACATTTCCTAGGACACAAACAGACTTTCTCGCACGTCCAGGTCTTAATGACCTGGAAATAACGCTCTTCAATGTCTCCTGGTTGGAAACCAGCTAAGGACTGAGCGGAAGTTCCACAGCAGCCAACATCTCTGCAGCTGCTGCATTGGGCCATCGAACTGAGTCTATCTCAGTTTCGATGCCAACAGTGAGCCTAAGTGGCCCCAATTTTTCAAGTCATGTGCAAACAGGCGGCATGTCAGTTCCCTCCACTGACATCACGACGACGGAACGCCTTAGTGGCTCCATCCCGTTATTTTCCCCGTACGTGACAGAGGCCAAACTCGCGGAATTTGCCTAGAAGCTCGAGGACTCAATATTGATGAAGGTTAACGCGGCCCTCGAAACATAAACTCGAGACAAAGGCAAGGCCCCTGCCACGGAAACCAAACCTGATGCGTGTCCTCCATCCGTTCCGCCAACACAAATCTCCAAACCTGGACCGTGGGACGTACCCATTGAAGAACTCCATGATATCCTCTTGGCCCGAGAACAGTCCGCCTTCACTCTGAACAAGAGGGAGCAAGACATCAAGCTATGACTAATAACCCCGATGTCTTGCCGCGGGGAAAGAGAGCCGACGAAGAGATAACGTGACGACCCAAATGATGCGGGCCGTCCCAAGGGGGAGAAGAGACAGAGAACAAGCTCCGAACCCCAGACGCAGCAGATCGCCCCATCCACCACCTCCCAAACTACCCAAACCACCACCATCAAAACCACACATCCGGAGGGTTCTTCATCTATAAAAGAAGCTGCCTCCGTAGCCCACACTGCCACCCGTTCACCAGCCACTATAAGCCTCCCCTCACCTCAAAAACCCAAATACCTCCTCCAACCTCTACCTCACCAGTTCCCTCTCCGACTACCGACGAGCCACTCGTGACCGTGAGCTCTACAACCCACACGACAAAGTGGAGAGCCACATATTCAACAAAGAGTGGACGACTCAACCAGGGACTCTCGAATTAGCCAAGGGATTGATGGAAATGTAAGATTCTTCCTGAAGAAGGCAACAATAGACCTCATTCGGATCGAAGAGGAGGAACTCGAGGAAGGCAAAGACTACAAAACAGACATCCCAGAACTTCCCGAGCTTCTCCAAAGAGATTTACAGACGAGGACGACCTACCGTTGAAGTCTAACATTAGAGAGAAGTTGAATCTACCTTGGAAAAACGCCAAAATCTTGGCGCCGTACCAATAAGAGATTCGAAAAAGAATGGAGAAAAGAGGATCGCCTCAAGAAGTTCGACGAGTTGTAGCTGCGAGGCATGACTCATATCTCGGAGCATATAGCCAGCTTGTATCTGATCAGTCTCCGTCGAAAACTTATGTTCGACGGAAAAAGAAGTGACATACAGGCTCTCTAAAGAGATGAGAAGAAGAGGTCAAGGATTTCAGCCGTAATAGGGCTGAGGACGTCCCACTTTTGCTCAATCTTCTTCCCAATCTACATGGTTCAACGGGAGGACGGGACAACCGAAGAACTGAGCAAAGCGGACCTCTCCTACATCAGAGCATAAGATATCTATCAGATGGTTGGAAGCTACAGGATGTTAGGAACTCTTCAAAATCCTGAAGTCAAGTTGGGCTATCAAACTTTAAAGACGTTTATGCTGCGTCAGATCAAGTACACCATTACTCACGACCTTTAGATGGAGCTGGAGAGCAACTTGAAGAAGGTGAACCTCATGAAGCCTACATTCAATCGCCCCGACCCTAAAAGCTACAGTGATGGCCATATCTTCGATGGAGAAGATCCCTCCTTGGTCTACATCAACTACAAGGGCAAGAAAGGCTTATGAAGACATCAGAGATCTCCAAGTTCTGCGATGGAAACCTCCTGTTTATAAGAAATAAGCTGAGAAAGATTGGGAGCTGAGGTTCGAGGAGAATGAGGTCCAGGACAAGTTTCAAAAGATGATCGACATCATCTCTGAACGGCGTTCATACCGTAGATGAATACGATCTTATGAGCACAAACTAGAACTCAGAAGATTCATCTACGAGCTGGTGAGACCCAAGAAGATAAAGAAGACGCCAAATCGAAAAGGACACTAAGGGGAGATGGTGAGGAATATTTTGTAGTGTCCATATATATTATGTCTTGGGTCTATTTTGTAATTAGTTAGATTGTAGTTGGTTTTGGGCCGCTACGTAATTTTTATATAATTAGGTCATTGACCTTAATATACCAACTCATGTGGTATATAAGGCCTTCCTTACCCTTGTAGAGTTTTTGAGTCAAAAGAAATATATTTGCAGGCAACCTTGAACTTTCTGAATTAGGAAACACTCACAAACACATACTACAAGGTGTTCTTCGATTTCTAAGCGTAAAAGCTATCTTTTGATCCTTGTTTGGTAGAAAAATGGACCAACACTGACAATAGTGGGGATAATTAGTCAATTATTAAGAATAAATGTCCAATTTGTTGTTTTTATAATGAATCGGGAGTTAGATATTTGTGATTTTATTTTTGTTATGTAATTTGTGCGAAATAATATGATTATGGAACTTGTCGAAGTGATATTTTATGCTGAGGATTGATTTTCGAAAGAGGATATGTTTTTTTTGTTTTTGAAATTTATAAGTGTTGTTTTCACAAAACAAGTTTGAGCGTTTTTGCATTTGAAAAAGTTTTTAAGTGTTTAGTGCAAAAATCAGGTTTTCGGAATTGATGAAGTTAGAAATTTTCTTAGTGCGAAAGCGTGAATCGCATTAGCTTGCGAAACATGTGGTTTTCGAAATGATGAAGGTAGAAAATTTTCTTAAGTGTTTATGCAAAAATAATGACTTTTTGCACATGCTTGCGAAATGTTGAAAATTTTCTATGTATCGGTTGCGAAAAGTCCGTGTTGCAAAAATTGATAGTTTACGCAGTCGCATGCGAAAATCATGAATTTTCAAAGGGACTTGCCAATATTGGGTTTGGTTTGACTTAGAGAATTTTAAGTTGCGAAAAATCCATATTACGAAAATGGAATTTTTGCACTGACATGCGAAAACCGTAGTTTTCGCAGTCACATGTGAAAAAGCAATGTTTTCACAGTGTCGTGCGAAAAGTAAAGTTTTTTGAAGTGTCGTGCGAAAACATGGGGTTTTCGCAGTGGCTTACGAAAAGTGGCATTTTTGCAGTGTCTTGCGAAAACGATGGGTTTTCGCAATGGCTTATGGAAGTAGCGTTTTTGCAGTGTCGTGTGACAATGCTTGGTTTTCCTAGGGACTTGCGAAAACAAGGTTTTCGCAGCGGGTTTCGCAAGTGCAATTTTTTGAAACGCATAAACCTAACTTAGCCAAAATAAAAAAAATAATCCTTAATCATTGAAAATCTGGGAAAATCATTTGTACAAAACATCGATTCAGCAAAGACCTAAGTGTAATCACACAATTTAAACACAGTTTTAAGCCCTAGTTTGAAAGTGTTTTGAAGGGTAATTTTTGCGTAATCTAGGGATGAAAAATCGATTTTTTGAGATGAAAATGTTTGAATGTTGGGTCAATTTCGTGTAAAATCGAAGCGAAATCATCAAAATCATAAACAAGTGTGGGTTAACTACCTTTAAATTGCCGAAAATTTTGAAGATTTTGAAATGAGAGTTCGTGTTTTCGCATAAGTGATTTTCGTATAGTGATTGCGAAAACGGCTCATTCACGGTAAAACGCCCACTAATGCGAAAACTTGGACCACGAAAATTTTCTCTGTGTTTTAAGTGAGGAGTAACTTAATTTTAAAATATTTTTATAAAAATGAAAGAAATATTTAAAATAATTCAAAAAAGACGTAAGTATATATATATATATATATATATTATATATATTATATATATATAAGCAACTAACTATAATATTAATATCATAGTAGTATTTCTACTCCCCCTTAGAAAATCAATGGAAACTCCCCCTCAATTATATAATGATAGCTCCCCCTCAATTACATAATTATTTCTCCCCCTATATTTTATGAAAAGTTAACCCCCTTAGATAAAAGCACTCATATATAATATTTACAATATAAAAGGTCTGTGTGACACAATCGATCAATTGTCGAGGTTCAACATACCCAACTTAGAAATAAGGACATAGAAGCGTTTTTCATCCAAAGCTTTGGTAAATAAGTCAGCTAGTTGAAGCTCTGTACAAATTAAGTACATATCTATTGTGCCTTTTTCCACATGAACTTTTATAAAGTGATACCTAAGGTATATGTGCTTGGTGCGTGAATATTGTACATGATTGAATGTGATAGTTATTGCACTCTTAGAGTCGCTATAAATAGGAACGCTATTTAGATCAAACCCATAATCTCATCGTTGAGTACGCATCCACAGAATTTGAGAGCAGCACCTAGCGGAAGCAATGTACTCTGCCTCTGTAGTGGAGGTGGATACTCAATTTTGTTTCTTGTATGACCAACTTACTAGTTTGTCACCCAAAAACTGTGCTCCACCCGAGGTGCTTTTCGTTTCCATCTTACACCATGCATAATCGGCGTTAGTATAAACAACTAAATTGAAGCCAGAGTCTTTAGGGTACCACTCCGAGATTTGGTGTCCCTTTGAGATATTTCATGATCCTCATCACGGAAAGCATGTGTGACTACTTTGCATTAGCTTGAAAGCAGACACACATGCACGTGGAGAACATGATGTCGAGCCTACTAGCTGTGAGGTAGAGAAGTGAGCCGATGATTCCCCGATACGTGGTTGGGTTGAATTGGCTTATGTGCCCCGTGGATGTATTTTGATTGTCTTATGAAGATTTCATCCGAGAGTTGCTTGACTTGTAATCCGAGAAAGAAGTTAAGCTCTCTCATCATGCTCATCTCGAACATACTTTTCAAATTGCTCGCATAACTTTGGATTTGTAGACCCGAAGATAATATCGTCGACGTAGATTTAAACGAGGAGAATCTTCGATCCATTTCGTTGATGAAGAGAGTGGTGTCTATCTTCCCTTTTGCAAAGCCTGACTTGACCAAAAAATCAGAGAGGACGTCGTACCAGGCTCGTGGAGCTTATTTTCGTCCGTAGAGAGCCTTGTCTAGGTAGAAGACATGGTCAGGGTGAGATTTACTCACAAACCCTTCGGGTTGAGCCACGTAGACTTCTTCTTTCAAAACGCCGTTGAGGAAGGCCGTCTTGACATCCATTTGATACACGGTGAAGTTTTTGTGGGCAACATTGGCAAGGAAGAGTCGTATGGCTTCAATTCGGGCAACAGGAGCAAAGGTCTCATCGTAGTCGATGTCTTCCTGCTGGTTGTAACCCTTAGCCTCAAATCAAGCTTTATTTCTGAAGATGACACACTCTTCGTCCTTCTTGTGTTTGAAGAACCATTCGGTACCGATAATGGTCTTTCCTTTGGGTCTTAGGACTAATCTCCAAACTTTCAATCCTTCGAAGTAATGAATCTCCTCTTGCATTGTGGTTATCCAATCGGGTTCGGCTAATGCCTCTACAAATTTCCTTGGTTCGTTTTGACTCAGAAAGCACGTGAATAGAACTTCATGGGTCATTGAGGAGCGTGTGGTTACACCTTGATTCGTATCTCCGATGATCTGAGTTGTAGGATGAGCACGAGTCCAGTTTCTCTAATGATGGAGATATTGTTCGACATTTTCTTCATTTTGTGGATCCACGACCTCCATCTCATTCGTAGTGGAGATCTCTATCAGAGGTTTTTCATCTTCTTCCTCATTATCGTCGTTTACTTCATTCCTGATGTGTATGTCATTTCTACATTTGCAGTGACTTCAGGTTCTTCAGTTAGAGGAGCTTCATCGGCCACGATTGTTTGTTCTACTTGTGGTAGCGATGCATCAGTGCCGAGAATGGATTGTGGAGGGACAATATATTGGCGAGGATTGATATAGAAGTTTTTGAACAAGATGTCCAGACATCGTCATTTTCAGTCTATGATGTGAATGTCACATCCACGGGTGTAGTACTGTGTTGATCTTCTGTCAACACTCTAATGAGTCCAGGTTATGGATTGATATGTACAGAAGCCATATTCGGCGTTTCATCAAATGTGACTTTGGTTCTCTCCATAAAAGTTCTCCTATGTTTGAGATAGACAATGCTCGCCTTATATGTTGTAGAATATCCTATGAATACTGCTTCGAACGCTTTAGGGTCAAATTTGCTCCAGTCTTCTCTATCATTTGCAACGAAACACTTGCATCCGAAATCTCGAAGGAACCCTATGTTCGATATTCGTTGGTTGACTAATCCTTAAGGAGTCTTTCCAAATTTTTTGTGAATGTTTGTCTTGTTTTGGGTGTAGCATGTTGTGTTGATGGCTTCAACCGAAAGGAATTAGGGAAGTTTGGCGTGGATTAGCATCGTACGAGCTGCTTCCACTGAAGTCCTATTTCTTCTCTCCACTAGTCCATTTGTTTTACGGTCTTAGCTGCTATTTGTGTTTACCGGTCTTAGCTGCTGAGAATATTTGGGAAATCCCGAGTTTTTTGTAGAATTCACTGAGCATCTTATTCTTGAATTCAGTGTCGTTGTCCGTGCGGATCACTCGGATGTTGCATCCCAACAGGTTCAGAGTTGTCTTCACAAAATCTATGATGAAATCAGGTGCCTCGGCCTTCGTGTATAAGAATCTTGTCTACGTATAGCGTGAGAAGTCATCCACAATTACGAGGGCATACTTACGTCCACTGATGCTTTCAATTTTCATCGGTCCACATAGATCCATGTGTAGTAGTTTTAGTGTTCGAGAGGTTGAGGCGATTTATTTAGGCTTGTGGGATGACTTATTATCGTATTGTAGTTGATTCAGCGTTTTGATGTTGAGGTGGGACAAGCATTGATGCCAAAGGCTGCTCTGAAGTAGAGACGCCTTTGATAACAAGAAAATTGTGGTCGAAGGTCGAACGGTCTTCAGGTTGACAGTGTAGAGATTGGAATATCGTGATTCGATGAGAAGCTCCTTTCCATTCTCATCACTAATATTGCATCCTTCAACATGAAAATTGACATTTAGTCTTCTATTGCAGGATTGCCCAATGCTGAAAAGGTTTTGGCTTAGACCGCCAACATTAGAGACGTCCTTTATTACGAGATTGTTATAGATAAGATCACCGTGTCCTAGAATGGGAGCGGAATGACTATTCTCGAAACACACTCGTTCACCGAATCGTTCATTGTAGTTGCTCAGCAGCTCTATTCTTCCAGTCATGTGTGTGGAGCAACCAGAATCAAGGTACCACACATGATAGATCTGCAAAACATGTTAAGGAGATTTAGGTACCCAGTTAAGGACGAGTTCTCCCTTGTTTGCAGGATGTGCTTTGCATGCACTTTTTGGTGATTTAGGTTCTAAGTGAGTTTCAGAAGTATGACCTGACTTAATTTCGAACTTAGGAACTTATATCTTTTTAATTCCTAGCGTATAACAAAGCTTAGTGCTTGATGCGAGCTCCTTTCTGGTCACCCATATTTGTCTAGTATCTAAAACTTTGGCTTTGGCCTTATTTTTAGTGTGCTTTGATTCTTTTGAAGTAGGTTCTTCCTTTCTGTCGAGTTTCGAACTTGATTCAAGAGGAGAAGGTACTTGTTTTTTGTCTTTCATATGGCTAAAATTAACAACATTAGAATCAAAACATCGATCATAGGAATTAGAATGTTTCATAGTCTTTACATGCCCACATTTGAAAAATAAAGAAGAGAAAGAAGCAACACGGTCTGAAGTACACGAAGAAGTCCTTCTACATGATTTCGAAATAGACGTAAAAACAGGAACACAAGATAAGGGTAACTTCTTCTTTTTAGAAAAGAGGTCAGCATCCTCCTTTTGAGTCCATGTGGCTTTCCTCTCCCTCTTTCTACTTTAGTTCTTGCATGTGGGCACACGTAAAGATGGGTTAGTCAAGTCGCTTTTGCGAGTCACCACTTTCTTTTCTGGTGTTCTACTTTGAGTGGGGAATTCCTTTGAGGATTTAGCTAGAGAACAGAGTTCGAAGTCAAAGCTTTTGTTCGCGTCGGCAATCTTTTCGAGCGAAGATATTCTACTTAGTAGTTTCTCCTTTTCAGCTTGAAAGTCCTTTTGTTCTGACTCTAGGGTTGAACGCAAATCCGTTAATTTTTCGATTATCGCTGGGATGTATGCGGAAGACTCTCCAACGGGCGTTGCTTCATTTTACCGGAAGACTCTCCAACGCAAATCACTACGAAAACCTCGTTTTCGCAAGTCATTTCAAAAACTTCTTTTCATAGCTCATTTTCGCAATAGAAAACATAGAAATTTTTTCCACTTTCGAAAACTTCATTTTCGCACTAACCGTGAAAACCTCGTTTTCGCCACAGAAACTTAGAAAAAAAATTCAACTTCGAAAACCTCTTTTTCGAAAGTTACTTCGAAAACCACGTTTTCGCACATCATTGTGAAACTTCGTTTTTGAAACATCGTTTTCGCAACGAACACTTAGAAAAATTTTCCAACTTCGAAAACCTCATTTCCGCAGTAACCATGAAAACCTCATTTCAAAACACTATTTTCGCAACAGATAGTTGGGAAATTTTTTCCAACTACGCAAACCTCCAACATCCATTTTCTCACCAAAAGACTTAGAAAAACCCATGACCGTGAAATCGATTGAACATATTGATTGCGAAAATTACCTAGAAAACATTCCCCAAAAAACTTTTATCCGAAAACTTACACAACAATCTCGAAAAACATATTATACCACACATATTACGTACAAAAATCGCAAGCTGCATATAAAATCCCGGGACTTAGGAAATTTTTCATACGAACAAATCTCAAACATCTAAGTCCTAAATCGATTTAAAAACAAGAAATTGGACATTATTCTTGATCTTTGACTAATCATCTCTATTTTTGTCTACATTTCAGAACGATCAAACTCCATATATCCTCAAGAAAAATGGATCCAAATCAAGGGAACAACATCGGCCTCGACCTTGCAACATTCAAATGCAAGGACGAGGTCGTAGTGGCCATTCTCAAAGGTCACCCCCTCTGGCCGACATTCTCCCTCACAACTCAAGTCCCCGAAGTATACCTTCAACAATTTTGGGGACACTGAGGCAGGCCAAGAAAAAGAACTCGCTCAAAGGCCACTCTCAACACAACAAGGGTGGTTCATAGAAAGATAATTCTTCGATGAGTTCTGGGCTGCCCATGAGTAAAGACTACGAGCCATTGCCTACCGACACGAAACTACTACAAGACCTCAAACGCGTCGGGTACGCAACGGAACTCAAAATGCTCTCCAACTACCAATTGGGTGGCATCCCTCACCCATGGAGAATGTTTTTTGGGCTCGTCAACAAGTGCTTGTCACCCAAGCATACCGGGTTCGACAAAGGAAACGTCAACGTTGCTCACCTCTACCACGGCCTGATCTTTAGACACAACATTGACTACACACAACTAATTTGGAATGATCTTCTTGACCAGATCCAAATGCGGGACAACTCAAAGAAGGTCCAAGTCATTCCATATCTCTGGTTCTAATCAGCTACTTCATCACGGCCAATTCAGAGATCCCACATTGCAAGACGCACAGAGTTATCCATCGCCATACTCAAATTCT
Source organism: Linderniella brevidens (assembly GCA_004919715.1). NCBI lineage: Eukaryota > Viridiplantae > Streptophyta > Magnoliopsida > Lamiales > Linderniaceae > Linderniella > Linderniella brevidens. Next base: position 1,758,950 of record SWDC01000150.1, on the reverse strand, counting down.
TCCAAAAGGCAAAGAAAAACTCTCGAGAGCCGCTATACCCGCCGATGCTGGTTCTGGAGGCTCTTCTGCGTCATTCAAACCCAACGGAGTCTGCAATCATTGCTTACCATCGTGCCCACAAAATATTTGCTCATACGGCCCCTACAGACCCAACCGAACCCAACCCGGAGCACCCCCGAGTGGAAGTGAGGGTCCTGAGCGATTGCCAACTGTGGAATCCTCCAAAGCAACCAAATCGAAGGATGACCAACGTCCCCTGTCAAACGTATCGGGCATCTAGCGAGAGAAAAGACAAAATCAAACCCACAATCCACCTGCTTCTTTGTCGGTGCCTTCCACAGTTGACCGCGAACCCACCATAAGCAGGACTAGCCCCATAGAATCAGGAGTCGATGTGTTCGACTCCTGAGTAGAAGTCGCCACATCGAGTCTAATGGTGCACTCATCACCTTTACCTGGCCATTCATCCGTCTCCCAATATACGGATGTCGCTCGGAGGTGGAGGATATTAAAATAGGTGGTTCACAACCCCTGACCACCGCCCTTTCGCTGTTCACGATTGGTCACATTCCCACCTTGCCTTTATTTTTCCCACCCTTTAGGACACATACACCTATCACCTTAGGTCTTTGTGACCTAACACCGGTAACATCAACTCCAACAGCGGTAACAGACCATCCGCTCCACCCTCTTATGAGTGAGATGTCAACAAGAAGCCTAAGTGGCCTCGGTACGGTGATTGCCCCCGCAGGTCTAAGTGAACTTGTTACAACAACCGTAGTGACACTTTCCCCAATCGTGTCACTAGGATTGGTTGGAAGTCCTGCCAGAGTAAGTGTAGGCCACGCATCGGTAACTTATTTCGATGTCGTGACAATGGAATGCGTTAGTGGATCCGAAAGGTTATCTCCCGCGTACATCACTAAGGACACCTTGTTTTGAACCGTCCAAGAGACGGTCAAGAAGGCTATCGACGCAATTGTCCCTTCTCTCAAAGAGAGTCTCTTTGGACAAATGGGATCGATGATCGAACATGCCTTAAGGGACAAGGGCAAAGCTCCTATGATAGACGCATCGCCGCCACCACCTCCGCCACCATCACCACCACCTCCGTCATCCCAACAACCACCACTATCATCTTCTGCACCACCATCATCCTCCGTCCCACCTTCATCATCCCAACCGCAACCCGACACCACCCTCATCAACCCTTTCATAGTCCCCATCGACTATCTCCACAACGTACTTCTCTCCCGACTCCTTGAACTTCGTACACGAACCCCCACCGAAAAGCGAGTATTCGAGCGCCTCGTCGACCGCCCGGAAGATCTATCACCTCCGAGCTTCAGCAAAGAATCCTCACGCTCCAAACAAAGACGTGATGATCCTGACGATCAGGATCGTCCTGAAGGGGAGAGATGGCAGAAGACAACGAGGGGCGGCCGAGGACGTGGAAAGGGGAAGACATCATCGCGAGGAGCGGGATCTTCTTCCACACAACCACCACCCACCACATCGTCCAAACAACCACCACCGACACAGATTTCCACTGCCCAACCACAAACACCGCCTCAACCACCACCCACCAAGCCTCCCAAACAGTCCAAATGACCATTACATCTGAACATCCCTCCAACCCTCAAGTGTATATCGACAAGTACATCTTGGAAGACGAATGGCAGCACCGAACGGAGCCGGAAGAAGAAACCCACCTACGTCTCGACCACATCAGATACTTCCTACAAAGACTGATGGCGGATTCCTTCTTTTTTGACCCAAAAGAAGAAGAGACGGGCGAAGACCACCAAAGAGAGATGTCTGAGCTCCCAGAATTACTCAACAATGGAGTCAAGGAAACATCAAACCTGACCAAAGGCACGGTTTTAGTCGAAACTCCCTGGGAGAACAAGAGGATCACTGTCCCCTTCCTCGAAGACTACTGTCCCAATATCTGGAGGCGCCCCAAGAAGATAAAGCCTACCGACGAGCTGAACCTCCGAGGCCTCATACACTTGAAAAACACGAGGCGAGGGTTCAACCATCTCTTTATGCTCTCACACCTGACCGAGAAGGGGATTTTCGTTGGCGCAACTGAAAGCAAGATAAAAAGAGAAGGCTCTCATTGCTGAACTCGTAGAAGTGGAGTATACTTACGACAGGTTTCCTACTCTCGTCTTCTTCGTGGTCATAGTGGACGGCTCGAAGGACCAGATAATGGAGGCCAAACTCCCCAACCTTCCTCCGGACGAAGTAACCAACCTATTTGGGATGTATAGGAAATTCATCCTGAGGAACCATAAATATCGAGAGGGATTCAACGTTTTGAAGCGCTATATATTGAGGCAAATCAACTACCATACCGCTGAAGACTTTCAGATTGCTTTGGAAAGCAACATGAAGAAAGTAAAGATGACGGTGCCTCAGACATGTGGACACGAGATGCAGCATTACCCAGAGAACCATATTCTTACATACCCAGAGTTCGGAGTCACCTACTACCAACCAATGGAGAAGAGGAATAATGTGATGGTGATCTCCCAAATCTCGAAGTTCTCTGACAGGACGTTGAACATAATAATAAGAGAAAAGCGAGTTGCCTTGTTGGGATCCGGGAAATACTCCAAGGATCATGGACTCGAAGAAGGAGCTATAATCGAAATGGTTATAGAAAAGATCAATGACAGACTGAAGCTGAGAAATAGCATCCGAAAGTTCGAGCTCGCTCTAGGATTTTGAAAGTCTTTGCCCGGAAAGAAAAGAGAAAAGGAAGAAAGTCAAGACGAAGACCCAAGAGCACGACTAAAAAATTGGACACTAAGGAGGAGATTGTTAGATATTTAATAGTGTCCAATGTATTTTAATTAAGTCTTAGTCTTGTACTTTAATTTACGTGAACTAATCTCTAAGTTGTAGAGATTAGTGTTACTTGTTGTAATGGGCTTTTAGGGGCCCAATTATCTTATACCCTAGTCTATGTGTATAAATACTAAAACCCTACACATTTATCATTTAGAATCATTTTTATTGAAAAACTTGGCGATGCAGTACTTTAAAGATATCAAAACACACACTCACACACACTTAAGGTTTTAGCGCATTCTTCATTGATTCTTCACCAATCTTGTGGTTAGCTACATGTTTGAGACCTACAGTTTATATGCTGCTTGTCGTTGATTATGTGTTGAAGTGGGTAGATGCCAAGGCTACCCGAACAAACGATCCTAAAGTTGTAGGATTTCTCAAGTCTAACATCTTTGGTAGGTTTGGAGTTCCCCGAGCAATTATTAGCGACCAAGGCACGCATTTTCGCAATCGCACAGTGGAAGCCCTCATGAGCAAATACGAAGTCCATCATCGAGTAGCCACTACTTATCACCCACAAACAAATGGTCAGACTAAAGTTTCAAATAGGGAGGTCAAGATTATTTTAGAAAAAAAAGAAATAGTAAACCCGAATTGCAAGGATTAAGCTTGCGGTTAGACGATGCACTTTGGGCGTATCGCACTGGTTTTAAAACACCAATAGGAATGTCATTGTATTGCCTGGTTTTTTCATGAGATGTGTATTTACCTAATGAAATTGAACATCATGCTTTCTGGACAGTTAAACATTGCAACGTGGAGACAACAAATACTCGCAATGAACGGAAATTTCAGTTACATGAACTTGAAAAAATTCGTCTCAAAGCTTACGGGAATGCGAGAATGTATAAGGAACGCACGAAGCATTTTTACGACAAACTCTTGAATAAAAAAAATTCATGGTAGGCCAAAAAGTTTTCTTTACAATTCAAGGTTGAAATTTATGCCATGTAAGCTCAAATCTCGTTGGATGAGAGCATACGTTGTTAAAAATATTTTTCCAAATGGCGTTATTGAAATTGAGAGAATATCTTCCAACATTTTTTCAAGGTAAATGGTCATTGGCTTAAACCTTATTTGAGAATGATTTTACAGCTTGTGTGAAGGAGACCAAGCTGAGCTCACTGATTTACATATGAACGCGAAGGACAGTACGTCTAGCCAAAGACGTTAAAGAAAAGCGCCCATTGGAGGCAACCCAACATTATTTTGTTATTGCGGTGTTTTCATTCCATCTATGTTTTCAAGCAGGTTTGATTCTCCGCTACATATGCTACAAGATTTGCACTAGGCTCGGATAAGAATATCTCTCGCTCAAAATTTCTCTCCGACACCATCACTGTCAGAGAAGTTTTTACTTCCAGTTTCACTTTATTACTTCCTTCACATACACTCTAAAATTTTAAATGAAAATGATGGTGGAAATCTTTAGATTTTAGCTGCTATTTTCATTCGCTTTCTACATTGAGGACAATGCAGAGTTTAGGTGTGGGGGAGATTTTCATGTAGTTGATCAGAACAATTCTCGTCTAAAGCCAACCGATATGCATTAACTAGACATGAGAGAAACAATTAGAAATAGCAATTTGGTATTAGGATGATTATTCTTTTTCTTCAATTGTTTTAAAGAATGAATGTGCAAGACTCGACACAAAGCCTACTTAAATATGTGAGATTTGAGCTTAAAAAAGAAAGAGTTTTTCTCTTTTATACTCGATTTATTTTTTCAAGAGCGTCACATATGTTTCGAATATTCTAGAACTTGCTCTATTATACATGTTGATATCACGGGTGATCTTTTGTGTACAAAAGTGATAAAGGCATGTAGGATTGAACCCTTGGCCTCACAATGATCCTACCTTCAATATTAACCACTTAGTGAGCTAATTTGAGCTTTACCTTGTTTCTTGTTCAATTTAAGCCACTACATTTACCCATATCTACCTTTTTGGCTCCTATTATCGGAGTAGATGAATTATTAATTGCTTAGATTTCACAACTTTGAGATTGATGAGCTTGTGAATGAGTCTAGCTATATATATGTTATATGTGTCCCATAGTTGTTGAGGTTGACAAGTTTTCAAAAGTGTCGTCGAAAAAAAAAAAGAGATAGAGAGTATTCGAAAAAAAAAGGAAGGAAAACAAAAGAAAGAAAATTAAAAAAGAAAAGAAAGAAAATTAAAAAAGAAAAGAAAGAAAGAAATAATGAAAGAAAGAAAGAAAGAAAAATGAAAATATATTTTTTTTAAAAGGAAAAAGAAAAAAAAAAGAAGAAGTTGCGAGATTAGTCGGTTTTGAGAAGTTATGAGTTGTCTAGAATGAGAAGTCTGGAACATGTAACTATGATAGTTTTTGTTCTCAAGTAATCGTTGTGCCATGCGGTAGTTGTGGGTCTTGAGCGATTAAATAATCATCTAGATCGATAATTTTAGACCCATTACAACTCCAAGAAAGACCTTCTTGATTTGTACACTGAAGTCGCTATGTGAACACTATGTGATATGTTAGCAAGTTTATGGTAGTATCGTTTCATAATGTTGACTTGAGCGTATAATCATATATCCCGGAAACACTTTGAGCGCATTAAGAGAATCCATGTGAGAGTTGTTGGCTTTTGTACATTTAGGCTAAGGAAATTGATGGAAATTGACATGATTGCCTTGTGCTAAATGATGTGAATAATTGCTATCTCTAGGGAAAATTAGTGTATGTCGGTAAACGCTTGATCATATTGTTTGTGTCTTATATATTGGGTAAAAGCTTGAGAACAAGCATTATTTAAGTGTGGCGGAATTTCATAGAATAATAATTTGCGTGATGTTGATGCTTATATGAGTTAGGATTATATCCCATTACGTGTTATTAGGTGTTAGTTATCCAAAAAATACTTGAATATCATTAGAGGTGGCTAACGGGGTGGTTCCCCCGGAACCGCCCCAGAACCGCAGTGAAACGGTTCCACGAACCGGCACCGGCCCATTTATAATGGGCCGTGCCAATTATGAGTTTAGCCGAACCGCTAAACCGCGGTTCGGTTCGCGGTTCCCGTTCCGGTTCGACCCGAAACCGGAACCGCAACGATTATTTTCAAATAGCTGTTTGAGTCTTACGGCTATTATAGTTGTTGGCTATTTTTTTTATTTTGGTCCCTACGGACCAAAATGCAATTTTTTTTTCAAAAAAGTCCCCAACAAAAATTCTATAAATATGGCCTCATTTCTACCATTTTTTCACACCAAACTCCATCATTCTCTCTATAATACACTCCCTAATTCTCACAATAATCATTATTACTCATCATATTATTTTTATTTCGCATTTTACACACACGCTTTTATACACGATCTTCATCATACTAGTTCTACGATACACGCTTTTGTACTAACGTGGCATCGTCATCTAGAAATTCGGGCGATAATTTTGATTTTGTAGGTAACTTTGGCGTCAAAGATATGTTTTGGGTAGCGCACGAGCGGGTATCGGAGGATACGGACGACGAACAAATGCAACCGACACCGACTACGCCGACGCCGGGCGAGGAACCAAGCCAAACATCAACGCGAACGGCAAAAAAAGAAACCCCACGCCTACGGCGACAACGCACATCTAAGGTATGGAAATTTTTGATCTCGTATCAAGTAAGGAAGATCCCGAAATTGGAAAGGCATATTGTAAGGATTGTCGTCGTCCTTATGATTATAGCTCCAAACCGGGACAATGTGGGACGGGTTCAATGTTGAAACATCTCACTGATTATCATAAATTAGAAAAGTAGACGTTAGAGCCAATAGGCACAGAGGAAACAACAAATTAGCATGACTACGGGTAGAAACTTTGTTATAATTAGGGAAATCTCAAGATAGCCTCAGTTAAATTTGTAGTAAAAAATGAGGAACCGTTTTGCGTTACGGAAAGTGAAGGGTTTATCGAATTTACTAGTACGATACAACACGGATTCCACAACGTAAGTCGTAAGACACTTAAACAGTTTTTGGTAGAAACTTTTGATCTATATCAAAAGAACTTAATTGCGCATTTGGCCAACATATCATGTAGGATAAGTTTGGCCACCGATATTTGGACAAACGTCAAGTCGGATTCTTATCTAGTGGTGATCGGCCATTAGATAGACGAGACGTGGACGATGCAAAAGAGAATTCTTTCACTAGATGTCCTCGACACGTCACACACCAGACACACAATAGCAATGTGTGTCTTGAATGTCGTGAACAGATATACGATTCAAGCTCCAACAATGTTGGGGTTGAAATCCTCCGCCGATGCCTAAGGTTACCCTTAGACGGTCGACTATTTCACATGAGGAACGCTTGTCTCGTAATTAACTTACGTGTCAAGTGCGCTTTGACGACGTGTTAGGGCCAATCATAGAAAAAACTCAAGATGATAGGGAAGCAATTACGGGAACGTCGTATTGGAATATCATGGAGGCAAACCGTCCAGACAAATAGTCTTAAGTTTAAGAAGTTTTCCGTACCGGTTCCGACTAGGTGGAACACCTTGTATGACCTTCTTAGTGTTTTTATGCGTTATAAGGACTTGGTGACGCCTTTTTGGAACAGGCTGGGACGTCGCAGATCCCGAAGTAACTCTTCTTTTAGAAGACATAGGCTGGGACGTCGCAGAATTGTTGGTCTCATTACTCGAAAAGTTCAAGGACGCAACAGTACAATTTTCTGGCGTTCATTATCTCACATTGCCGATATTTATTCCGCGGATTTTTGGGATGTGTTATAAGTTTCTTGAATTTCGAACAAACCCATACTTGAGTACTTTCGCCCAAAGTATGGAAAAGAAATTTAGTAAATATTGGAAAACTATCCCAACTGTCCGCGACTTGATGGCTTTGCTTGACCCGAGTTGTGGAAATGATACTTTGACACACTTTTCGAGCATTATCACACCTTTATTGGAAAGAACGTTGACGATCAGAAGGAGTCAATTAGTGTTCTCTCCAATAAATTTTTTCTTTTTATGCATCTCAGTCGTAGGGAGCAGGTGTTGAAGCGACAGCTCACATGAACAAAGTTTCGAAAGATAGTGGTAGCGGCGCACGCGGTACGGGGGGGATCTTACGGCAATTGCTTAGACAGAAGAAAGGAAAAGCGCCTTTACGTCTACGGCTAACACAAATGAGATTTTGGCCAGAACATCGAAGAACCCAACGACTTTGATGTTCTGGAGTGGTGGAAGATGAACGCAAGGCTTTACCCGATGTTAGCGACCATGGCACGAGATCTTCTAGCCGTGCAAGCTTCAAGTGTCGCTTCAGAGTCGGCATTTTCTACCTCGGGTCGAATTATTGGAGATCAACGAACGAGCCTTAGCGCGACTTCGCTTGCGATACTAACCTTATTGAATGTTTGTTTTTCGGCAGAATAGTGCCGAGAATACAATCGACGAGTTCCAATCTTCGAGCTCCGACTCCGACGAAGAGGCGAGTATGATAGTATTAATTACTAGGGATCAAACGTAGGTTTTGAACGCTTTTTTTTATATAATTTGGATGTAAATTTTATTTTAATTATTTTTTTGTGTGTAACTTTTTTATTTATTTTTTATGTATTTTTTGTGAAATTTTTTCATATTTCAATAAAAAATTGCGGGTTTTTTTATACTTAGAATTTATATAAAAAAAATGGGCCGAACATGCCCAGAACCGCCCAGAACCAATAGTTTGCGTGCCGGTTCCGAGCCGGTTTCACAAAAAAGTCACGGAAACCGAAACCGGAACCGCCAGAACCGCAGCCCGTCGGAACCGGCCCGTGGCGCATATAGCCACCTCTAAATATCATACACTTACACTTACATTTCATATTACAGATATTGGAGAAACAAAAAAAAAAGGATGAAAGACGATAAATGCACTAGCAAAGGCACTCCTTGCAGCCAACGAGGTCTTGATCTATTGGTTAAGGATGAGGTCTTAAGGTCTTGTGGTTAAAGGAAGTCGTGGGATCGAATCCCCATCCCACAATTCCTTGAGTAGTCCTCATGGGCCTTATGGGTTCATCACTATCGTTGTCAGGTGGGTTTGGGACGTATCCATCTGGCCCCGAGGATTAGTCTCACCTCTGAAGTGTGTGACGCAATTAAGCCTCGCACAGGTTTGTGTGGCGCAAGCCCATGCCGATATTTAGGGGCTAGCGCAGGTCGAGAGGAGATACCTCGAGACAGTAAAAAAAAAAAAAAAAAGGACTCGTTGGATCATTGTGTTGTCCACGAAACTTGCTGCTTTTGTGTCATTTTTAAATTAACATGTGACGTCCAATTAATTCGAAGCAAGCATCTGACGAGGTTAAATGGATACGCTGCAGAAATGCAAACAAGACAGCCCAAAATTCGTATGCTATATTCAGCCCATTACTTATTATTAAGTTGGCCCGTTAGTGTTTTAACCCTATTTGATGAGAAGAGGCAGACCTCACACCTTCAGCGAACACCTAAGGATCTCACAGCCGTACACAAATCACGCACGCCACTATCAGAGACCAACTCTTGACGGCTCAAGGCAAGAAATCACGCTTGGGACAATCATTCGATCCTAACTAGATTTTTTAAAATAAAGAATATCAACATAAAATCTGCTGAGGCACGCGATAGAAAGAGTCAAATCAAACAAGATTTTCTTATCATGGGAAGAATGCCTTCTATAAGAACCCATCGAAGCACATGCCTGGAAGAAGGGTTCGAACGCTACAAAGAGTCTTAGAATCATAATCTGTTCGAGGATAGTAATAGTTTAGTCGAGAGAATCCCTGCTTTCATATTCTCTTTGTTTTCGTTTTTAAGTATTGAAGTCAGGAGTCGGAAGCATTATGTTCGGAAAATAGCTTAGGAAGTGAAGAAAATTCCTTTCTATGTTCGTGTCCGTACTTATATATCTTATTAGTATTATTAGTGTTTGAATAAAAGAATTTGTGCTCAAACAATGATTGTTTCACATTCTCAGTTTTATTATATTTAAGCTCCTTCATTATATTGTAATAATTTCTCTTAAGAAGAAGTAAATCCTCTCTGAATTCAGCTTGGTCCTTATATTTATTCTATTATATTAATGATGAGGTGTAACTAAAAATTGATTAATTCGGTGTATCAAAAATATATTTCAATTTGGCCCCTATTTTTATAATTTATTTGATATGTATTTGGACTTCAATCTTTTATTTATTACAATAAAATCCTAACAAATAATTCTTTTAAAAATATTATTTCATCTGTTAACTATTATAAATTAAAAATAACTTAAAATATATAAATTAATATTAAATATTTATATTTAGGCGCACTCATCAAGAAATTCTAGTATTATATTAATATTGCGACTAATCATATCTAGTATTGATTTGTTGTTACTCTCAACCGTTTAATTGAAGTTGTTTTCTACTCTAATTATATCCGAAGTATTAGTGCGCACAGGTCCTTCACGTCTGATTGCAAGTTTCTTCAAGTCAACGATTCCGGGTTGTCGAGGAAGGCTAACAAAGCAAAGGTGCAGTCACACGGCCGTAAGCTTATTCAGTTTCTTCTATTTAATATGCCAACAGTGGTCATTAATAGTCGATGCACTCTGCTTAGTATGTTTAGGTGCTAAAACTCTTTTATAGTTAAAGGATTATCGAAACCTTCATTCATTATAAAATGTGAGATTAAACGAGCATATTCTGGAAACGTAAGTATTTGTTTAACTTTAAAATAATTATATCGATGATCTTTGATTGATTAAATAGTGGCGAATGTTTAATTAATCTAGGTAAATCAATAACTAATTAGAACAATAAAACTGTAATTATTTTTCTGTTCTAATAAGTAGCAAACAATATTTAACTTCTCTACCTTCGATAAGTGTAAGTTATATTGTAACTTAAACGATTTGATTTTAATAAACAGACGTCCGAATTTGTTAGTCAATCATTGGGCCTCTTTCGCATTTAACGCTGTCGAAACTTTAAATCTTGCAGGGCGTCCCGAAGATTATTTTTCGATTAGGGAAAAGTAATTATAGAGCGTCTCTTATATTACCGAGAAACTTAGAAGAGATTGGTTATTAGGCGTTCGTCGATAATTTTAACTAATTATGCTTGCGTTTACATGATATTATTGGATCGATGATCAACTAATTGAATCACGAGTGAAAAGTAATTCCTTCAACTATATTTTATCATTGTTAGTTTCTATTTTTTCGTTTACCATTACTTTGAACTTTATCAACAAAACCCCCATTTTATTATTATATAATATTTGATCGAATTTTGAACTAGAATAAATCAACCATTTCCCTTTGGAGACAATCCTTACTTCCACTATACTCGTATTTAGGATGATGACAAATTTTATTTTTGGCCGTTTGCGAAACGACCAGTAAAAAAGACCAAAGTTCCTCTAATGACTTAGCGTCCAACGAGGAAACTAGTTTACATTCTGATAATCCTATTTCTTGTTGGGAAATTGTAGAGGTTGCTAGTAAAATAGCATAATTGAACGCAACCTTGGAATCAGAAAGAGTAGGTTTCTGAGCGGAAAAGCAAAAGCTTCTAGAGGAGATCTCAAATCTCAAAAATTCCCCGTCCCTACGCCTCTTAAACGATACTTCTACAGAAATTTCTTCAAGTACGCGAGATAAGAGAATACAAACGGAAGTCCACGGTGACCCAAGCTGAAATGTTAAGTAAAAGCAAAGTGCTTAATATTTTCAAGGAATAAAAGAGGACTGGGAAGGAGAAAGGGAAATTGACATTATTTTTCAAAATAAAGGAAGAAAATGTTAAAGATTTTCCCTCTCTCGCTCCTATTAAAAAGGAAGTTTATAAAGAAGAAGTTCCAAGCTCAAGCACTCAAGCTTCCAATAATCATCATTATGATGTGAATCATATGAATTTTCCAAATAGGAAAAATATATCATCTATTAACAATGCCTAACTGATAGTCTTTGTGGCTCCGTCGGGTTATTAACGAATCTGAGTTCCTACTATGCTTGCTATCTCCATCTCCTTGTCACCATGACACGATCTTCTTGCCAAACACGAAGCCCCATTTTTCTACATCGCCATGATGAGCTCCCCAACTCGATCCTCATGAGGGGGAGTATTATTAATCAAAATGGGAGCAATACCACAACGAACGTGCATGATTGATCATAATTGCTAAAATCTCAAGCGTCGTCAAAGATTCGAGCAAACTACCACCTTTAAAGACGAAGTTGCCACCTCGTGTACGACTCTTCAAATTTCAAAGAGAACTCCCCAATCCCAAAACAAGGTTGAACAAAAGTAGGGGGAAGTTTGCTACCATCGAAGGGAGAGATGAAACACACAAAAACAGGAATAATCATAGATCCGGCAAGCAACTTCAAATACCTTCCGGTATTTCCGAGACAAGCATCAAAAGAAAACTTGAAAGAAGATGTGATGCCGAGAAGAAAAGGTCAAGAAATGATGTGCTTGAAGATCTCCTTAGGAATAGATCACAACATACGACAAAGGAGGAGATAATTGAAGAAGAGCACGCACACGCACGCTTCCGGCGATGCATACCCTGATACGTGTTCTTCGAGAACTCATGAGAACATTTTTACATGAGCAAGATAACAAGCGCTGGATTGCAAATTGAACACCAAAGGGAGATTTTTAGGATTATTTTATTATGTTCAATTAATTATGTTATCTTAGTGATGCAGTTTATTTAATTTGGGTTTAATTAGATTAAGCCTTTAGTGTAATATGGCTAGTTAGGGCTCATGTATTATATATCAATCTTGTGATGTTACAACCTTGAATGTCACGTCATCGGCTCGTTCATTGCCCAGCCAAACCCGAGCAATGATGCCCGGTCCAAGGGGCACGAGTTGGAGCGGTTCAACACTTGGACACACGGGGCCTAAATATCGTCACATGGGGCGCGCGCAGGGGGCAGCATCGGGCGCGCGGCATGGGGACAAGCCAGGCACGCGCGCGCGGCATCACGCGACAGCTTGCGCGTGCGCGGCACGATGGCCCGCCCCGAGACCTTCGGGACTTGGGCGCGAGGCGTGCCGAGGCAGGGCGCGAGGCCCTGCCACATGCCCGACATCGGCGGAGTTATTCTTCAGGCACGTTGTTAAACACTTCGGTGTTCCAACGTCGATCGTGAGCGATCGGGACGCGAGGTTCACAAGACGATTCTGGACGTTTCTATTCAGACTTCTGGGGACAAAGATGAAGTTCTCGATGTCATTTCACCCGCAGACGGATGGCCAAACGGAGCGGGCGAATCAAACGCTTGAAGAGTACCTGAGGCATTTCATTACGACGAGCCAAACAAACTGGATCGACTTGCTCGACGCGGCGCAGTTTAGCTACAACCTGCACCGTGCCTCAGCGACGAAGTTCAACCCATTCGAGATGGTGTATGGCTTTCAATCGAACCAGCCAGCGGTGGCGTATACGCGCGTGATCGGGGAGTGCCCAGTGGCGTATAGGTTCGCATGGTCCAGACAGAAGTTGTGGACTACAGCTAGAGATAGCATGGCCAAAGCTCAGAAGCGCATGAAGACATAAGCGGGAAAATATCGGCGGGAGGTCGAGTTCGAGGTGGGTGAGTTCGAGATCGAGTCTCGAGTGTGGAGTGTGGCCTATCAACTGAAGCTTAGGCCGCACATGTGGAGGCCGACAATTGTTTGCAGGAAGGAGCAACTAGCGTGTGGGCTCATGCCAAAGTACGATGGGCCGTTCGAGATCGAGTCTTGAGTGGGGCGTGTGGCCTATCGAAAGAAGTTGCGGGAAGACATGAGGATACATCCCGTTTTTCACGTAAGCTTCCTGAAGAAGTTCCACCCAAGTGATACTTCGACGGAGCAAATGAGGAGTGTACCACCGAGCACCGCGGCGAAGGTGTTCGACAAGCGGATTCATAGGATACTCGACCATCGGCGATGGGGCGGTATGAACGAGTTCCTTGTTCAGTGGGAAGGCGAGGATGCGTCCGAGACTTCGTGGGAGAAGTTCACGGACATTGCGCAATTAAAGGACGTTGTGGCGGAATATTGGCACTGAAAGCAGGGTGCTGGTTCCGGGACTCCGTCAACGAGGACGTCGACTTTCTCCAGGGGGAAGAATGTCACAAGCTTGAATGTCACGTCATCGGCTCGTTCATTGCCGAGCCAAACCCGAGCAATGATGTCCGGTCCAAGGGGCACGAGTTGGAGCGGTTCAACACTTGGACACACGGGGCCTATCGTCACATGGGGCGCACGCACGGGGTAGCATCGAGGCAGCATCGGGCGCGCAGCATCGGGACAAGCCAGGCACACGCGCGCGCAACACTGGTGACAGAGCACGCAGCATCACGCAACAGCGTGCGCGCGCGCGGCACGATGGCCCGCCCCGAGATCTTCGGGACTTGGGCACAAGGCGTGCCGAGGCAGGGCGCGAGGCCCTGCCACATGCCCGAAATCGGCGGACGGCACTTGGCGATGGGGCCTAGGCGGCCGAGCCCAGGCCAGCGATGGGCGAGGGTCCGGCCGAGCACGGCGGTGCTCGGCAGCGCAAGGCGGCGCACGACGGCAGTCCGGCGGCGGTGGCTCCGGCGGACGGCGGCGGACGGCAGCGGCAGTCGGCTGCAGTCGGCGGCGGTGCCGAGAGGATCAAGGCCAAGTATGTGGCTCGGCCATGCGGAGCTAAGGGGCGCGCGCGGGACAGCGCGTGCGTTGGCGCGGTAGCTGGTGGGAGAGTTTCTCGGGAAGCTGTTGGACAAGGTCGAGACCAAGTCTCCGATCCGCGTGAGAGTTTGAACGAGCTCGGGTTGTTGAGAGAATTCGGGGTGCCGAATTCAAACGGGAGAAAATCTCGGAGAGAGATTCTCGCAACAACCGAATTCGAATTTGAACGAGGTTGTTGAGAAAATCTCTCCGAGCCAAATTCTCTCGACTCCTGTACAAAGGAGGGGCGGCCGAGATCATAAACACACTCGAGATCCACCATACATTCGAGAGAGAGCGATCGATAACTTATACGAGCGACACACACGTTCGAGAGAGAAGGGAGAATCGGGGCGCGCGGCTACCCAAGTGATCGTGCCGCACACACACCGAGTTCGACCGTCGAACTTGGACGGGGTCCCGACGAGGGTTTCACGAGCGAGGTGAGCGAGTGATTAAGATCCCGGGGGGACGTAGGAGATAACCGTGAGTTTGGGTAGATTAGCCGAGTGAGGACGAGACTTGTTCGGACCCACGGGTTTGAGTTTTTTCCTACGACTGTAAACTTTACGTCAAATAAAGATTACGACAAGCCGAGTAGGCGAACCCGGTTGTCCCCGAAATTGTGCGAGCCGTGTTTTTACGTTTCCGCATAATCAAAACAGGGACGGACGTGGGAGACGCTTATCGCGGCAAAGTCACAAATTGGGCGAGCGAGGAGGGGCTTTGACGCGTGCCGATTGTGAAGCGCGCGTGATTAAGAAATTTCGAAAAAAAATTCTAAGTCCCGGATTTGCAACATGTGATATAAATACTAAAACTCTACACACACTATGGTGTGCCTTGTGTGTGAATCTAATAATAGAGATATATCTTTGAACAAAGATGAGTCCAACGCCTCTCAAGAACATAACATTCAACGTCAAATCAGTCCTTCCCATCATTAACGTGGTAAAATACTTTAATCTTTGTTTAATTGGATATACTAGGCTTTACACTTACCCACTCGTATGTCTCACAAAAGACAGATGTTTCATAAATCACGAGGAGCCACGTCTACTATCACTGTTTAACTCGGAAGCGGGAGATATTGAATTAAGTTGTAATTAGCCCCACCACACTTCCTTGCGCTTATCGAGCCTATTGTGTCCTTACTTTTCATATTTTCTATATTTTCTAGGACTCGTATACTTTTATAACACATGGTCTTTGTAAACAAGTTAGAATTTCCGTAGACATGTCATTCTTAAACATGCTTCGAGGATCGGAAGGAAGTCATGCCGTTGCAACATTAAGACAACAACGGTATCAGGTCATCGTTTATGACCGCTCCTAGATTGACGTTAGCGGGATGCCTATCTAGCCCCGGTTTTCTTACACGATGGATCGTCTTAGTTGCTCCGTCAGGTTATTACCAAACCTGAGTTCCTACCATGTCTACAAATCCCCTCTCCTTGTCATGACGACGCGATCTTCTTGCCAAAGACGATGCCCCATTTTGGCACATAGCCATGACAATCTCCTCAACTCGATCTTCATGAGGGGGGGGGGGTAGTATTAAAGAAAAATGGAGCAACACCACAACGAAAGTCCAAGGATTGATCAGAAACGCTAAAATCTCATACGTCGTCAAATCAAGCAAACACCACGAGCTATAAAGACCGAAGTTGCCGCCTCGTGTACGCCTCTCCAAATTTCAAAGAGAACTCAACAATCTCAACACAAGGTTAAAGAAAAGTAGGGGAGTTTTGTTACTATAAAAGGGAGAGATAGAACATAAAAAGAGGAGATTCTCCAAGATCCGGCAGAACAACTTCAAACACCTTCCGGTATTTGCGAGACGAGCTTCAACACAAGATTAGAAGGAAGATCTTGTGCCGAGAAGAGAAGATCAAAACACGGTGAGCTTGAAGATTACCAAAGAAATGAGATCACAAGGCAATACAAAGGAGGAGATTATTAGGACTCAGAAAAACACACAATGTCGTATAAAGATAATGCATGCTGAATTGAAGATTGAACACAAAGTGAGAGATTGTTAGAAATATATTATTGTGTTCAACAACTAATATTATCTTTGTTATTTATTTACAAATTAGAATAGGTCAAAGACATTGGGCATATTTCTAATAAATGCATCATAGGGTTATATTGTATAATACCAAAATATGTGGTATACATACTAAAACTCTAAAAAGTAATAGTGGAATATCATTTTGAGAGAAAAGGAGCCCTCATTCTCAAGCAGACACCCCACACAAGCTAAATCGTTGAATCAATCGTAGTAAAACTCTTAATCTCATAGGTTGGATATAGAATCTGGTTCTTACAAAGGTGATTCTCCTATAAAGAGTATCATACCTTACTATACCCTCAGGTATATAAAATCATTAGTCCGAGGTATAACCTCATCACTAAGGCAGATTTTACACTTGACGGTTCTTTGGAATGAGTAAATATATATGTATATATAGATATATATTTATATATATATATATATTCACGTGTTTCATTGAACTGTCAAAACATAGTTTTTCCATTGAACCCAGGCCTTGGGATCTCCGATTCTCAAGGTTGGGTTACCGCTAAGACTGTTCTTATATTGTGGATTTTTATCTCATTCCACTAACCAGTTTGTACATTTGATCTTTGTTAATGTCTTAGCAAACGAATCCGCTAGGTTTTTCTTTGACTTTACGTAGTCAACCGAAACAACCCCACTCGATATTAAATTTTTGTATTATGTCTCTGACGTATATGTCGAGACTTACTATTGTACAAACAACATGTGCCATTTTGATCGCGATTGATTATCACAATGTACCATCATGGTGGCCACTTGTTTTTCCGATTTGTGTACAAAAGGCGATAACCACTACAATTGTTAGCATAACCTATTAATATGCAATCAATAATCTTAGGTCATATCTTGACCTTCTTTAACTTTGGTATTTCGACATTTGTCGAACACCCCACAATTTTACGTATTTGTAGGTAGGCTTATGTCGTTAAGAAGCTTATGAGGAATAAATCATCTAAAGCCACAATTGTTTGAGTCACAATGCCTCGCATCGTCAAGGAGCTAGCCAGGATTTTGGAAATTTTCTCCGGCGCATTCATATAGTAGTTCACTTATAAAGCAGCGCGCACAGCCCCTAGCCAAGATGCTCCTCAGTCGCGCAGGTTCACAGCCCACAACATCCCATCGCCACGCATCGTGCAATGCCACGATTGGGACACAAGCCCGCAACGTCATTGCCACATGTTGACTTGCAGTGTGCCCAACGAAGCTGCCGAGGCAGCAACCTCATTGGAAACACAACGCAACACCAAACTTGTGTGGTTATTGCAGCTATAGGCGCGCCCGTGGCACTGATTTCCAATACCCTACAGCCCCGCAACACACCATAGTCATGCAACCTTGCACCAACGTGCACAACCCCCCAGATTTGCATCCTCTCTGCGACCAATTGGTGCTGCCTGCGCATTAGCCACGCCTCGTGCCATTACAGCCCCACGATGCCAGCCGGTCGGACCAGGCTACCCAAAAGGATCTTTCGGAGTCGAGCAATCGCCTGGGAGAGGAGACCAGAGCCGGTAAAGAAGGTGTGGGTCATCGAGAGGGGGAGAATAATTCCATGTAGGTGTCTTCGTCCTCCACAACAGCTTGAGATGAGTCCGGGCTGTTAAATTGAGAGTTCCTTCCTAAAACCAATTGGTGTTAGGAGGAAGGGCCTCTTTGATTTTCTATATTGAGTCAGGTAAAGTTAATTTCCCGATGTGGGACAAATAATCTCAACACGGGCCGCCAGAGATTAGGGGACTGAGCCCCCGCAACATGCTTGTCCTCTGCTCATGCTCCTCGAGGGACGATGACGTTGTTCTGACTACCCGGTGCTTCGACGTTGGGCTGTAATCGCCTTTGCAGACGCCGTCTCCCCATCTCGGTGACCGGTTGTCTGCTGGAGAGTATTCCAGAAGATTGCTTCGCCTTTACTCACTCACCACAACTTCCATAGCCATTTTGTAAAAGGGTATATGGTCAAAGGTTGCTTTCCAGGTTCGTGGCTTTTATTTTAGATTTGTTTTTGTCCTCAGAATTTTTTTTTCCGGACAACTGTTGCTTAGAAAACAATCGGTCTCGGATGTGGGGGTTTTAGTCAGTAGCTTGCTTGAATACTTGCGTCTGCAAACTGTTAGCAAGCAGCCTGCTTTAAATTCGTGACCAGCTTGCTTCTAAATTCGTCACTTGCCCCGTTATCTCGAAACCACATGCCTCTTCATATTGAAGTTTAATTTGTTTGGAAGTACGAGTTGAAAATATACGATGCATCTGCTCAAAGGTTAGATGGCTTCTTGTTCCTTGTAATAATTCAAGTTGGTTTTTGATGATTCTGATACATCTTTGTGGACATGCTATCAGTGCTTGAGCCCAAATAAATTCTCTGCAAGTTTCTCGCAGCCGATGTGTATTCTCATTACATATAATGAGCCATGGACGTTAGATATGGTCTTACGGTTGTTTGCAAGCAAGCTTCTAAGAACAACAGAAACTACAAAATTTAAGAGTAGCTTGTCTCTGGTTAACGAACGCAGGCTTTTCTATCAAACAAAAAATGACTCCTACAAAAAGAGCCAATAGAGAAAAATCGAGGCACGTGAAACACGCTCTCCTTACAACGAAATTACCCCGCTAATACCCGTGGTTCCAAGTAAATGCCGCAGAGATACAACGACTTTTGCTTAGTGTATCGCGGTAACTCAAATACGCTAAACTTCGGTGAAATTTAATCTTGCATTGGGACTCGCAAACAGATGAACTTAAGAACACTACATGCTAACAAAACTAAAATGCAACTAATGTGATTTAGTTCTGGATATTTAGATAGAAGTGAAAGATCACTCATGTGGGTTATTTATAGATGTATGAGACCATACGCAATTTTCATCAAGTTGAAAAGGTATTCTCATTATGAAGAGTGTTAGGACCATTTTCTTATATTCAATAAATAATGTTATCTTAGTCTCGTGATGTGTAATAGTTCTTGGGATTATCAATAGTTTAGGACTACTTAGAAATATACCGCTTAGCTTGTTATATATATATATGTGTGTGTGTAAAATTATTGTTTTACATGTAAAGAAGAATTCATTTGATTGAAATTGACCTTAGCGTGAACTCCAAGAATGAGCTTGAACGAGATATTACCACGAACGCTTCCGCTACTCATCTTTATGGAAAATCTTCATCAAATCTTCGGTTAATTGAACTCTTTACCAAATCTAATACGGGTCAATATAATCCGGATTAACACTGGTATCAGAGCCAAGCAAGTTAGAATTTAGATCAAGTTTTGATATTTTAGCTCGAAATTTTTGATTAAATTTTGCCATTGTTCTTCAGGATTTTCAATCGATTCTCAAAATTCATCACGATTTGTTATTAGATTCGATTAACTGAGTGTTAGAAACTAATATGTGCTACTTTACGATCGATTAATCAAACAAATTTGGTCAATTTTCGGGTTTGTGATCCAATTGATTTTTCAATTCTCGGTCATTGTTCATGCAAATTTCTTCCAAATTGGACATGATTTGCCGTTTTCGAATTCAATCGAGTGTTTTTTATTGCTAATATGCTAATATCGATCAACTGTCTTGATTAATTTCATGTTTTGGAGCGAAAATTTAAGAACTCTCAGTTCTTAAAGGTCTATCGCAAAGTATATCTTATCGTGGCAAACCATATTTGTTCCCGAAGCTTGTTCGCAAACTGTCATAAAATTCTCGTCGAAAAACACTTCTCGGCCGCTTAGCCGTCGACAAACCTGTCGAAAAAGCTCTTGACCATAGCTCGTCGAAATTCTTGTGACATTTCCACCGCACTGCCGTCGAAGACTATTCGACCGAAAATCCATCAAAGCGCCCATCCTGAAAGTTCGTCGAAGTTGTCGACAAAATTCCCGTCGAAAGCTTTTGTCGAACGCATGCCCGTCGACCTCCTTCGACCGCATGCCCGTCGACCATTGATTCGAACGCTTTGCCAACGATAATCCCGTCGCAAATTGTTTCGGTCGTCGTCCCATTGAGAAATTTATTCGCGAATTGAAACCTGAGGCGACTGAATTCCCGTCGACACATGGTATTAACATTGCGATATCTCAAATGTTTCGCGAAATTATTCGTGAATCTCCAAGTCTTTCGCGAAATTCTTTCGGGAAACTCCTATTCGTGAAGCTAAACTTTATGATACTTTATATTTGCGAAGCTGAACTTTACGATACATTCCTATCTGAAGTTGGACTTTACGGTATTTTATCTTCAAAAGTATTCATTTACGGAAAACTGTTATAAAGTTCATTTACCATAAAGTATTTTTATCCAAAAGTCCCCTTGGCATATTATAGAAAAAGTTTTAGGTGAATTTTAGAAGTATTGAACATTAATTTAAAATTTTTCGTTTTAAACCAAAAAGTTTTCGATATTTAATAATTTTCGATATTTAAAAATTTTCGATATTTTCGACAACACCAAAACTTTTCGATACTGAATTTTCAAAAGCCAACATGTTCGATATTATAACATAAACAGTTTTTACATAAACTTTACAATATAAAAGGTTTTCGGTACACATCAACTTTTCGATACTTAGACTTTTGGACTCGAAACTTTTCGATAATATATTTTTTTGTCTGAAAGTTTTTGATATCTACACTTTATCCAATAACTTTTTGATGCACTATCTTTTTTTCGAAACTTTTTTATTAAAATTGTCAAATCCACAAAACGCGTCAACGATCACAACCAAGAAAGTAAATATGGACATTTACTCTGTGAGCAAAGATAAGACTATAAAAGAACTATAAGATAGGCTAGAAAATAACCATAAGTGCTTCTAGAGATCTCAAGATATAAAGCTAGTCTCTCATGTCAATTATCTAATGCTATGGAAAAGCTCACTAATCTTGAATCAAAGTTAGAATCAAAAGTAAGTGATCTAACTACTGGTCTTAGCAGTAGTGAGATAGAACGAAAAGAATTTAAATGTCAAAATCAAGCTCGAAGATTAGAAAACGAAGCTCGAAGATTCAAAGATCAAGATTCGAAGGTTCGAAGACGATGCTCGAATATTCGAAGACGAAGCTCGACGATTTGAAGACAAAGCTCGAAGATTCAAAGATCAAGCTCGAAGATCAGAATTCAAGAATCGTGTATCGCAAATCGAGATTGAAAATCGCAGATCATAGACTTGAAGATCCAAGATCCAAGACCGAGCTCGAAGATCGGAGATCAAGCTCAAGACTCAAAGACCGAGACCGAGCTCGAAGATCGGAGATCAAGCTCAAGACTAAAAGATCAAGATCAAGACTCGAGCTGAAGACTTGAAGCCCGAAGATCAACACTCAAGGATCAAGGATCAAAGATCAGGATCAAGAAATCTACACCAAATCTCGAAGCCGTTCACCAAGTACAAGCGTTAACTTCGTGATCAAGCTCAAGAGCCTAAGAAGAAACTTTCAAAAAGGTCCCTTCAACAAATCAAGTTCAAGCGTTGAGTTCGTGATCAAGACCAAAGGCCCACGAAGAAACGTCTGAGAAGATCTCTTCATCAAATTTCAAAGAAGTCTTCAAGATTCGTGATCAAGCCCAAAGGCCCACGAAGAACTTTAAAGAAGGCCCAAATTCAAGGAAATACTGGATTGAGAATTTTCCGCGAAGCCCTTCAAAATCGTCGAAGTTGAAGAATCAGAGGAACAAATAGAGATTGAATCCACTAAATTCTATTCAAGTTGCAGTTGTACTATTTATCTTGAATATTCGATTTTTGAATTAAAGAAAATACGCTACAAATTTTTGGCACATCTAGTGGGACTCATCTCTACCTCTCATCTCTTCAAAATCAAAGAAGGCGTCGATGACAAACTCGTCAAACTCGACTACATCAGCTTCTTCTAGTGAATGTGTTGGTATTGTAACTCGAAACATGTCAAAGATGATTCACGAGTCTCAAGGGGCAAATCACAATGTCTTGTTTGGCAAGGATAATATTATTCTCGGAGTCCTAGAAGAAGATGTCAAAAGGGAGATCTCGCCGGTAAATTCCCCTCGCTCAAGAGGTTCTTCCCTGCAAAATGAAGAGCCCGTCATGATGACAAATGTTACGACTTTGGTAGAGCAAATTGCAAGTCTGACAAAAGCAATCGAAGGACTCACGAGACACGTACAAGACCAAGATGCTCAGATTGCGAGATTGACTAACAAAAGCAATATTGGTGATAACAGCCATGCAGTTGAAAGGCAAGAAGAGGTATAAGACGAAGAACATCCGAGAAAAGAACAAAGAGAAGTCGCGAATCCTTCAAGGAGTTTTTATGTTTCAAATGATGGGATGATTCCGATAAACCAGCTAAAGGAATTCATCATTGGAATGATGAAGGACGGAAGTTCAAAATCATCTTTGGCACATTCAAAGTCATACACGGCAAGAATCGACAATTTGAAAATGTCATATGGTGACCAACCTCCAATGTTTCAACAATTTGATGGAAAAAGGAAACTCAAAGCAGCACGTGGCTCACTTCATCGAGACTTGCAATGATGCAGGGACTTACGGGGACCGCCTTGTCAAGCAATTTGTCCGTTCACTGAAGGACAATGCTTTTGACTGGTACACTGACTTGGAAGCAGGTTCCATAGATAATTGGGATCAGGTGGAACACGAGTTCCTCAACCGTTTCTATAGCACTCGACGCACGGTTAGTATGATCGAACTCACTAACGCTCGTTAATTCTATTCAATTTGCATTTGTACTATTTATCTTGAATATTCAATTTTTGAATTAAAGAAAATACGCTACAAGGTGTAAGGTTGTTGCTAAAGTTCATTTTATAACAAATCAATGCCGTCATTATTGGTTACTGTCAGTATTAATATTACATGAAAAAAATAAGGAAAAACTCCCAAACGCCCATTCGTACAAATTTTGCTTACACTCACAGTGATCTTGAAGAAAACACATTTGTTTTAGAACTAAAGCAATAAAAAACCCATGCAATTTATCTACCACACTATTAATCTACATCTTCAAAAATTATCCTCATAGCATTAATATGACTCTAACTTTAACATTAACCATGCAGTGCATCTAAAAATTAGCAAATAGCGAATCAATTAACTCCAAATGAAATGAATGCATTTATTAGTATTCATTATACACATACATGCATTTCATTAAAATACATATCCATTAGACAAATTAAATATTTATCATTTTTCAATTTAATCTACACATTGACAAAATCAACAGTCATGCAATACAATAAGGACTTCATTCACTTCGTAATATACAGTCATACATTTACGGATGCAAACATACACTTAATTGCCTCAAAATTATATTCAAAATGAAAATAATACCATTTATATGTATCTCAGGAAACCCTTGGCATCGAAAGTATAGCGCATTAAATAATCTTAAAAATTAATGCATATTCGACTACAACACATTGACCTTTGAAATACTATATATTAGACTCAATTCAGTATGTAAAACTCACAATATGCAAAATCTCTTCTTAATGAACATTGCACGATATTCATTGGCTCATCAAGCTTCAAATTGAAATATATCTACATAAAAACATATAGATTTATAAATATATGAAATAACATATATAATACAAAACAAACGTAGAATGAAATAGAAAGAAAATTCCCCGTGCATCGCACGGGTTGAACCTAATATTAAGAAAAAGAAAAATAAAGGGAGAAAATTAAAAAAAAAAAGCATAAGAGAAAAAGAAAAAAAATGGAAAAATGATGAAATTCCCTCCTCTCATCATCAAGCTTCATGGATATTCCCTCCAGATCCTAAAATGGACTTCAATGGAGAATCTTGAGCTTACAAAGGACAAATATTTTCGAAGGCGAAGGTGACGATCCAAATGCTCATTTTCATCGATATGCTCCGACTTGCTGATCCGATTAAAGCAGCATTTATCACGTATTCTGGAAGCATGGAACTCTAGTTACAATGGTTCAGTCTAATTCGACTGATCCTAACCGCGGAACGCGTCCGAGCATTAGTGATGATCCGACCTACCACCTATCCTACCTCATCCGAACACAACGCAAAGATGACTTAGATGATGACTTGAATATTTTTAAAGTACATGATCCTCTTATCTTACAAATAATTTTGAACACGCCCCATAGGTACAAGTGCTAAGATATTGAATTAAGTGGTAACTAGCCCCACGGCACATGATAAACGTGTTTTTATATGTTATCTTTATTATAACTAGGCTTAATTCGAATATTTTATCGTTGTCTAGTGTATTTACATTGATTTTTTTATTGAAGGTACACAAGACGATATTCTGGGAAAATCGGGTGAAAACGGACGCAAATCGAGCAAGAACGAGCGAGAACGGTCAAGCTAGGAACCCCACAGCCATTTGAGGAAGACCCACGGCCGTGGAAAATGGCTCGAATTTGAGAAGAATGATCTCACGACCACTTGAGTCAAAGCCCACGGCCGTGTAGATCTGTAGAAAATGGGCATAATAAGCCACACCCACGTGAGGTATTTCCTGCGATTGTGAGAATTTTGGCAGAATACATCTTGACAAACCCACGGTCTTGGGAGGCCCATATCGAGGCCGTGGGATTGCGGAACCTTTATATGAAGGCCCGAAATTTACCCTAAAATGCATTCTATCTTCCACAAATTAAATCTAGCGTAAGGGGCCTAGAGGGAGGCTAAAGAACCCTAGGAAACAACTCGGTGATTCCTAGGGTTCAAAGGAATAATTCAACGACGATCTCTCGAAGGATTGAACGTGGAACGCGAGGAGTCATCAATCTCAACCCAAAATCACAAGTTTAGGGAAGAAATCATGAATTCTCAGTTCTCGTTCTTTAAATTTTTGTTGTTTATTCTCATAGTATGAGTAGTTAAATTATCCTTTGTGTTTTGGGTTAGATGAACGCTAGGAAGAACCGTTGTTTTGGCGTAGATTACTCGTGATACGTGTCTTTGATTATTTATCGTTTATGAATCCGTTTCTTTAATTAAATATGTCTATGTGTTGAGTTGATAATCACTTCAACATGTCTATGTGTTGATGTGCTACATGGTACATCGTTTTAGGGCGACAACTACAACCGATTAAACTTCTTATAAACGTTAGGGATTGATTATAGGGCAACATCAAATAATTGACCCTCGTATTAGGTAATTGCTAAATTATATTCTCACGAACGTCTAGGACGACAAAAAATTCGGGAGTGAGTAGAAATTATTGCGATCTAATCGTTATTCACGTAGTAATGGTATTTTACGGCTTAGTCACGTGACACTAGCGGAATTCAAAATCCTAAGCACGTCTTTCATCATATGAAGTTACTCGTCTATTTTAGCCGTACTTTAATTTATCGTGTTCGTGTTAGTTTAGGTTGTCGGTATTTAGTTATATATATATTTCCCCGCGACCACCGGACCAAAAGACGTGGAAGAAACCAATCTTGATGAAAGGTCTAGGCTCCACTCCAAGTCATCTCGCTACACCGCCTCTTTCTTTTCTACGAGGCTGACTACGATCGACTCCATATATTATATATATATTATATATATATATATATATATATATATATATATGTTAAGGCTATATATATCGAGTCGATAGGTTAGTACTAGTAATCAAGTTTATTCCTTGATATCGATACTCGGATACTCGCTGGAGCTACTCTACAAACGATAGGTACACTGTCTATCGCACGTGGTGATAGTTATAACGTATTCGTTTTTGGGGTATTAGTTATAAAAATATTCTCTTAGGTGCCTCGAATGTGACTGACGATCAAAAGTAAGTGCTCGAAACAATAGCTGCTTATGGGAACAATGAGCATAAAAGACGTTGACCCGAATAACATTGAGGATGGTTATTCATTCTTTAAATTCTTGGTGCCAGACGTCTTAATCTAATAATTTCTACATAACTAGTAAAGGAAAATGATAAAAATAATATGTTGTTAATAATTCCGTTCTAGCTTTCTTATTAATTTGTGAATAAAAATTTACTAAAAGGAATGATGGGTAAAAATATAATTATATAATTTGAAGACAATGATAACATAAGTTGCAATTTTAAAAAGTTTTGTGACGAAAAATGAAAATAATCAAACTTAAAACTAAAAGCTTAATTAGTTTAGTATAGCCGTAGAAAGTTGTCTATATTTGTAATCTATATAAAATAACATTAGTTTTGTTATTCTCTATCGGTACTCCCATTTGCTTTAGTTGTTGCAGAGCTTACGGATTTTTTTGGGATTTTGGATTGGAAGTTTAGCATGGTTGGTGGAGTTTGAAGATTTTAGCAGTGTTGGTGTGGTGGTGACACTTTAAGAGGGTTCATTGTGACGATTGATGTCTGTCTGGTTGATAGGAGGGTTGGTTGGGTGATCTTAGCAGAGTTGGATTTTCTGGAATCAAATTGTGATTCCATTAGATGAGCAAGAATTATTTATATGAGTACTAAATCACAATAGCGCAAATTTCACAGTTTTGTCTGACCGTTAGACCAAATTTGATCGGAGAGAGAGCATGTGCGAGACACCAAATAAAGGGTGTTTTAGACTCTTTTTCCAAATCATTGAGGTTTTTATTCAATTTAACATTAAATCTAATAATGAATTAATAGTAGTATAAATAACTGATTAATTTATAAAACACAAAGTATTTAGATACTTAATCGTTCTCTAATCTCTCTCTTTAAAGCTACATTATCATAATACAAATAATTTATATTAAAGGTTGCATTACATAAACAATATATTATTATAGGCTACATTATCATAATACTATCATAATAATGATACCATAACTCGCGTGATATGGAATGTATTACACCTTTGCGAGTGCCACGTCAGCAAGTTTGAACATTGCCAAAGCGGGAATGTAATGTCGTGAAAAGTCACAAAGACACATGGCTCGGGAAACACATGGAGACACGCACGAGCGGCACGATGCAGGCCACGCCAGACGGGCCTAAGCCAAGCGGGCGACGGGGGGCGAGCACGTGCGGAATGACTTGGACCTTGGGGTCCAAGGCAACGACGGGCGGGGGCTCGACGGACAACAAGCCAAGCACGATGGTGCGCGGGGACGCACAACGGCAGTCCGACGGCCAGCGGCAGACGGCGACGGTGGTCGGCAACGACATCGGAGGGAAAGCTTAGGCCAAGGTGGGATTGTGCGGCAGCGCACGCGCGTCTGAGGCAGCGCGCGTGCGGGTTGATGAGGTCCGCGAGGATCGAGACCAAGTCAAACGAGGATCACACAGATCAAAGACTTGGTCGTGGAGAGAATCTGGGGGAGCCACACATTCGAGCTCGGGGTGCCGAGATCGAGAGGGATCCCGCGAGGGTTTCACGAGCGAACAATTAAGATCCAAAAAAAAAGGGATGTTAGGAGATATCTGTGTCATGTCATAGTGTAGGCGCGTGAAGCCGAGACGTGTTCGATGCCACGGGATTGAGTGTTCTCATTTGTTGTAAACTTTGCGCGAATAAAAATTTCGACAAGCCGGGTAGGCGAACCCAGTTGTCCCCGAATTTGACCGTGTCTTTGCTTTACGTTTCCGCATAGACAAAGCAGGATCAGGCGAGAGGCTTATCGCGGGTGGCTCGGGAATCGGACGAGCGTAGAACGAGTTAGACGCGAGCCGATTGTGAAGCGCGTGGGGCTGAAATTTCGATAAAAATTTCTAAGTCCCTGATTTGCAACAAAGTTAGTATCAGAGCTAAGGTTCAGAGCGTAATGACTTTGACGGGTGCTACAGTGACGGAGCTTGAATGCCGTGCGAGGCTTTCCGAGCCCAACTCGAGGCACTGCCGAATATGGTGGATTTGGTGGCTCGTATCGCGGAGATGAGAAATTTGGTGCAGCGATGGCGGAATCCATGGCAGGCTTCAACAGACGGATCGATGGGCTAAACGCATATTTCCGAGAGGTGGCACGGGCGAACAATGATCGAACGTGCAGCCCGGGAAAGCGAGTAGCGCGTGAAGCGGATCAAATGCGACCCGGAGATTATGAAGGACGCATCGGCAAATCGAGGAGGATCGTCCGTGCCCAATCGAAGCAGGCAGGTACGCGAGCCGAAGACGTTCTCAAGGGCGCGCGACGCCAAGGAGTTAGAGAATTTATTGTGGGATATGGAGTCATACTTCGACGTGACTGTGGCGGCCAAGGACGAGTGAGTGAACACGACAACGATCTACCTTGAGGGTGATGCGAAACTGTGGTGGAGGACGAAACTGACGGCGGATGCTCAGGCAAATTGCGAGAGGGTGGCGTCGTGGGCGAACTCAAACGCGAGTTGAGGGCCCAGTTCCTGCCAGGCAACACTTCGTGGATGGTGCGCGAGGCACTACGAAAGTTGCAGCAGACCGGCACGGTATGCATGTTAAGCAATTTTCATCACTAATGCTCGATGTTCAGGGAATGTCGGAGGAGGACCAATTGTTCAACTTCACGGCTGGACTCAAGAGTTGGGCACAAATCGAGTTGGCGAGGCTAGGCGTGCATGACTTAGCCACGGCGAAGGCGGCGACCGAGCGGCTTGTTGAGATCAGGCCAATAAGAGCCGAGGCTACGAGTGAGGTGGCCGACAAAAGACATGCAAATCGAGAAAAAGAGACCAAGAAGCGAGGTGGTCAGAAAAAGAGCAACAAGGAGAAGCACGCAGACGAGGCCGCGAAACCACATCAAGTGAGCGAGGATGTTACATTTGTGGAGCAAACGGGCATATGGCTGGAAAGAGTCAATTGGACAATTGGTGTATTTCACGAGACAGAGGCAAGCAAACGTCGTGCGTGCTGAGACGTTGCGGCAGGGCGAGCGTGCCGAGCGAGCCGTTGTGGGGGAGCGCAGGCTGACACACGCGGCGTCGGGATGCTTAGGCCACAAGGAGGCGTGCTAAGGGATGCGGTGCGGAGAGAATCGTTGCGGGAGAGCGCAGGCTGACACGCGGCATCATGGGGCCTTTGCGCGCGGTGCAAGGCAGGAGTATGTGCTAAGTGCGCAGGCAAGCAAGCGGATTGGGGAGAGACCAAGGCATAGTTGAGGGAGACTTGGCTGAGTGATCGGAGAGAGGCCGCGAGCAAGCAAGCCGTTGCGGAGCACGGGAAAATTTTAATGCATGTGCGAACAGATGGAGTCAAGGAGCGTGTAACAGGTAACAAGGGGCTCGTCAAAACCTTTAGCGATGGCCGGTACGGGCGACACAGGCTGAGGGAGCGCGACCCCCTTGCTAGGGCATGCGCGAGCAAGGCATGAGACGATGGTACCACCCGCGCAAGCGAGTCGCGATATACTTGACGTGTACATTTGTTCGGAGCATCAAAAGAGGGCAAACACGCGGTGTTGGCCAAATATGTGGGTGACCTGAGGTTACCAAGGGGCTAAACCATCAAGACGGGGAGGTTTTTTCAAGATCGTGGGTGCGGCCTTATCGGACTTCGCTGAGGAAGTGCGCGAGACGGTCGGGATGAGCAAGGCTTAGGAATGTTCGTGTGTGCGATCAACTTGGACTTCGATGAAGGACGCAAGGCGATCGGCGCGAGCTAAAAAGGACATCGCATGCAAAGATGCGGGATTGACGATGGCAATAAAGGGGTTCATCGATGAGGACGGCAACAGTCTTCAAGTGGGGGAGTGTTACACCTTTGCAAGTTCCACGTCAGCAAGTTGGAGCATTGCCAATTGGGAATGCAATGTTGTGCAAAGTCACCAAGGCACATGGCTCGCGAAGCACTTTGAGACATGCACGAGCGACACGATGCAGGCCAGGCTAGGCGGACCTTGGCCAAGCGGACGACGGTGGGCGATCACGTGCGAAACGACTAGGAGGTTGAGGTCCAAGGCAACGATGGGCGGGGGCTCGGCGGACAACAAGCCAACCACAATGGTGCGGGGTGGCGCACAGCGGTATTCCGGCGACAGTGGCGACGACGGACGGCGGCGGCGGTGGTCGGAGGTGGCGTCGAAGGGAAAGCTTAGGCCAAGCGGTGGCTTGGCCAAGGCGGGATTGTGCGGCAGCACGCATGGTACTGCGCGCGTGTTGACGAGGTCCGCGAGGATCTCAGGGGTGTGTGGACAGGATCGAGACCAAGTCACGCGGATCGAAGACTTGATCGTGGAGATAATCTCGAGGAGAGATTTTTGCAATAGCTGAATTCGATTCGAATAAGGTTTTGAGGAAATCACTCGGAGCCAAATTCGGCCAACCCTTACATAAGGAGGCCGAGATCGAGTTTAAAGCGATCAACCACCCTAGACGAGAGGCCCACACACGAGAGAAAGTTCGGAGGCGCGACACTCCGAGCGAGCCAAACATTCGAGCTCGGGGCACCGAGATCAAGAGGGATCATACGAGGGTTTCACGAGCAAGAGAGAGCGATTAAGATCCCGAAAAAGGGACGTTAGGAGATAACAGTGTCGTGTCGTAGTGTAGGCGCGTGAGGCCGAGACGTGTTCAGTGTCACGGGTTTGAGTGTTCTCCTTTGTTGTAAACTTTGCGAGAATAAAGATTACGACAAGCCGAGTAGGCGAACCCGACTGTCCCCGAATTTGACCGTGTCTTTGTTTTACGTTTCCGCGTATACAAAGCAGAATCGGCGTGAGAGGCTTATCGCGGTGACTCAGAAATCGAGCGGGCGAGGAACGAGTTAGACGCGAGCCGATTGTGAAGCGCGCGGGGCTGAAATTTTGAAAACCATTTCTCCGAACTTGCAATAGAATGTGTTATACAATCAATGCTCTTGTGCCGTGGAATGTGTACTCAAACCTCGCAGTCAACGAATGGTTTTACAATCAATACTCATATGCTATGAATTTTGTACTCAATCCTCGCATAATTGTTTTATAATCAATGCTCCAAATGTTTTACAATGAAATGTTATATTGAATCCTCGCACGCGAGCGAATTGTTTGTTTTAAGATCAATGCTCGTAATGCTTAATCTTAATATAATATTAAATCACAATTAATATTTTTACCATATATGCTCTAGGATCAATCCTCCCGTATAGTCAATCCACGCACGGGCGAACGTTGATCTGCCCTCGTAATGTTTTAGGATCAATGCTCCCATGCTATGATACTCAAACTCAATCCACGCACAGGCGGATCTGTGCGCCATCAGCGTGTGCTTCCAGCGTTGGCTGCGAAAAAAAAACTTTCATCGTGCCATCATTTTTCGTAATAACGGTAAGGATGGATATAAATCCAAATTTGACAATCTAATGCTAATTTCGACCCAAGTTTTGTTAAGAGTGAACAATGAGATAGAATCTGATGCTGACTTCTGACGACTAATGTCAGGTTGTTTCTCCTTCCTATTTCATTTCCCAAGCACCGTGTTTTGATGAGTTTAAAATCACTAGTTGAGAATAGAAATTATAAAAATTATATATAAATCAAGAAAGAAATACAACAGACACACATTCTTATATATATATATATATAGCAATATTAATATAATGTCATTGGATTCTTATCAAATAATGTGTAGAGACATATGACTCTTGGGTTTTATTTCTCTTAAATGAGAATAAACATGACTCTTAAACTAACATAAATATGAGTCATAATATAACATGAATATGGCTTATGAATGAGCATGAATATGGCTCATGAATGACCATGAACATAGCTCTTCAATGAAGAGTCTCTTGAGTTGATTGATCACTCTATCAATACTTCATTTCTTTTGCTCCCAAAAACACATGAGGTAACTTGGAAGAGGTTGTTGAACCCTTTGAGCTACAAGAGAGAATTCTTGAAATAGCTTTTTAGGGCAGTGAAGATCCTCCACGCCTCAACCTACACTTTAATAATATAAGAGATATATTCCAAAATCTAAAAAGTTATGGCGAACAATGATGAGTTCGAGAATCTAGACGAATTTCTCAACGATGATGAGGATGTTTTTGGTTCTCACGATACCACGGAGACTCCATCAAATCCATTCTCGATAAACCAAAATACCGATTTCAACCCGATGGCCACCATGGTGAAGTACCCAAATATCTCAGGAATCGAAGAGTTTCATGGTGCAAATTACAAGAGGTGGAAGGAGAGGGTGTTTTCCTTGCTCGACATGCATGGTGTGGCATGGGTGCTCACGACTCCACTCATCGAAGCCACCAACTTGATAAAATGGGAGCAAGCAAATAAGATTTGTAGGCATACTATAATCTCTACGCTTTTTAACTCTCTTTTTGACGTGTATGTGAGTTAAACAGATGCGAAAGCAATATGGGAGTCCATGTTGGAGAAATACACGGCCGAGGATGCCGTAAAACAAAAGTTTGCTTGTTCCGGCTTCTATCGGTGGGAGATGGTGGAAACTCGTGATGTTCATGAGCAAATCAATTAGTATAGTATCTTCAACTTATTGAATGTCTCAAAATAGAGAACATCATTCTTCTCGAGGCGTTTGTGGCCGAGTTGCTTCTTGAAAAATTTCCTCCTTCTTGGAATGATATAAGCAACAATTGAAGCACAAAAATAAGAAGATGGATTTCAATGAGATGATGAAACATATCATCATTGAGAATAAACATCGGATTCAAATCTGTGGGATTTCGAAAGACTTTCAAATGAAAGCAAATCTTGTGGAGGAAAAGGATAAGAGATCCAAATTTCCTAGGAAAAACTTCTCGAAAGTTTGGAAGGGTGGGAGTTCACTCAAACCGGGGCCTTCTTCTATTAAAAAAAAGAAGGGAGCATGTTTTGTTTGTGGAAAACATGGGCACTTTGCCGCGCAATGCCGAAAGAGGACAACTATTGAGAATGAGAAGAATCCTCCTACTAAGAACAATGTTAATCTTGTTCAAGGAGATGATCATGTTATAGTAGCCATGTTTTCGGAGATAAACATGATTTCTTCTCTATCTCAAAGCACGTGGATTGTGGACTCGGGTGCAACAAATCACATTTGCGCAAATAAGGAAGCCTTCATTGAGTATAAAGAGACTCAAGGAGAAGTTTACTTGGGCGACTCTAGCACAATACCAATTAGAAGTAAAGGAAATGTGGAACTCAAAATGACTTCCGGGAAGACAATCTCTTTAAGAGAGATACTTCATGTCCCGAGCATTAGAGCAAATTTGGTCTCCACTTCCTTGCTTGATGAGGCTGGAGTCAAAGTATCCTTTGAGAGTGAAAAGCTTATTCTTACCAAGTGTAATGTATTTATTGAAAAGGGCTATAAGTCCAATGAGCTTTATGTACTCAATGTTGCTTCATATAATGAGAATCCTTCTTCCGTTTATTTGCTTGACTCTTTTAATCTTTGGCATTCAAGATTGGGCCATGTAAATAATGGTTACATGAAGAAGATGATAACTTTGAGAACCCTTAATAATGTTCGGATCGAAGACAAAACAAATGTGAAGTTTGTGTAGAATCCAAACTAATTAAGAAGACATGTCACAATATTGAGAGAAAACTCAACCACTTGAGTTATTTCATAGTGACATAGGAGATATGCATTCTTGTGAATCTAGAGGTGAAAATAAATATTATATCACCTTTATTGATGATTACTCTAGATATGGAAAAGTATATCTCCTTAAAAATAAAAATGAAGCTCGTGTCAAGTTTATTATCTACAAAAATGAGGTAGGAATCAACTTGGGATGAATATATTGTCGTAGATGAATATATTCATGAGAGAACACCACCTTATTCACCTCAATCAAATGGCATAGCTGAGGAGAAAAATAGAACTCTCAAAGAAATGATGAATGTCATGATGATTGAGTCAAGTGCTCACGAGAACTTGTGGGGCGAAGCGATTCTGACCGTTTGTTTTTTGTAAAATAGAATTCCACACGAGAAAATTGGAAAAACTCCATATGAATTATGGAAACGACATCACCAAATATCAAATATTTAAAAATGTGGGGGTGCTTGGCAAAGGTATTACTAACCGATCCAAAGAAGACAAAAATTGGACCAAGAACTTGTGATTACATGTTCATTTGTTATTCTCAAAATTCGGCAACTTATCGATTCTTAGTAATCAAAAGTGAAGAAGTTGCTGAAGATACAATTGTTGAATCCAAAAATGCTGAATTCTTTGAACAAATATTTCCATCGAAAGAGAAAAAGGAAAAGACTGATTTTTCCAAAATCCTAATCATATTGAGGGAATGTGTAAGAGAAGTAAAATTCCGAATACTTTTGGTGGAGACTACTACATGTACATGATAGATAGTGAACCAAGAAGCGATATTATCGTCAGATTCCAAGAAATGGAAAGAAAGCATAAAGTCGGAGTTGGATTCTATCTTGAGTAACAACACTTGGGAATTGGTTGAATTACCGCCTGGTACAAAACCAATTAGTAGCAAGTGGATATTTAAAAAGAAATATCTACCTGATGGGAGTGTTGAAAAATATAAAGCAAGATTAGTTGCTAGCGGATTTACAAAAAAGGAAAATGTTGATTATTTTGATACATTTTCTCATGTCACGAAAATAGCATCAATCCGTGTATTGATTGCAATGGCTGCCACTTACAATCTATTGTGCATCAAGTGGATGTAAAAACAGCTTTTCTAAATGGAGATTTAGAATAAGAAATTTATATGCGGCAACCTGATGGTTGCATTGTGAAAGAACATGAACGTAAAGTGTGTAAATTGAGAAAATCATTATATGGTTTAAAACAAGCACCAAAGCAATGGCATGAGAAATTAGATAACACACTAGAGAATGAAGGTTTCTCAGCTTCGGTAGTTGATCGATGTGTGTATCTAAAAAGAGAGAATGATCATTGTATAATCATTGCTCTTTATGTTGATGACATGCTGATTTTTGGCACTTGTTTGAGTGTAGTCGAGGCTATAAAAGAATTCTTATCAAAGAAATTTGATATGAAAGACTTGGGAAAAGCCAAAGTCATTCTTGGTGTTAAAATTATAAGAAAAGAAAAGGATTTTTATTGGTACAAAATCACTATGCAGAAAAAGTATTGAAAAGATTTTGATATGTTGATCTTAAACCATTATCGACTCCTTTTGATGCAAGTGTGCAGCTTGAGAAAAATCGAGGTGCTCCTGAGGCATGAACTTGCTCAATTAATCGGAAGTCTGTTGCATTTAGTAAATTTCACAAGGCCTGATTTAGCGTATCTAGTTTCACGGCTAGGAAGATATACTAAAAATCCTGGTGAAATGCATTGGAAAGCCATGTTAAAATTATTGAGCTATATTAGATGCACTGAAAATTATGTTATTTTTATAGTGGTTTTCCTGAAGTTATTGAAGGCTTCAGTGACACAAATTGAATTTCAGATTCTGAAGATACGAAATCCACAAGTGGATATGTGTTTACTTTGGAGGAGGAGCCGTGGCTTGGAGATCCTCTAGACAAACTTTAATTGCTCGTTCTACAATGAATTCAGAGTTCATTGCATTAGAACTTCCTTCTGTGGAAGCCGAGTAGTTTAAAAATTTTATTAGTGACATTGCAATTGATTAGGACTGATCACCTCTATATCTATGCATTGTGATTGTCAAGCAGCAATTGCTATAGCAAAAAATAAGACGTACAATGGAAAAAATAGACATTCTCTTAAGAGACAATGTGATTAAGCAATTGTTGAAAAATAGGGTGATTTCCTTGATTACGTGACGTCAGATGTAAATTTGGTCGATCATCTGACTAAGCCCTTAGGGAGGCTCTTAATTGAGAAAACAACTAGGGGTATGGTACTTGTGCCATTGATCATTAGTGTGTGCGGATACATAACCTTGATGAATAGAGATCCCATGAAAAATGTTCATACAGGTAAGAACGAAGCACATGTTAATGTTGGAGCTTATTCCTTAAAATTTCATACCTACGTTGTTGAGAAGCTCGAAATTTTAAGTGTAAGGTTAAGTTCGGCTCTTAATAAACAAAGTCATATGTTGATGACTTAAGAAATTGAGTTCCTTAAATGTTTGTTCACATATAAGAAAAGAGATGTGCCCGCCTCTATGGAAACAAGGCTAGAGAAGCACCCAACCGCGTATGAAATGGAGACATGAAAAACATCATGACTTTGTGATCCCTGTTTTACAATAGGATTGGTGGTTCATAAAAAATTATTTTCACCACTTTTCTAATGATTCAAATCTCAATCGTCTACAGTTATGGTTCATAATTTGTTGAGAACACCATGACTTAAGTGTACTTTTTTTTCCAAGGTGATCGAGGAATTTTACAAGAGTTCAATGAATGGGGGATTGTTATATATATATAACAATATTAATATAATGTCATTGAATTCTTATCAAATGTGTGTTCAATGAATGGGGGATTGTTATATATATATAACAATATTAATATAATGTCATTGAATTCTTATCAAATGTGTAGAAACACATGACTCTTGGATTCTATTTCTCTTAAATAGAATAAACATGACTCTTAAACTAGCATAAATATGAGTCGTAATAAAACATGACTCATGAATGACCATGACTCATGAATGACCATGAACATGGCTCTTCAATGAGAAGTCTCTTGAGTTGAGTTGATTGAGCACTCTATAAATACTTTATTTCTCTTGCTCTAAAAAACACATGAGATAATTTGAAACAGGTTGTTAAACCTTTGAGATGCTACAATAAAGAATTCTTGAAATAGTTTTTTAAGACAGTCTTCACGCCTCAACCTACTTCGACAATATAAGACTCAACCTACACTTCGATAATATAAGAGATATATTCCAACACACATTATAAGACATTAGATGACATATATTATTGATGATAGCGGGAGTCGAATCCAAGGAACGCCCATTACAGAAAATTGAACACCGGACCGAGGAGGTTGTTCTCTAAGAGAAGTTGGTCATGACCGCGGAGACCATGGTGTTCATCCCACACATACCATGCCCCCTGCAAAGACGATAGTACCCATGCTCCCCCCAACGGTTGCCCCACGAGTTCTTGATGATCCAATAAGGCTTGTTCCCCAGCCTCAGTACCGAGAACCCTTTGGACCCGTAGCCCACCAGAAGAACGCCGTGGTTCAGCCATCTCTTTCCGCAGATCAGCGGACACGACACCCCTCCGATGTACGTTTGCATGAACACCGCATTCAGCCCGACCGCGAGGGGGCCATGACGGACTAAGTATGCAGCGATTTGATCCTCATCCACGGGAATGTCGGTGAAATTGGCAACTCGTACGGCTGCTCGACCTGGGTCGAACTTGCATTCGCCTTTCTCACCAGTGTATGGGTAGGAATCCTCTTCTTCTATGCCTCCCGCATCCATCAAGTAGCTGTACGCGTTCGTCATTAGGCCACCGGAACATCCCGAGTCGCACGATGACTTGTCCTCTATGTCACACTTCATTTAAAAAAAAAAAGAAAAATACACTATCATCAATATATATATATATGGTTCTGTCGTGTTCGCAATGAGGAAGACAAAATACGAATTGTTATTTGTTGCTATTAATTAATGGATGAACCTTGTGGTCGCAGTCCACAAGCTGCTGCTCGCTGAGGTTTAAAAGCTTTCCGGTTGCTACGAAGTTGGCTCCTTCGATGGCTCCCGTAGTGCTAAATGCCCAGCAAGATCCACATGTTCCCTTCAATTAACATACACATATGTATTAATTTGGATGGAAAATTGTTGGTGATGATGATGATGGATCACCAACAATAATATGTCTCAGTCATATATATTATACCTGCATCTTGACCTCAGTAACAGCGCCAATGTCTCTCCAATCAAAATCATCGGGCAAATCATCGGTGGGCAACTCAACTCCCTGCACCGCCCAACCACGCCGCTTGTCACCACCACCACCCGAGCCTCTCATACCCATATACATCTTTTCGAACTCTTGTTCTGTCAGATCTGAGAACTGGGTTACGCCGTGAACAGCAGAGGGGTCCATGGCCCGGTGCTCGATGGCTCTCAAGACGTTCCTCGCAAAAACGCCAAGGCGGTGCAGGTACTCCTCGCGTGTGGCGTACTCCTTGTTGTACTCGGAGATGAAGGCCCTGAACTTGTGCTCGGTGGCCGTGTTCAGCAAGTGGTGGTTCGGGTGGGCAGTTTCCGTGACCTGGAGGATGATGTTTTGGTCATCTTGCTGAGCTCTGACGACGAAGGCGACGATGATCAGCAGAACTGATGAGTTTTTTATGAAAAGGCAGAGGCCCTTCATGTATGGAACGTTTCTCTTTTATGATCTACTCAGCTCAGAGGATGTGCTGTGGTACTTGTATTTGTCTTTCCTATATTTTACACAAGGGTCAAGTATGTCACTTCAAACATTTCATTTCTCGAGGTCAAGGAGGTGGACATTTAACTTATGTGTGTCCTGGCTCCCTGCAAAACGTTGCATGTCAGACAGCTGTTTAATGCATGCATCAGGAGCTCGTCACGTGTGCGTAATACATTATTTTCTTGCACGTGTGTGTCGAATGGTGGTTCTCGCTTATATAGAGTTCTGCCTTTATTTTGTTAGGAGCATGTCCAGTCTTTTTTAACAAAATAAAATAAAAAAAAATATTAATTAATTAAATATGACGTTTTTCGTACCTATTACTAAAATAGAGTGCTTTGCGGGTATTACTCGTGACGTCGCGCCTGTAGCTAATGGGCGCGACGAAGAATATTTCGCGAAATGCTGGATCATTGTACTAGGCCGGTGTAATGGGCCAATATTTTGGCCCAATAACTCATTCGTCGTAGGTAATAGGCGCGACGTCGCGCCTAATGGACGCGACGTCGGGAAAATATAGATCTCAGATCTATTTCTCTCTCCCTCATTTTCTCCCTCACTCTCTCTCACTATCCCTAACCCCAACCCTAACGTTCCGGCTGCCGCCTCCGTCCGCCAGTGTCCGCCGCACCCTGCTGAGGTCCTCCCGCTCAGCTCGCCCGCCCGCCCGCCCTCTCTCTCTCTCTCTCTCTCTCTCTCTCTCGCCTCCGCCCTCGCCAACTCCGCCGGTCCGCCCGCCGAATGCCCCGCTCCGCCCGTCGAACGCCCTCGCCACTTCCGCCGGTCTCTCTCTCTCGGTATCTCTCTCGTTATCTCTCTCTTTCTCTCCCGTCTCCGCCATGCCACCACCACCGCCGCGACCGCCGCCTTCGCCACCACCGCCGCCGCGTCCGCCACCACCTACGCCACCACCGCCGCCGCCGCATTCTCTCCGGACCTCTTCGGGTACGCAGAACGTGGTTATGTATAAGAGAGAACTCAGCAGGCTCCCAATAACATTCGTCATGTAGTGGATGAAAATACCCCTCGTGTTTTACGACACGCTTGTTTGTTATAGAAATGAGCAATATGATGCATGCTACGAGTTTGATTCGGTAATGATTTCGCCACCGTAGTAGATAGAGACTTGAATTTTATGAGATGTCATAATTTAAGGAGAAATTTAAATACTTCAAGTTGTTTTTTACATATAAATGTATATGGAATTATAGTACTTTATATAGGAAAAATCGTCGCATTTAATAAAAGCGACGTCGCATCTATTGGACGCGACGATTCTTCTGCAAAACGCGTGAACGTTACGTCCACATCAGTTCTGCTGTCAAAAGAAAAAGAAAATTGCAGAGAACGCGTGATCGTGTTGTCACCATCGTCGTGCCCAATGGACGCGACGACGCGGGTATTAACTGCGACGACAGGCCCAAATACACTTATTGACCCATTTGCAGCGCTTAAACGGGCCAGAAAAGTCGTCGCGCCCATTAGCTGCGACGTCGCGGCCATTAGGCGCGACGTCGCGGGTAATACCCGAAAAGCACTCTATTTTAGTAATAGGTGCGAAAATTGCCCTATTTGATTAATTAAATTTTTTTTTGATTTATTTTGTTAAAAAAGCCATGTCCGGTCGACGTGCATAGGTAAACTCAAATAAAAAAAGAAAAACCGATTGATACCGAAATCATGGTTCGTCATAACGGGAACATACACAGGAACCGACATGAGTGTTCTGGTTCCATTGCATTATAATGGAATTTATATTTTTTTATAAAAATTGGTAATATTTTTTTTATAAAAATTTTAGGGGAATTCTGCCTCATGCTCCTGTTTAAGGGTTTTCTGATTGGTAACCATTCTCATTATTCAATTCCGTTTGGTATCCCTGACCTATTACGAAATATAACCTCATAACCCTGAAAGACGAAATTTGGCATTTTTATGTGATTTATCGTGGCTCACAGGTATTGCTGAAAAGACTAAAATGTCTTCATATTTTTTAAACTCAATTTCACTTAGAAACTTTGAAGCTCTTGGAACGAAAAAAAAATCATAACATTCACTTTGAAAATTTCCTTCCTAAGACCAAAATTGCGTCTCCAAGATTTTACTCCAAAATCAGTAATATCAGTTAGCCACTGACGACTAAATCACACGAAAATATCAAAATTCGTCTTTCACGATTACAGGGCTATGTTTCGTAATAGGTCAGAGGTACCAAACAAAATTGAATAATAAAAATGGTTACCAATCGAAAAACCCTTAAACACATGTGCATGAGACGGAATTCCCCATATTTTTATATATGTGTACGTATTTTTTTACAACTATATGCCAATTCCCAATAGTTTATTTATGTATATATTATATATTCTCAATCATATATGTCATATCTTAGCAACATAACGATTAAATATGTTAAGTTGTTACGTATTTTATTAAGTTACAAAAAAAAAAAGATGAGTAAAATAAACATATTAAATGGAATTGGGCCATTACAGTATCTTTTATATACTTAATTAAACATTGTGTATCAAACTTTTATTACACTTAGAAATAATTTATAAACTCAGATTCAATTTTTATTTAAATAAAAGGATCAAAATATTAAGTTAAATGGAATTTGGTAAATATAAAAATGCAATATAAAATACCAAGTTAAAATCGAATTTGGGCTTAGTGTATGAAATATTTTTTTCATTTGAACTAAAGGCCCAAAAAGCCCATGAAACTTGGGGCAAATAAGGAATTTTCTTTAAACATCGTCTTCTACCCTACACCATCACAGTCCCGACGCATCACAGTTCGATGGCCGTTTTGTTGCCGTTCCACGCGAGAATTCGCCGTTCCGGCCGCTAAAACCCCGTTCCTCCCGTAAAATCGCCGTTTCGGCCGATTTTTCGTCCGCTGCAAGCAGTTCCGTGAAAAACCCGGAACTTTGGCACGGAGGCCACCGTTCCGGTTCCAACTCGTCCGTTCCGGCCGCCTTAACGGCGATCCGGCGAACCATGACCAAAACGCAAACTCAAATTGCGATAAGGTGAAATTTTCAAAGCTAGGAACACATATTTGCGTTCAAGTGTTCATCTACCATCTCCAATCGAAAAACTCATTCTCAAACTCAAACTCATTATCAAATTCAAAATGCGGTAATTCTTCTCTAACCATTAAACTCATTCTCAAAATCAAAAGAATATTCTCATAATATTATCTTTCCCATCAATTTTTACAGTTTTACAATACTACCAACATATTTTACAAGTTTACAAATTATATCAAAAAATTAACATACATATTATTTAACTATTTATAGATGATTGAATTATTAATTGTTACCCACATATTTTACAACACAAATCACATTGAGACAAATTAAGACATTAATTAAGTATTTATAAATAATTTAAGTATTTAGTTTGCAATTATTAACATTATTTATGTATTATAAATATAATGAATGTACTAGATCTAATACACAAGAGAAAGTAGAATATTTAGGGATAAAACTAAATTAATAATTTAGTTGGGATCTTTTTTTAGGAACTAAAAAAGTCATGGGTACATGAACAGTACAGACTCAAATTTCCGTTTATATGTTGCATAAATTGGTCAACTCATTATGGTATTGATGTGCGTGTTGATTGGACTCAAAAACTTAAAATTTGAGTTTCCACATGCAAATACTTTGGAGAAGGCCTAATCTCATCTTCAACCGAAAAACTCATTCTCATACTCAAACTCATTCTTAAACTCTGAAGAGAATTTATTATTATGCTTTGTAATTTTATTATCCTTGTACTTAGGGGCATAATTAGTAGTTTTGATAGTGTAGGACCAAATAGTAAATATACCATGTAAATAGGTATAAATACAATGTACACTATCAAAATCAATACACAAGTTCATTTTCAGAAAATCACGAGCATTGAATTCATATTTTAAACGAGAGAGAATACGATCGAGAATCTCGAAAATCTAACAACCTCTCTCAAGATCTTCAACGCGGATATTCGACCGAATGTAATTCGTAAGATTTCTTATTCGAATACCGAAAATTCATGCTTAGATTGCTTGTTGATTGATGAATTAGGACCTAACAATTGGTATCAAGCATACCGTGATTGATTTTGGATTGAATTCGCGATTTTATGATCAAGATAATTTTCCAGACTTTTCGATCGAAAAACTTACGTGACTTGTATTTTGATCAATATGCTTAATGTTTGCGAATTTTGGTGATGATCTTGCTGATTAAGTGATAGATTATATGTTAGGAATGATTTACGTACTGATTTCAATCGCTTAGAATTCATATTAATTCAGATTTTCGATTTAGATCGATATTTGCGTTTGGGATTAAGTTTTGATTTCGATTTGAGTAAAAATTTTCGAGTAAAAATTTTGCGAAAACATATTTAGGTCAAATAATTCACACTCGAAAAACTTTGAGTCAAACTAACAAAATTTTTCGATCACTCTTAATTTTTCGATTACAAATTTTTCGATAAAAGTTTTTGAGATCAACAATTATTCGACAAACTATTTTTCTAAAGGAAATTTACTCTGCAAAACTCTTACGTTCGAAAAATAATTTTCGATAAATACAACGCAAAATCTTTTTCGATCATTCTAATTTTTTTTAATCGAAAACTTTATTGTTCGATAAACTTTTCGGTCACTGCTCAAACACACACACATTTTACACTATTTTGAAAGAAATCAAATTTCGTAATTTTCAAAACTTACGAAAAAATATTTGTCTCCGAATTATCTTCTACGATACTCAAAATTTTCGATCTTAAAATCAAAATTATTTAGCAAATTTTGATGTATCAATTCTCATATCAAATATTTTTAGAAATCAAAATAATTTCTCTTTAACAACCAAAAAAATAGGTACGAAAGGGAAATTGTTTAAAGTACGAATCAAACATTACTAACAAAGTTTGTCACTTGTGAAGCATTTTTTTACAATTCCAAACTTTCACGAAGATCCAACCAATCAACTACAAATGGATGCTTACTCGCTCGAAAACGACGTCCGCCCTCCAATTCTACGAAGAGGCGAATACACCGTATGGAGAAACCGATTCATGAACTTCTTGGAAACAAAAGAGCAAGCTACAAATTTGATAGCTTCTCTTCAAGA
Organism: Linderniella brevidens; assembly: GCA_004919715.1. NCBI lineage: Eukaryota > Viridiplantae > Streptophyta > Magnoliopsida > Lamiales > Linderniaceae > Linderniella > Linderniella brevidens. Next base: position 1,714,949 of record SWDC01000150.1, on the reverse strand, counting down.
AGGACCCGCTCAATTTTGGCTCATCCAAGAAGGCGATGCCTCCAATAATCTCCCATACCCGCCTCACGAAGACTCAAAATTCCTAGTGAATACACCGAGGGGGAGCGATTAAGAGCAAAAGCAGATTTAGGAGCCAAAACTTTCCTAATGCAAGGAATTCCTAATGACATCTATATGCAAATAGAAAGTCTATCTAGTGCAAAAGCTATGTGGGACGAGCTCCACAAGATGATGCAACGGACCGAAGTTGGAGTCAAAGCCAAGAAATCAAATATTCTAACCGCTTACGACTCATTCAAAGCCAAGGCAGATGAAACCGTTTATGACTTCTATCAACGCTATCTAACTCTTCTTAATGAGATGAGGAAGATAGATATCTTCAAGACCAACATGGAGGTCAACATCCAAATTTCTTTCTTCTCTTCAACCGGAGTGGAAGAAAATATCAATGCAAATCCGTCAAATAAGGATTTGGACGAAATGGATATCCACGCCGTCTTTGTTAATCTCGCCCAATAGCTCTTGTTTCTGAAAGAAAAACAAGTCGATCTCGCAATGATAAAAGCATCAAGTTGCCAAGTTCTTCAGAAGATGAAGACGAATCTGAATCGGACTCCGAACCCGATATGAAGGAGTTCAAGAAACAGTTGGCTCTCATTTCTAAAATGATGAGCAAAAAGTTCTACAAAAAGAAATCCTCTTCCTCGGCAAATAGACTTCGAACATCAAGCTCCAAGCACTAGGAAAGACTAGACGAGTCCTCAGAATCTAAAAACGCTGAAGAACCACAAAAGTGCTATAATTGTGGTAAGATAGGGCACTTCGCCAGAGAATGCAAACTTCCCAAGAAAAAGGACGGCAACTACTACTCCAAAAAATTCCAACTCACTAAACAAAAAGAGGCCGGAGTAGCACTGATGGCCGAACAAAAGCATTGGCTAGAAGACACCACAAATTCTGACGATGAAAATCTCGCTCTCATGGCATACCTCGAAGACGCCTCAAATGATAACTCTTCAAGAAGGACTGACGACGACGACGATAAAGCATCCTCTTCATCACATGAGGTAACAATGTCTCATTCCACATTATTAAACATGTTAGAATCATTACAGATTAAGTACTCTAACATGAAAAATGAGCGGAAAAGAACTAAGGAATTAGCAGAGAGACTAGCTCTTAGTACAATTTCCAAAAGCAATTAGATAAGAAAATTCATTTAGAAATTATCTTATGTAACGCTAAGGAAAAGATATCTAGTCTTGAATTAACCATAGCTACCTCTGAGACTAAAGTCAATGACCTTAATACGACTCTTATCGATTGTCAGAGAGATTTAGAAATTTCTAAAAATAATTTCAAAGAAATCTCTGACGAACGTAAGAAACTTTACTCAAGGATTAAAACTTTAGATGATCTTCTAACGAAAAGGGGTCAAACGGATCAAACTATTTTTCTAAATAAACCTCTTGATGTAGAATTTTATAATCCTAAAGAAGGCTTAGGTTTTAACAATCCCTATAACTTGAAAAAGGTCAATGTTAAACAATTATATGATATCAAGTACATGAGATTAGGATTAACTTCTCTAATGACCTTTACTAATTCTTCAGAAATAAACACCTTATAAGAATCTAAACGAAAAGCCACAAATAGGACTGACATTCCATTTGACTACACCGACTTGAATAATAGTTACAAGACATGGGATCTCAACCATTTCGAGCGTAAAGGGAGGAAAAGAATCCTTAAATACTTCAAAAGGGAAAAAGGCTCTTTCTAACTTTTTTCTACTCCATCCACAGGTAGAGTAGAAAAAGAGGTGAAGCATGCAAAGGAAAGAGTGCCTAGGATAGAATTTCAGAAGAAAAATGATAGAAATGTCTTATTTTCAAAATTTTCTTCTGTATCAAAAACTATGGACACTCGCAAGAAGACGGCCGTTACTCACTTTAATGTTGTTGCTTCCACTTATGTATTAAAACCTATTAATTTTGAAAGCACAAATTTTGAAGTTGGCTCTACTTCAAAAATTACAAACAATCATTCTAAGACAAATGCAATTCTTAAGTCTCGTAGGAAACAAGATCCATACATTCTTGTCCTCACCTAAGGTACCCAGTCCACGTACATTCAGTTAAACACCTTAGGAGACTAGCTAGAGAAAAGATTTTCTCAGGCAATAAGACAAATCAGACATTTGCTCGTGCTGAAATTAACCTCCTATGTAAGGTTCAACGTCACTGGTTCCTAAAACACCACCTAGGCCAACACAAGCCAATAAGGCCAAGTTGCCTAAAGTGGACCACTCAAATCAACTACTTCTAAGTTGGTTTGGGTACCTAAGCATTCCAATAATTTAGGAACCAAAGATGATCAAACCTTACTTATCAAATCTGCTAATCCGAGAGGACACATTCAAAAGTGGGTACCTAAATCTCTCTAACATCTTTCTATGCAGATCCATCATGTGTGGTATTTAGATTCTGGTTGCTCCACACACATGACGGGAAAGCAAGAACTGTTGAGCAACTACTGAGACCGTTACAACGAAAAAGTCCGATTTGGCAACAATGAGTCAGCTCCAATACTCGGGTTTGGAAACATTCTACTGCCAAATCTGACGATTAAAGATGTCTCTTATGTCCAAGGTCTTAAACACAACCTGTTCATCATAGGACAATTATGCGACAAAGGATTTTAAGTGGTATTTCTAGCTGATCAGTGCAGAATTTTAAATAGTCAGAATCAAGAACTTCTAACAGGATCACGAAAATCAAATCTCTACACTATCAATCGGACAACAGTTCGACATTCGACAGCTGTTTGCCTCATCTCACAGACTACAATCAAGAGGAACAATTTATGGCATCAACGCTTGTTTCATCTAAATCACAAAGCTCTTCACAAACTCTTTGTTAAAAAGTTGGTCAACGGTCTCCCAACAATCTCTCCTCATCAACAGCATCACTGTTCGGCTTGTAAAATGGGAAAAATGAAGCGGGCATCACACAAACTCGAGCAAGTTGCTTCCACATCTCGACCCTTGTAATTACTTCACATGGACCAATGCGTACATAACGTATCAACGGTCGTAAATATGTGTTAGTAATTGTCGACGATTATTCTCGCTACACATGGACAATATATCTCCGAACTAAAGATGAGACTGGAGACTTGATAATAAGCTTTGTGAATACAACTCAGAATCTCCTGCAAAAGAAAATCCAAGTAATCAGAACGAACAACGGAACTGAATTCAAGAATCAGCGTCTTTGCAACTTTTATCAATCACTTGGACTTATTCAACAATTCTCAGCCGCAAAAACGCCTCAACAAAATGGTGTCGTAGAAAGGAAGAACCGGACTTTAGTTGAAGCTGCAAGAACAATGCTCATATACTCCGGTCTCCCTCACTTTCTATGGGCTGAAGCAGTGAGTACAACATGTTTTACTCAAAATAGGACAATTATTCACAAACGCTTCGAAAAGACGCCATATGAGATAATTAATCAAAGAATCCCGAATATCTCATTTTTCAAAGTATTTGGTTGCGAATGTTTTGTGGCCAACGATCGGGAGCATCGAAGCAAGTTCGATCCCAAAGCCTTCGAAGCCATTTTTGTCGGATATTCCTCTACTTCAAAATCATATCGCGTTTACCTCAAGTCTTCTCGTACAATTCTTGAAAGATACAACGTCACCTTTCAAGAAATGACGGATTTGGCTTCTGAACAAAACAGTTCAGAACCTGAGCTTATCAGTGTGTTGGCACAAACAAGGTCAACAACTTTCGAGAACTTCTACCTCAAAGTCAAGAGAAGCAATTCCCACCGACTTGGAAGATTTAGATTCACTGTTTGAACATTTTTATCGGAACGAGTCTCAAATACCTGCTTCGTCCCATTTTATACCAAACAGTGCTCCTTTTCCCTCAATGGAAGAAATTTAAATTGAGACTCCTAATCCTCAAACTTCGACAAATATTCAAGATTCTCCTAATTCCGAATCTTCATCTAGTGCTGCAGCCCCTACAAATGCAGATGAGGAAATTCCTTCCAATTCATCCTCCGAATTGAATTTACCAACTACGAATGATCAGTCCATCAATTCAGGATGTCTCGATCTACAAACCAATGACGGATCAACTTCGGTTATTCCTCACGAACGCAAATGGACTCGAGCTCATCCTATTGACCAAATCATCGGTGATCCTTCAAGTGGTGTACGCACTAGGACGTCCACTCAAAGCGGCTTATTCACATGCTTCTTAAGCCAATATGAACCAATTAAGGTAGTCGAAGCTCTTAAAGACCCGGATTGGGTAATAGCAATGCAAGATGAACTCAACCAATTCGAGCTCTACAAGTTTGGACGTTAGTTCCTCGACCGCAAGGCAAAACAATAATTGGTACTAAATGGGTTTTCAAGAATAAGAAGAACGACAATGGTGAAGTTATCAAAAATAAAGCACGACTCGTAGCCAATGGATACAATCAACAAGAAGGAATTGATTACGACGAGACGTATGCTCCTGTGGCACGTATCGAAGCAATTTGACTATTTTTAGCATATGCGGCTCATAAAGACTTCAAAGTCTATCAAATGGATGTTAAACCGCATTTCTCAACGGCGTATTAAAAGAAGAAGTCTACGTCGCTCAACCCGATGGATTCGTGCACGAGAACCATCCTGATCATGTCTATCGATTGGACAAAGCTCTCTGTGGACTAAAACAAGCCCCTTGTGCTTGGTATGATGTCATAAGCGAATTTTTAGTCAAGTCCAACTTCATAAGAGGCACCATCGATACGAAACTCTTCATCAAAAGACAAGGCAAAGACCTGATGATCGTTCAAGTTTACGTTGATGACATCATCTTCGGCTCGACAAATGAACGTCTCTGTCAGAAATTCGGTGAACTCTTGCAGACCAAATTCGAGATGAGCTTAATGGGAGAACTCCAATTCTTTCTTAGACTACAAGTAAAGTAACTCGAAGATGGAATCTTCATCAGTCAAACCAAATATATCCAAGATATTCTGAAGAGATTTAATCAAGACAAGAGCACACCGATGAATACTCCCATCTCAACAAACTGCAAATTAGATGCTGATCCGTCTGGAAAGGCAGTCCACATCACACTCTATCGGAGTATTATCGGATCTCTTCTCTACTTAACGTCTAGCCGACCCGACATCATGTTTGCCACTTGTCTCTGTGCTTGTTTTCAAGCTGATCCAAATGAGTCCCACATGCAAGCAGTCAAGCGAATTCTACGCTATCTAAAAGGAACTCCCAACTTAGGGCTATGGTATCCAAAAAATACTGATTTTAGATTAATTGGCTATACTGACGCTGATTATGCAGGTTGTCGAATGGACAGAAAAAGCACGTCTGGCGGAGCACAATTTTTAGGCAAAAAGTTGGTCTGCTAGTCCTCAAAGAAACCAAATTGTGTGTCAACATCGACGGTCGAGGTGGAATACGTCGCGGCTGCCAGCTGTTGCTCGCAAATTCTATGGATGCGGACACAACTACGCGATTACGGGTTTGATTTTAATAACATTCCCGTTTACAGTGATTTTCAAAGTGCTATAGCCATTACTTGCAATCCTATTCATCATTCACGTGCGAAACACATAGATATTCGTTATCATTTTATAAAAGATCACGTAGAAAAAGGCACTATAGATATGTATTTTGTAAAAACGGAGCTTCAACTTGCCGATTTATTCACTAAGGCATTCGATGAAAAACGATTCCAATTCCTTATTAAAAAGTTTGGCATGTTGAATCTCAATCTTACTTGAAAAGTGTTTTACATGCTCTATGATGCTTCTATGTGCTTCTTGATATTCATTGATTATCTTGCGTGACTCTATTCCAAATTTAATAGTATATAAATATAATAATAATAATAAAAATTGGGGGATGACAATAATTTTGCCTATTTTGAATTACTCACAAAAATATTTCTTCGATATATATGCTTAGTTCTTTGTCTAAAAATTCATGTCACATTCTTTTATTCAAAGAGCTTCGTTTGATTCACTAGACACAAAGCCTCATCATATATGTGAGAATTTAAACCTCAATAATTTTTTTCTTGAGTGTGTCACACTTCAAATGACTATTCATTGGTTTGTACTTCGTAGCTTCATTCTTACTTTTGTGACTATTTCGTCATGAAAATGATAAGGGCATATTAGGAAATTCCTCACTTAGCCCAAATTATAAATCCTTTAATTTTTTCCCTAGAAATCCTTTTGGGCCTTCTCCGACATTCTTTTTCTTTATCAAACCCAATTAAGCCTTGAACCTTATTCACATGATTCGGGGTTACTCAATCAAGAAAAAGAGGGGGAGAGCAAAATAGATGCACATGATGAATTTCTCACTCATTATAGAAGAGAAACACGGATCTCACTGTGAACTTCTCCTAGATAATCTCGTATACTCCTAGAAGAGAAGCACCTCGAAGTGAACTTCTCCAACGATAATCTAGATCTTATAAATAGAGAAAACGAGAAGAGAAGCAAGGCATTGGGTTCGAATTCCATAACTGTGGAACCTTCGAAAGGAACACAGTCTCGACCCAAAAAGAAGTCATAATCTCTCAAAGTTTTGTAAAGAAGATGAGACTCATCCTGAAAAGAAAAGCAAAAGGATCAACACAGAATTTCACAAAAGGGCCCCCGGAACTGAAGATTGTTTTTTAAGCTCACCAACCCAAAATTTCCTACCCCCTTAGTCAGAGCCTAAAACTAATCCCTTAAAAGTCTATTTGATTCAAAATGATGAACTTTCACGAGGTAATTTGATTAAAAATACTACAATCACAAATTAATTGATATTACTTTGTCGTGTTGATATGAGTGATATATCTGCTAAATATTTCCATGATAAAAATAAATTGAGTGGTATGAGCGAAACTTGCGAGATTTGTCGAACTGATTCATACTATGATCTTAGAATATTAGTTTAGTTACATGATTTTATGGCAAATTATTATTATGTATGTCATAAGAAATTTTGCGTGGTACTGTTCAAAATGTCCCATCCGACCCCAAAACAAAAATATTTTTGAAATTTTTTTAAAATATTTTTCGCACATTTTAAATGCATTAAAAACGTGCATTGGCTCAGAATTGATAAAATGCGATTTTTTTTAAAAAATGCAAAAATTTATTAAATCTATGCTAAATTGTTTAAAATTCGTTACTTGTTCTTAAATAGTATATTTTCATATGCCAAATTGTACTAAATATGTGCTTAAAATGTCGAAAAGTTAAATCGTGCAAATGTTGAGGGGAGTTTTATATGAGAATTTGTTATTGTCTCCTATATGATTTACTTATAAAACATGACTTCTAACATTTTTTTTCTAAGCGTCACAGAAAATTTAGAGCTCATCCGAGGAGTCAAATGTTGAATTTCATCATCATTAGGAGAAAATTTCATCTTTTTCCGAAATACAGGGAGTATTATGCAATTTTTTTTTTTTGGGTTAATCCATAAAAGATTAAATTTTTTTTTAATCAGACCTGAATTTTAAATAAAGGCCAAAATTTTTTTTACGGCCCAACGTATTTTTACCTTACCCGATCGTAAAGTATTAATACCACTTTATCGATCGAAAAACTCACTCACACGCAACTCATTCCGATCGAAAAACTTTTCGACTTCTGAAAAATACTCTTCGAACTCCGGCGATATTCACCAAAAATCATCTTTTCTCTGAGATTTTCTCACTAAACTCGCCCATTTCGAAGGTAGAAATACGTTTCGAATCATTTTCTGTTCAAAAACATACGATTCGCTAGCAGTTTCACGAAAACATATGAAGAAATTTTATTTCATACTTTTTCGACTAAAACCGATTTTAATCTTTCAAATCAACATGTTTAAACTCGACCGTTTGGGTTAAAATCATGATATTTGGTTTCGCAACTGTTTTTTGAACGTTCCGAACCGAGATTAACTCATGATTTACCCATAAATCGAAAATTACGTTTCACGCGTTTACTGTTTGATTTGAAAATTTTTCGATCGAAAAAGTTCGTATCGCAAACAGTGTCGTCGAAGAACTTTAGTTTTCGTTAAGTTTTATTCGATCGCAAAACTCAGCGTCGAAAACCTTTTGTTTTCGATATATTTTAATTCGATCAAAAAACTTCGCGGCGAAAACTTAATTTTTCGATTCTATTTTATTCGATCGCAAAAGTCAGCGGCGAAAACTTTAAGTTTTTCGATATTCTTTTATTCGATCGCAAAACTACGCAGTGAAAAAATTAAGTTTTTCGACAACTTTTTATTTGATCGAAAACTTACTCAGCGAAAAACTATTATTTTCGATAACATTTTATTCGATCGTAAAAATCATCGGCGAAAACTTGAGTTATACGACACATTTTTATTCGATCGCAAAGTTTAACGATCGAATAAATTGTTACTCGAATAAAAACACGCTGAAAAAGACTTAGAAAATTTTTCAAGACTTAGAAAATTTTCGATCGCAAAATTTAACGATCGAATGAATTGTTACTCGAATAAAAATACGCTTTTAAGACTTTGTCAATTTTACAAATCTTTCAAAAATTTTCACTGTGTCTTTCGAACATAAACCTTCGTACATACAATTTTCTCTAAATTCATTCTTAATTCCGTTTATTCGCATATGAAAATTTATCAACTAATGAACTTTATGTTATTCTTTACTGATATGAAAACTTCAAATTATCCTCACATATATCCTTCATCAAGCTTCATGTCAGTTCATGACAATAATTATCAACTGGATCTTACGACATTCCGGTGCCCGGCTGAAGTCATCATCTCCATCCTTAATGGACACCCACTATGGCCAGCTTTAACGATAACGGCCTCCGTACCAATGGTCTACCTTAATCTGGGGACTTATGGAGAGCCATGTAGTCAGAAACGACGTGGAATATACAACATAAATAAATAGAAGACACGTCGTTCTGAACCGCAATCTGATGGCCATGGTGCTCGATCTTCCGCACTACAAAACATATGATCAACTTCCAACAGACGCGGAGATCGTAGCGGATATGCTCCAGATGGGATACAAGCCTCCACTACCTAAATTGGCGTGTTTCCAAAACAACGGAATTCCCCATCCGTGGAAGACATTGTTCGGCATTATCAACAAATGCCTCACCCCAAAACACTCCGACTTCGACAAGGCGAACGGGAACATCCTTCGCATCTTTCACGGAGTGATCTTCTCAAAGAAGTATGACGAGGCCCGCCTAATTTGGAATGATCTAGCGGACCAGATACGTCAAAGGGAGACTAAGTCGAAGGCCAAGTTTCTCCCCTATGTACGGTGGTTCCCGGTGCTGATCTCACACTTCATGGAAATCCATCCAGATATCCCGAGACTACCACCACTTGGGGAATACACTCCGCCACGCCTTCGATTTTTTCACAACCCGAAGGTCGCCGATCTAGCACTCCAACCAATGTTGATCCCATTGGAGCTGCTCCGACTAGCTGATCCAACAGAAGAGGCATACCAAGACTACTGTCAAAACAACTCCATCACGGAGGAGATGGTACGAGCCTTGGATCCAGAACCGGCACCTTCTCAAAGGAATCACTGGTGGAAACAATAGAGCCCGAAGCCACGGCTCAGGAGATTGAAACATCGGCAATCGAGCCCGCAGGTGTTCCTCAAGATATTTCTCCTGAGGCCACTGACTCAGACGAAACAAACAGACTCCAAAGAAGGGGCTCTTGCCGACCACATCTCTCGACCCCGTCTGTCCCGCCTTCAAACATACCGGCTTCTGTGCAAACACCTCCACCACCAACTGATCAGCCAACCGAACAGATTCCAATTAAATCTATCTCAACACCCATAGATGTGATACCCATTGTATCATCTCAAGGATTGGGTGGAAGCCCTATTGGACCCCCGATATCTTCGGAGCCAACAATAGGCCAACCCATCGAAGTGGTGACTTCGGGGTTGACAACGGATGTCCCAAGACGTTTCGGAACTTCAAGACCTACTCAAGGCGGCACATCGGAAATCTACTCCGATGTTGTGACAGTGGAGCGCCTTCTTGGCCCCACTCCACCACTGTTCGTGACGGAGCAACGACTACAAGACGTACGTTCCACAGCTCTATCTTCTCTAGAAGATCGTCTGATGGACCGAATACTCCAAGCCTTAGAGACTTCCCGAAGATATACCGGGAAAACACCAGTCTCCGAAGCTGCTCCGGCCGACATGAGCCAAGCTCCATCCTTTTACGGCGAGAATGACCGGCACGACGCACGGACTCAATGACTCCCTAATGTGACCCTTTAACAACATCTCCTCAACTTGCTTTTGAAGCTCCTTTGTTTCCTCCGGATTGGCTCGATACGCTGGCCGGTTTGGAATGGTTGACCCCGGTATGAAGTTGATCTGGTGCTCGATCCCTCTGAGTGGAGGCAAGCCATCGCGGGCCTCGTCAGGCTAAAATCTGCAAAATCACTGAGAATAGAAATTATTTCCGAAGGTAACTCATGAGGAAGATCATTGGAAGATACTAGCGTCTCCTTGTGTAAAAGCAAGATGAACAGCCCTATCTAGATCTCTCAAACTCGTATAGAAAGTGCCTTTTCTCTCGCTCGCTTTCGGCTTTTTATTTTTCTCACTCTCATTTTTCTTAATTATTTTTTTCTCACTTTCGGTTCTTTTCTCGCTCTCGCTAGGTTTTTCTCGCTCACTCCCCTCCTTTTGCCTTTTTCCCCTCATTTTTATTGTCTCAGTATGAACCTGAATTGGAGAGAATGGTGCGAGAGTGTACGTCTTCTTGTTATGCTCCAACTGGTATTTATTGGATCGTCCATGGTAGGTGGTTTTGTGATCGAACTCCCAAGGCCTTCCGAGCAGAATATGTCATACGCTCATTGGCACAACATCGCAAAGCACCTCATCCTCGTACTTTCCGATCGAGAATTTTACCCGAGCTTGACGATTCACCTGAATCTCTCCGTGATCGTTCAACCAGTGCAACCGGTACGGATTCGGATGGACCTCCATGGACAACCCTAGTTTCTCAACAAGGTACGAACTAACACAATTAGTACAACTACCCCCGTCAATGAGAAGTATGCATACCTTCTCTTGGACCTTGCAACGTGTATGAAATATATATCGTTGGTTTTCCTCCTCGGTCACTTGAGCGCTCAACGTCCTCATGGCCACCAACACCTCTTCACCACTCGAAACATATTGTTCCTCCTCGTCCTCTAACGCCTCATCTTTCTCGTCCTCGCTGGTGCTTACGTACGTTCCATCTTCTAAAATTGTCATGGTCCGAGCATTTGGGCATTGCGACACGATGTGTCCCTTACCCAAACATTTGAAACACGTGATGTTAGATGACGACGAGGTAGCTCCCTTGCTTCCGTCTCCCTTTTCCACCCTCCGCGGTTCAGTTTTCTTGAACTCAATCTTCGGTTTGGACTCGTTCTTTCGATTCCAAGCATTTCCATGACCCGGTGGCTGAGAACTCGATGTCTTGTTACTGCTACGATGAAGCTGCTTCTCCACCTTCTCAACTAGGTGCATCAACTCATTTAGGTCCATGTAATGGTTTAGCTCAACCGGATCGGCAATTTCACGCCTTAATCCCCCAAAAATCGAGCCATCGTAGCCTCTTCGTCTTCTTCTATGTTAGCGCGCGTCATGGCCGTCTCCATTTCTTGATAATAATCCGCAACTCTCTTTCCACCTTGCTGAATATTTTGAAGCTTGTTGTAGAGCTCACGGTAGTAGTGGGGTGGTACAAACATCTTCCTCATTACCCGCTTCATCTTGTCTCAAGTGGTAATTTTGCGCTCCCCGTAGAGTCTTTGTCCTTGAAGACTTTGTCCCACCAAATCTGAGCGTACCCTTGGATCTCCAACGCTGCGAGCTCAACTTTTTGGCGTTCGGAATAATCATGAACAACGAAGACACGCTCCACCTTTGTCTCCCAATCTTGATGGGGCTTCGGGATCATTCTGGCCGTGAAATGAAGGTATTAGGACCTGAACGTTCTTAAGATCATCGCGGGCTGGTCGTCGTCTCCTCCTATTTCTCTCGGACATCTCAGTTTCGCCGCCGTCGTTGCACTCAAAATCTGTCTTGTGCGTGCTAGCATTATCTTCATCCCGTCGTTGGTTATTTATTCTCAATTAATGTAGTTGCGCTAGGATGGCGGCGTAGTTGTTATTCATTCGCTCCACCTCCTGTTTAAAGGCTTGGAACGGATCTGGTGGCGGTGATGCGGACATTATCTCGTTATGTTTTTCCTAAGATATTCCTGACGTCCCCTATGCTTCCCTACCAGAAATGTCACTCACATGTGTACTCTCCGCTTATGTGTGGGGTTGGGTCACTCGATTGTTTCCGCTCTGTTTTTTTTTTACCTTTCACTAGGATTCAAGCGGCTTAACACGACTCTACAAAGAATTCCAATGCGACGAAATAAGACACAAGAAAAAAAATATTGTGATATGAGAGACGCTAAACCGAAATAAATCTAGACTCGAGAAGGCTTAAATAAAAAAAATAATGAAACATTTCATAAACGAAATATATATGTATATATATTTTTTATTTTTTATTTTTTTGGGTCGGATTTCTATTTTTTTTCGATATGCTGCCCTTTTTTTTTTGAGCTTATGTTTTTTTTTTCGGCCTGGCGTCTTTTTTTTTCCCAAGACTCGATAACTATTAATCAAGAAGAACGGTCTCTGATACCAAACTTATACTAACTCGGATCGAGATTCGTAAGTGAGTGTTTAAGATCGTCCTTGAATGATTTGAACACGACGAAAAAACCCGACACTAACCAAATAAAATAAAATAAAAATAAACTGAAAAACAAATAATGACTCGACACGAACTAGACAATGATAGGATGCAATTTGGAGGACTCGAAATGTCCGAGTTGGATACGACAAAAATAGGATGAACCTATCTCCTCCGAATCACAACGTACAGTTTCCAAAAATCCTATCCCCTCAAACCTAACCGGCCCTCAAACAACAATATTAGGACGGAGCCTAACACCTTTGAATATGGGCTAATTTGGATGAAAGTTTTGACGCCACACCTAGCGAAATCGCATGAAAGACTAGTTGATAAGTCGAAGGAATTGCAAAGCAAAAGCGGGCTAATTTGCGAGAAACTAGTGAAAGGAAAATAGACTCACAAGGTTTACTATTCAAACTCGAAAAACTGCCTTCTACAGTATCATGCAACGAAATTTTAAAGTCCAATGGAAAAACAAAGTTAACAAAACAATAAAATAAAGCACTAAAACTTAGGATGATTCGGGTGATTTGATCGCGTTCTACTTGGTCAAATGAACCTTGCGCACTTTCATGCAGTCAAAGTGATTCCATGTGGCTTTTTTATTCATCTTCCACTCAGCTAAGTCTCTTTGTATGTCCTTTGTTTAATATGGTAATTGAGGCCTTATGATCGAGCTTGCATGGGCATTGAGATTCGACTAGACCTCGAGCTCTGTTAGTTATTGATCCTTTAATTCTAAGATGTTATAGCATTTGGTCCGACCCTCTTTATTTGCGTAAACTCTTGATCAAAGGTTTGAAGAATTAATCCGCTTAACTCCTCGCCCATTTGTTTCATTCTAGATCGCTTCATTGGCCCTGTTATGTTGTGAAGTGGGTCGTCGGCGCCTTCATATTTTCTCGTTTAGCCGTAGTCGTACCCTTACCATCGACTTGCGCACTTGTTTGTTTCGCATCATCCTTCCTCATGTTGCTTTCCAAAGCCATTTGTAGTTCATGAAGAGCATGGTACTGGACTAGTCTTAGCATGTAGCTCTTGATCCCTTCGAACCCTTTTCTTCATTCAAGCGTGTTGAGGGAGAAGTTACGGTACAAGCTAAACATTTGGTAGACTTCGCCCATTGGAAGGTAGGGGAGGTTGACTTCTGTGATATTCTCTACGGCCTTGTTTGTCCTTTCTATTACGTAGACTGCACTCTCGTATCTTACGGCTGAGTGCTCTATGTCTACTATCTTGTGTATGAGATTTTGTTTTATGAGGTGTATCATGTACTGCCCCTTGGTGCGTTTGCCCGTGTTTGGCATCATCCAGAGCATTATCAAGTGCTGGAGCCCCTCAGTTTTCCGTTTAAGATTTGATAAGCCTTGATGGTGGAGCTCGTCGACTCCCTTTATCTCGTCCTCCTTTCGCCAGATTCTTTGGTATAGTCTTCAAGGTATGGTGCCTTGATCTTCTTGTTGTCCCAAGGTGTCTCCGTCTTCTTGATGCTTGTCGCCTCTTTTTCGGGCACTTGGTAATTGAGGAGATCTGGCAGATCTGGGAGGTCGGCTTCAGTGTTTGCTCCTTCCTCCTTTTCTTCGGGCTTGAGGAGACAGAAGTCAGCTACCGCTAACTTAAGGTAGTGTCTGATGTGGTTCAGGCGTAGGCAGACTTCTTACTCTGTCTATGTTCTCTCCAGCCACTTCTGCTCCAATATGTATTTGTCTATGTAGGGGTATGGGTCGCAGGAGGCCTGTCGACATGTAGTGGTTGTTTGGATTGTTTGGGGTGATTAAACGGAAGTTGTGGTGGTTTTGAGTGGTTAGGATGATGGTGGTGGTGGTGTGTTTGTTGACGATGCTCCAGCTTCACGGGTTGGAGTCTTTCGTCTTCTTCTTCCGCGACCGCCTCTTGAGGTCTTCTGACGCTGCTCCTCCTCAGGAAGATCCTGATCGTCACGTCTGCGTTTGGAGCGGGAGCTTTGTTCGCGGCAGGTTGTCTGTTGAGGTGCGTTGGGGCCATCGATTAGACTTTGGTATAATTTCTCCTCGTCTTGGCTTCGGTTGTCAATGGGGAGAAGACGAGATATAAGTATGTCGTGAAGCTGGTGGATTGGCATTGCATATGAGTTGAGTGGGTGTGAGGCTTGTGGTGGAGAAGGGGGTGGTGATGGTGTTGTAGGAGTGGGTTCGTCAGTCACATGAGCTTTGCCTTTGTCCCGGAATGCGGATAATCTCATCGTACGCACTTGTCCAAGGATATTTACTTGGAGGGTTGGGACAAGTGCATCGATGGTCGCTTTGACGCTTAGGGACAAGGCCTCCTTCGTGACAAACGGGGGCGATAACCTACCAGACTCGTCAAGAAGACGTTCCGTTGTCACCACTTTGGAGTAGGTAACCGACTGGTGGCATGCACTTACTATGGCAAGACTTCTAGTCGATCCTAGCTACACAATTGGGGAAAATGTCGCTACGGCCATTGTGGCATGTGCACTGACACTTGCGTGGGCAATCACCATACCAGAGCCACTAAGGCTTACCGTTGACATCACACTCGTTGGTGGGTCGAGTGGATGGCTCGTTACCGTTGTTGGATTTGATGTTGCAGTAGGGGGACTTACTTCTAATCCTCGAATCACATCCATAATGGATGCGTCTATGGAAGCACTTGCTAGGTCACTAAGACCTAGGGTGCTCGTTGTATGCGTCATAAAGGATTGGAAAAATATAGGCATGGTGGACTCAGGACCTAACAAGAGCAATAAGGGGCGGTGGTCAAGGGCTGTGAACCACCTAAATCTATATCTGCCACGTTAGAATGAGGCGGGGATAGTTGACTTGGATCCCCTTGTGGATTTATTGAGCCATCCGTCTGTTGGGAGACAAATTAATTTGTTGGTGGGGTAGACTCGTGCGCCGTTGGGCTAGATGCGATGACTTCTACTCGGGAGTCAAACAAATCGACTCTTGTTCCCACAGGTAAAGCCCGACTTGTAGTGAGTGGAGGGGCAGTCGGGGAGGGTACGGGCGATGCTGCTGGTTTATCACTTATCCGTTTTGGCGGTACTCGTGTCTGGTACCCGTCACATCGTAAACGATGTTCTCGACGTCCTCAGATTGGTTTCTTCTGAGGATTCCTTGGCCGGTTCACTCTAAGGACCCTATCACTCGGTGATGCTCCTAAGGTGGGCTCGGCTGGGTCTGTCGTAGCCGTGGAATGGGTCTGCTGTTCTCCATGCGGTATGTAATTACTCCTTCGTCCGCCTGATCGGCCATTTGTAATAGAGCTTTCGAAATTGGCATTGGCTGGCATTGAGGTCCTCGTGAGGTCTCCTTTACGTTGTGGAAATATGTGAGCACCGACGCCGGGTAGCTCTTTGTATTTCTTAGGCGGGGGGGGGGGGGGTTCACGGTGGTCCTCCGGGTAGCTCAGATATGAGATGACTTGGGCCTTCTTTGCATTTCCTCTATTTGCGAGTTGATCCACAAGGTCGTTCCAGATTAATTGGGTGTAGTCAACCTTTCTGTTGTTAAAGATGATGGCATGGTAGATGCTGAGGATGTTAACGTTACACTTATCGAATCCGCTGTGTTTGGGTGACAGGCACTTGTTGACTATCCCGAAGAGTGTCCTCCACGGGTGCACTATGCCTATTAGGTGATAGCTTGATAGGCACGTGAGGTCAGGTACATGGCCAACTTGCTTTAGGTATTGGAGGAGTTCGGTGTCCGTGGGGAGGTCCTTGTACGATTGAAGCATTGGGAGTTGGAGGACTCTTAGTAGGATCGTCTTCATGAGGAGCACCTCAGTTGTGTTGATGGTGGCCTTAAGTTTAAAGCTTGTCTTGACATTCTTCCTCGTGTGCCCCAGAATTGTTGTAGGTAGACCTCGAGGACTTGAGTATTGACGGTAAATGCCGGGCACAATGGATGCCCTTTGAGAATGGCCACGCCAACTTCATCATGGCACTTGAACGTGTTGAGGTCAAGTCCGATGTCTTTTTCCTTTACTTTTACCCATTTGTCTTGTGGGTAGAGTGCGTTTTGGGATGAGGAGGACGAAGCCAATTTGTATCTGTAAACGTTTGACAAAAGTAGAAAGGATGAGTCAAGAAAGGAAGTATAGTGTCCAAAAGTCGTCTGGTGTTTTTCGAAAAATTTACTAAGTCAAGTGTATCGAGTTTCGAAAGTGTGGAGTTCGAAAATGTGCTAAGTGTTAAGTTGAAGTGTAGTTTCGAAATTTTCTAAGTGTTGTGTCGAAAGTTGTTTTCGCTTGTTATTTTCGAAGATATGATCTTTGATAAGGATACGTTCGAGAAAATTTTCAAAGTTCGAAAAAGGTTTTCGAGTGCCCTGTTGCGAAAATGTGATTTTCGATTGTTGAGTGTTCAAAAATTTTCTAAATTATGGTCGAAAAACAATTTTGGAAATCAGTTACGAAAAGTTGTATTTTCGAATGTTGTTAATTGAAAAATTTAATAAGTGTTTGTTCGAAAATGATTTTTGAAAGCCTTTTTTGCGAAAATGTAATTTTCGAATGCAAAGTGTTTGTGAATTTCGCTCTGTTCGAAAGTATTTTCGATGGCCTTTAAAGCTAAGTGTTCGAAAATGTTACAAGTTTCGAAAACGTTTTTTGAAGGTTTTTATGCAAAAATTAGATTTTCGAATGCTAGGTTTTCGACATCTAGTTTGTGAAAATTGGATTTTCGATGATATGATGTTCGAAAAATTTTCTACGTGTTGAAAAACTATTTTCTATATTAGTTTGCGAAAGAAAATTTTCTAAGTGTAGTTTTCGAAAGTCGTTATGCAAAAATCAGTTTTCGAAGATGTTTTGAATGCGACAATTTTCTAACTATTAAATGCAAAAATCATTTGCGAAAAATCAATTTTCAAAAGATTTAATGCAAAAATCATTTACGATAGTATTCTGTCCGTAAATTAATTTTCAAAAGATTTAGTTTCAAAAAGTGCTTTTCGAAAGCCTGTTATAGGAGAAAATGTGATTTTTGAAATACAATGTGAAAATTTTCGTAAGTGTTGGTTTCCAAAAAGTCTTCGATGCAAAATTCAATTATCGAAAGGTGTTGTGCGAAAAGCGATTTTCGAAAGGTATAGTTGCGAAAATATTCCAAGTATTAGTTCGAAAGCTGACTTTGAAAATCGAAAATTTCGAAATTATTTTCGAAACAAACCTGAAACCCTAACATGATGCAAAAATTAAAAAATCGACGGATTTTACTGAAATTTTAGACTAATCTAAAGTACATAACTCAATTTTAAGACCAAATACATCAAATAAACTCGATTAACACCAAAATGAATACAAAATCGATGGATTTTTGAAAGAGATTATTGCGAAAATAAGATTTTGCATAAATTGTCGATTTGCGACGAAAACTCATGAAATCCGGATCGATTTCACGTTTAATCAACACGGAATAAAAAAAAACATAAAGAGAGGAGAGATGTATACCGTTTTGAGCCGAAAATCTGAGGATATGATAGAGAAAGTGGTTTCGGCGTTTGGGGAGGGTATTCGCAAGAAGTTTTCAATAGTAGGTGATTTTCGAATGAAGATCGATTTTCGAATGGAATTTCGATATTAAGATGCGAAAAACTCATTACCCGAAAAACCCATTTTGCGAAAGCCCATTTGAGAGAGGGAGAGGTTTTCGATAAGAAGTGTTTGCGAAAAGTAAGTGTATATCGAAAATGTTTGAGAGTATTAAGTGAGGAGTAGAGGAAACAAAATAAAATAAAATAAGTTAAAATAAAATTAATAATATATGTATTTTTTTTTGGACATTTCCGTTTAGTCTGATACCTAAAATAAAAAATAAAAATACTAATTACTTATTAATATCTATACCCCTTCAAAATTTGATAAGTGCTCCCCCTCAAACACATAAAAGTTGCTCCTCCCCAATTTATGCACACTTCACGAAAATTCATAAAATAAAAGATTCGTGAGACACAATCAATCAAGAATTGAGGTTTAACATGACTAACTTAGAGACAATGAAATAAAAGCATTTTTAATCCAAAGCCTTTGTAAATAAGTCGGCAAGTTGTAGCCTTGTGCATATGAAGTACATATCGATTGGGTAATTTTCCATGCGATCTTTTATAAAATGATACCTACGGTCTATGTGCTTCGTGCGTGAATAGTGTACATGATTACATGTACAAGCTATGGCACTCGTAGAGTCACTATATATGTGTACGTTATTTAAAGCAAATCCATAATCACATAGTTATGTCTACATCCATTGGATTTGAGAACAAAAGCTGACGGAAGTGACGTACTCTGCTTTGGCAGTGGAGGTTGACCCACAATTTTATTTCTTGGATGACCAACATAATAGTTTGTCACCCAAGAACTACGCGCCACCAAGGGTGATTTTCCTGTCCATTATACACCCTTCAAAATATGCGTCAGTGTAACCAATTAAATTAAAACCAGAGTCTTTAGGATTCCATAGTCCGAGACTCGGCATCCTTTTGAGATATTTCATGATGCGCTTCATGGGTACCATGTGTGATTCCTTTGGATTGGCTTGAAAGCGGGCACAAAGGCATGTGGAGAACATAATGTCGGGCCAACTCTAGGTGAGATAGAGCAACGAACCGATGATTCCTCTGTAAGTGGTTGTGTTGACTTATGAAGATTCCGTCTGAAAGTTGGTGACTTGTAAATCGAGGAAAAAGTTGAGCTCGCATATCATGCTCATTTCGTAGTTTGTCTTCAGAAGATCCTCAAACTTCTCGCACAACTTGGGATTGGTAGACCCGATGATGATATCGTCGACATATATCTAGAACAGTAGAATGTCTGATCCATGCCTTTTGATAAAAAGAGTGGCGTCGACTTTCCCTTTTGTGAAGACTTGACTGGAAACTCTGAGAGGACATCATACCAAGCTCGATGTGCTTGTTTTAGTCCGTAGAGAGCCTTGTCTAAGCGATGAGACATAGTCGGGTGAGAGTCACTCAACAATCCTTCTGGATGGGCCATAAAAACTTCTTTCAAAATACCATTGAGGAAGGCAGTTGTCCATTTGGTAGATCGTGAAGTTTTTGTGTGCTGCATAGGCAAGGAAGAGGCGTATTGTTTCAATTGTTGCAACAGAAGCAAAGGTCCCATCGTAGTTTATGTCTTCATGCTGCTTGTAGCCCTTAGCCACTAGTCTTGCTTAGTTCATGATAATGAGCCTCTTAAGCTTTCTTGTTCTTGAAAAACAATTTAGTTCCGATGATGGTCTTGCCTTCGATCTCGGAACTAGGCTTCGCACGTTGAGCTTCTCGAACTGATGTCCTCTTATATTGCCTTAATCCAATTGGGGTCGGCTAATGCCTCTTCTACTGTAGTTGGCTTATTTTGGCTTAAGAAACACGCGTATAGACTCTCGTTGGCCATCGAGGATCGTGTGCTAATGCCTTGAGATGGATCCCCGAAAATCTGATTTGTTGGATGGGCTCGAGTCCACTTTCTCTCCTGGGGGAGAAGATGTACTACCGTGTCTTCATTTTGTGGATCTACGTCTTGATATAGGTGGAAATCTCTATCGAGGGATTCTCTTCAGTTCCTTCATCTCCTTCGCTTTCTTCAGTTTCTTCATTTATTTCATTTCCTTCGTTTGCAGCGACTTCTATATTTTGAGGTGTAGGTTCTTCATCGGCCACGGTTGGTTGTTCTACGTGTGGTTATGATGCCTCACTGCAGGGAGTGGTTTGTGGAAAGGTTGTTGTAGGACGAGGACTCGTGCAGAGTGTTTGAATAGAGATTCTAGGTCCTCGTCGTTTGTCTCTGAGTTGGACGTCCCTTCCATGTGTGTAGACTTTGTTGACCTTCTGTCAACACGCCGATTAATCTGGGTTCTGGAATGCCGTGTACAAAAGTCATAGGTGTCGTTTCGCTGAAATGTTTACGCCTACCATGATCGATCCTTTCTTTGAGGTAGAATCGATTTTCTTTCGATGTCGTAGAATACCCTACGAATACTGCTTCAAAGGCCTTAGGGTCGAACTTGCTTTGATCTTCTCTATCGTTGGCCACAAAGCATTTGCACCTGAAGACTCGAAGAAACCCGATATTTGGTATTCTTTTGGATCATTAGTTCGTATGGACTCTTTCCAAAACGTTTGTGGATGCTTGTCCTATTATGAGTGAAGCAAGCAGTGCTAAGTACTTTAGCCCAGAGGAAGTGGAAAAGGCCAGAGTTCGTAAGCATAGTACGGGCTGCTTCCACCAACATTTCTATTCCTTCGCTCCACTACTCCATTTTGTTGTGGAGTCTCAGCTGCAGAGAATTGTTGGGAGATCATGAGTGATTGATAGAAGTCACTGAGCCTTTGATTTTTGAACTTAGTACCCTTGTCAGTGAGAATCACTAGGATATTACTCCTCAACAGATTATGTGTTGTCTTCACAAACGCCATGATCTATTTGGCTGTCTCTTCGTTCGAAGGAACTTGTCCATGTGTATTGAGAGAAGTCGTCCACGATCACAAGGACATATTTTCGTCCGTTGATGCTCTGAACTCACATCGAAATTTGACGTTGAGTCCTCTGTCACAGAATTGTCCGATGCTGAATAAGTTATGACTCAGACCTTCAACACAAGAGACATCCTTGATTATGATGTTGTCATGAATAATATCGTCGTATCCTTGAATCAACGGATTGATTGTTCCTGAAACCGACTTTACCATTGAATCTTTCAGTATAGTTGCTCAGCAATTATTTTCTTCTATTCAGGTGTGTGGAGCAACTAGAGTCGAGGTACCACACATGATGAATCTGAAAACATATTAAGGAGACTTAGGTAGCCATTTAAGGACGGCTCATTCCTTATTTGTAGAAGATGCTTTGCATGAACTAGTGCCTAGTTTATGTTCTAAGTATCTTTTTGGCAAATTACTTTGCTTGACTTCAGACTTAGAAACTTATATCTTTTTTGTTCCTAGAGGGAAACATAACTTAGTGCTTGATGCAAAATCTTTTATGGTCGGCCAAATTTGTCTCGTTTCTAGCGGATTGACTCTAGGGCTAGTGTGCTTTAACTCAATAGGTGTACGTTGCTTCTTCTTAGTGGTTTTCATACGTGATTTAGTTGAAGAACGTACATCCTTTTTGTTTTTACATGCATTTAATTTCCTACTTCGAGAATTAGTAGCATTCGAATCATATGAAACGTTTTTAGGAATTGAAATTCTTAGCATCCTTTACATGTTTAGGTTTTGAAAACATAGAAGAGAAAGTAAACAATGATCTGCAATACATGAAGAAAACTTTCCACATGAGTTCAAACTAGGCTTAGAAAAAGAAAAAAAAGGTAGCATCTTCTTTTTAGAAAAGAGAGTAACATCCTCATTTCGACTCCCTGCCGTTTTCTTGTCCCTTCCTCTACCTAAGTTCTCGCATATGGTAACATGTAAAGACAATGATCATTAGCGCAAATATATCTTATATATACATTTAAATGTAGGTTGCATCTAATGGCGCCACCGCCACGTGTCCTCCTAATTTCATTTAATATATAACAAAATCAAAATAAATGTCTCCCCTTATCAAAACCCATGTGTGAAATAACCACCAACATGATCTAAAAAATATACGTGTGGTATTTAAATACGTTTGGCATTTAATGTTCATGCCCGTTTATTTTCTTGAGTTAAAAAAATTACAAAAAAAAACAAAAAATATTTAAAAAATATAAACACAATTGACCCATGATCTACAGTAAAAAAAACTACCACACCACAACGCGCATCTTATCGAGCCTAAGACTGTCCACTACATTAGTGGTACCATCCAATCGAGCCGAAGAGTAATGGGTTCAATCTCCAACATCGCTGCATAAACGCAGCGCAACCTCATTCCAGTCGCTGAAACTGGATCGTCCTTGACAACAACGACGGCGATCGAGATGCGGGTGCGGGAATTAGTTCCGGGACAACGGACGATAAGTGAGGAAATTGGCGTGATGACGTTGACATGTGGTTATTCGGCTGAAGGAAGTGTGTGCGATGTGTATTTGGTTGGAAGGGATCATGTTTAGAAAATACTGGAGTTTGTTTCGGGTGGTGATGATCTGGAGTTGGGGTTTCTTCATTGCGTTGAAATTGTACCTTTTTTCCCATGGGAAATGGATTTTCGACAAGTTTGAAGTCGATCGAGATTGATCTACATTCTTACTATCACATGAAAGACATGACGTTCTTGAGACACACGCCTTTATTAGTGAAATTGCGAGATATGAGAGCGTATGAGAAGAAGGTGAAGAAAGCATTGTCACAAAAGAATATGGTTCTTGCGGAGAGGTTGTTGACGCCGAGGAACCTGCTTAATTTTTTGTTGGTAATTCGACGTCATTTACCCTTTCATGTTATGTGAGCTTATATTGCATCTTGTGCTTGGCCATCTAGGTATCAAGAACTCATTTGATTATGATTGTCTTAGTATGGTACACGTACATCTAGATGATACATTGTCTGCCGATGACGGGGCTGCCAATCGAGAAAAGATTCCCGTAGAAATTCATAGTTGCCCAAGGTTAGTTATGATGGTTACGCTAAAGATTTTCGTATATATGTTGATTATGATAGTGCTTGCATGCTCAAACATATGTTTCCTTGATGGCTATAGGTTGAGTCGTGAATGTCTGGCATTTATTTCCCGTACCCATAAACTAGAGAAGACATTAATTTCTGCAAAAGGCATATACTATCAGGTTAGATAGAGTTGACCGATGATATTACATTGCGTCAAGAGTTTCCCGATTCGTTTTTTGCTTTATCCTTTTCCTTTTTCCTTGCAGGCAGCGGTGTTCCTAACGTAGATTAAAGAGTCACGCTAACTTTCCTGAACTTCTATGACGTGGAGTCCTTGATATGCATCGTGATAACGAATCTACTCATTGTAAGTCTTCATCGCTATCCGATCAAATCTCGCAATCAAAGTTTTACACGCTCACTACACTGTCTGAACTGAGTACTAATTCTCCGTCCTCTTCTATTATAGTAGCACCGCAGCTTGGGCGGGGTTGGGGAGGCACGGGATGATATCTTTTTTTTTTTGTAATTTTTTGCAGCGACGAGTTTCCAAAGGAAAGAGCACGAGTTTTTGAAGGAGATCGATCTTAGTAGGGATCTTACATAAATGGGGTTTAGCTAGGGAATCGCCCTGTTTTTCCTTCTTTTAATCCATTTGATAATAAGGTTTCATTTTTTTGTCGTTGTTGATGATTCGCTTGTGGTTTTTTAATCACTGCATTTTTATGCTAATTTGTTCGATCATGAATTTTATTGAGCGATTTCTGGATTAAAGGGGATCGTCCGCGATTAATGTTTTTTATTGAGTTCAATACATTTTTGATTTAGTTCCTGATTGATTTTTTTTTAGGTTATTGCTTAAGTTGTTGTATCTTCTATGCAAGGCTACGAGGAGGGTATGAAAACATGTGTTCGACCTGCTAAGCTATGGAGGTCTTTTTTATTTTTATCTCGACATTATTGATTATCATAGTTGCATATTTAGTTGAAGAGCCTGATCGATTATTTTTCATGATGGATCTGTCCAACAGTACTCCTGTATCTGGAAGAGCTGTTTTGACCAATTTCTGAATATTTTGTATTCTTTAATATTGAACATCATTAGTAGTTTCAATAGGATCAGATGTTGATTGAGTGCTTCAAGGGTCGACATTCAAAATCCGTGACATTCAAAATCCGTTTTAATCTGGTGATTCGTAGGTGCAGTGAGTGATAATGGAATAAATGTAGGCAACTCTTCTAATTCTTAAATTCTAAAGCAACCCTTTGCTTTTATTATAATACTGAGACTTTGAAAAACTCTGTTCTTGCTACAGAAGTACAAAACTTATTTTTTTTTTCACCTTCCTCCCATCAACATCTTCTCTACTGTTGTTTTCCGTGTCCCGTATATCTCGATATGCCTTCTATGTTTGGCCATTTAAGAAGATATTACGATCTGAAGGGAAGATACCCAGGGCTTTGCTGGTGAAAGATCCTCGATGAACAACGGAGGACAACGATCAATTCTTGGACATGATGGAGATGTACTTTTAGATGCCAGATGAGTTCAAAAAGACAAGAACGACTACATGTGCATTATCAGGTGGGTTGATTTTTAGAACTGCGGACCTTTGTGTTTGCTTTGTTGGAAATCTGGATTTTATGTGATATACTATTTGATTTATGCTGGAAATGCGAAGTTTCAATATCGTTTTGAATCGTTGAGACTCTCAATTTTGAATTTTGATGCTTATTTTGTAAGGTTAGAGTTCTCCTGTAGGAGTCGAAGTACCTCGAAGCGTAGTTGATGAAGAAACGCAAAGAGAAGCTAAGGTCTATGCCTCATGAGTTCAGACCATATGGCCCTAACTGGCGATACATGTGAAGAGGTTGCCCACGACCATTATATACTCGCTTTAAGGTCAACATAGTATAAGTATTCATACGTCAAAATAAGTGACTTTTGACGAGTGTTCGTTGTTAAAATAGAGCTTAAATCCGAGCCTGTGATACTTAAGGATTTCTTGGCTTGGAGATATAAAATTATATCTGCTTTGCAAGTAAGCATCATAGAAACACACCATCAATCATTAATTGGTTCCGTCCTACCCTCTTATCTCATGTACGTATTTCTCACATTGATGCCATTCTATGTTAGGCTGTTGCTGAATTTGCAGCTATCAGTGAAAATATTTGTTCTTATCAAAGTTGTTTACCTAATAAATATTCATCATCCCTTTAATGTAAATCCTTTTATGTTGCAAATTAGTTGTCAGCCTTTCCTGTTGACTTCTAGGATTTAGCCTTCTCTTGCACTGGCGTTAATTCGCATATGTATAATATTCGACGAATTATTTACGATGTTCTTAGCTTGTCAGCCTACCCAGGTGTATATCTGCGATAATTAAGACCGGTGCACTGCACGGGCAAAAATTAGTATATATGAAGGCAATCGTATCTGAAGAAGAAAAGGGGGGAAACTGTTTTATAATTTGATACTTCCCCTTACAGATACATCTCACGTTTTATATCCTGCTCCTAAGTAAACTATTTCACTTTCATCTATTTTACAATATATAAACTTCCTACAATAAACTTGAAATATTCCAAACTAGTCCCCACTAAAAAATACTTTCAATACTAAATTATCTTTACACTCCCCCTCAAGTTTGGTATCAAATAAGTTTAAGGTACCAAACTTGGATAGGAGATACTCAAATTGATTCCTTCGCAAAGTCCTTGGTTAGTAGATCCGCGTGTTGCTCTCGAGATGGAATATACTCGATCTTAATCATCTTTTCTTGTATTTTGTCCCTCACGAAGTGACAATCCACTTCCATATGTTTCGTCCCTTCGTGAAAAACTAGGTTCACAGCAATTTGCGTTGCCGATTTACTGTCCGTGTAGATCGTTACTGGCTCCTGTCTGCATATTCCAATGTCTTTGATAATGCTGTCTAGCCATAAAATTTCAGCTGTGACCATGGCTAGAGCTCGATATTCTGCTTCAGCTGAGCTTCGGGAGACGGTGCTCTGCTTTTTAGTCCTCCACGATATCAATGAGTTGCCAATATACACTAGATAACCTGTTAATGATCTTCTAGACTTGGGACAAGAAGCCCAGTCGGCATCACAGTATGTTGTTAGGTTCAGATTACTATGAGCATCAAGAAAAATTCCTATGCCTATTTTACCTTTCAGGTATCTTAAGACCCTATACATTGCATCGAAATGAGCTTTCTTTGGCTCATGCATATTCTGTAAAAGTACTTGGACAACATAAGAGATGTCTGGCCTAGTCAAACACAGGTAAATTAACTTCCCAACAATCTTGCGGAATGTAGAAATATCTGCAGCTGATTCAACATAATCATTTTCTGCAAAGGTTACATTCCGTTCAACAGGGATAGTTAAAGGCTTTGAAGCCAATAATCCAATTTCACCAAGTAATTCCAACAAGTATTTTCTTGGCTGAGTACTATCCCTTTGCTTGATCTAGCAACTTCAATGCCATGAAAATACTTTAATGAATCCAAGTCCTTCATATGAAAAGTTTCATTCAAATAGAACTTAGTTTCTGCTATCATATGACTATCATTCCCGGTTATCACTATATCATCAACATACACTAGTAAAATAACTAAGCTTCTCCCCCTTGATTTGACAAACAAAGAACAATCATTCTTTCATTGTATAAATCCAAAGTTGCTCACGGCCAATGTGAATTTATGATTCCATTGCCTTGAGGCTTGTTTTAACCCATATAGTGATTTTTCTAATTTACATACCTTGGCACCTGTTCCTTAACATAATGTATTTAGACCTTGAGGCATGTTCATGTATACCACTTCATTAAGATCTCCCTGTAGAAAGGCTTTAGTAACATCCAGTTGCCAAAGTGGCCAATTATGTATTGATGCAAGTGATATAACAAGTCTAACGGTAACATGTTTAACAATCGGGGCAAATGTATCTGTGTAGTCTATACCCTCAACTTGTTTATCATCATTTGCCACCTAACGTGCTTTATATCTTTCTAATGTACCATCGGCTTTGTACTTAATGGAGTAGACCCACTTACATCCTATTGGAACTTTACCTTTCAGTAAATTAACTACCTTCCATGTGTTGTTGTGTTCCAGGGCTGCAATCTCGGTTTCCATGGCTTTCCTCCAGTTCTCAGATTTTATAGCATCATGGAAGGTCCTTGGAATCTCCTCTCGTGTAATTGCTGCCAAGTAGGTTCTGTAATGAGGGTTGATCTTATCATACTGTAGGTAAAATGATAAGGGGTAAGTAATAGAAGAAATTTGATTAGCATTATTATTAAGTGGTGAGATAAACTCCCTTAGCCAATCTGGTGGCTTGGTAGATCTGCTAGAAGAAACATAGAAGTTGTGCATTGTTAATTAGTTATCCTTATAATTAGGGGCGTAACTCGTATTTTTGTTAGTGTAGGACTAGTTTGTAAATATACAATGTATAGAGGTATATATACCATGTACACAACAAAAATCACGAGAATATAAGAAAAATTGCAAAGTATTGAATTCACATTCTAGAGAGAGAAAGGCAATCGAAAACTTCCACTCTCTAATCGCTTCTCTCTCATGATCTTCAAACTCGATATTCGACCGAAGGTAATTCTCGAGATTTCTTATTCGAATATCTAGAATTCATGCTTAGATTGATTGTTAGTTGATGAAATATGACCTAACAATTGGTATCAGAGGCAGGTTGTGATCGCTTTTGGATTGAATTCGCTATTCTAAGATCAAAATTATTTTCCAGATTTTTCGATCGAAAAACTTACGTGAAATGCATTTTGATCTACGTGCTTAATTTTGCGAATTTTGTTGATGATCTTGCTGTTACAGTGATAGATTATATGTTAGGAATGAATTACGTACTGATTTCAATCGCTTAGAACATCAGATTATTTCATATTTTCGATTTTGATCGATATATGTGTTTGCGATTGAGTTTGAATACGATTTGATTTTCTTCATAATCGATATATTTTGCTGTAAAACGTGGTTAATCTTGTGTTTGTTTATATTCAGAACATATATTCGAGTGATTTTCCAGAATCTCAGCACCTAACTTGAGTTTTTCAGTTGAATCTGGATTTTTCACTGTTCCATTGAACTTGAAGGTTGGTCTTCGATCGTCTTTCGGTCGAAAAACTTAGCTCGAAGAATATTTTCGTATAAGTTTATAGCCGAAAAGTTTCTCGATAACTCACACTGTTTTCGTGAGTTTCACTCAAATACAAGACTCGAAAAACATTATTTTTGATAATTAGTTTTTCGATTCGTACATAAATATCTTTTTCGAGTATAACAACGAGAAATTTTTTTTCGACGGATACTATTTTCGCTAGATATTCTAATTTTGACACAAAAAACTTGTTTTACTATTACAAGTTTTTTTATCTCAAGATTTTCGATCATCTAACTTTTCGAGTCAAAATTTAGCGAAAATATATTTCGATCGAATAATTCACACTCAAAAAACTTTTAGTCAACAATTTGAGTCAAACTTAACGAAAATTTTCGATTACAAAATTTTCGATAAAAGTTTTTGCGATCAACACAATTATTCGACAAACTATTTTTCGATAGGATATTTCTTTGCAAAACCCTTTCGTCCAAAAAAATAATTTTCGATAAATATACAACGAAAAACTTATACGATCGAATATCTTTTTCGATTAAAAGGTTCGAAATTTTTCAAATCGAAAAACTTAATGCTCGAAAACTTTTTCGACTTATGAACTTTCAAACACACACACATTTTACACTAATCTTATTTTTTTTAAATAAACAATCGTCATTATCAAAACTTACGAAAAATATTTTTCTCCGAATAATCTTCTTCGATACTCAAAATTTTCGATCATAAATTTAAAATTCTTTAGCAAAATTTTGAAGCATCAATTCTTATATCAAATCTTTTTCGCAATCAAAACAATTCCTCTTTCAAGCCGAAAAATGGGTTCGAAAAAGAAATTGTTTAAAGTACGAGCCAAACATTACTTACGAAGTTTATCACTTGTGAAGCACTTTTACCATTTCAATTCCAAACTTTCACGAGATCCTACCAATCAACTACAAATGGATGCTTACTCACTTGAAAACGACGTCCGCCCTCCAATTCTACGAAGAGGCGAATACATCGTATGGAGAAGCCGATTCATGAACTTCTTGGGGACAAAAGATCAAGCTACAAATTTGATAGGTTCTCTTCAAGAAGGTCCCGCCCAATTTTGGTTTATCCAAGAAGGCGATGCCACAAATAATCCTCCCATTCTCGCCACTAGAAGACTCAAAATTCCTAGTGAATACACAAAGGGAGAGCGATTAAGAGCTAAAGCAGATCTCGGAACTAAAACTTTCTTGATGCAAGGCATTCCGAATGACACTATATGCAAATAGATAGTCTATCTAGTGCAAAAGCTATGTGGGACGAGCTCCACAAAATGATGCAACGGACCGAAGTCGGAGTCAAGACTAAGAAACGAACATTCTCACCGCTCACGACTCCTTCAAAGCTATGACGGAGGAAAATGTCTACGAACTCTATCAACGCTATTTAACTCTTCTTAACGAGATGAGAAAAATAGACATTTTCAAGACAAATACGGAGGTCAACATCCGATTTCTCTCTTCTCTTCAACCGAAGTGGAAGAAAATATCCATGCAAATCCGACGAAATGAATATCCACGCCGTCTTTGATAATCTCGCTCAACACGAGGAAGACATTAGCGAGATACAAAAAGAACTAAAGGGAAAACAAATCGAAGACTCTATAGCTCTAGTTTTGGAAAGAAAAACTAGTCAATCTCGTAAAGATAAAAGCATCAAGTTGCCAAGTTCTTCAGAAGATGAAGACGAATCAGAATCAGATTTCGAGCCCGATATGAGGAGTTTAAGAAACAATTGGATCTCATTACTAAAATGATGAGCAAAAAGTTATATAAAAAGAAATCCTCATCTTCGGCTAATAGACTTCGGACCTAAAGCTCTAAGCACAAGGAAAGACCGGCCGAGTCGTCATAATCCAAAAACGCCAAAGAACCACAAAAATGCTACAATTGTGGAAAGATAGGGCACTTCGCCAGAGAATGCAATCTTCCTAAGAAGAAAGACGCCAATTACTACACCAAGAAATTTCAACTTACCAAACAAAAGGAAGCAGAAGTAGCTCTAATGGCCGAACAAGAGCACTGACTAGAAGACACAACGGATTCTGACAACGACAATCTAGTTCTAATGACATTTCTGGACGATGCCTCATACGAAAAACTTAATGAGGAGGTCCGACAACGACGACAACGCATCAACCTCATCTCAAGAGGTAGCTACACCCGAATCTACATTATTAATCATGTTAGAATCTTTACAAATTAAATATACTAATATGAAAAATGAGCGGAAAAGTACAAAAGAATTAGAGAAGAGACTATCCCTTAGTGAAATTAATTTCCAAAAGAAACTAGATAAGAAATTTCACCTAGAATTTCTCTTATCTAATGCGAAGGAAACAATAAATAGGAATCTAGGTTAGCTACTTCTGAGACAAAATCAACGACTTTAGTAAGACTCTTAGCGATTGTCAGAGAGATTTAGAAATTAAGGAAATCTCTTACGAACATAAGAAGCTTTACGCTAGGATTAAGACTTTAGATTGTCTTCTAACGAAATGGGGTAAACGGATCAGACTATCTTTCTAAATCAACCTCATGATATAGAATTTTATAATCCTATAGAAGGCTTAGGTTATAACAATCCTTGTAACTTGAAAAAGGTAAATGTCAAACAATTATATGATATCAACTACATGGGTTTAGTATTGACTTCTTTAATGATACTAATTCTTCCGAAATAAATGCCTTAGAATCTAAACGAAAAGCCACAAATAGGACTGACATCCCCTTTGACTACACCGATTTGAATAATAGTTACAAGACACGGGAAATAAACCTGTCTACTTCATTATATCCGTTAGAAGACTTCCTAAAGTTAAGGAAGAAAATTTTGATCATTCTAAAAATTCTAATTTATGTTATATTCCCGCTAATATTAAGAAAATAGCCGATTTGAACGCTTCCTTAGAGACAGAAATAAAGAATTTCGAAGCAGAAAAGAATGAGCTTTTATTGGAGATTTCTAATCTCAAAAATTCCTCAATTTTAAAATCTTGTCCTGATTTTATTTTGAAAGAAAAATCATTAATTAGTACAATATCAAATTTAAGAAAACACCTCCCATTATTTTACAAAATATTTTAAAAGAAGAAATATCTTTTTTAAAAAGCGTAAATGGAGGAAAAGAGTCTTTAAATGCTTCAAAGGTAAAAAAGATTTTTACTAACTCTTTTTCTACTCCATCCACAAGTAGAGTAGTAAAAGATGTGAAGCATGCAAAGGAGAGAGTGCCTAGGATAGAATTTTAGAAGAAAATTGATAGAAATGACTTATTTTCGAAACTTTCTTCTGTATCAAAAACTAATGACACTCGTAAGAAGACAGTCATTTCTAATTTTCATGTTGTTGCTTCAACTTATGCTTTAAAGTCTATTAATTTTGAAAGCACAAATTTCGAAAACGGCTCTACTTCTAAAAACAAAAACCAATATTCTAAGACAAATGCAAGTCTTAAGTCTCGTAGGAAACAAGATTCGGCTATTACGCAAGCTTATAGCTCAATACATTCTTGCCCTCATCTAAGGTACCCAGTCCAAGTACACTCGGCTGAACACCTTAGGAGACTAGCTACAGAAAAGATTTTCTCATGCACTAAGACTGATAAGACATTTGTCCGAGCTGGAATAATCTCCCACGTAAGGTTCAACCTCAATGGGTTCCCAAGACACCATCTAGGCCAACGCAAGCCAACAAGGCCAAGTTGCCTAAAGAGGTACCACTTAAAACCAACTACTTCTAAGTTGGTTTGGGTACCTAAGAGCACCAATGGTTTAGGAACCAAAAATGAACAAAACTTACCTACTAAACTACTAATCCGAGAGGACCCATTACTAAGTGGGTACCTAAGTCTCTCTAAAATCTGTGTATGCAGATCCATCATGTGTGTTATCTAGATTCCGGTTGCTCCACACACATTACGGGAAATCAAGAACTGTTGAGCAACTATCAAGACCGTTACAATGGAAAAGTCAGATTCGGTAACAACGATTCAGCTCCAATACTAGGCTTTGGAGATATCCTTCTAAAGAATCTGACAATCAAAGATGTATCTTATGTCCAAGGTCTTTAACACAACCTGTTCAGCATAGGACAATTCTGTGACAAAGGGTTTCAAGTGGTGTTTCTAGCTGATCAGTGCAGAATCTTAAATAGTCAGAATCAAGAACTTCTTACTGGATCTCGAAGATCTAATCTACACACCATCAATCTGACAGCAGTACGACCTTCGACAGCTGTTTGCCTCATATCACAGACTACAATCAAGAGGAACAGCTTAGGGCATCAACGTCTATCTCATCTAAATCTCAAAGCTCTTCACAATCTCTTTATCGTCAATGGTCTACCAACTATTTCCCTTCATCAAGAGCATAACTGTTCGGCTTGTCAAATGGGAAAAATGAAGCGAACGTCACACAAACTCAAGCAAGTAGCTTCACATCTCGACCTTTGGAATTATTACACATGGACCTTTGTGGACCAATGAGAACACAAAGAATCAACGGTCGTAAGTATGTGCTAGTAATTGTAGACGATTATTCTCGCTACACTTGGACAAGATATCTCCGAACTAAAGATGAGACTGGAGACTTGATAATAAGCTTTGTGAATAGGACTCAGAATCTCCTGCAAAAGAAGATCCAAGTAATTGGGACTGACAATGGGATTATTCAACAATTTTCAGCCGCTAAAACTCCTCAACAAAATGGCGTTGTAGAACGCAAAAACCGAACTTTAGTTGAAGCTGCAAGAACAATGCTAATACATTCCGGTCTCCCTCACTTTCTATGGGCTGAAGCAGTTATTACAGCGTGCTTTACGCAAAATCGGACGATTATTCACAAACGATTTGAGAAGACGCCGTACGAGATAATAAATAAAAGGATTCCGGATATCTCTTTCTTCAAAGTCTTCGGGTGCAAATGCTTTGTGGCCAACGATCGAGAGCATCGAAGCAAGTTCGACCCTAAAGCATTTGAAGCCGTCTTTGTTAGATATTCATCCACTTCTAAAGCATACCACATCTATATCAAGTCTTCTCGTACAATTTTAGAAAGCTACAACGTCACTTTTTAAGAAGTGACCAAATTGGCTTCTGAACAAAACAGTTCAGAACACGGGCTTATAGGCGTGTTGGCACAAAGTCGAAAAATTCCGACAACATCTACCTCAACGTCGGAAGAAGCAATTCCCGCCGATTTGGAAGATTTGGATCTCCTATTTGAACATTTTTATAGAAACAAGACTTAAATGCCTGCTTCGTCTCATTCTATACCAAGCAGCGCACCTTCTCCTTCTACGGCTGAAATTACTATTGAGATTCCAAACCCTCAAACTCCAACAAATGTTCCAGAGTCTTCAAATTCTGAATCTTCAACTAGTGCTGCAACTACCACTAATGATGATGCGGAAATTCCCTCCAATTCAACTTCAGAATTGAATTTCGCTATTACGAATGATCACCCTATCAATTCAGGATGTCTCGATCTACAAATCAACGATGGATCTACTTCGGTTCTTCCTCATGAACGGAAGTGGACTCGAGCTCATCCTATCGACCAAATAATTGGTGATCTTTGCACCAGGACATCTACAGAAAGCGAACTATTCACGTGCTTCTTAAGCCAAAACGAACCACTTAAGGTAGTTGAAGCCCTTAATGACACGGATTGGGTGATCGCAATGCAAGATTAACTCAACCAATTTGAGCGTCTATAAGTTTGGACACTAGTTCCTCGACCGCATGACAAAATAATTATAGGAACAAAATGGGTTTTCAAAAATAAGAAGAATGAAAACGGTGAAATTATCAGGAATAAAGCACGACTTGTAGCCAAGGGGTATAATCAACAAGAAGGTATTGACTACGACGAGACGTATGCTCCGGTTCCTCGTATTGAAGCTATTCGATTATTTCTAGCATATGAGGTCATAAAGACTTTAAAGTCTATCAAATGGATGTCAAAACCGTCTTTCTCAACGGTGTGTTAAAAGAAGAAGTCTACGTCGCTCAACCCGAAGGGTTCGTGCATGAAAATCATCATGATTATGTCTATCGATTGGATAAAGCTCTCTACGGACTAAAACAAGCCCCTCATGCTTGGTATGATATTTTGAGCGAATTTCTAGCAAAGTCCAACTTTATAAGAGTAACAATCGATACGACACTTTTCATCAAAAAGCAAGGCACCGACTTGATGATTGTTCAAGTATACGTCGATGACATCATCTTCGGCTAGACAAATGAACGACTCTGTTAGAAATTTGGTGATCTAATGAAGACCAAATTCGAGATGAGCTTAATGGGAGAACTCCAATTCTTTCTTAAATTACAAGTCAAGCAACTCGAAGATGTAATATTCATTAGTCAAACCAAGTATATCCGAGATATTATGAAGAGGTTTAATCAAGACAAGAGCACACCTATGAATACTCCTATGAATACATTTCGTATCATCTCAAGGATTGGATGGAAACCCCGTTGGCCCCCGATATCTTCGGAGCGAACAATTGGCCAACCCACCGAAGTGGTAACTTCTGGGTTGTTAATGGATGTCCTTGGATGTTCCGGAATCACAAGTCCTCTCCTAGGCGGCACGTCGGAGATCTTCTCCGATGTTGTAACTGTGGAGCGCCTCCTTGGCCCACTCCACCCATGATCATGACGGAGCAACGACTGCAAGAAGCCCTCTCCACAGCCATCTCTTATCTTGAAGACCGACTGATGGACAGGATGCTACAAGCTACTGAGACTTCCCGACGGGATACCGGGAAAGCACCAGTCTTAGAGGCAGTTCCTTCCGAAGCCCACACTACACCCCTATCCTCACCACCATACACACCCTCATACAACCCACCTTAACCACTCCATCCAAATCACCTTCCCCACATCAACCCATATACCATCCCTATCACCCAGCTTCACGACATCCTCATCTCTCGACTACTAGCCCTAGAGACATGGACCCCATCTGAGGAGAGTCTCTACAAACGGCTAGTAGATGAACCCGAGCTGCCCGCCCAAACACGTTGACACGAAGAAAGCTCCCGCACGAAGCGGAGACATGACGATCCCGATGCTCCGGATCTTCATGAGGGGGAGAAACAGCAAAGGACCACACGAAGCGGCCGTGGTCAGAGTCGAGAAAAACAAACAACGACTCGAGAAGCTGGAGGATCATCTACCAACCCACCAACCACACAACCCACTACCCGCCAACAAACAACCACTACATCCACCACAACCCACACACAAACACTACCTCCCACAAGTCCAAATCCAATCCCGACCTTCAACCTCCTCCAAAATCAACCGGAAGCAGTCTTCTACGATCCACATGTGATCGTAGATGATTACATCTTAAACGAGAAGTGGATGACTCAATGGGAAACAGAGGAAGATGTTAAAGCCAGACTTTCCAACGTCAGATACTTCTTACAACAAGCTTCGGTAGATCCGGTGCTGCTTGAAGACGAAGAACATCAAGAAGGCGAGAACTACAATTCCGCACTCCCCGAACTACCAGAGATGATCAGGCATCGAGTCGACTCTCGTCCCCGCTAATCAAAGGGGACAGTCAGAGTCAAGGCGCCTTGGGAGAATGTACGGATTGAAGTTCCGTTTATTGAAGATATAAGGAAGCAGATTTGGAGGGCTCCTAATCGCATCAAGAAGCTTAATGAGCTAAATTTACGGGGCATCTCCAACTGGAAAGAGAGAAAGAAGATGGAGCACATCTTCATGCTCAACTACCTTGGTCCGGATCGAAGTGGCATCCCAATGGATCAGCTCAGAAGAAATTTCATGGACAAGCCACCGATCCTCCAACTCGTGGGCGTATCGCACAGGGTTGGAAGCTATCCAACCCCTATATACCACATCGAGCGAGCGGACAACAACCATGCTCCAGAGGAGATAGACGAAAGCTATTTTCCGTTCCTTCCACCAGACGAAGTGTATCGTCTCTTTCAAATGTACAAAAGAAAGTACCAGACGCCCACTGGTTACATCAAAAAGGAAGGACTCGAGCGGTTAAAGAGTTCATGGTGCGGCAGATCAAATTCCACATCGCACACGACCTTCAAATTGCCGTAGAGAACAATATGAAGAAGGTCAACATGGAGTCTCCGCTCATGAAAGGCTTCCCACTCAACGACTTCCTAGAGCATTACATATTCAAGACGCTAGGCCTCGCCATCACATATCGGAATCCAATTATTGAAAAGAGAGCGATGATGAAGTCTGAAGTTAAAAAATTTTGTGACGGGACGTTGAAGCTTGAGAGGAAAAACATTAAGAAGAGGTTGGCACAGATCACTGAAGAAACGATCTTCGAAGATCTTGGTGAAGAAGAGACCCCGCTCCTAAATGAGCTTCTGGATGCTATAAACGAGAGACTGGAGCTGAGAAATGTTGTCGACACTACAAGACAACATTGGGATTGAGAAGATCGTTCTACGCCCGACAAGGATAAACAGAGCTGAAAAGAGAAGAAGCACAAAGGGGGAGATTGAAGAATCATAGAAGTTGTGCATTATTAATTAGTTATCCTTGTAATTAAGGGCGTAGCTCGTATATTTGTTAGTGTAGGACTAGTTTGTAAATATACCATGTATAGAGGTATATATACCATGTACACAACAAAAATTAATACACAAGAATTTAAGAAAAGTTGCAAAGTATTGAATTCACATTCTAGAGAGAGAAAGGCAATCGAAAACTTCCCCTCTCTAATCATTTCTCTCTCCCTATCTTCAAACTTGATATTCGATCGAAGGTAATTCTTGAGATTTCTTATTCGAATATTTAGAATTCATGCTTAGATTGATTGTTAGTTGATGAAATAGGACCTAACACTGCTGGATCTCCTCAATGGCTTTTCTGGTCCTTGGTTTCTCCCTTCTTGCCCATGATCATATGTCTTATTTGGCAGGCTGACCTCATCTTCATGATGATCAGAAGGTTCATAATTTAAATCAACCATTTCATGGTCTAAAAATATATCAACAATTTCCTTATCTTGGCTGTTTGAATATGAAAAAATATCATAATTAAATTCATTACTTCCTTTATTATTT
Organism: Linderniella brevidens; assembly: GCA_004919715.1. Taxonomy (NCBI): domain Eukaryota; kingdom Viridiplantae; phylum Streptophyta; class Magnoliopsida; order Lamiales; family Linderniaceae; genus Linderniella; species Linderniella brevidens. The sequence continues at coordinate 1,677,316 of SWDC01000150.1, read as the reverse complement.
ACAGATTGATGTGTTCCCCTAATGTTATGAACAATGAATGGAAATTTATCTTCAAAGAAGATTACATCCCTTAAGACTATGATGCCTTTTTTTTCAAGGTCAAGTAATCTATAGGCAAGATTTTCACAAGGTTTAGACCTTGGTTTGAATTTTTCATGCTGGGGTAAGATTTTCACAAAGCAAAGACAACCAAATATTTTCAAATGTAGAAAATTAGGCTCATTATTATATAAAAGTGAATGGTGTTTTCCCTTGTAGCAAAGGAGTTGGGGTCCTATTTATTAGATATATGGCAGTCCTCACACATTCCCCCCAATACATTGTTGGGACATGTGATTGGAATTTCAAAGCTCGGGCTACATCTAATATGTGCCTATGTTTCCCCACACCATTTTGGTGTGGTGTATATGGACACGAGCTTTGATGAATTATTCCTAATGACTCAAATAATTTTTTGCAATCCATGCTAAGGAACTCTAGAGTATTATCTGTTCCACTACTTTAACATCATGCTTGAACTTATTTTTAGCATATAAAAGGAATTTCTTCATGTGGCTAAATACTTCAGATTTGCTGCACATGATAAATCCCCATGTTGTCCGGGAAAAATCATCTACAACGTTAAGGAAATATCTCTCATTGTTGTATGTTGGGTTCCTATACGGTCCCCAAAAATCAACAGGTAACATTTCCATGACGGAATTTGTCACATTTTTCTCTTAGGAGACATAGTTCGACTATGCTTTGCTAGGGGCAAATAGGGCAATATGCATGATTGTCTACTACTTTCAGTCTTAATTGTGGCAATATTTCGAGCCTTTTGAATGATATGTGGCCAAATCTCTTATGTCACAAAGAGATTTTATTATCATCTGCTTTATTTACTACATCATGATGCAAACTCTCCTCAGTATTACATGATATGTCATGTTAGCCTAGACTAGGAGATGCATTTCCAACTTTATATCGGTAATATAGTCCATTCCAAACATTACCGATCGCCTTTATCTTGTCAGTCCAATTCTCCTGGATCAAGCAAAATAACGGATAGAATGTGACTTATACATTAGCCTCATTAGCCAATCTGGTAACAGACAACAAATTATGTTTGAACTGTGGTACAAACAAGACATTTGTAAGCTTCAGTTCATTATTGAGGCTCATTGTGCCACTCTTGGCAGCCTTGCTAAGTTCACCATTTGGCAACTTTACAAAGGCATCACAGTTTTCACATACTGGTCATATGTCAAATAATGATTCACTTGAAATCATATGCATTTTTGCTCCTGTGTCTATTATCCAATGGTTAAAAACTAAGAGGTGGGGATTGACCATACCTGCCCCATTACCTGATTGGCTAGTAGATGTCATGGTTGCAGCATGATTCTGTCCTTGTGTTCCTCGCAGGAGTGACATGAGTTGCTGGTACTGATGAGGTGTAAGTTGAGGTATCATTGATCCTCCAGTGTTCACTGCCCCTGGTTCATTGTTTTGTGTATTGGCAATTGAGGAGTTTACTCTAGCTTGATTTTCATCCCAGCTGAACTTGTTCTGACTGTGTGTTGGATCTTCCTCTTGGTCCTCGACCTCTTGATCCCCTTCTTACACCTCTATTATATCCCGGAGGGTATCCGTAAATCTTGTAGCAACTGTCTTTTGTATGGCCTCGCATATTGCAGTAATCACACCACCAGCCCGTCTTATCCCTTGTATATTCCCTGGTTTTCCTTGACTAGCAGAGACTTGAAGGGCTATAGAGGAGGGGTCTACATTGTTGCAGTGTAAAACTATGTTTCTCTGCGTCTCCTCATTACACACCATTGAATATACTTGTCTATGGGATGGTAACGGCGTCATCATCAAGATTTGGGACCTCATCTTGTCCATTAGAAGCTGCATCATCTTCAATTGATCCCCAAATTCAATATATTCCTTTGAAACATTGTTGGATGGTGATGGGATGTGACTATCGTACTCATCCCATAGTTCTCTCAACTTGGAATAGTACTCCGTGATAGAACACGTACCTTGAGTTATTGTGTTAATCTGATGATATAACGCAAAGAGTCTTGCACTATTTATCTTGTCGAAACCCTCTTTAAGATCCTTCCAGTTAGCTTGAGCCGACTAACCGTATATTACACCTTGTATTAGCTCCCGAGATATCGAGCGATGAATCCACGATCGCACTAAGGCATTGCATCACTTCCATTGCCTTCACGTCTGATCAGCCTTCGGTTCTGGACACGAACCATCTATGAACCATAATTTGTTCTTAGCCTCAAGTGCCACGATCATTTCACGGCTCCATATCTTGTAATTTTCTGCACCTTTCAAGATTTCCGTCACTAGGTCAAGACTTGGTGTATCCGACGGATGCAAGAAGAGCGGATCGTTGAAATTAATTGCCACATGCTTCTTTGGATCATTGAAATCAAATGCCACCTGGTTCTTTGGATCGTTGAAATCGATCGCCTGTTCCTTTGGTTCTTGTTCTTTATTCTTTTCATTATATTCCATGGCGAAGAGATCTAATAGTCCGATTTCACCACGGTGTTACCGAATTTGATCTTGCGAGCTGCTGGCTCTGATACAATGAATGCAATCGTATCTGAAGAAGAAAAAGGAAAAAAATTGTTTTATAATTTCATACTTCACCTTACAGATACATCTCACGTTTTATATCCTGCTCCTAAGTAAACTATTTCACTCTACACCTTTCATCTATTCTAAAATATATAAACTTCCTACAATAAACTTGAAATATTCCAAACTAGTCCCCACTACAAAATACTTTCAATACTCAATTATCTTAACAATATGTATATATATATATATGTGATAATGATATATAAAATTTTATATTTGGACTTAATGAATCATTATAAAAACATCTACTAGAATAAAAAAATCAAGTTATTATAATAATAAAAAACGTACCCATTTCCTAAATTAAAAGTGGATAATATATTGGTTGCAAAGATAATTGAGTAATCGAGATTTAAAACTTTTACATTTATATTAAATATAATAAAAATGGGTTATAGAAAGTTAGTATCATTGATATGTATACTATATATTCATAAAGGCACACTAAATATGAAGCCCATTAAAAAAATTAAACCCATTTCAGTTTAGGGTTTTGCTCTCATCAGTCGTATTCTTCCCTACCTACATCTTAAACAACAGACCATTTTAAAAATAGGGCAACCATAACGGTTGAAGACCCCAGGCGCCCGCCTCACGGTCTTGGCGTTGGACCACCTTGCCACTTAGGCGACGCCTCGGACCGCCTTTGCGAAGGTCGACGCCTCGGACCACATAGAGGCAACGGGCCGCCGCCTCACCTAGCCCACCGCCTTGCCGCGCCTTAAATGCGCCTCAAATAACCTTGATAAAGATGAGTTCGTCAAATCACTTTTGTGAAGAAAAATTTTATTTTCTGTTTTTCTAACTCGAATAGGAATGGCCTTTTTGAGGTCTAGCTAGAATTACAGAACGTGACGTCGAAGCTTTGCTTATATCGGGACTTTTTCGAGCAAAGAGATTCAACTTAATAGTTCCTCTTTTTCTGCAAGAAAATCTTTTCTTTCAGACTCTTGGGATGAGCGTCAATCCGCAATTTTGCGGATTATTGCTGGAATGTAAACACTAGAAATACTACGTTTGTCTTTGTCTGAAGATTCTTCCTCGACAGTCGCGGCTTCAGTTGAGGGAGTGCCGATTTGTAAATAGTCCGCAGACAGAGGGATGTCCTCTAGTCTGATAGCTATCATTTAAGTCTGCATGGTCAAATGACACTTCAACCCCAACCTTTTCGTCACGTTTTTTCTCCTCGAGAACATCTTTTTTTGATGCTCATGTGAAGGGCATTAGATGGGGTAAGTTTAAGCATAAATATCTAAAGTCATAAGGTGGTTGGGGCGTCTTTTTAAGCACCTAATGAGGTTGCTTAAAATCAAGGCCTTCATGGGGATTATAGAATCTCTTGTCCTTAGGCTGGTTTAAGAAGATGGTTTGGTCTGTTTGACCTTTCTTTGTAAGAATATCCTCTTGGCTTTTAATTGTAGAGTATAGTTTTTACGTTCCTCGAAAAGATAATTATAGTTATTCAGGTTAGTAATCCGCTCAAGTTCACATGTTGCCATGCTAGTTGTGATTTCTTGAACGTGTGCTTTGGACTCTTCAACGTGAGATTTACAGTCTTCTATTTTCTATTGTGTCGTTTCACAATTTGCACATGAGACTGCCTTTTTCTTCTAGGATCCTTAGCAGACTTATAATTGTTGTCTAACCTATCTTCTAAGTTCTTTATAGTTTTTTCATGATCTATAGAGGTACTTTGTATTTGTTCATAGGCATTTAAACTCTTGGTCAAAGCACACACTCTAGCTTCTGAGGTCGCTAGGTTGACTTCTAGGGTGGTGACCTTTTCTTGGACATTAGCTAATAATGTCGTCAGTTTACATTGTTCTAGTATATGTTTTCTTAATACGAATTCATTATTAACTAGCATATTTTCTAGTACTTTAATGTTTTTGCGTTCCTTACGGAAGGCGATCTCTGTTGTAGTTTTAGAAAAGTGTTAGTGTCGAAAGATTGTACCTCTGTTTTAGGTGTCAATGCCTCCACTTTGTTGTCGGTTTTCTGCGGGCACTCATCATCCGAATCAACTACTTCTACGTCGGCCATTAGGGCGAGGTTCTCTAACTCGCTTTTCGACGTGTCTTCCAACCAGTGGTTCTGCTCCTCCATTAAAACTACTCCAGCTTCTTTTTGTTTGGTCAATTGAAGCTTCTTGATGTAGTAGCTAGTGTCCCTCTTCTTGGGCAGAAAGCATCTCTTGTATGGTCTCGAGCTTGCCACAGTTGTAGTAGTTGACTGGTTTGGGGGCACCCTTGGGCTCAGACTGCTCAGGAGCTTTTGGAGGTTGTCTAGGGCTGGAGGAGGTCCTTAGTTTGTTGGCAAAGGATAACGACTTCCTCTTGAAAACTTTCTTGCTCATCATCTTCGTCATCAGCGCCATTTGCTTCACAAGCTCTCTTATCTCGGGGTCAGACTTTGAATCTGAGTATTCGTGTGATGAGCTGGGGGGTTTTATTCGTCTGATATGCATTTTCAAAACTCTAAGAGAGATTAAAATTCAAAATGTATATTACGCACGGAAATGATAAAACCATTTAAAATAAAAAGCCTCAACTCACTTCTCAATACTACTGAAAACCTCCACTTCTCGATATCTTTAACCCCACAAACCCCATATCGAGAATCATTGCAAACCTCTTCACCCGAAAACTCTCATTTTTTGATAACCTCTCACACGCAAAAAGCCTCAACTCACTTCTCGATACTCTTCACCAGAAAACCCTCTAACCAGAGAACCTCACCAATAAACCTCCTACGGAAAACCCCTAATCCAAAAACGTCATACACCCGCAAACCTTATATGTATATATATTAATTTTATATAATATAATATATATTACTAATAAAAATAAATATAAACATATAATACATAAAAAAACAGTATACAAAAGAAAACTATCCTCTCATCACACTTCTTGGATACTTCCTCCGACACTTTAAGATGGACTTCAAAGTACAAAAATTTCTATACGATAAATGTGGCTCCTTACACTACCTAGGTGATCACTTCAACCGACCTGCTACGAATTGGTTATACAAATGAAGCAACACTCTTCACTTTCTAGGGGATGCATGGACCTTTTAGTTCCCATGATTCAATCAAGCCCAACAAAATCTTAACCTGAAACATTACCGAGAGTCAGTCACGATCATAAGAGAAAAGCCACATCTCCTACAACTTCCGAACACAATGCAAAAGATAACTCCGTTGATATTTTGAAATTTTTGAAGATACAAAATTGGCTAACCTCACAAAATATTTCGGACCAACCCCCATAGGTAAAGGTGATAATTTTATTAGCTCCCAAGTTCCATATTCCAACTGCACGTGCACATCCAAGCCGTATCCACTCGTCTATCTCACAAAAAAAAGACATGTGTTTCATAAAATCACGAGAGCCACGTCTACTATCACTGATTCACTCGGAAGTGGGAGATATTGAATTAAGTTTTACTCAGCCCCAACACGAAACTTCCTCGCGCACGTCGAGTCTAATGCGTCCTCACTTCCCATATTTTTAATATTTTCTAGGACATATATACTTTTATAACACCTGGTCTTTGTGATTAAGTTAGAACTTGCGTAGACATGTCATTCGTAGACATGCTTCGAGGATCAGAAGAAAGTCCTGCCGTTGCAACATCACTGCAACAACGAATTTAGGCCATCTTCTACGAGCAAAGCTTCTAGAACGATGTTAACGGGAAGTCTATGTGACCCTGGTTTTTGTAAAAACGGAACGTCTTAGTGGCTCCGTTGGGTTATTACCAAAAATGAGTTCCTACGATTCCTACTATCTCCATTTCCTTCTTACGACGATGTAATCCTCTTGACAAGACAATACCCCATTTTGACACATCGCCATGATGATCTCCTCAACTCCGATCATCATGAGGGGCAGTAGTACTAAAGAAATGGGAGAAATACCACAACAAAAGTGCATGATCAGAAATATTAAATCCTCTAGTGTTGTCAAATCAAGCGAACACCACGAGCTTTAAAGACAGAAAAGACCGAAGTTGCCGCTCGTGTACGCGTCCCCAAATATCATATCGAATTCCCCAATGATTACAAGATCGAACAAAATAGGGGGAGTTACTATCAAAGGGACAGATCAAACACAAAAAAAAATAAAAAGAAGATTCTCCAACATAGTTGAAGCACGAAGTGAAATTCTCCAAGATTCGGCAAGAAACTTTAAACACCTTCCAACATTTGCAAGACAAGCTTCGAGAGAAGATTAAAAGGAAGATCTGTTGTCGAGAAGAGAATATCAAGTCACGGTGTGCTGGAAGATCTCCGAAGAATGAGGAGATCACAAGACAAGACAAAAGGGAGTATATAAAAATAATCTCATAAAGAGGAGATTGTTAGGACTCAAGGAATCTTTCAAAAACAAGACAGGATAGCCAACGCCTTGAACACAAATGGGGAGATTGTTAGGACTATTTTACTGTGTTCAATAAATATAGTTATTTTAGTCTTGTAATTTAAAATAAGTAGGTTGAGCTTATTTGTAATAAGCCGTAGTTTAGGACTAGTTCATAAATATACCAAAGTATTTGGTATATAATAAGCCATAATGGAATGTATTAGGGTTAAGGATTCATGGATAGAATTGGGCTTTAAAGTTGAAGAAGAACAAACGAACGCTGCCGCTGCTATTTTCATTTTCGTCGAGGTATATTTCTATTGAATTCTACACCTAAATAATTGCTAGGTTGGATATAATCTGGAATTTTCACAAGGCAGTTCGTCGAATAGACACGCGGGTCGGCGTGATCCCTCTTGCGATCCACACCTACACACACTCATAAGGATGAAATTATGGAGTTAAGCTAGCCATTGTCAAATCCCTCGGTATCATGTATGAAACCTTGCTTCCTTGCGTTTAAGGTTGTTTCGTATCAATATTGTATGTACATCCGGCCGGTCCTAAGGAAATAAGGGTCGCAATTATACATGTTCCCAAGGAACACAGTTTCTAAAAATCCACCGGTGAATCCCCAACAAACATATCCTACTTAAAACAAAAATTATGAAAATAACCTAAAATTATTATGAGAGAGCCATAATTTCCCCATATGCAAACCAACACATGAGGAAGCTTTTACATTTTAAATCATTTTGCGTCAACCAGAAACATGGTATTGGGACCAAACAAAGTCAATAAATAACCAATACACAATCATCTCAGGTCACGTCGGCCAAGAAATCCTCCACGTGCGACGCACAACCTGTAGCTGTAAACAAAATCGTGGAGAAACATATAGCAAGCGTATGCATATAACCTCAAGTACATCAGACACGATATTCTTTGGGTTCTCTGAGTCTGCTCACGCCATCGCCTATTTTGCTCCATCCAAATATGATACACAGTGGAAGAGATGACATAACTGTGAGTCAAGTTATGAAGATGTTGGCCACGCCACCTCCTTACCTTAGACATGATAGCCAACGTCTACTCCTGATAGGGCCATCGGAGTCCAATAGCATGTCGTAGCAGCCGTAAACACCTGCGTGAAAACAGGCATGCAAAGAACACGTGGGCAATCGTATCAGTCTCATCCAAATCACAGAGAAAGCACACAGAAGATTGTGATTGGCGGGTAATCCACCGTTTGTCAAGAGTGGCCATTCGATCTATAATGGCCAACCATAAAATGAACTCATATTTAGGGACCTTTAAAGTTCCACCAAATAGAAATGCCCAATGAACATTCGGTCGCCGATGTCGTAAAGAATTTCATGCCGACTGAGTCGAGAATCGGCCCTCAGGAGAGCTCGTCCAGACGAACGAATCGTGCTCAGCAGGAGAAATCGACGGAAGGCTTGGCCAAGTCCAGCCATAAGTAGTAATGACTCGGGATTGACGAGAATCAAGGGGTAAGCCCATCGCTATCCAAGCCCGAGGGTAAGCATCAATGAGTGGTCGACCATTGAGCCAAGGATCCCGCCAAAGCCATATTGTAGTACCATCCCCAACTCGAAAGACGATGAGGGATAGCAATAAAGACTGCATCTTGAGCATCTTATTCCAACCCCAAGCCGAGGTAGAGGGAGGTTGGATCAGTCAAAAAGACCGGTCAATGAATCGTGTTTGGTAAATCCACTCCACCAAAATAGATGACTCGTCACTGTGAAGTAAGCTCCAAAGGAGCTTAAGTATCAAAGCCTGGTTATCGATGCTGAGAGGTTGAATCCCCAGTCCGCCTTCCTGAGTGGGAAGACAAATGTCTGTCCAAGCCACCTTAGGTGTAGAACTTGCCCACAAGAAGTGGCGTAGCCGAGACTCAATAGCCCGGATGATACCCTTAGGAAGAAGTCATGGCCCTATAAATGTGGAGGGCCGTAAGAACAGACCTAATCATTTGAACACATACCGCATAGGAGAGCGAACGATGTAGCCACGACCGAATCTGTTTGTCAACCTTCTCAGCAATGTCGCACAGTCCTAGATCGTCAATCGTGACGTAAGGAGGGGAACCCCTAGGTAACGGACGGGCACATTACGGGTTGGGGATCCCATAATGGCAAACAATGCAAGTTTGAGATGACGTGCTTTTTTGACACAAACATCTCGCTCTTAAGAGGATTAGCCCGTAGACCATAGAGGGTGGCAAAAGTCTCCAACCCCTCCTGGAGGAGGCCGACTGAATGCGTATCAGCATGACTAAAAAGGAGAAGATTGTCAACAAAAGATATCATAAAGGGACCAATTGTATCACAACGCTAGTGGTATCGAAACCGAGTATCCTCCTGAATACGAAATGAGATGATACCATATAAGACCTCCATCACTAATGTGAAAAGATATGGCGAGATTGGTTCCCCTAGCCGAAGACCCCGTCGTCCCTCGAAGGATCCCTTCAGGCGGCCATTAATATTAAGCGAGTAACGTGTGGTGGTGGAACTCCATGGAAGCAATAGTGGCCAAAAGAAAATCCCACTCAACGCAGTCATATGCTTTCGCAAGATCAACCTTGAATATTACACGCTCTTGTAGTCTTTGTTGATTATATCCGTGACAAAGTTCATGAGCAAGGAGAATATTGTCACTGATACGACGGCCAAGAATAAAGGCCGTTCTGATGGATAAGACTTGCCAAAACTCCCGTAAGGCGGTTCGCCAGGATCTTGGAAATGATCTTGTATAACTCATTGCAGCACGTTATAGTCCTAAAGTCCGAGACATTTCGGGGTGAGACCTTCTTCCGAATGAGTGTGATTAGCGTAGTGTTACGCTCCTTTAGAAGATGCCCTGATACGAAAAAGTCCCAAATAGCCGTGGTAATGTCAGGGCCTATAATCATCCAGGTTGCTCGGAAGAAAGCAACAATAAATCCATCTGACCGGGTACCTTTTTAGCATCAATAGAGAATAAAGCGTCCAGCACCTCGATATTCTCCAACGGCCGAATCAAATCTGTTGCCTCAAAAGTCGAAATAAGTCGTGAAATTGATCTCTGAAGGTGATCAAAAGACACGGTCTGGCGTGGGAGCGTGTTCGAGGAGCGCTTTGTATCAACGAAGTAGCTCATCCTTAACCATCTCCTCCACTTCATGGACCACTCCATCATCACCTTCCAAAGAAAATGCGGATAAATGCGTGTCACATGGTGACCTTCTTGAAGAAGAAGGCTGAACACAGATCGTCGTCCCTGAGCCACGATATTTTAGCTCGTTGTGAAAGGGCGGCATGTTCCATCCGAATGGCCGAGGCATATAGTTGACGGCAAATGCACTCAAGAGCATGAAATGTTCCGTCCAGTGGGTAGCGTTCTACGAACTCTTGGCTTGTAGCAAGAAATTCTCATGCCTCCACAACATTTTGGTGCAAATCGCCCTTATTCTTGCGAGCTTCTTAAAGAGGGGTTTAAGGAGCTTCAGCCTAATAACAATCTTGTACATGGAAAACCATAAACAGGGGTGTCCCAACAACTTGAATAATTAGAAAGAATTGTGTATCGTGTGTGAGGAAATTGTCAAAGGGAAAACAAGTCCACGTATGCACGGCCATTGGGCAGCCTCCAATATAAGCGGGCAATGATCAGCAGTACTAGGTAAGTAGCTCTGATATTTAGCAGCCGAAAACATAGAGAACCATGTCGGATTAGCCACCATGCAATCTAGGCGACGTCAGATACCCGTCGAGGGGCGTTGTTGATTGTACCATAAGACCCTACCATTGGGAGGGTCGTGAGATCTGCCGATACGAGACAATCTCGAAAATCCTCGTCCGAAAGGGCAGGGGATCCTCCACGGGCCTCATCAATACTAAAGATGGCATTGAAGTCCCCCAAAACCAGCCATGGGACCTCGGTTAGCATCTATGATATAGTAAGTAGATCAACCAAAAAGGTTCGACATTCATCCCTAGAATTCAGCCCATACACAAAAGTGACATACACCTCGCAACGATGTTGTAAAGAGAAGACATTACAATTGATGGTTTGTAAAGTCATGTTCTCGATAGTCACCTTAACGTAACTGGATCCCGTCCAAGCCAAATACGCTTTCCCGATCGAGAGTCATAATCGAAGAACCACTGCCAGTTGTGCCGAGTAGCAGAAGAAATGGACGAAACGTTCTGAGCCGAAACACGAGTATCAAGGAGTCCTAGAAGGTGCAAATCGAACTTGGCGACCACATCCCGCACCACCAAGTTGTGGTCTCGTTCATTGAACCCCAAACATTCCAACTTTCGAGAGCTATCATAAGGAAACCCTCGAAGGGGCTGCAATGCTTTCAGAGCCCTGGTTGAGTAAATCCCCCTCCTCATCGATCACAGTTAGAGCCGCATAGGAGTGAATCATCAAGGGGTCCGGTAGCTTGGGAAGGAGAGTGGTCACGTGGGTAGGACTTTGCCCCGGCCTCCAGAGGCGCTACCGGTGCTGATTGTCCAGTGAACGGTCGGAGCACTCCCCCGGTCAACGAGAGTGAGGGCCGACGATGAGTGGCTCGCCTTCGATCTCTCCCCCAAATCAAGTTGAGGCTGCACAGATGGGATCACCACTTCCTTGACCTTGTTAACAATTGGACGTCATTCCATACGTTGGGGCAGTCGAGTGTGGAGTCGTGTAGAAGACTTCCTCGGGGGTGCGGATGGGCATGCCATAGTTAAATGGCCAACTTGCGAGCATGAAGCACATCGTGGTGGCTTCTACTCATACCTAACCTTGATCTTTATAACGCGGTAATTATGTGGTAGCCGAAGGTTAAAGGTATCACGGTACGAAACCACTAGTTTCTTCATAACGCTGACTCGTGCGTAGTCAATCTGTTCCATGGAAGATGTAAACACGTCCGGGTACAAAGGTGTACCCACTGCACTTGCGATAAGCCATACTCCCTCGGGAGTCCAATATTATGTCGGTAAGTGCCAAAAACGTACCCAGGTGGGTACTTCTGCATGTGGACGTTTCTCCAAGGTCATTCCTTGACTCCATTCTTTGAGGCGGCCATCATCAATTCCTCCGAAGAGAAACGGAATTTAACCGTTTAACATAGCACGAATCTCCTCCAGCCCGGGCCATTCTTTATGAAAATGCCCATCAACGATCGGAAAGTATGGCTTCGGACCAAGAAAATAGCAAACAAGTGTATGTGCCCACCTAGCAGAACCCTTAGACGCAATGTCAACAGTGGGTTGAACCTCGATTACCCGATCCACGATAACCGGGGGAGTGAAAAGCAGTTAGACTCGATCGCTCTGATGCAGACGCGGGTTGGTTGTCAGTCGATTTCCATGCTGAAGTGCATGTGCAAAGGTACGACGCTTGTTATCCGCGACGAAAGAATCATCCACGAGCTTTCGGGTTACATTCATCTCAACAGAAACCCTAGACCCGTTAGGACTAGGGTGGCAGGCCGTGGGAATAAACGATGATGCCCTAGTCACAATAGGGCACCAGCCGGCTTGACCTTTTCCATAGCAGGCGAAGGAGTAATCTTTGCCACCTTGTGCGTAGCCGAGGGAATGGGAGAAACCCTAGGTCCGTCATCGTCTCTAGGGTGACAGTCTGACTCCACGATAGCCCTACCCAATTTAGGGTCCTTGACAAGCAACGGCTGACTGTGCTGGCTCTTCGTCTGCGGTGGTGTACCAACCCGGCGATGGAAGAAAGTATTTCTAGGGAGTCGTTCGTCTCTGATAGGTTGTATTATGGTGTGTTAGGCCCCTCGCCAATCCTCCTCCATGGGGACCTTACGTACCCCCGTCAGTGGCAATGTCCCACCTCCAACAACACGGTGGATCAAGTCCGCGAAATGCGATCCATCAAAACTCTCAGCGAAATCAGGGTACCCGGCCCAATATCGCAAGATCTGGCGGGAGATGTAAGATGATGAGATCAAGCTTGATGAAATTGTCGCGGTACGGGCGCGAACGAATCTGAGATGCAAAACGATGAGATCATCGCCGAAATTGTTGAGCCAATCAAACTAGCAGGCGTGGCCATCAGCGATCGTGAATCCCGTAGAAGAAAACCGATGAGGGGATTCAAACAAAGAAATCCGAGAGCCCTCCACGCGTTGTCTGAGCATGGTGAGGGAGGCCAGCGGTCTCCCGCAAGCGGCACAGAAGATGGTGTAGCAGGGCGTCAACGGGTGGAGCGGGGCATGAGGGAGAGGGGTAGCGACGTAGGTTTAGGGTTTTCCGGGAGGGAGGGAGAGAGAGAGAGAGAGAGAGAGAGAGAGAGAGAGAGAAATTCTGGAGCTTGTGGAATAACCTTTCGAGATAGAAAAATTCTAGAGATGGAGCGCCTTATTTTGAAATCTTCAATCGTGGACCTAACATTGTCCGAGGTAATGTAAATTTCTAAAACCCTAGTAAAAACATTTGGATGAATGATCCTGAGCGATCCGAGGATGGCGCAAGTTAGCTCCAGTGGGTGGCGTATTGGCACTAATAGTGGAGATTGATGAGTTCAATATTTGAGTTGAAATGAAGCGGAGAAGATAGTGAATTCCTTATTGAGTCTGAACAAGAGTTATCCGTTTAAAAACTATGAGAGGTAAATTTGTCAACTAAGTGGTAACTAGTAACCAGGGCACACGCAGTACCGCGCGTAGTTCCCTGCTTGAATTTATGTAATTACACATTAAATGCAAATTGACGTAAAAACGATGTTATGATATAAATTTGAGATGTTTTTATACATGCAATTTATAAGAAGGAAATACTTCATAAAAATTAAGTAATCAGACCATGCAAATCGACAATACTTGAAATTCGATGTATTTAAAAGAAAAAGCCATTGTATTATGGTGCATGCTGTTGAAACTCCCGAAGATATTATGTATTAGCGAGGGACTATTCCGTAATGTTTCGGTATAACTTTATCAATATTTGTGGCCTGATTTTTCGCTTACAAAGAATATTGAACTAACTTTGCATATATCTCACTGCAATAATATATTTCTTACATGCACTGGGTACTCACACCTCCGCACTTGGATAAGAGCTAGAGATTATTTCTGGAAAAAAGAAAGAGAAAAGAGAAAACAAACTAGTCTTAATTTTTCAACCTGACATTTGAGGGTGTTGTATTAAAGCAAGCAATCAATGATCGAGAAGAATTGGAGCAGGATTGAAATGGAATGATATATAAAACCTTTAAAAACATTGTGTCACGATATATCATTCATAAAACTATTTGCAATTCGACAGTGGAAGTAAATGAGAAATAAAATAACACTCGCTTGTTTCACCTTCGACAAATCTACGTACTTGTTGGTACATGAAACTTTTTAAATTCCTCGAATTATCCTTCCATTTCTCTTTTCTCTCGATCCCACAACACTTTAAACCTAGCCAAAGTTGCCTGCAAAAAATATGACCATGACAAATTAACTAAAGCACTCTATCATTCTGTTACAATTGTCAGATGAGTTGGTGTGAGAAATACCTTAAATATAAATTTAATCATTTAGATCATAAAAATTATTTACTAATACGAATATATTTAAAATATCGATCACCTCCGACTACGATGGCTGATGCTTTAAGGACCTGTGATTCATTTTTTTTATCTTTGCACGTGCTAATCTATCTGCGATTATAAGAGATAAGAAACTCATATATTTTAAACATAAGATTGAAAGTAATAAATAAAAGAAAAGAAGAAGGTGCGTGCCTTATTTGCATATTTCAATATAATTGAGAGATACTACCTCAAACAATAAAAATAACCAAGTTGATAATATGTGAATATTCGAAGCTAGTTGTGAATTATTAGCGATACCCATCCATATCATAATGCAAAACAATATTCAATCAATTAGAGTTTGTGAAAATTCAAAGTTCATACGCAGATATTGTTACACATTTGCGATTGCCACGTTAGCAAATTTAAACATTGTCAGGTAGGAAAGCAATGTTGTGCAAAGTCACCAAGGCACATAGCTCAGGAAGCACTTGGAGACACGCTCGACCGGCCGACGCGAGTCAGGCCAGGCGGGCCAAGCCGTGCGGGACCACTTGGACGTTGAGGTCCAAGGCAACGACGGGCAGTGGCTCGGAGGACAACAAGCCAAACACGATGGTGCGCGGCGGCACAGGTGGAGCACAACAGCGGTCCGGCGGTGGCTCGGTGGACGGCGGCGGTGCCGGAGAAGAGAGCCAGGCAAAGCAGCGGCTCAGCCAGACAACGTGTGGGGGCGGCGCGTGCGAGAATTGTGCGCAGGCTGACCAGGTCCTGCGAGGATCTCGGGAACGGTTGAGCAGGATCGAGACCAAGTCAAATGAGGATGACCAAGTCTTCGATCCGCGCACAGGATGACCAAGTCTCGGGGCTGTTGAGAAGATTTGGGGAGCCAAGTCAAATGGGAGAAAATCGCGAGGAGAGATTCTCGCAACCGCCTTATTCGAATTCGACTAAGGTTGTTGAGGAAATCTCTCCAAGACAAATCCTATTTAAAGGAGGCCGCCGAGATCGACTCATTCAACTCAACAATCAGAGAGCCACCTTAGACGAGATTTACACACACACATCTGAGGGAGATTTCGAAGGCGCGGCACTTCGAGCGAATCTGAGCCGGAGTGCCGAGCTTGAGAGGGATCCCGCGAGGGTTTCGCGAGCGAGCGAGAGAGAGAGAGAGAGCGATTAAGATTCCGAAAAAGGGGACATTAGGAGACAACCGTGTCGTGTCGTAGAGTAGACGCGTTAGGCTGAGACGTGTTCAAGTGCTACGGGTTTGAGTGTTCTCCTTCCTTGTAAACTTTGCATGAATAAAGATAACGACAAGTCGGATAGGCGAACCCGGTTGTCCCCGAATTGACCGTGTCTTTGTTTTATGTTTCTGCATATACAAAGTAGGGTCGGGCGAGAGGCTTATCGCGGGTGACTCGGAAATCGGGCGAGCGACGAACGACTTAAATGCGAGCCGGTTGTGAAGCGCGCGGACTTTTTAATTCGAAAAAAAAAATCTAAGTTCCGAATTTGCAACAAATATATCCCCAACAAAAACCTAGAGTTGCCTTTGAACACACAAAGGTATTCAGTGAACCAGCCATCCAAACATAAGTTAACTCTACCAAAAAAATCAACACAACAACATATAAGAAAAAAAAATTATAACAATAATATAACTGTTAAGAAAAGTATTAATTAAATTTAAAATCATATTTACAAAACTAACTTCTTGTAACGGAAATAATTACCTCATTGAAGTATTGCAGTGGATATTGTAAGCTTTAACATCTGAACGCCATTGTTTATAACTAATTTTGAAGTACTAAAAAGGCAAAGTGATGATAACGTCATTCGTAAATAATTTTTTTAAAAATAGAGAAAGAAGTCATTTGTATACCAAATCGATATCAGAATAACGTGTTTCTGCCTTTGGTTCCCTGATGATAAGTAAAAGATCATTATGAGTGGTTAAATATATTATTTAAAAATCATAAAAAAAATACAAGAATTCAAGTACGGATACCGAAATAAAATATTCTCGTCCATTATCCTTCGTTTTCGTTTGCCATCTTGGTCAAACGAAACAAAGATAACATTTTAAAAATGATAGTTATAATCATTGTTATACTGGTTAAGTTAAAAGTCAAAGATAAATATATTTTGATTGTCTCCATTCTGCAATCAAATCAGTACATTCTATAGGTTCATGTCTTTGTTTTTTCCATACTCTTAAAATGTGTTAGGCTAAGTATGTTCCAGTCATGGCAATTGTGAATTTTCATCTTGGACCACATATTCTTAAATGTGAACCCTAATATTTTTGATATATTGTGATTATATGTTTTTGTTTATGCAAAAATATTGTTTCTTAGTTATTTATTACATACCTTAGAATCTTTATGTGTCTGGACTCTCTTACAAAACTCTGATGTTGTGTGGACTCTCTCAACTTGTACCATTCTTCCATTCCTTTCTTTAGTTCTTCATTGCTACCTGGATAAAAACAATTAGCGTTATTTGAATATATAAATGATTGATTGAAAATAAAAAAAAATATTAATGCCATTAATGTTTTAATAAAAAACGGTAATAATTTTACGAGGAATTCCCGGATACAAATTGGTATATAGTGTAAATTATATTTTATAATATCCATAACAAAATTAATTAAGTTACTTACAACCCATTTGTTCAATTACTTGACTTCAACAATACTTATTTATAAATGACGTTTCTCATGTACACGCCATTCATTTTGACGACCTTGTTGACCATTTTCAACTAAGATTTTGGCCGATTCTTTGGAAACACCCTTAGAAAGCGCGACATATAATTGTCAATGACTAAACACGTGATTTCGCAAGAATATTCCAACATTTGGAATTGGAGGTCCATGAGCTTTGTTTATTGTCAGTGAAAAGCTCAACCTTATTGGAAATTGTGCTCTCGTCAACACGAATGGCAGTCTAGAGTTTTCCTCACTTTTTAGAGGCATGTGATGTAGGAAGTATCGATTACCTTTAAAAGGGTCTGTCATAACCTTTGAGTCAATTAAATTTGTACAAATATTCCGCATGTTAGTCATGGTCGTGTACCATTGAAAAGTCCTAATTCAGGTGCAACATTTCTCGACATCATTATATGCGAACCACGCTTTAATGTTAGCTGATGTGGGGGAAGTCCGCTAGGACTAAGAGAATTATGAAATTCTGCAGTGTAAAGATTATGAATATAATCTTCTACGGAGTCCCAAGATGTATATGATCGTTCATCTCCATCAAATAAATCGATAAGTATTCCATTAATCTTATTCACATCAACATTTCTCGGGGTGATTATTGCTCTGTCAACCATGTAGTTGACACCATTAGTATGCTCCGTAATATCGGAAAAGGTAGAATCATTTAGAGTATATATTGATCGCTCGCATTCCCATGGGAACATTCATGGAAGAAGTTTTATGAACTCGTCATTATATGATTTTTGTACACCATCTCCTACTCTCATAAAAAATAGTGAAAATTCTGCATCTTGCACCGAACGCATATGTTTTCTGAGATGTAAAATTTTACAACTTCTCCAAAAACTTGATTTCGAGAGACTTCAGTTGATTTGCATTTGCACTGAACCCCCTCTAACCACAGGCAACACTTGTCTAAAATCACCGCCCAAGATCATGATTTTTTCACCAAAAGCAAATTCGTTATCCAATTGCATCCTAAAATGATTTATTGACAGATTCTAAGGCATGACGGTTTGCAATCAGAGCTTCATCCCGTATTATAGCTCCACAACATCAAACTAGTTCTACCAAGTCCGACTGTTTATCAATATTGCATAGACTTGTGGACGTAGTTTTGATTGGGATCTTAAGCATTGAATCTGAAGTTCTTCCACCCGGTAACAAAGTTGCGACAGCGATTATGATATCTCCTTTACTTCTAAAATGAGCAAGAATAGCACGATATATGAATCTATTTCCAGGTCCACCAGGACCATCGATGAAGAACATAGAAGATTGTCTTTGCACAATTCAATGTCCAATAGTATCAAATGCAAAATTTTGATCACTATTTAAGTTCTGAATCGATAACAAATCCTCGGGTGGAATATTGACAGACATTTCTTGTTGCATGTCAAAGGGAATTGATGATTTCACATTAGAATATGAGATGATTGATGGCAAATCATAATCGGAGACACTTTTCTTGTAAACTACAGCAATCTTCTTAAATCACGCAGTAATAAATTAGTAGCTTGCAAAATACTTGTCGACATTGTACAATAATCATCCATCATATATTGATGAAACTCACCCCACAACTGTCGGACTCCAAAGGGTTGGCAGAATACCAATATAGATACAAATAATCTTCTTAACGATGATGTATTACATGCTTCATGAAGACATTGAAAGATAGATAAAATCATCTTCTTCTAAAATGACATGCTTCTGTGCAGCCTCTTTGAATGTTGCATATGCAAACCCCATTCTTTGTCATCAAATTTGTATAAGATGTTGGACCTTTGACATGATTAAGAAGAATTCGGAGATAAAATGTTCACCATCAGAAAGTGCAACGGTATACATTCTCCTAATTTTCCTGTTATGACCGGTACGCTGAACCCATTGTCGTGTAGTTTGGTTCCACCTATAGTACTGTGGAAATTCGATGTACAAATATCTTCCAATTACTTCTGGATCACAATTAATAGCGAAAAAATCGGTAAGCGTAGTTTTAGAGTTTCGTTCATTGTTTAAGACTTTGGCTATACTTTGATAAGTATCATAGATTATTTATTGCTGGTTCGGCAAATGAATTTGAAATCTTACAATTGATGGATACATTTTTCTTTGGGCGAACTCAAATATACGCCAAAAAGCTTCCAGAGCAGAAATCCATCTTCCCAGCTACAAACTGTTGAATCATCACAATTACGGGAACCTTGCAACTCCATTACAGCTCTGAGACCCTTATGTACATATTTGTAGATGTAATTTATACTTTTAATTCCTCCACATACTTCCACATCGATATGGCAATCGTACTTCGATATAAGCCACGAGTTATATGGAATAATTCATCCATTATCAACCATTATTAGACGATTGATATTCAATGGAACATGTGGTCCTTCTCTTCTTCTATATGTAGGATACGAATCATTTCCTCATGATGTAAAACAACGAATGGCTTTGGAAAGTTCTTTTTACACTTGCCATCTTTCATACATTGACATTGTTGGTTTGAATGTCCGCAAGGTCCATGTGTCATATTTTTCAATATTGCAACGTACAAAGTTGGCTCATCGTCTCTGGATGGTATTTCCGCATGCATAATTTCATCAAAGTCGTCGGTTGTGCGCACCTTGTCTCTATTTTCAAATATAACAATGAAGTGTGAATATGGCAATCCTCTTTTTATACTCAATGACATATGAATTTGCCAAAACCTTCCCAAGACTCCTCTCTCCACTATTTCTTTTTTAAATTCCTCAAATTTCGATGGAAAAACTCTTTTTTAAGATCATGACGGTCTCGAGGAGTTTGTCCTCTATGCAACTCTTTTAATTTCAACCAAATTCGGGTTGCATGTCAGTGTGATCATTAAACCGGGCTTTCCATATGCTTGAACCAGAGCCATAACATTTTGGTATCTTTGGTGCATATTACGGGGACTTCCTATAAAAGACGATGGTAGAACTATCCTACGCCAATGTTACCTAAAATAATTTGACTTCATAAGGTAAATTATAGATACAATAAAATAAACATTTAACACTTTGAATAAGTACATCTTTTGTTTTCACCAGAATTTGTACAATCCTGAAGTCCTTGATAAAGCTCAGCGTGAATATTATTTGATTTCTATGTATCTGTCGCAATTTTTTCGTTTTTCAATTTTTATATAGTTGTCCACTACATATTGTTGCAGTAAATGTCATCCTCGAAGTATTTGTGAGTACTTATTGTCTCACATCTGTAAATAATTGTAGCATTAGTTCAAAATGATGTAACTTTTCAATAGCAGGACACAGAAAAAACGATAAAAAACTTAACGACGCAACCCTCTTGCAAAGACGATGCCCCATTTTGACATAGCGCCATGATGATCTCCTCAACTCCGATCATCATGAGAGCGAGTAGTACTAAAGAAATGGGAGCAATACCACAACGAAAGTGCATGATTGATAAGAAATGCTAAATCCTCATGTGTCATCAAATCAAGCGAACACCACGAGCTTTAAAGACCGAAAAGACCGAAGTTGCCGCTCGTGTACGCCCCAAATATCAAATCGAATTCCCTAATAATCACAAGATTGAACGAAAAATAGGGGGAGTTTCGTCACTATCAAAGGGAGAGATCGAACACAAAAAAAAAAAGAAGATTCTCCAACATAGTTTAAACACGAAAGGAAATTCTCCGAGATTCGGCAAGAAACTTCAAACACCTTCTGGCATTTGCAAGAGGAGCTTCGAGAGAAGATTAAAAGGAAGATCTGTTGTTGAGAAGAGAAGATCAAGTCAAGGTGTGTTTGAAGATCTCCGGAGAATGAGAAGATCACAAGACAAGACAAAAGGGAGATTATACAAAGAATCTCATAAAGAGAAGATTGTTAGGACTCGAGGAATCTTTCAAAAATAAGACAAGATAACCAACGCCGAAGCAAAGATTGAACACAAATTGAGAGATTGTTAGGACTATTTTACTGTGTCCAATAAATATAGCTATCTTAGTCTTGTAATTTAAAATAAGTAGTTTGAGCTTATTTGTAATAAGCCGTAGTTTAGGGCTACTTTATAACTATACCAAAGTATTTTGTATATAATAAGCCCTAATGGGATGTATTAGGGCTAAGGATTTATGGATAGAATTGAGCTTTAAAGTTGAAGAACAAACGAACGCTTCCGCTGCTATATTCTAACGTGTTCTTCGAGGTATATTTCTATCGAATTCTTCACCTAAATAATCGTTAGGTTGGATATAGTCTAGCATTTTCACAAGTGAGTTCATCGACTAGACATGCGGGGTCGGCGTGATCCCTCTTGCGATCCACACCTACACTCACGCTTAAGGATGGAATTATGGAGTTAAGCTAGCCATCATCAAATTCCTCGGTATCATGGCTGAAACCTTTTTTCCTTGCATTTAAGGTTGTTTCGTTATCTATTGTATGTACATCCGGGAGGTCCTAGGAAAATAAGGGTCTCCAAAAATTTCTAAATTACGCACGTTCCCGAGGAACAAAGTTTATGATAATCCACCGGCCGATCCCCAACAAACATATCCCACTTAAAACAAAAATTGCGAAAATAACCTAAGATTTAAATTATTAATAATAATTTCCACATATATGAACCAACACATGGAGAAGCTTTTACACTGCTAATCGTTTTGTATATCTTCAATCGTTGACCTAACATTGTCCGAGGTAATGTAAATTTCTAAAACCCTATTATAAGCATTTGGATGAATGATCCTGACCAATCCGGGGAGGGCGCAAGTTAGCTCCCGCGAGTGGCGTATTTGCAGAGTGGAGATTGATGAGTCCATTCTTTGAGCCGAATGAAGCATAGAGTTCTTATTGAGCCTGAACAAGAGTTCTCGTTTAAAAATTATGAGGGTAAATTTGTCAACTTACATGTATAAGTTGTAATACAATTAATTAGCGTTGGCAGACACAATAATTTCTCAATACAATGCTTAAAATAAATTCAAAACTTTCATTCTGTGTGGCTTAAATGAGATTGGTTGCTCGTTTTCTAACCTCTACTTTTTATAACAAATTTTCTCTTGTTGTAAAATAAAAGGATAATAACCAATAGTAATTTCAAAATTTTATATTATTTATTTTGGTAGTTCAAAATAAAATAAAAAAAAAGTAAAGATTTGGTCGGATAATATTTGTTTAGCAACTATATTTTGCTAAGAGGGCGGAAAATTATATTATTATTATTATTAATATTATTATGAGAATTAATAGCATACTAGTATTATTGCATACTCATGCGCCATAATATAAATAATTTATTATTTAAGTGGTAGTTATGGTGATTTTCATAAGCTAGCGTGTAAGTTAAGAAGTGGGTATTTATTTTTAATATTTATTAATTGAAGATAAAGTATGATTGATTAATAGTGATACACCAAATAACAGTTTTTTAGTAAGCCTCACAATTAATAAAAGAGTATAGATTTGCATCTTATATATACAAATTTATATATACATTTACAGTACCCGAGTTGAAAGATGACAAATGAGAGAACATAAGATTATAGGTGGTGGCTAATCACGATTCACCGAAGGCTCATTGTTGTCCTTTTGTGCTGTATGTTCGTTCCACCGATTCCTCGTCCACTATAGAATGGAAAACTCACATATTGCATAAACCCGGATACGAGCAAGCAAACGGAAAATTAAGATTGACTTAATAGACGGCCAGAAGAAAAGCCGTTCTATGAACAAATTCAATGTCACTGATAACACCAGGTCGCCTAGCACACTAACCGTGTAATCGAGCGGATCGAGTTATAAAAATAAAACGAATATCGAAAAACTATCTTACGCTCAATAATTTGAGGTTTGCTGCCCTAACGATGGCCGAATATTTTATTTTCTTTTTTTAATTTATTTAATTGTGTTCATTCCATACCGGCATGGGCGACTCATTGTAATGAGGGGCCTAAAGCGAACTTTAAAACGGGACCTTTTTTACGTGGCGATCTAGCACAATCCTCCTCCTTCATTCGGATTTGGGACCAACAACTATAACAGTTTATAGAAGTCGGAGGTAAAAAAAAATTAAAAAGGAAATTTTTTTGTTTTAGTGGAATTTTTCGGCAGAATTATAATTTTAGTCCCTATACTTTCCACGCTTCACAAGTTTCATCCCTATAGTTTTGTAGGTAACAACTTTAGTCCCCATATTTTAGTGTCCGCACAATTTCGTCCTTATATTTTTACAGGTAACAATTTTCGTCGTCATATTTTACGGTACTATATTATTTGTGGTAACAAATTTCATCCTTAAATATAACAATTTGAATTATAAATATAACTCAAAATAACTTTAATATTAATTTTTAAAATTGCGTGAGAAGTAAAATATGAGGACGAAAATTGTTAACTGTAAAAATATAAGGACGAAAATTGCGCGGATAGTAAAATATGAGGACGAAATTGTTACCTATAAAAATACAGGGACGAAACTTGCGGAACCCGTAAAATATAGGGACGAAAATTGTAGTTCTGACGATTTTTTCAAAACAAAAAACTAAAACATTTTTTACATGAATTATTTTTCTAACTTTATTTGACGCAAATTCTAAATTTTCGTTATCAATCTTTTCTGTTAATTCATTTTCTATTGATAAAATAGCTAATTTGTTTCATCTTTATTGAAATATTGTGGATCTTAAGTAGTTTTTTTATAATTTTTTATTTTAAAAAAACTTTCCTGCGGAAGCAACAATCACATGAATCGTCAACATAATCTTACATCGTGGAGTCTAGCTATCAGTTTAAGTTAAATTTATGATTTTTTTTTTTAAATTTATGACCTTTTAATAATTATGTTTTATTAATATAATAATATTACTAAATTGGGGGGTCTCAAGATATTGGACATTTTAACTAATTAAATTTTATTTATATAATAGCATTACTAAATTGAGGGAATTGGGGGCCTCAAGAGATTGAGTTTTCTTAACTAACTAAATTTTATTTATACACTAGTATTACTAAATTGAGGACCCCAATATATTTGGGTTTTTAACAAATTAAATAAGATATATATATATATATATTATATAGTAGTATTAAATTTGGGGCCCTAAAAAACTCGGGGCCTAAACCCTTGCTTTACCTTCTTAACCCAAAAGACGGCCATGCATACCGGATCAGGGCGGAATAGGAGCTAATGTAAAAAATATGGAAGAAAGGAGATTTTTGGAATTGTATATTCAATGATTTACTAATTTTAATCATACAAGCAAGTTTCAATAATACCATTGTCACGGTTAGCAAGTGTGCCTATCGAAAATAGCACAGAAATGACAAGTATTCGTGTATTGAAACAAAGGAACTATGTATTTCAGAAAAAACGTCGTTTATAAATATCCTAGTAAAATATTGTTGATTTGATAAAAAAATAAATATAAAATAACGATAAACACAAAAATAAAACGGTTGAAAAAATATAGATAACAGAGAGGGGGCGACTTTATGAAAGTAAAGGTATTTAAGACTTCGAATTCCCCTAACTCGAGCGAAGAGACTCACAAGTAATGAAGATTTAGCTAACTATTAGACCGTGGGGATTCCTACAATATGCATACGAGCTTATATGACTGATCAAACTGCGTCTTATCACACAAGAGTCATAAACAACTAATCTACGAATTAAGTAGTCGGGCAAGCTTCCTTAACTATTTAAGCGAAGATCGCATTAAAACACGATGAATCACGCTATTAGATTTAACTATAATCCGGCGGGGTAGTTCAACCTATCTCTAGCGATAAGTTTATTCCGCTCGTTTACGAGTGGTCTAATCGTCTGCCTCTCTCTCGAGCGTAGCATACGATTTTCCGGAGATTATCTTAATCACATAGACATATCAAGATAATAATATAATTCATAACCGAGTCATTACAATAACCAAGAACAACAATACTTCAAACATACGTACGATCTCGCTAGTATTCATCTAATCTCAAATACAAGGAAATTAGCTACTCATGTGCGTAAAGGAAGCAAGAAAGCATAAAGAGATCAAAGGAAAAAACATAGTTTCTTCCCTGTGATTCGGCTCCGATCACATCACATTCCGTCGAAGTCTCCCATCTCTTTTCAGTCCGTAGTGATGTGGCTTGGTGGCAGCCGCGGGCTTCAGGTGTATATATAGAATTCTTTTTTACTTGTGTTTGTCCGTTGCATTGATCTCCTGAGCCAAATTCATGTCCATCTCAGCTCTAGATTTTCAATATCCGATCAACTAGCAAATCGACTCAAATATTCAATTAGCCGCCTGTAATCGCACGAGAGCAGCCCATTGCCGTATGATTCGATCTTCTATGTTGACTGCCTTGAACTACTTTGCATGCTTCGACTGCTTGTGGGGTCAGCGTGCTCGAAATAGACGATAGAAAACCCTAACAATCTTTCTTGTACGCTTGAGTTGGTCAACAATAGAATCCCGATGCTATCTCGTTTCCGCAAGTGATCACATCTTCAATCATTGCTCCAATCATCGTTTTGGTGGGTTGATCTTGTATTGCGCTTATCTTGTATTGGGCCAAAATAATTCATGGGCTTATCTTGTATTGGGCCAAACTAAATTGAGTAAGCAATCGTGGGGAGACTTGTAGTGACCACGTGTGTTGATGGAACTAGCGATCATGTGCCTTCTTTGGTTGAGCTGCTTGCTTGAGCTGGCAAACTTTCAGATGCTAATCATCGATGGAACGAGGTTCTTGAAATAATATTCAAAAACCACGTAATGAACTCTTCCAGGTGATTGTCCGTGGCTTCTTAGGCGATCGTGGGCCGATCTTGATTTCCTAGGTTCCCTTCACGTTCGATCTTCCTTTTTTAGTCCGTTTCACTTCAATATTTTTACGGGATAATTTTCGTTTGGTTCGTCCCAATTGTCGTCTTCAAGTCAAATATGAATTAGAGCACCAAAACGTATCAAGATTACTCCGTTTATCACGAAACCGGCTTAATTATAATAAATATAAACGTAAGAAAATACGTTATTCACCGTGCGTGCGCGATTGCTTCCGCGGATCGCGCGGTCAAAGCGCATTGTTGTTGTCTGCGGCACCTGATGCACGCGCGGCCATGCATGTGTGCAACAGCTGCCGACCGCGCACGTCCAGGCTGGCGCGGTGGCAACTCGGGGCCAGGACGAAGTCGTGGCTCCTGCGTAGTCTGGTTCCTTCCGGTGGTAGACATCATGCTCGTGATCTCGATTCGCGTGAAATCCTAACAGGCCTTGAGCTTATGGCTGCGCCGATAAAAATCCAAAATCTCGGTTAAAAAATATTCAATCGTTGTCTATTGATTGTTTATATGGTAACATATGGCATGAGGTTTTGTTTGAATAACTAGGTTACGTGTAGGGGTGGACATCGGGTGTCGGGTATCGGGTACCCGACCCGATTGGGTTTTTACCCGATTGAGTCGGGTTCTAGAAAAAATATTGGGTATCGGGTAGTACTCAATACCCGACATTAAAAAATACGGTCGGGTATCGGGTAGCAAAATGTTACCCAAATTACCCGATTGGGTACCCGACAATGAATTAAAAATTAAAAAAAATATGAAAAAAACAGTATAATTAATTCTAATAGTCATAAAATAATTAAGAATGATATAAAATTAATAATTTCTCCTCATATACCCGACCTGACGTGTACCCGATTGTCGGGTACCCGACATACATCGGGTCAAGGTCGGGTGGAAAAATCACTATCCGCCCTAGTAGGGTACCCGACCCGCGCCCACCCCTAGTTACGTGCATGTTAGTTTTTAGAACATAACATTGCATGTTTTAACTAGGTTGTATGCATGTTAGATTTGGTAAGTAACATTGCATGGCTTTATGTGCTCGTGCTTATGCGAGAATTCTCCCCTTAGACAAATACCAAGTGAATAAAAAAATCTAATTCTCGCCAAGCTCATATTGCTACAATAGGAGTCGATGTGTTTTGTTCTGAGTTATCGACGTGAATCCTTGTCTTTGTTGTGAGTAGTTTCGAGTGCTCCTCTCTCCAAACAATAAGCCAATAGCATTATAGCACTAACCAAATAATGTAGATAGATCAAACATGTTTTTCAGTCAAATAAAAAGAAAAGAAAATCATACTTGATGAGGCGCGACAAGGAAATCACAAAATTTCCATGAGTCGTTAACACAAAATGAAAAGCATGACAACTAAAATATACAAAGCACGAGAAGAGTGTTTTTACCTGACAAAGAAGCAAGGGATTGATGTTGTTTTAAGGTTCATCATCAACAACTGATTCCAAGTTAAACGGTTCAAAATTCTGATTATGCTTGGGAAAGGTTAGATTTATCTCATTTGTAGCTATTACTATTGAATTTAAGGATCTAACAATTTTGTTTTGATGAACAAGTTTATTATTGTGTTAACTCAAGTGTGAAGATGAGCTCTGCTAAAAGACGGATGTCAAATATGAGCGTAGTGCAAGAAATGGGTCGGTCGGCCAAATGTTCAAGTTGGCCAGGAATAATAAAACTTGTGAACTCGGCTTGGACTGATCATGGACAGATCAAACTAGAGTGGACTTGTCATCAACCGGTCAACAAACTGATTAGTTAACCAAGTCAGTCCAAAAGCTTTCAATGACTATTTTAATGCATCTAATGGCTATATCAAGTTGGAAGATTATAAATACAAAAAAGAACAACAGAAGAAAGAGGGAACCCATGAGACAACATAAATACAATTCGAAGGGGATCCAAAAATAAGCGAACAAGAGCCATAAACGAGAGAGTTTTTCTTAAGTAATAAAAAAGGTACAATATTTAAACACGTGTTTTTAATAGCGTGGAATAGCGCGCAATCTTGCTCGTTGTTACGCCCCGACCCGCGTCGAAGACGCGTCAGACACGTTTCTCAATAAACGCAAGGCGTCGATCTCTCAACTCATATGTCACAATAGAGATTCCACAAAAGAAATATCTCATATCAAAGGAGGTTTTACACTACATAATATCTCAAAACCTCGACCAATGAAGAAATACATACACACAAAAATATCTTCCCAAAAGATACATCCGCCAATGCATCCTCCACGTAAAAGGAAAATAGAGTACCAAACTAGAAAAATCAGTAGTGGATACGATGATAAAGAATGGCAAACCTCCAATCAAAAGGGATGTCCACCACTAAAAAGAAATGTATATAAATGGGGTGAGCAAACCACTAGTCTATTGAGAAATCACGTCCTCAACGGCGATGTCAAAGTAAAACCAAATATATCGAACATTTCATATTTACAAGGAAAACAGTTACTAATACTCGTACGAGGAAAATACAACAGTAAAAACAAATCACATGACATAGCATAAAGAAGGTGCACGTTAGCACATAAATGACGTGTGGGTAGTCATATCCTCCCTCGAGCTGAACTCCCCGTCGAGAGTTAGACGAGTCTGTCACCCTACAAAACTCAATGCAATGATCAACTGTATCAACTAGTCCATAAAAATGATATCAAATATGTATGAAATACATGTCTCACACCAATGGCGTTGGCCAAGTCTCACAATCGAGTTGGTTACCTCCCCAACGATCACCCTCCAACGATAATCAATACATGGCAAAGGATGGGTGAACTCATTGGGCCTCAATCATCTGGTTTGCCAAGCCACGAGCTACTACTCGATATGCCACTCTTACTCAACCTATCGAGTGCTGACATGTCACTCCGTCACGTAATAAATCATCAACGCGAATCACGAAATAACATATAAGCCCAAGTTCTCGTTAATACAAATGTGAACATCCTATAACCGACAAGGCTCACTATCACGTCAACCAACACTATCTCTAATTTCACAAAATGCGAAATAAAACGAATGATCAACTCACAGAGTGAAGTCCTAGCTTTATCCGATGTGTGAAGCGGCTCACGTAGCCTCGTCCGATGTACCTTCGCCAAAGACAGGAAATCACGGATTAAGTAGCAATTTACGATATCGAAGTCTTTTATGTCCGTAACTTAAAACACATGACTCATGCTGCCCACTGTTTGAATATCATCACAATGAATCCAAGATATTGTCCCAATATAATTTGCAACATGCAGATTTTCAAATTCATTCAACAGCTACAAAATTTGGAGAGTGGCAGCAGAATTTTAAAAATTCATAACAATTAGCAGAATTATCGGATTGGGCTGATTCCAATGGTAATAGAAAGCTAGGGATCTTAGATTTCAAACAAGACAGATCTCAAAAAACATAGAAGCTGAATAGCTAACTAAAAATCGTCTAAAACTAAAACTACACAAACCAATTTCTGTTTCGCAGCGACATTCAAGAATTTATTAAAATCGTAGAGGTATCGAATTTCAGACGATTCGAGCGGCTGTAAAAATCTCGATAAGTTAGCTTTTCACATAATCCAATTTCAAAAATTTATAAGCATTAGAACTAGGTCAAATTCCAAAACTATAGAGACTGCGTAGTTCCGGAATTTTGAATAAAAAAACTTGACAACGAATTGAATCATGAGTTTAGAACCATTTTTCAAAGTGGATCGGTTGTAAGTTGGGGATGAAATTATCTTTCTCCATGAGTGTATGTCTCTCTCCATGAATGTTCCCTCTCCTCTCAATGAGGATTGACACACAAATGTCGTCATCTCAATTTCTCCATTCCCGATCTAATTTGACCCGCTATTGCCACCGGCTTACCAGCAATCTCGCTCTCTCCCCGTTGTCTCTCTGTTGGGAAAGGTACCCGGTTTGTACCCGAGATGCAACGCCCCGGGATACGGTGCGGAATAAAATTTTTTTCGGGCTCCTTCGCAGCTCGGATCGAAAACTCTAATCACGTTGACACGTAATACGGCGGGTCATACCCGTGAGAGATTACCTTTGAAGCGAGTGGCAGCTCCTCGTTGATTGCGTCGTCGGCCGCGGTCGTGTTGGGTATCGTCTAGATCGTCACGCCGACCTCGCAGTGTACCACGGTTTCGATTCTCCGAAGATGGCTAGAGAGAATTGATCCGTCGCTCGGGAGAGTGGTTTGCGTTTGTGTGTTCGTGTTTCGATTCTCGGGTCGAGAAATTTCGCGTCGATTCTCTTCCCGTGTCTTTTCTTTGACGAGGGTCTCACCCTTATTTATAGTAGGGGAGGACGAAATTTTCAGCCCTAAACAAGGCTAAAATCTCGAAATATTTGTTCCTAAATATGAGAGATATTCTTGCCAAAATATCTCTCCTAATTGAATTCAAAATTCTATTAAAGGAACATACTATAAATAAAAACTAACTAAGATATTAAAATATCTTCAAATATGGTAAATAAATTTCGAAATTTATATAAAATATAAATTCGAATTTTAGTTTTAATAAATAATATTCCAAATATTTTTATTACCATATTTGTAAATTACGAAAATACCCTTTAAGGCATTTTTCGAATTTCTCGGCTTAGGGTTGAATTCCAATTCTTCCCTCAAGTCTTTCTAAGCACTTAGCCAAGCCTAAGTCTTAAAGTTAGTTTCATATGAAGTCCGACTTCGGTCCACTTAATGACCCCGAGGCCCAATAAGGCGTGGCATAACGACCCGAGGCCCGTTAAGGCCCAAAACACAATCTCTCCTTCTCGGTACACATTGATGATCCTTTTTAAGCCCGACTCTCTAGGTTCGACTCAATCGGCAAGGGAGGAATCCAAGAGTCCGGTAGGTGCCTAGCCAATCCCGCAGTACCGGACAGATCCCGACTTGAGCACGAATTTCGAACTAGTCTCATTCCAGAACCTAACTATAGATTATAGTACTACGTACAAACCCTTCAGCTGTGTCCCGATCGAGTGAGAGCCATGGTATTTGTCAAACTCACTAAACTCGATACTATGATAAAATGACACGAGGCAAATTACCAAACTACCCTCCATGTCTAACATGAGTTAGTTTAATACCTTGGCCAAGGATTTTGTAATTTCCCGTCGTCATTCTCATAGGACACTTGTCTCGATTACTTGCGAGACTGTGAATCCGTACTCGGCGGTCTAAGCCCGGCAATCACAAATATCCATCAAGACCGCATCTGTCCCGCTGACCCATGCAATAGCAAATCGGATCTAGCGAAACCAGTGATAGTCAAGACTTCAAAGTCAACTCCGTCAAAGCCCCTTTCGGTCTAAGGTTCAAGCAGACTACTATAGTTTTTGTCGTCGATCATTGACACTCCTTGAGTAATAAGCCATGTTTGATCGTACGACCTGCGAGTCAGTGTCCATGAAACGATTCAATCCCTTGATTCGACTCGTATCACAAGTCATGACTTCCGCTTCCAAGCGGTATATCGGCACACGATAAGTCATCTACAAATAAGCCATGATTGGTTTTCCAGCACCCAACTGAAACCTAAGGCTTATGGACATTTTATGTTCGAGGTTAAGAGTCCACTGGTGCCTTCCTCTCTCGTACCCATCGAGAACAGTGACTCAACTCGACACATTTGGATTTATTCATTTATTGCTTTACCCGATGCTAAGTAAAGAACTCATATAACCAATAAACGAATAATGCCTTTATTAATACGCAAAACAATGTTTGATTACATTGACAATCGAATGATAAATAAGCTAATGCCCTATACATATCCAATCCTCGTATAGCATTCGAGGGCATATCCCTAACAATCTCCCACTTGCACTCAATGCCATGCGCTGTTGTATCTAATACCCATCTTCTCGAGATGTTTGTTCAGCACTGCCTGAGATAAAGGCTTGGTGAATGGGTCGGCCACGTTGTCCGCAGTCGCAATCTTCTGGACGGCTATGTAGCCACTCTCAACGAATCCACGTAACACGTGGTATTTTCTTTCTATGTGTTTGGATTTACTGTGAGATCTTGGTTCCTTCGCTTGCGCGATTGCACCACTATTGTCGCACCACAGTGGCAGTGGTTTTTCGGCAATCGGAACCACTTGCAGTTCTTCCAAGAACTTTCTCATCCAAACTCCTTCTTTAGCTGCCTCTGAGGCGGCTATGTACTCAGCCTCGCAGGTGGAATCAGCAGTTGTGCTCTGCTTGGAACTTTTCCAAGATACTGCTCCACCGTTGAGTGTAAAGACGAAACCTGAAGTGGATTTTCGGTCGTCCACGTCTGACTGGAAATCCGAATCCGTATATCCTTCCACTTCTAATTCTCCATTTCCATAGACCAGCATCATATCCTTTGTTCTTCTAAGATACTTGAGGATATTCTTGACTGCTGTCCAGTGTTCTTTACCCGGGTTGGCTTGAAATCGACTGACTACGCTCACAGCGTATGCTATGTCCGGTCGCGTGCAAAGCATCGCGTACATCAAGCTACCCACTGCGGATGCATAGGGGATTCCATTCATCTCTTTTCTATCTGCCTCACTTTGAGGACACATAGCTTTGGAGAGATGTATCCCATGCCCCATAGGTAAGAACCCTTTCTTAGAATTGTCCATGTTATATCGTTTCAGGACCTTTTCTAAGTATAGGGCTTGGGAGAGCCCTAACATCTTATTCGTTCTATCCCTATAGACACGAATTCCTAGGATGTAGGTCGCTTCTCCCAAGTCTTTCATGGAGAATTCGGTCGAAAGCCATGCTTTCACCATCGAGAGCATCCCAATATCGTTTCCTATCAAAAGGATGTCATCGACGTACAATACGAGGAACGATATCTTGCTCCCACTGCTTTTTCTGTAGACGCATGGTTCATCTTCGTTCTTTATGAATCTGTAGCTCTTAACTACTTCATCAAACCGAAGATTCCAGCTCCTAGAGGCTTGTTTAAGTCCGTAAATTGACTTATTCAATTTGCATACTTTATGAGCATCCTTTTGTGATGTAAAACCCTTTGGCTGTTCCATATATATTTCCTCCTTGAGGTATCCATTTAGGAACGCGGTTTTCACATCCATCTGCCAGATCTCATAATCGTTATACGCTGCTATCGCAAGTAATATCCGAATGGACTTCATCATCGCAACGGGCGAAAAGGTTTCCTCATAGTCAATTCCTTCTTTTTGACTATAACCTTTCGCTACAAGCCTAGCTTTGTATGTATCCACCAGTCCGTCTGATCCAATCTTTTTCTTGAAGATCCACTTACACCCAATGGGTCTAAAACCATCGGGGAGATCAACAAGTGTCCAGACCTGATTTTCGTGCATTGAATCCATTTCGACTTGCATAGCTTCAAGCCATCTTACGGAGTCTATATCCGTCATTGCCTGGTCATAGGTAGCGGGGTCGTCCCCGACGTTACCCCCCGTCGCAGCATCCCCGTGCTCGACGTGTACCATTCCATATCTCTCAGGCTGGCGAGATACTCTACCAGACCTGCGCAACTCTGATTGCGTCTTGGACTGCTCTACGGTGTCTTCTAACACTGGAGTTTGTGAAATCGTTTCTGTCGTTTCTCCAAGAGTTACTTCACGACCCACTCCACCTTCTCGAACGAACTCTTCTTCGAGAAAGTGAGCCTGAAGGGCTACAACGATTTTCTGATCGTCGTGGAAGTAAAATTGGTATCCCATGGAATCCTCAGGATACCCGACAAAACGTCCTTTCACAGCTCTCGATTCCAATTTTTCTGTCTTGAGCTTTTTCACAAAAGCGGGGCAACCCCATATTCTTATGTGGTTCAAGCTCGGCTTTCTACCAGTCCATATTTCATAAGGGATCTGGTCGACAGAACTAGAAGGGATTCGGTTTAAAACGTGCGTTGCGGTTAATAACGCATGACCCCACAGCGACAGTGGCAGGTCTGTGTAACTTAGCATTGATCGAACCTTGTCCAACAGCGTTCGATTTCTGCGTTCGGACACACCATTTAATTGTGGTGTTCCCGGCGGTGTCATCTGTGAAATGATCCCGTTCTCTTTCAAGAACTCGTCAAACTCGAGACTCATGTACTCGCCACCTCGATCAGATCGAATGGCCTTTATATGATTCCCAGTTTGTTTTTCTACTAAAGCCTTATATTCCTTGAACTTATCAAGGGCTTCAGACTTGTATCTCATAAGATATACCTTCCCAAATCTTGAATGATCGTCGGTGAAGGTAATAAAGTAGTGGAAATTACCTCGAGCCGCTTCCCCGAATGGCCCACAAACGTCTGTATGAATCAAAGTGAGAAGTTCTGTGGCTTTTTGGAAAGTCCCGGTAAAGGGAGACTTAGTCATCTTTCCAAGGATACACGATTCGCAAGTCGGATAAGGGTCCGAACCCAACGGCTTAATCATGCCATTTTTCTCCAACTCACGAATTTTTTGATCTCCTGCATGACCAAGTCGAAGATGCCACAATTGTCTCATATTGGTCTCTAATTTTCGTTTGTTGGTAATTGTGTTCACAGATTCAGTTTTATCTTTGACATTTAGATAATATAATCCGTTAAGTAAAGTTGCACTTCCGACGCATTTATTTCCAAAATAAATATCGCAAATATTATTACTAAAGCGGAACTCATATCCGTTTCCGCTCAAAACGGGAATAGAAATAATATTCTTAAGCCCTCTGGGCAATACTAAACAATCAGAAAGCAATAACTTATGTCTACTAGATAAAACAAGAGTTCTTGATCCAATGTGGGTCGCCGGCACACTATGTCCGCTTCCTACGTTGATCATGACCTCTCGATCCGCCAACCTCCTACTTCGTTCCAGACCCTGGTTTGAAACACAAATGTGAGCGCTAGCTCCTGAGTCTAGGATCCATGAAGTGGAGTACACAGTCATAGAACAATTAGTTTCTAAAACATAAAGTTCTTTACCTGAGGCGGCTAGCTTCGGGCAATCGCGCTTCCAATGGCCGAGCTCATTGCAGTGAAGGCATTTGTCCGTGGGCTTGGCGCCTTTAGACACGTTTTTCTTGGCCTTGCCTTTTGAAACTCCTCCCTTGGGCTTAATGGGCTTGTCCGACTTTTTCTTTCTAATCGACTTCCGAGTCTTATAAGTAGCAACAAGAGCCACTTCCTTTCCCTTTATCTTTTTCATCTGAGTTTGGGCCGTTGACAACTGGTTCATCAACTCAGTTAATGTCATCTCGACCCTATTCAGATTATTTCACAATGAAGGGATTAAAGGAAGCCGGCAGTGACTGGAGCACGAGATCGTTTTGGAGCTCATTGTCCATGAGGAAGTCGAGTGCATCGAGTCTCTCGATCAAACCGATCATTTTCAGCACATGTTCTCTAACGTCGCTGCCCTCATCCATTTTGCAATGAAACAGTTGCTCTGTCAAAGAGTAGCGAGCACTCCTGGAGTGTTCACCAAAGAGCTCCTTCAAATGAAGCAAAATGGCGCCCACTTCCATTTCCGAGTGGCTTCGCTGCAACTCATTGCTCATGGATAGGAGTATATAGCCCTTGACCTTTGGCTCGTCTATTTGCCACTTGACATACGCAGCCCGGTCGTCGTCACTCGCATCAGTCCCTGGGACTTGCGGTGTAGGGGAATCGAGGACATAAGTCAAAGACTCCATACCTAGAACTATCCTGAGGTTACGGAGCCAGTCCACGTAGTTTGGTCCTACCAAACGGTTCTTTTCAAGCAGCATGTTTAAAAGATTCGTCATAGTAACTAGAAAGAAAATAACTCTGCAGAAGATAAAGATCACATAGTTAGGTTTATTCTATCATTCATCAAGCGCAAACACGGACTTTTCGTTTCGCTTGACTCCCACTATTTTTCACGAAAATTCTATTCTCCCGATTTAAGAATTTCGGAAACTTCGTTGAGTAGTTTCATAGTGGAGTTGAGGTCCCCGACTCGATTAGACATGCCTCAGCCTTTAACGCAATATTTGGCCTGCCTAATCGATCGAAGTCGAGTTTCACTCGAACCCATCCTATGAGTATTTCAACTATCTTTGTCTCAGTCAGTGACCCTCACGGCTAACCCTGCATTTTGGGTATAACTGTCTAAATGCAACCTAATCAACTTATGCTCTAACCGCACATTTGAATTCCGCCTTGCTGTGGTGAGCGTCGTCAAACGAACCCGAAACGCTAATGTTAGGGCTTGATGTACGGCGCCAACTTACTCGGAACAAACCGTACAAACTCCCTAACACCAGACATCTCAAGCATGATAGAAGACAGGAACCCAATTCCTTTTCTCACTTAGTATTTATCAAACGGGAGAAAAAACCTTTTTCACATAAGAGCACATAAAGCATGCATATCATTTCACAAATCGACACGCACGTAAGTAGTAAATAAACCCTAGGAAAATAAACTACAAGGCAACACGAACGGGTTATTTATATTCTAGCCCTATTACGTGAATTATGTGTATGTGGCTTCAAAAAATCATCGGTTCTCCGTATGGGCTTTGAAGTCGACAATCGCCCTTCATCATTCGAACGGCCTCCAAGTCGTCGATCGTCCACCAAGTCATCTTCTCCCGGGGAGTCGTCAACCGTCGAACAGCTTCGTGTATTCTAAACTAAGCCTAATCTAATAAAGACTTTGAAGTACAACACGGGGGATCATCAGTCCCAAACAACCCGTAAAAGACAAATACAACCCGGGGGGACGAGGCCCTTAACAAATAACCCGAAAACCAAAAAAATCCTAAACCCGTAAGTGTGCCTTAAATCATAATCATAACGAGCACGTTGACAATTTCATGAATTCTAACAGAAACCGACAATTTGGGCCTTAAATGGGCCAGGCCCGATAAAAAGGCCCGTTAGGGTTTTTGGGCGGAGGCTGCAGTTTCGTGCGGGTACGCGGCTGTCCGCGCCGCTGGCTCTGCCGTCCGAGGTGGCACCACCATCGGACAGCGGTGTGCCGCTGCCCTAGGCAGCGGCGCGGTGGTTCGGGTCTTCATTGCCCGAACCCGCGGCAGCGGATACGCCGTCGCACGGCGCGGTTGCGCGTGCGGCTGTGCGGCTGTCTGCGTGTCGCAGCGTCTCGGCGGTGGTGCCTTCGACCCCGTCGAGCGGTATGGTGGTCGTGGGTTGGCAAGCGACGCATCGAGCAGCCCCACGCGCCTAGTGCGTTGGCTTTTCGATCGTCTCCCACGAGCCTCGTTTCGATTTAATCATGTTATGATTCCGATCACGAGCCCTGGCTCTGATACCACTGTTGGGAAAGGTACCCGGTTTGTACCCGAGACGCAACGCCCCGGGATACGGTGCGGAATAAAATTTTTTCGGGTTCCTTCGCAGCTCGGATCGAAAACTCTAATCACGTTGACACGTAATAGGGCGGGTCATACCCGTGAGAGATTACCTTTGAAGCGAGTGGCAGCTCCTCGTCGATTGCGTCGTCGGCCGCGGTCGTGTTGGGTATCGTCTAGATCGTCACGCCGACCTCGCAGTGTACCACGGTTTCGATTCTCCGAAGATGGCTAGAGAGAATTGATCCGTCGCTCGGGAGAGTGGTTTGCGTTTGTGTGTTCGTGTTTCGATTCTCGGGTCGAGAAATTTCGCGTCGATTCTCTTCCCGTGTCTTTTTTTCTTTGACGAGGGTCTCACCCTTATTTATAGTAGGGGAGGACGAAATTTTCAGCCCTAAACAAGGCTAAAATCTCGAAATATTTGTTCCTAAATATGAGAGATATTCTTGCCAAAATATCTCTCCTAATTGAATTCAAAATTCTATTAAAGGAACATACTATAAATAGAAAACTAACTAAGATATTAAAATATCTTCAAATATGGTAAATAAATTTCGAAATTTATATAAAATATAAATTCGAATTTTAGTTTTAATAAATAATATTCCAAATATTTTTATTACCATATTTGTAAATTACGAAAATACCCTTTAAGGCATTTTTCGAATTTCTCGGCTTAGGGTTGAATTCCAATTCTTCCCTCAAGTCTTTCTAAGCACTTAGCCAAGCCTAAGTCTTAAAGTTAGTTTCATATGAAGTCCGACTTCGGTCCACTTAATGACCCCGAGGCCCAATAAGGCGTGGCATAACGACCCGAGGCCCGTTAAGGCCCAAAACACAATCTCTCCTTCTCGGTACACATTGATGATCCTTTTTAAGCCCGACTCTCTAGGTTCGACTCAATCGGCAAGGGAGGAATCCAAGAGTCCGGTAGGTGCCTAGCCAATCCCGCAGTACCGGACAGATCCCGACTTGAGCACGAATTTCGAACTAGTCTCATTCCAGAACCTAACTATAGATTATAGTACTACGTACAAACCCTTCAGCTGTGTCCCGATCGAGTGAGAGCCATGGTATTTGTCAAACTCACTAAACTCGATACTATGATAAAATGACACGAGGCAAATTACCAAACTACCCTCCATGTCTAACATGAGTTAGTTTAATACCTTGGCCAAGGATTTTGTAATTTCCCGTCGTCATTCTCATAGGACACTTGTCTCGATTACTTGCGAGACTGTGAATCCGTACTCGGCGGTCTAAGCCCGGCAATCATAAATATCCATCAAGACCGCATCTGTCCCGCTGACCCGTGCAATAGCAAATCGGATCTAGCGAAACAGTGATAGTCAAGACTTCAAAGTCAACTCCGTCAAAGCCCCTTTCGGTCTAAGGTTCAAGCAGACTACTATAGTTTTTGTCGTCGATCATTGACACTCCTTGAGTAATAAGCCATGTTTGATCGTACGACCTGCGAGTCAGTGTCCATGAAACGATTCAATCCCTTGATTCGACTCGTATCACAAGTCATGACTTCCGCTTCTAAGCGGTATATCGGCACACGATAAGTCATCTACAAATAAGCCATGATTGGTTTTCCAGCACCCAACTGAAACCTAAGGCTTATGGACATTTTATGTTCGAGGTTAAGAGTCCACTGGTGCCTTCCTCTCTCGTACCCATCGAGAATAGTGACTCAACTCGACACATTTGGATTTATTCATTTATTGCTTTACCGATGCTAAGTAAGAACTCATATAACCAATAAACGAATAATGCCTTTATTAATACGCAAAACAATGTTTGATTACATTGACAATCGAATGATAAATAAGCTAATGCCCTATACATATCCAATCCTCGTATAGCATTCGAGGGCATATCCCTAACACTCTCATCATCCCCCGTCGGGTGCCATTCGTTCTTATCTCGCATAACGACCTTCTTCTTCTACACTATCCTTAATCCTTGACGTCTTTATTTCTATTTGCGGTTTGTTTGTTCTTCTTATAGTACAGTAGAGTCTCGCCAGGGTTCGGAATCCGTATTCACTGAATTTTGTATCTACCAATTAGCTATATCGACTTATGAGATCGATCTGACAGAAGAAGTAAAAGGATGCTAAATCTCCGATGGTGGCCAGGGAATGAATCTCACTCGGACATCTTTCCCAGCTAATTCTATCGCGGAAATCCTACAATTTCGAGGCAATGAAGAAGACACTCTCAACGGCCTTTAACACATTCAGAGGCTTAGAGATGAAACGAATAGACGACGAACGTTTTATCATCCACTTCAACCACAAAGTTGACAGACTCCACGCCCTTGCAGCGGCCCCGTGATCTTTTAAAAAGTAACTCATCATCCTTAAAGAGTGCGATGAGAAGGTGGACGTGAAACTCGTTAACATGGCTATGTGTGAATTATATGCGGATGCCTTCAATTTACGTTTTTGGGCTAATACAGAGAAGATAATAAGCCACATCGAGACTAATCTTGGTTGTTTTATTGACTACGATACAAGTGATAAGGCGGGCTTCCATATGTTCGTATTAGATGTCGGATCAATATCACAAAACCTCTTCGATAAGTAATGAAGCTGATGATGGAGGTGCGGGATGATTGCGTCTTAAGCTTCGCGTACAAACGCCTGCCAAATTTCTCATATTTGAGCCTTGTCAATCCTACTTCTCATACATGCGAGTCTCATTTCGAAGAACACTTTCAAAGATCTGGGCGAGAAAGTGCTATATGATCCCTCGCTAAGGGCAACGAGGTTTGTGGTTGCGATGGATCGAACAAAGGGATCCACAGTATTGTGTGTGGGGCTGCGAGGTCAAGTCGTCAGAACTCGCCGGATCGGGCAGCAAACAACGTCGATGATGGGACTAGAATAGAAACGAAAAGTTCCAAAGGTAAAGAGACTACTGCATCGAAGATTCCCCTATCAAAATTTGTTCCTACAAATCTGCATGATGGCCCTCCCACTTCCGTAATTACCTATCATAATCCCTTAATCCCCACCTTAAAACATCAAACAGCTCCCTTTCCTTAATTACCTCTCATAATCCCTTAACCTCCTCCTCTAAAATTCGCACAGTACCCCTACGACCTACCCCCAACAAATATTCCCATTATGAAAATCCCACAACTCCCTCCCCAAATCAAGATACTAACTCTATGAATATCACGATAATCAGTCCTCCCTTGCAACATCTTCGAAATCCCTCCAAACTAATCCATACCAAGCCACGTCACTATTCCCCACACGTCGGCCTATGACGGGTTCCACAGCTTCTCTCATATTCCTACTGCTCCCATGACCCTTGAACATATCCATACAAATATGCCGATGAAACCTAACATGCAACCACGGAAAAACACTCTTGATCCAAACCCTAAAAATATTTCACAAAACGAGGATATACCCTAACCTGATTATTGTTCATATCCACAATATGAAGGATGACCGACGTATCCAGTTCAGAACCCTTACATACCCTCGTCCTCCACTATGACTAAAGGAACAACGTCTAAGAAGAGGAAAAGTGATCCCATGGAAGTTAGTATAGCAGCGAAGCGACTCATCTTTCAATCGAGGATCATATGGATATCACCGACTTAACAGCGAAGACTGCGACGCAATCCCATCGATTACAATGAGTACTCTTAGTTGGAACTGTAGAGTTTTGGGAGGAGCCTCTCATGAATTGGGAACCCTCGTTCGTTCTTATCGCCCGGACGTGGTCCTTATTGAAACCAAATGTGATAAGTGTACGACTGATACAGTTAAAAGTAAATTAGATATGCATGGAGTTTGTCTGGAAGTTCGTGGTCGTAAGGGTAGGCTTGCGATGTTATGGAAACGGGACCCTAAACGTGTCATTGTTGTCGTATTCTAACTTTCACATCGATATCTCGGTTAAGAGTAGTGTTTCGGCCGAACCGTGGTGTCTCACCGGTTTTCATGGGAACATGTGTACCCAGCTTCATGAGGAAAGTTGGTGGCTCCTCGCTCGTTTATGTAATCATGGCTCAAACAGGTGGTAATGTATTGGTGATTTCAATGAAATCTTGGATTTTGAAGAAAAGTAGGGAGGCTGCTCTCGAGCGTTGTGGGAAATCACTGATTTTCGGGAAACAATGCTTAACCTCTGAATACCATACTTGAAAGGCTAGACCGGGCTTGCGCATTGTCGCAATGGTCAAATATGTTTCCGGAGTTGTCTGTTCATAACATTCACACCTTCTCTTCAGACCATCATGTCATATGGTCCGAGACATATGGATCATTATAAAGTTCTCACCCTTTCCATATGGACCATCATAACATTCCCACCTTCTCTTTGGTCGTCTTATTTTGTTAAGCCGAGCCTGCAGTATGGTTGTGCCCCAAAATAGAAGCGTCGATTTCGATTCGAGGCAAAATGGGCCCTCGAGGAGGATTGTGAGAAAATCTTGGAAGAACGATGAAATGTATCGGGGCCTCGGGGGTAATATAGATGCACCTGGGAGTACTTAGAAGGTCGCTCAAGGCTTTTTGTATGAGCCGAAATCATTATAGACAGGCAGACAAGCATAAAGAAACCATCGAGAAGGCTTTGCTTACCTTAGCACATGGACCAGCGTCTTTACATGCTCAAAATGAAGAGGCTAAACTACGGAACAAGCTAGAGTTGATATTACGGCATGAGGAGTTACATTGCGGCAAAGGAGCAAGGTCGAGTGGCTTCGTAATGACAACATGAGTACACAATTTTTTCATCACTTTGCTTCGACTCGCAGGCCATCAAATTCATAAAATTCGGAATAGTGCGGGGGTGTGGTGTGTTACTAAGGTGGTTTCTGATTATTTCCAACATTTGTTTTGCTCGCAATCCCCGCTGAGGTCCGATGTCGATATAGTTATTCGGTCGATCGAACCACGTGTCACTTATGCAATGAACGAGGCGCTTGTCCTACATTACATAGAGAAGGAAATCCAAGCAGTTCTCTTTGGTATGTTCCCTTATAAATCCCCCGGTCCGGATGGTTTTCCGTCCATCTTCTTCCAAAATATTGGGAGGTAGTGGGCGAAGAATCTTCTAGACTCATACTTAAATTTCTAAACAAGGGAATATCTTTCCCGACTTTCCATGCGACTAATATTGTGCTAATACCTAAATGTGCTTGCCTTGAAAACCTTACACAGTTCAGAACTATTATCCTTTGTAACGTCTATATCGTATTGCATCGAAGTACGTTATGAATAGACTAAAAAATTTTATGGACCACATCATTTTCCCGACCCAATCTGCCTTTATTTCGAATCGATTGATTACTGATAATATTCTCCTTGCCATTGAAACTAACCATGCGATGAGACAGAGAAGGACATGGTGAGGGGTTTCTGCTCCCTTAAACTGGATATGAGCAAGGCATGTGATAACGCGGAATGGTCTTTTTCTGGAAAGGGT
Source organism: Linderniella brevidens (assembly GCA_004919715.1). NCBI lineage: Eukaryota > Viridiplantae > Streptophyta > Magnoliopsida > Lamiales > Linderniaceae > Linderniella > Linderniella brevidens. The sequence continues at coordinate 1,634,421 of SWDC01000150.1, read as the reverse complement.
GTCGAGTAAGTTGGGATTTCATGAATCTTTATTAACCATATTATGTTATGTGTATGCTCGTTCGACTATGCTTTTGTTTTGAATGGTCGTTGCTTTGGTCGCCTTAACCCTACAAGGGGTTTGCGCCAAGGTGGCCCGTTTTCTTCGTACTTATTACACTTTCGTGCGGAAGCGTCTAACAGTCTTTTATCGGAGGCCGAAGCTGTAGGTCGTCTGCAGGGGATTGCAATCTAACGTGGTGCTCCAACAATTTCACATTTATTCTTTGCCGATGATACACTAATATTTGCTCAGGCCACCCAAGAAAGCATGCACGAGATACAAACTACCTTAGACGATTACGGGTGAACGTCGAGACAACTAGCCAACTTTCAGGAATCGTCTATGGCCTTCTCTCCGAATGTGACTGACAACACAAGGGATATATGAATCGTCAATCTACCATCGTCTATGGGCATCGTATCAATGTGTGGACTGACGCTTGGCTCCCAGGGCCTACTTCCTTTAAGGTGATCACCCCGGCCCGATCGCACCTAGCAAACCTCGAAATCTCGGATCGTCGAGTATTATCAACGGGTGATTGGCGCGTTCCCCTGATCGTACTATATTTTTACCGATAGATGTCGACGTGATTTTGGATTGACAATTGAGTATAAAGAACTCGACCGATACGCAGATTTGGCACTATACGAAGAATGGTTGTTTTTCGGTGAAATCTGCTTATCTTGTTGCTAGGGAATTAGATCGAGCGGATCATGCCAGCACCAGCTCAAATCAAGACACATGGTCTTTCATTTGGAATGCACAGGTGCCACCGCGTGTTAAACTTCTTGTGTGGCGTCTGTGTGCAGGAGCCCTGCCGACAACTACAACTAGTATCACGCAGGTGTCTTGATCATGCGATGTGTCTTTTATGCGGCCGTCAATGGGAGAATGATAAACACGCATTTTAGGAATGCCCGGCATCGAAGGAGATCTAGAGAGCCTCGAGGTTTGTGTCCAGCCTTATCATATGCTGGACGATCTCAACAAAGGAGTGGCTACTCGGTGCTTATAACGTGCTAAATTGTTCGGATTTTTCCTCGCTCTGTGATGGGCTATTTAGTTCTCGCGCAACAAACGGGTAATGGAAGCTCTTGCTATTCCTCTGCGGGTTGTGATCGCTCGGGCCAAGGATATCCTTTCTTGCGTCAGTGCAGATCAATATTTGACGAAGGTTCATTCGGACTCATCTCCCTCTTAATGGCAGCGTCCCAACCCGAGGTTATCAAGCTCAATTTTGACGAAGCTATCCACATATCTCGAAATGGAGCCTCTTTGGGAGTTGTTGCTCGGAATAGCAATGGTGAGTGTGTCAGGTGGTGGATTAAGTTATTTCCTGGTGAGTTTGATCCCGAAGTCATTGAGTGTCTCAGAGCTCGATGGGCTTTGATAGATGCACGTACCAAACAGTGGAGACATGTTATTACTGAGGGAGACTGCGCTAGAAAAATCAAGAATCTCACACCTAGAACGACCGCATCTACGAAGACGGGGGACATTCTTAAGGACTGCTTAGAGCTCGGCTGAACTTTGAGTCAGTAGTTTTTAATTTCGTTAGAAGACATCATAATTATGTTGCTCATTTTCATGGTAAAAACCTTGGTGCCGACGAAGGTTCATCTCCTTTTCCCAAGATGTGGTTGTTCTCTTGTCCGCAGACAATCGTTGAAATGAAATAAAAGTCATCTTTCTTTAAAAAAGAGTTTAGAACCAAACTTACCAAAATATAGCTTAAACTGAACAAGGACTGTTCGAAATTGAGCTTCAACATTTTCTGGTCTCTCTCTATTTTCATGTCCCTTGTGTTTTTTTCTCACGTTGTTTGCAAATGAAGAATAAAACGATAAGGATGAAATAAAAGCATGTTGTAGAAAGGAGTTAAATGGGTTTGGTTGAGACATTAGGTTGGGTCAATCTCAAATTAATATATATGTTATATGCTCTATCGCGATGCCTTTTCATAACATGCGACATCCCGCAGGAAAAAAATGTGTCACTCTGTTATTTCTTAATTTTTTTCCGTTTAATTCAATTCAAACAATAAGTGGATAGACCGCTTCTTTCTTTGGTTCTTTCTATTTTTTTGATTCCCTCTACAAGTGTAACACTGCTTCTTTTATTATTTACTTCTTTTTTTTAACTTTTCCGTCAAATTGTAAAGTCATCATTTCGTGGAATTTATATGATAAAAACAAATAAATATATATAAGTTATTCTTTGTTTCACGTCGATCAAAACGACATACATATTATATATTTTTCGATATTCATAGAATCATTTTATATATATTATAAAGTGTCAATGATCGGAAATTTGATGAAATTACAATTATAATTCCTAAGCAATAAAAATTGCAAAAAACCACATGTATGGATTCATTTCATTTTTCATAAATGGATTCATTTTAACTAAACGATGGGAATAACTAATTATTTATTTTGGCTAATTTAAATACTATATTATTCTTCAATTGAATTGGACTATAGCAACTCTATATAGGTGGAATTGTTGGAGACGGCGTAGTAAAGTGAAGTAGATGTGTATGGTCCCTTTGATCTTTTGATCATTTGTTTGAGATGGCTTGTAAAAATGATTTCTTTACTTGTATTGTTATATGTTATGTTTTTTAGTCATTATAAGTGAATTGCTCGAAATACTCACGTAACACGCTCTACGCTCCGTTACGCAAAATCGAAACTAAAATGCGACGCATGCAATATGTGTCTTAAAACAGATATAAACACACACGACTCAGTCATATATATGACAGGTGAGGTTCAGCTTTAAATAGTTGAGTGAGAGTCTTGGCACAAAGACATGTATTTTAAGTCTTCGCACAAAGACATAAAATGTGTGATTGTAGTGTTTGTATAGAGACATTTAACATTATGCTGATAGCAATGTTGTTGCTTACAATCATGTTGAGTCTAGGAATTTCACTTTAGGAAGGGGTAAGACCTAATAGTGAAATAGGTTTGTATAAAGAGTTGATAAATCAAAGTCTTCTAGTGAAATTCTTCCTTGGTGAGAAAAAGAGGAGACATGGAATGAGTTAGCCTTCGAACTTTCATAAACAAATAAATATTTCGAACCCCCCATACATATACATTTATACAAGTCCGAACCTCCCATCCAATAAAGAAAACAAAATTTGTCTTTATGTATTCAAGGCAAGATCATTACAAAGTGAACTCGTGGTTCAGATTCAAGATTCACATCATCACTTCTATGTGGTTACTCCTTTCATGGGACACAGGGTTCGCGACAAGTTGTGTAGCTAATTTACTGTTTGACCAAATCTGCAATGGAGAATCATCAGTTTTAAGGTCCTTTAATAAACCAAGCAGTCAAATTGCTTTTGACATAACTACAACCATTATCTGTATTCTGCTTCATCAGAGCTCTTTGCAGCAATAATTTCTTTCTTTGATTTCAAAAATAAAATAGTCTCCAAGTTTCAATAAAAAACCTGTAAAAAATCCGCTAGAGTTTAGAAAGTTGTCAATCACATCACAAGAAAATCATTTTAAATTCACAATTAGTAGATAATAACATTCCAAGTCATGACTTTCCTTTCAGGTATTTTAAGATTATATAAGATGAACAGGTTGAGGTTATGCATACATTGGCTGAGTTCCTGAACAAGATATGTAACATCATTTCTATAAATACACAGATAACCTTCGAACATCTTCAGAAACTAGAAATATTCTTATAAATTTGATCAATTTTTCCCTGTAACTTTGTTATTTTGTTTTACAGGAGTACTAACAGGTATTCGACCTGCCATTATTGATCTCATTTAAATTTCAATTAGTTTCTTTATTTAAATACATTATTTCTTTAAATCTTGCAACCTCGATTCCAAAGAAGAACTTTATTATTCTTAAATCTTTCATAAAGAACTGTTATTAAGGTAATCCTTACACTTACTGATCATCATATGGTTTGTTGTAGTTAATATATCACCAAAATAAATTAACACATTTATGATTTATCTTTATTATGCCAATAAATAAGTCATAATCATGTTTGGATTTATTAATTATCAATCTTAAAGATAATTTCTTGCTTTAATCCATATTTCTTTTCAAGCCTGCGAACTTGATGTCTGTTTTCTTTTGAAATGTTGAACCTAGTGGAACTACTATATACACCTCCTCATTAAGTTCCCTTTAAGAAAAGCATCAGGTGTATAAATTTGGTACGAGCGATAATTAAAATTAGAAACAAGAGAAAGAACTTTTCATATTGTAATTTGCTTAAGTATATGTGAGAAAGTTTCATTATACTATATTCCCTCTTGTTGTATGTATCATAATAACATTGTTTCGTTCAGGATGATCAATAAATTCCATGTTTTATTCAACTTTAAACTCTAGTTTCGGAATTCATAGCTTCTACTTATGACTTTGGGGATATAACTTTTGAAATGGCAATCAAGTACAAGGGTGTACACCATACTGAGATAATGAACTCATACATTGAGGTCAAACTTATTTCATCATTATCATATTGGATAACTTTTGATAATTGAGGTCTAACAGAGTAAACATACTTGGATATGACATATAATAAGAGACAAAATCTACATGGCAATAAGATGGTTTAGAAACTCTCCATGATCTCCTACCCTCCACATAAGGATGTTGATCTTATGTCATTTCCTAGTTATTTTGTTCATACCTTGTACTTCAGGTGTACATTTCTCATATCTATAAGTTGTGATTGATCTATAATATATTGTTATTTTGTACATGAGCTGGAAATATAGTAAGACAAAGGTATAGAGAATATGTTCTTGTTATTATTCCAGCAAAATCTTGTTTACATTCTCTTTTTTCTTGTTATGCTTATTTTTTTTTTATGTCTCGAGGTATCCCTAGTCGACTTGGCTATGGACTAACTCATAAATACCGGTGTGGGCTTGCGCCACAAAGACCTGACGGAGGCTTTAACTGCACCACACACTCCAGTGGTGAAAAAAGATTAATCCCGGGGCCAGATGAATATATTCAAAACTCATCTGACAATGATAGTCAAGGAGAATCCCAGCAAGGGAAAATTCGACCCCCGGATCTGCCAACCCTCATGCCACTTGAGGCTAACCTTGAGGACTCTTGTTATACTTATAGCATAGTAAAATAGCCGCTTTCTTTTCTGATCGTTCGATACTTAGGTTGAACCAAGTAATTACAAAATGAGCTCATTTAAAACAATCCACTATAATGAAAATAATATTCTTATCTATCGATGACATAACTTTATCTCGATTATGTCTTCTTCTTTTTACTGTTCCGAGGTATTCCCACTCGACCTGACTATGGGCTAGCCCCTAAATATCGGCGTGGGCTTGCGTCACACAGACCTGACAGAGACTTAATTGCGCCACACACTCTAGTGATTGGACTAATCCCCGGAGCCAGATGAATACGTTCCAAACCCACCTGACAACGATATTCATGGGTTATAAAGCCCATTGGTACTACTCAAGGAATTGGAGGGGAGATTCGATCCCACGACACGACCTTACCCACAAATCCTGAACGCCTCCTCCTTGATCACCAGACCAAGGCCTTATTGACTATCTCGTACCTCGATAGTAATAAATTATATCTTTAGAAACCGTTTTAATAAACAAATTAATTAATAAAATACCGGAACTAAAATTTTGACATATTTGGGGGAAAAAAAGATAATAAATAATTTGGATATTCATGTAAAGAACTGCTTAATCTACCATCAAATGGACTAAGACAACTAAGCCGAGATCAAGGCAGAAGATTAAGGCATCACTATAATAAATTAATTGTTTCACTACACTTTGAACAATATTTTCTGTTTTTCCTGACAAGAACTTGAATGAAAAAACAATAATGAACTCAGCAGAGCAACCTCTGCTATGAACAAATGTTACATTTAATTGCATGCACGTATTCTTCTTTCTGTCTCATCCTACCATTGTAAAAAGAATGCAAGAATTCACCGATTCTGAAGGGACTCTATCGCCTTTTTCCACTGGGAAGCTCTTTGCTTTGCATCCTCAAATGTAACAACTTTCTTTGGCTGTGTATTAAAAACGAAACATCTGGTCAGCAAGCAGCTCGATACATTGTTTATGAATCTCGTATAGTGGTGTATAAAGCAGTTACGTTGTAAACAAGCTCCTCGCAGCCATGATCAAAGAAAAAGAATGTTTCTAAATTATCAGAAGCAAATTTGATGCAGTGCTGCATTATCATCATCGTCGTCGTATGTACTGTTTAATGGAGGATATATGATAAAATATAGAAAGGACTTACAGTGCAGATCTTGAAATTTGATGGGCTAATGACTTGAATGCTAAGATCGTTAGGATTATTGGACCAAGTTATATTTCCTTTGACCACCAATTTCCCGGGGTCCACGTAGATCAATCTCGGCTTGTTCGTGAGGATAAGCTGCACTTTCTTGTTCGTGAGTTTCTGCAGCTTCTTCACCGTCGAGATCATGATCACCGACTCACCGGGCTCCAAAAACTGCTTCCTATTGACCGAGGAAAATCAAAACGAGAAAGAAAGATATAAAGAAATAAAGTTGAACAATTTTATTTTATTTATCTTTTTTCCACCACACTTGCCATTTCGAATCAAACGAGTCGATCGAAGCAAGCCTAGTGATGCTACCAGCCTCAGACGACGGTGCTGACATGGCAGCTCCGTCTCCATCGTTCACCTTGAACAAGCTGTCCCCGATGTGTGATGGATTCCACAGAGAGTTTTGATATTCACTTTCAGAAGACTGAACCTTAAAAAAATAGTTTTCGGGCAAAAAAGTAAAATAAAAATATATTACCATTAGTAGCAAAATAAAATAGAAAAATAAAAGAAAAAAGTACCCGTTGCTCTAATGCAAGTTTGGGCGGGGTTGTTGATCTTAAGCTCGTCCAATCGATTCCATTAAAAAAGGGATGGCTTTTCAGAGAAGCATAACCCTCACGTCCTGCACCTGGTCTCCTACTTGGTTCCATGTCCTGTGTTAATATTATAGCAAGTAAAGAGCCATTAGTTTCTACTTTAGAGGAAAAAAAATCTCCAACTCAGCCAAGAAATCCCCATAGAATTTGAAAACCGAAGGCCTCACCAGTAACTTGTCGGTAAGATCTTTAGCTTCCGCTGAAAAATAATCAGGGAATGTGATATCCCTCGTGGCGATTCTTTGGAAGATGAGCCATTCGCTTTTGTCTTTGAACGGAGAAGTGCCCGAAAGCATTTGGTACAACGTGCATCCCAGTGCCCATAGATCATTCCTGGTTGTTTTTGTTATAATATTATTCCAAAATCACTTCAATAATATGAAAGGAAAAAAAGTATGTTGGATTTGCTAATTGTTGCAGCTTCATTACCCAAAAGTTGCCGGAGAGGAATTTAAAACTTCAGGAGGTACATAAGCAGCTGTTCCCACAAAGGTACACGCTTTGTCATCTGAATCAAGTTAAACAGAAAATTTTGCTTCAGCTTCTCATGATATTTCCTTTTTTTTTAACCCTTCCACTCAGTTTGGTTTGTGGAAATTAGTATGAAAAGGAAAATGAAATGGAAAAGGAAAATTAGTTTAGTTTTTATGTTTGGTAGGTTGAAGAAATAGACTAGGAAAGAAAAGAAAAGAAAATTTAGTTTAATTTATACTTGAGGTGTGTTTGGTTTAAGGATTTCAATGCAGAAAAGAAAAGGAAAAGTGTAATGATACGACACTCGAAGCGTAATGTACCAATGCACTAACTTAGTTTTCCTTCGGCTTTTCCACGCATGAATTCCGCATACCAAACGAACCCTTAAAACTAATAAAAACTCATTTCTTCAGCAAATAGTGAGGTACATGAAAGAAAAATTTGTGAAAATCATTTTTTCTCCGGTTTTCTTTTCCGCACTACTTACTTCGTTCCAAACAAGCCTTAGTGTTACGTGTGAATTGTGATTACCAGATGCTGCATTGGGGAGAACCGTTATTCGACTATCTTGCATAGGCTTCACGCTACCAAAATCAGCGATTTTGATGTGTCCGTCTGTAGTAAGCAGCAAATTCTCCGGCTGACATTAAAGAAGCTATTAGTTAGCATTTGGTAAGATTTTACATATTTTACAAAGGTTTTTCAAATTGAGGTTTCTACCTTAATATCTCTATGTATTAATCCCATGCTGTGAATGTACTCAAGGGCATCCACAACTTCCGCTGCATAAAATCGAGCTTCGTCTTCAGATAAACGCCGCTTCTAAAACAAAAAAAGAATGCATGCGAAAAGTCAGAGTAAGACGAGTCAAAGCTGTTGCATCAGAATTATGATACTTACTCGGGTTATTTGGTCAAAAAGTTCTCCGCCTTCGCAAGGTTCAAGTGCCATATCTTTAGAAAATACAAACAACGGATACGTTTTATTTTTGTCGTAGAAAATACGTGGGATTTAATCAAACAAGTGTTACTACTCACACAAGGAGAAACTATCTTGAAACGTGAAGAACAGTCTCAAGATACCGGGATGATCTAACTGATCCAACACAATACGCTCCAACTTTACATAGGCAGTTTTGTTTTCCTTGGTGATGAATTTTTTGTCCATTATTTTCATGGCATATACGATCCCCGTGTCTTTCTTCTTTGCTCTTACAACCTGTTGGCACCGATAATTACTTGTAACCTTCAGCCACAAAATCTTTCAATTGTCTACCGAATCATACATTTTTAGACACGGGATATGCATAAAAAGTTAGTACGTTTTGAAATTCCGATCAAAAATCCATTCGTTCATTCCTACATTAGTTAGCTTCCATTGTCAATATAAGCTTAATAACCAACAACCAATTGAAGAAAACAAGGCCGCATATAGTAAAAAAAGGAAAAGCTCCATCAAAATCGCAAACTATATGAAAATCAAACAAAAAGAAAAAGAAAGGGAAGTAGAGAAAAAGTCTGACCTTGGAGTAAGAACCTACGCCATAAATCTTCCCCAAGTCGAAGTCTTGGATGTTAAAATTCTCCTGAGGTGCTCTAAAGCAGAAATTCTTAGACCTCTGAGCATCGTTATTACCACCAAGACTATTATTCCCTGATGACGATGATGAACTATGAACCTGAATACTCAGCTTCGAATCGAATTCACTCTCCATTTAATCAAATTGTCGTCCTTTTTTTTATGTCCAACAATCAATGCCAACATTAATTTCCCCAAAAACAATTCTCATACAGCTCGAAATAGCAAGAACAACCCACTCTGAACAGATCTCGGTGAATATGTGTATAATAATAAAAAAAATGAAGCTCTCGGCTTTTCTTTACTGCACACGCAGCGTCCTTCCTGCGTCGGATTTATTTTTCACAAAACCCAAGGAGAGTGACGACCGTTGAATAGCTGGAAAAAAAGAAAAACAACCTGAGAAGAGAACAACACATCAAACATCAGATCAGATTCTCTTTATAATATTCTCTCTTTGAGACAGCAATTCTGATAAAGCAGTTAAAATCACCACCATTTCAGAGAAAGCCCAACAAAGCGAAAAAGCAAATGATTCCTTACACAAATTGCTAACAAATCAAAGGATGTCGAATGGGTTCTCTTTATTTGATTTCTTTCATTTTATCTTCATCCAGTAAATTATGTATAAGAATCAAGATCTTTATGAATTTTTTTTTTGTTCATTGAAAGGAGGAAAAGGGCGTGGATTACCGATGATTACTTATATGCTATTAATAATTTAACGATTATTTTCTCTTCTTGTTTGTTTGCATATATTTAACATATTTTATTATTATGTATTTTCCATGCAATGCAATATAATTCTGATTGACGTTACCTAATGATTGGACCGTCGTAGATATGTACATTTGATTTCAAAATACAAGGGCAGTTTAGGAAAATTAAATTAGCAATATCTATTAATTATTATATTATTATTATTTATTATTAGTTTATTATAATTATTAAATGTCAATGTACTTGAACACAAATAATAACTCGCTTTTTCTTCGACGTAAGACGTCCGCTGTTCATTAGGAATTGAATCGGAACATTATTTTATGATATGGGCAACACCCCTCCAAAAGAACTATTTATGGCATGTCTTTCATTTGACGACAATCAAGGAGCTCAAAGTAAAATTACGGGTATGTTTTAACAAAATAATTCGAAAAAAATTATTAATTATCAAAATAGGGCGTTTTATGGACATATTACTAAACTAGAGCCAATTGCAGGCATTACCCGCGACGTCGCGGCCATTAGGCGCGACGTCGCACCCATTGGTCGCGAATTTCTATTTTCGCGAAATGTGGGCCATGGTACGGGACTGTTGTACTGGGCCAATAATTTTTTGGCCCAGTACGGAGCGTCGCGCCTAATAGGCGCGACGTCGCGGTTATTAGCCGCGACGTCGGGGAAATATAGATCTCAGATCCATTTCCCCGACCCTCACTCTCTCTCTCTAAAACCAAACCCTAACACCTCCATCCGCCGCCGCCGCCTTGTTCATCCCGCGCCGCCCGATCGCCCGCACGGCCGCCCTCCCGCTCGGCCTCTCTCTCTATCTCTCTCTCACTCTCGGCCTCTCTTCGCCACCGGCGCCGCCGCTCAGCCCGCCACGCGCACCTCGCCCGGCCGCCCGCCCCCCCCTCTCTCTCTCTCTCCCCATCTCTCTCGGTTTCTCATCGCCACCGCATCGGTCCGCCGTGTTCATCCCGCGCCTACCGCCCCGCCCGCCCGGCTGCCCTCTCTCTCTCTCTCTCCGCCGCGTCCACCACCCCGCCGCCCCGCTCCGCTGCCGGGTCCGCCGCCGCCGCATCCGCCTCGGGCCCTCCGTACGTTTTATTAGGTATTTAGTTTGATTATAGTTTAATTGAGTTATTCGTTGTTTGGTTATAACATTAGACGTATTCGTATAGTCATTATCCACGATCTGTATTGTTTTTGGTTATAAACGATTTATGGACACGAACGAATTCTACGGTCCGATCAATTGTTCGCTGTTGATATTTCAGGATAGTATCCGATGTGATCCAACACGGATGGTGTATTGACACCCGTTGACGGTTAGGGGCTTTAGTTACATACTATGTCGCTGTGTATGGCGTCTATAGTTGTGGATCTCAGAAAATAGATCCACACTTGATTACCGCACTCGTCGAACGGTGGAGAAAGGAGACACACACGTTTCACCTACCGGTGGGGGAGGCGACCATCACATTAGAGGACGTGGGGTTGCTGTGGGCACTCCCCGTGGACGGTATTTCCGTCAGCGGTGTGATCCCACGTAAGACGCAGGAGCAGTGGCTCAAATATTGCGAGGAGTTGACTGGGTACAGACCTCCCGAAGGAGCGTACCACGGGACGAAGTTGTCTCTCCGCAAGTTTGCGATCTGGTTAGAAGAAAATCCAGTCGACGACATGACCGACGAGCTAATCGTCGATCAACATGCACGCGCCTACGCATTGCCGCTGTTCGGGTTGGTGATGTTTTCCCGACTCCAGTGGAAGTCACACGTCGATGACCTACCTTACGCTGCTCGAGGATATCGACGAAGTCCATCATTACAGCTGGGGCAGCGCCGTGTTAGCATTCCTCTACAGAGAGCTCTGCACGTCATGTCAGTCGAGGAAGATGAACATATGTGGAGCTTTACGGTTGCTGCAGGTACGAAAGATAGTTTAATGAAACAACTTGTAAAGCGTAAACGATACTTATGTATATAAATAATTAAAATATAGGTTTGGGCATGGATGCGTATATTACAAGTCCAGCCCATTATCGCTCAGCCTCGAGTGGTGATGCAGCCTATTGTAATCGATGGCATTCAGTTACCCATTCCACCGCATGCGGCGAGGTAATTGCTCTTCTAATTATTCGAACTTTCAAATAAAAAAATTTCAGCCTAATGAATATTTATTCATTTAGATGGAATGCATTGTTTGACCATACGACCTCCGCAAATTCAAATTTGCGTGCGATACGGGAGTCCATCGATAGTATGTCGATGGAACAATTTGTATGGACCCCGTACAACTATCACTATCCGGAGATTTCGGCGCTACCCCCGGAATGCCGTTCTCAGTCCTCTCGATCATCGTGCCCGCTGATATGTTACAATATCGTCAAGTGACACTATCCAGATCGCGTGATGTGACAGTTCGGATTGATTCAGTCGGTGCCACAACCACCGGCATATCTTACTGTAGATCTCCACCGTTTTAGCACTCGGAATGTCCCCGAAAAAGATTGGAGATCGCAGCACGAACCGCACGAGGCGTTTTGGAGTCAAAGGCACTCGAGGGTTGTGAATGGACTGGAGATAGGATCCGGAGCGCAGTGCACCAGTGACTATTATGACTGGTACCGGTCCGTGACCCGTCGATATATCTCTCCGTCGTCTGTTCACATGTCGCGAGGATTTCAGATGGGAGATGGAGCATTCATCGACGTGATGGTTAGTTTATATATTAATTTTATTTATTATATTTAATTTCGATTTATTCGCGGCAAAATAATAGTTGACTATTCTAAATAACAGGCACAGCATCTCGATGACGTGGAGACAAGACTACGTCGTCGTGAAGTGGACGGAGGATTAGACGTAGTACATCGTATGCAGCGTCTAATCATCGATAGGCGTCAGCGACGTGATACCCAGTTCACCGACGTTCCTCCTACGCAAGATCGTGGGGCTTCATCCTCGCACCATGTCAATCAAGGTGTTGGGCCGTCATCATCGCGTATTCCGACGCATTTATACGGCGATGGTGGATATGGGACGTCGATGCCATCGGGGTACACTACGCCGATGCAGTACACCTACGAGGACGATGACGACGACGACACGCCACCTTACCGTTCATCCACCCATCGTCGTCCATCCGAGCGTAGAGAGCAGCGTCCTCGAAGATGCGGTATCGGAGGGCATTATATGCCATAGTTTTTTTGTTCAGACGATGTTTTTTTGTTCATACGATGTTTTTATTGTATTTATTCAGACGATGTTTTTTTGTTATATGTTATTACGACTTACGTTTTTATTTTCGCGATGTTATTATCTTATTATGTGTAACTTTATGGTGGATAATTATAAAATACGAGTTATATAATTAGTAGAGCCGTAAAAAAGGCCCGAAGCCCGCGGGCCGCGGGCTACAGGCGGGGTGGGGCGGGCTAGCCCGCGGGCTACCCGTCTATTTTTAAAAAATATATATTTTTATTATAAAATATATATATGTTTAAATTATGTAAATGTACTAAAATATTATTAAAAAATAATATAATACTTAAATAAATATAATATATATTTTTAAAAATAAAAAACTTTTATCATCGTGTACTAAAAGTACTCAACTTCAATTTTAAGGTCCTTTAATCAAATACCTGCAACTTCAGCAACTTTTATCATCCGCGTGGCTTTAATCAACGCTACCTGATATTCAAAATGGTTCGTTGGATCATTAAAAAAAATGATCCAGAACATCTACGCAAAGCAACTTTGATATGCACCCACGTGAGCGTCTTAATCGCTTCATTGTCCGTCAATGTCTTCAATTCCTTGACGAACAACTATGGACAATCACACGTTACGGAATCAACATTTACGGAACCGTACCTTTTCTAACGGAGAAACTTGGTCATTTGAAGCGTCGCTACCTTTATGGACAAAACTACGCCGAAATGGGAGATTGGGGAGAGTATGACAGAGGATGGATTCATGCAGATACCAATCAATGGTTAAGTGGTTTAAGGTGGTTATTTACTCAACGATTTATTCGGCTGTAATAAAATTTTTAATTATGCAATTTGTCATATTCTTGCAGGAGGATCCTCTTTCAACAATTTATTCTATGAGCCCGAGCCACATGAATATTATCTGTATAAAATTTTCGGTAGCTATATCAACCCATACATTGTTCCAGACATTGACGTGCTTGCAATTCCTAACAACGAATGTCCAATAGTTCATACTGAGGCGGAAGAATAATCCAAAAGACAGTCGAAAACATGTCGGAAAACATGTCGGCTCGAGTTCGAGAGTCAAAGATGATACGGGTGACGACGACTTCGTCGACACGCCACCGAAAGGAAACCGATACAATATGTCGAGTAAGATCGGCAACGCTGGCAAAAACCAAGGCGATGATGACTTCGTCAACCCACCTCCGAAAGGAAAGAAAAAGTAAAAGGTATAAATAGAAAGACGCACAACAAAGGCAAACATCATGCAATGTCGAGTTCCAGAGTTGAAGAAGATAATAGTGACGATGACTTCGTTGACCCGCCCCCGAAGGGTTGGAGAAAAACTTTTCGAAAGTGATTGTTTGTAACTTCAGTAACCTTTGTCATGCGTGTTTGCAACTAATATGAGGTAAATTCGGACGTAACTGAAAAATTGTAATAATTTACTTAAAGATTTAGTACAACATATGAATACTAAAACTATTTAAAGATTACAATAAATCAACGTTGACCACTGCCTCCGCCTCTTCGACCTTGTCTCCGCCTTGAACCACCACGATCCATTTCGTTCTGTATACGAGTTGTACGGATTCTCCCCGCCCTCTTCTGGTACGCAGAGCGTCGTTATGTATAAGAGAGAATTCAGCAGGCTCCCAATAACATTCGTCATGTAGAGGATGAAAAAACCCCTCGTCTGTTTTACGGTACGCTTGTTTGTTATAGAAATGAGCAATATGATGCATGTTATGAACTCCCCACATATGGCAAGCTGCTTGGGCATGAGAACATGGGATAAAATACGTGTCCCATTTTCCGCACGTGCACGTCTTTCCTAAGATGTTTACCACGTGCTTCCTTTGATTCACGGCCGAAGTATAAACTTCAGCTGTTTGCAAACGTGGATCAAAATTAAATGCGACGTGACTCCAAGAACGACTTGTCCAGTCGTTGAACTTATTCCACGCATACGGAGACCAATCGCTTTCGGTGTTAGCCATCGCTGCAGAGCACTCCGTAAATCGATTGCGAAAATATTCAACGCATCGATGAACGCTAAAGTCCACTATTGCTTTCGGAGGTAAACACCTCGCCCCTTTGAAAACTCCGTTAAGGGCCTCGGAGATATTAGTGGTCATCACCCCGCATCGGAATCCACCATCGTAAGCAAACGTCCACTTCTCTTTGTCAATATTATCTAACCACTTCCAGGCCGGTTCATTGAGAACTTTAATGTGTTCCATAATGCGATTGAACTTCTCCAACGTGTGGACCATTCCAGCTCTATGGCATAACTGTTTTAGGTCATTGTTCTTGAATTCAGTGTTAAAGTTTGATACGACATGACGTACACAAAATCGGTGTACACCATTCGGCGGCCTAAACGCTGCTAATTCGCTTACCGCCGCCAATATTCCTATAACAAATTACGATCAATCGATTAAAAGAGTGTCAAATTAATACAAGAATGTATGTAGGAAAATAAAAGTACCTCGATGACGATCAGAAATGAGGCATACACCTTGTTCACCCAACACGTGGAGTTAAGTAAGTTCAGGAACCAACTCCAAGAGTGTCTGCTTTCCGTTGAAATAATGGCAAAAGCAAGGGGAGAATATTTTGATTTGCATCGAGCCCAGATGCAATTAACATTTTATGCTCGTATTTGGAGTATAAGTGCGTACCGTCAACGCAAACAACTCTACGACAATGCCTAAACCCATCAATACAAGGTTTGAAAGCCCAGAAAACATACCTCAATTTCTTCACACCGGGTGCTTCAGTTGGAAGATTCAACCACTTGACGACCGTGTCGGGGTTGTAACGTTTCAGAGCTTTCACGAAGATAGGAAGTTGTTGGACTGAAGTTTCCCAGGTACCGTAAACATTTTCTTTCGCCCTTTTGAGGCCATGCCATGCTTGAATGTATGAGATGTCGTACCCGGTATTGTCCTTCACCAGCTGCTTTACATTCTTTGGTAGATATTGAGGGTCTGTCTTCACTATTCCAATCAAAATTCTCGCAATTGTGTTTCGCGAAATGTTGCGGTGTGTTCTCGCCAACTCGTTCATGTAGCATGTGTGTGGCCCCCCATATATCGTAATCTTCCAATAACATTTTTTCGATTTGAAGCATGCTCGTAACCTCCAGTGACAGTCATGGCTATGGTTGCATTTCACGTCCCATACGGTTTTGTTACTTTCTGAGACGTGAAACTCATGTCTAGCCACCCTGTAAGAATAATCGCCAACAGCATCTTGTAAGTGAGCTTTGGTACTAACTGTCATACCGACTCTGAACCTGGGATTGTCCCTACTGTAAAAATCAGCGCCGCCCTCGTTGGCTTCTGGAGGTGCCATTTGATATGTTGAATAAAAAGGCACGGGTTGATAAGGCGCACGTGCATCATACGCCGGCAATGGAATGGCATTCTCGGGACCAACATTGTTTCCATCATCGTCGCTATCGTCGTTATCATCTGCGGGATCCGGAAAATCTCCAGCGCACCACCAACGTCATCAGCTTCAGAGTCGCTAGCGTCACTATTTTGCAAGTCTTCGGGCACAGGCTCAGGTTGTGACACATTCGACATATTAGGAACATCACGACTGCTCGAAGGAATGTCTGTATGAGGAGGGTGGAGTGAAAAGTCACTCATTCCTTGAGTAACTGCCGTGAGATCAGGAAACGAGTGGCTGGAGGTGATTTTGGTGAACACGTCGGGTGCCTCTTGAACGTTCTCGCTGGCCTCGACAAACACTTCAATTAGATTAAGTTCCGCATCAGCATCCAAGAAGTACGATAGTTCAGCGTCGTTTGAAATTTGAAAGAGCCGCTGATAGAGTCGAGAATGCTGATATTATTCATTCTTAACATGAACGGTTAAGGAGGAAAAATTGTTGTCGAGGCGAATAACCTCATATAGCATGCCCAGAAATTGAGCAAAGCTAGTGTCGCGACGAATTCGTCTAAGAGAAATGGGTGGGATGCTGTAACGGATGGAGTTTGATTCAGTAATGATTTCGCCACCGTAGTAGATAGAGACTTGAATTTTGCAAGATGTCATAATTTGAGGAGAAATTTAAATACTTCAAGTTGTTTTTTTATATATCCATGTATACGAAATTATAGTGCTTTATATAGGGAAAATCGTCGCATTTAATGGACGCGACGTCGCATCTATTGGACGCGACAATTCTCTGCAAAACTCGTGAACGTTACGTCCACATCAGTTCTGCAAAAAGAAAAAAATAATTACAGACAACTCGTGATCGATTCGTCACATCATCGCGGCCATTGGGCGCGACGTCGCGGGTAATGCCCGCAAACGGCTCTATTTTAGTAATATGTCCAAAAAACGCCCTATTTTGATAATTAATCTTTTTTTTTTTTCGATTTATTTTGTTAAAAAAGCCTATTAAAATACATGTTACTACAATATCTTTTTTTATTACACAGAACTCTTTTATGGTAAGCTAAACTTAGCACCGTCCCCTGATGATATCTAAAACCTAGCACGATACCCCTCAATTAGGGGATGCAAATGACAAGAAGCGTATGATTAAATACACCACGAGTGGTTTCTATGCAGTTTACAAATATAGGAGTTTTGATGCATTTTGCTAAAGCAGGATTTTATGTATTTTAGCCTAAAATTTAACAAACGGTCTCCTTGTTGAGCGTCATGTGGCTGCCAAATGACGATTAATGTATCCCCATGTAACAACAATAACAATAATAACTTTATTGATAGGCGTGTTTATAGCTTGATTAAACGACATGATCAATCTGAGTTTCGGTTAGTATTAGTTCGGTATAACGAAAAAACCGATTTGATTATATTTATTATCTCAGTTAACTGAACAGAACTTCTATTTTGTATTGTTTCAAATATATATTATATATATACACGATATGCATCGAATAACATAATGTTTACTTCATAAAAAACCACCCTTGATTCCATTTGTTGTATTTTTAATTCACTTTAAAGCATGTGCCTAATGACATCACAAATAACCGTAGATTTTTGTTAATGAATTTATTAAATGTTATACAAGCCAATGTTGTCTCATTCATTTCTTTCTGTATACGTTAGTTTTACGCGTAGTAGAAAGGGGTCGCCGGAATATACCAATGATGGTGGTCAGTTTGGTGGACGGCGGACTTAGAAGATAGTATTCTCATAAAACTGCATTCTTTTTAAAAGTATTGGGATCTCTACACTAACAAATGCCCGTATCCATTCGCGATTATGTAAGCAATGAAAAGGTATGCGATTGAAGATTTATACATGTCTTCCTATAGTGTAAATTTTATTCCGATGACCTCTGTTTTTTTCGTGTTCATCATAGAAATTGTGAAGACATAACTATTCTCTTCTGGTTTCTATTGCCACGGGAAAACTGCGAATGTGCCTTAAAGGTTAGCCATTGTGAGTTCAAGTCGACATATATGTCTTTTGGTTGTTGCCAATTATGATTATTATAATTTAAGGAAAATTGTATGAGTCGCTTCGTCGGGAATTGGCGCGATAAACAGACTCAACGAGAAGAGAAACAAATGTCTGAATGATTTTCTCTTTAATCGAACAATGCCTCAAGCTGATGATGTAAGACATGAACGGTTCTGCTAAGTTTATTGTCACGCATGAATTATGTAATTAAACTTAATATTATCTTCGTCAACCTACCCAACCATTTGCAGGAATAAATAATCACTTTTCTTTCTTTTTTTCTTTTTAATTTCACCTATTTTTGGTTTCTATCTGAATGGGTTTTTGCTTTGAGGTATGACATGATGTAATTTCTATTTTTTTGTTGCATGCAAAATTTAAAGTGCAGAGTACAATACCCAATTTGATCTCGAGGACGATGGCGAGGGCAGTGACTGGAAACTTCAAGAGCTTCAAGAAAGACAAGACAATAGATGACGAATGTGCTACCGAGGCCAACATGAACAACCTCTAAAGCGAAGGTACTTTCACTAACGATTGGATCCAACGATGTTATAAACTATTTCCAACAACCCATGAGTCATGAGCGCTTATAAAGATTTTATGGTTTCTATATGACTTTATAGCTAAAGGTAGCACCTTTATTGCTTTATTTCTAGACCCATAATATATTTGCAATGATAAAGTATTTGCGCAGAAGTTGCAAGCATCAGGTGCGTTGAAGGTTCGTCGTGAGGAACATCAATCCAATTGGGTTCATCCATTTCATCAGGTCTGCAAATCTGGTCGAAACGGGTGACGCATTTGTTGACGGATACAACCAGCAAACTGAAGATTGAGATCGAAGGAAGAGCAACAATGCAATCTTCGTATACGCAAATGTTTATGATGCATACTCCATTATATTAACTAATGCGATAATCTAATATATTGATGCATATTTTTCATTGACGAATATTAATATCTATTTATTAATTGGCACCTAAACAGTCGTACAACTATATTTATAAGATAACAATTCACTATATCAAATCAACCGGCCATCCAAACAGTTTTGCAACTACAATATAACACTTAACAATTTGGTTGTAATTTTATTGTATGATGGGTTGACATATCTGATTCCATTTTATTATTTCCAAATAATAGTGCTATGTACAAAATTCATGCAGACCTGAAGAACTAAGCCATAGAGTTGATTTTTCCGCAGTTAAATCATGGTGGGTGTACATAATGCCTGCAATATTAAAGAACTAAACCCTAAAGTTAATTGTCCTAGGGTTGGCTTTCTCCTTCTCCAATCGAAAAAAGCAATAAACCTGAAAGGAGAGCTTATGAGTGGAGATCTTATGTTATTGGGCAAAAAAGTTTGTATATGGTTATTTGTTGGAGGGCAAGTTTGTTCTTTGTGAATTTATACTTTTATATGTTGTGTTGTGGAACAATTTTGCAGTCTTACCAACATAATATAAGGGGCGAGTTTATGGAGTCCTTTAGTCTTACAGTCTTATATTATTGGTCGTTTATGAAGTTTCACATTCGTATAGGCCTTCGAACTTACCCGATCTACAGTCGTCACTGCATCCTTACAGTTGAGAGCCGCATTCAAAGATATAATCGTCATTATGCAAAGAATATATCCAAAGATATTATCATCAACGAAGATAGTGAAGAGTCTAATGTCTTCCTCTGCTACGTATAAATAAGTCTTTCTCCACCGTTCCATCATATTCTTTTTGGTGAATCGATACTTTTTGAAGAATCAAACAGAATTATTTGTCGGTTAAGGTTGCAAATGAACGAAGTTTTTTTGGTTCGATTTGAGATTCAATTCGAAAATTGAGATTCGAATTCGAAATATTAGAATATCAAATTCGACTAAGAAGATTTTTCTGATTTGAATTAGTATAGAAGAATATTCGATTCGATATTTGAATGTCTTAATCAAATCGAATTCATATTGATTTTTAGTATTCGAATAGTATTCGAATTCAAATTCGAATTGAAAATTTGATAATAGAATATAAATAGAATATCATAATATTCAACTCTATTCGATTCGTTTGCACTCATACCCACGGCTTATTTGATGGTAGGAATAGGATAAAGTTTGCGAATTTAATTGTATTTAAATTTAATGATAAAATAGCCATGTGCATCGCACGGGGCAACATCTAGTAACATTAATGAGTGGATGGTACAATTCTCAAATAATTTTTTATGTCCAACAACCAATGCCAACATTAATTTCCCCTTCAACAATTTTCATTAATGTTATTCGGGAGCAAAGGGTGATGCAATATTTTTCTCTCTACCCACACACCATCCCAGCCAACCCTAAGTCCAAACAAACAAAAATCTTTCTCCCAATATCTATTTATTGGTCCTTCTCTTTTTTTCCTTCTTTTTGCTGGGTTCTTTTAGAAAATAGACTTTGACCCGATCAGTTTTAAAAACTTAGACCTCTTGACCACTTTTTTAAGTTAATAGACTCCAATTTTAAGGGTATTTTCGTCATTGTTCAAGATAGACTCGTAGGATATTTGGGGTCCCCTGAGTCAGGGGACCGTACTCATCATTTGGGGGTCCCCTGACTCAGGAGACCCATACAGTGGACTCATATATAGGGTTCCCCTGAGTCACGGGACATGTACTAAAAAATGTGTTTTAATCAGGATTTGAACCCATGACCTATTACACAGAAAAATGACTACTCAACAACTGACCACCCGTTAGTAAGGGTATAATAGATAATTTTCACATGAAGTCTATTTTTTTTAAAATCCTCCTTGACAAGTCTATATACCTAATTAATCCAGGGTTCTTTTAGAAAATAGACTTTGACCCGGTAAATTTTAAAAAATTAGACCTCTTGACCACTTTTTTAAGTCAATAGACTTCAATTTTAAGGGTATTTTCGTCATTTTCCAAGATAGACTCGTTGGATATTTGGGGTCTCATACTCATCATTCGGGGTCCCCTGAGTCACGGGACTTGCACTAAGAAAAATGTGTTTGAATTTGAATTTTACTATTCAACAACTGACTATCCCGTTAGTAAGCGTATAATAGACATTTTCACATGAAATATTTTTTTAATAATCTTCATTGACAAGTCTATATAGCTAATTAATCCAATTAATTTTATGTTTTGTTTCTTTTTCTTTTGCCTTCAACAACTACCGAGCGTCTGTAGCTGCGCATCCATCCCTTGAGCCCATCTCCGATGAACCGATGTGCATCCCTCACATCGATCTCTGTAAGGTCCTTCTTCGCCGTCCCACCGCCGTTCGTCCCCAGGTCATCGGGATGTTGTGCTTCGCAGGGGGTCGACGGCAGTGTCGTTCACGCGAGCTGCCGCCACGGTGTGGAGTTGGAGCCCAATCAGACCCTCGATCTTTCGTTGGGGTAGATCTCTCATTTTTATTTGTTTTTGTACGTGTTTTATTTTTCCTCTATTGGTGTTTTGTTTCCTCTTTGTGTTTCTCTGTGTGTCGTGTTGTCAGTATTAGTGTTTCTCACTGTAAGTTCCTCTTTGTGTGATTTTCTTCGTGGGTTTTGCTATTTGTTTGTGAGTTGTATCCAGCTGCGAGTGTTTTTCTTTTCTTTTTGTGTCGTAGCTTCTGCCGAGCTGTGGACATGACGTCCCGTGTGGGCATATACGGTGCAGTTAGTTTGAAAGTCGATTCTTTCTTCTTAAAGTGTGCGTACCCGTTGGTTGTGGTGTGTGATTGTTATTCTCCCAATTTGGAATTTTGTGTCTCCTCTTGTAGTAGTTATTTTCCCGTTTGTGGGGTGTCATTACCGAATCAGACAACATTTAGAAGTGGAGGACGGAAGAAAACGAAAAGTACCGTAGATCGGACTTAATAGACATTTATGATGTAGGTTCTTTAGTTAGTCTGTCCGATCTTTAAATCGTGTATTCTTTCGGGCTTTTTTTGTCTTTTCTTTTTGAGTAAACGACAAATTTGGTGTTTCAATTATACCAAAATCTCATTGTTGGTGCTCAAACTTTAAAATGTGTCGCTTTGGTGCCTAAACTTTGCAAAGTTGTTCTTTTTTCGTTCTTTTGACCTAGAGAACCGGTAAAGAACCAAAAAGGAAAGGTTTTGCAAAGTTCAGGAACCAAAACGACACATTTAAAAGTTTAAGCACCAATAGTGAGAAAGTTTTTTTTTTACATTTATCTATTTTGTAAACTTGATATAAAATTCAACTTCGATCACTACTAAGTTTTTTAACTTGAACAAAAAAAAAAGTAGTTCAAAAATCTTGCAGTGATCGACGTTAAATTTTATATCAACTATACACAATAACATGAATGTAAAAAAAAATATTTGTACTATTGGTGTTTAAACTTTTAAATGTGACATTTTGGTTCATGAACTTTGCAAAACCTTTCCTTTTTTGTTCTTTACCGGTTCTCTAGGTCAAAAGAACCAAAAAGAAACGATTTTGCAAAGTTTAGGCACCAAAACGACACATTTAAAAGTTTAAGCACCAACAGTGAGATTTTGGTATAATTGAAGCACCAAATTTATATATTACTCTATCTTTTTCATTGTTTGTTTCTCTTTTTACGAGACACCGAGCAAAGAAGTTCAAAGAAAAGCTAAATATGTTGATGTTGGGGATTCTTGAAAACGAGAAGATCAATTTTTGCATCAATTGAGAGTGAAGAAGATCGAAACATAATTTTCAAGAATCTATTGGAGCTGACTTGGCGAACTTTGAAACTTTAGGGACTAAAATGCAAATATTCAAAATATCAAGGATTGAAGTGCAATTTCCTACATTGTTGCTGATTTGTCCTTTTTGGGCAGATATTTCAGCGGAGTTTGGTTTTTAATTTTTTAGATTTATGTTTAAGTTAGATAAATTCGTTAGTTTAAATTATTATAGATTTATCCTTAAATTTCGATTAGTTTGTTATTGTTCAATTATTATAAATAGATCTTAATTCGCATTCGAGAGAACACCAGTAAAATTTTGAGTTTCCTTGTTCGAGGATTACGGTGATTTTTCATGAGTTATCCTAAAAACTCTCTTCTCGAACTGTGAGTGTTTTGATTCGCAGTATGAATCGCTCTTCTTCGATCTAACTCTGCGGTGCGTCGTAAGATCAAGAACTTAGACCTATCAACGGATTCTTCATCAGTTCAAGAAAGTTGATCATTCCAACACGTGGCGATCTTTGTTGTGCAACTTTGCTATTTCGGGGTCTCAGGTAGGATCCTTATCAATTGTTATCAGAGCTAATCCATGTTTGGTTCGTTATCCAATATCGTCGAAGAACATCAAGAAAGGCGCGACACACCAACCTTTTGCATAAAAAAAGGGTGATTTTCATTCGTTTTATTTATTCTTTTTTGTTTTCACAAAAAAAAAAATCAATCTGCAAAAAAAGTGAGAAAGAATAATTTTGTAGAAGAAAAAAAAAATCTGCGAAAAAAAAAAAGTGCACAAGAAAAAAATCTGCAAAAAAATTGCAGGGAAAAAATATTGCAAAAAAACGTGCAGAAAAATAATTGTAGTAATTCATTTATTTATTCATTTATTATTATATTTTATTATTAGTTTTTTGTTTCCTAGTCTCCGAATCTATCTCGTAGATTCGTCATCTTCGATCACGAGGGAGTTATTTCTAGGATTTTGTGAGATCACGAGGTGTACAATTGGACCTGCAAGTTAGACTTTCTTACTGAGCCGCAAATTGCAAGGATCATAGACTATTTCCCGACATTGTCGGATTTGTTTGGTGGTCGGGTTTGAAGTCTTACACGTACTATCCGTCTTTGATAGGGGGAGTCCGAAGAAGTATTCGAATATTTAACATCCAATCATTTCAATCAATCATCTACTTCTAGATATCTTATTTGAGTGCAAACACGAGTGCGAGTGGAAACACACGAGTGTGACTGCAAACACGAACGGAACTGTGAGGTGTGAGGATCGTGAGGAATTTTTTTTGCTAACGCCATATATATATATACATGTCGGAAACATTAAATACTGCCGCAAACAAGATTGAACAATCAGATGTTCGTCTGACCTTACAGGCGATAACTGGCGAACTACAATGCTTGACGCGACTTTTTGAGATTGTTTCGATGAGATTAATACTCGGATCAACGGGCTCCAAAACAACAATGAGATACCTCATCGTGACGACAACCGTCAAGAACGCAACGAAGATGGAAACCGCAATCGCAACCACAATGTGCGACATAACAGACGAAATAGTTACGAGGATGAGTTACTCGACACTGTCACAGAAGACTTTATCGAGGAGCGCTATCGAAGGGCTGATCACAATCGACAACAAAACAACATATGTATTAATAGGAACCGCGATGATGGTAGACGCATTGACCAAGATCGTGAGAATATCGGGGGTGCAAAAGTTAATATTCTAGCTTCCCAAGGAAAACTCATCCAAAGGCGTACTTCGAATGGGAAACGAAACTACAATTCGTCTTCCACTTGTATGACTATTCAGAACGAAAGAAAGTTACTCTTGCTGCTGCTGAGTTCACCAACTACGATATCGTTTGGTGGGATCAATTAACTCCTACTAGGGCGAGGGGGACAAGCACCAATCGAGACTTGGGATGAGATGAAGGTCGTTACGCGTGCACGATATGTACCGCACTACTACTACTACAAAGACTTGTACCGGAAGCTTCAGCGATTACGATAAGGTACCTTATGTACCTTTTAGAAAAACTTACAGAGAGACGTAGATTGCCATGATCCGCGCAATTACTGAGGATGATCGCGAGTCTACTATGACGCGATTTCTCTCTGGACTTAACTCGGAAATTGCAGATCTAGTAGAGATTGAGGATTTGCTTCATTAGCCGTGAAGATCGATAAGCAACTAAAGACGAGGGACAACTCAAGAGTTCGAGGTTCACAGAACAGCCCGCATGGAGACGATCTACTTTCCGTGACGAGAAAAACCTGACTAGACCTCGAACAGACGTCACAAGGCCGACCACCTCGACGAGTACATTGGTGCCATGGACAATATGAACCATATGCGCCAACTCAGCAAATAGGGACATTCGATGCTACAAGTACAAAGGCATCGATAACATTTCAAAGGAGCGTCCAAAAGGGAAGGACATGACGTTACTTTCAACAGGCAATGTTGTGACAGACGAAGATGAAGAAGACGACATATGTGCATATTAAGACGGGGAAGAAATTGATGCACCAGGTGAACTCGTTTTAATTACTCGATGTATATTAAATTTTTACGCATTACACGATGACACTAAACAACGTGAAAACCTTTTTCATACGAGGTGTCAAGTTGGCGATACAGCGTGATTATCGATAGAGGAAGCTGTATGAATGTTGCAAGTGTTGCAATGGTAAAACGACTGGCGCTTTCCATGACGAAGCATCCCAAGCCGTACAAGGTTTAATGATTCAATAACGAAAGTGAAATACGTGTGTATCGGTAGGCCCTTGTCAAGTTGGGGATAGATGTGCAGCGTGATTATCGATAGAGGAAGCTGTACGAATGTTGCAAGTGTTGCAATGGTGAAACGACTGGCGCTTTCCATGACAAAGCATCCCAAGCCATACAAGGTTCAATGATTCAATAACGAAAGTGAAATACGTGTGTATCGGTAGGCCCTTGTCAATTTTCGTATCGATAACTACGATGATTCTGTGTTGTGCGACGTCGTCCCAAGATACTACTCATATGCTTTTAGGAAGACCGTGACAGTTTGATTGGAGGGTAATACACGACGGCTACACGAACAAGTACACGATACGCCACAAGAATCGGATGTTCACTCTCAAGCATCTCACTCCAAAATAGATATGTGACGATCGACTTAAACTTCAGAAGGTACGAGTGCAATATTTAGAGAATAAGGCCGAGAGTGTTGATCATAAAGGTAGACACGTTGTTAAAAGAAATGAGAAGCGTGACACGAATAATTTAGAAAGTAAGCGAACTGTTTTAGCAAAAATTGGCGATATTAGAAAAACTTACTATTCTTCTCGGTCGATGATATTACTTGTTGGTAACGAGGTTGTGGTGTTGACTAACCAGCCTGGCAAGGGACTTTCCTTGACCATTGATACCCTATTGCAGAAATTCAAGGACGTGGTTGTATCAGAACTTCCATATGGACTTCCACCTATTCGTGGCATAGAGCATCAAATTGATTTGGTACATGGAGCAACAATTCCAAATCGACCTGCTTACCGAACTAACCCCGAGGATGCAAAGGAGTTACAACAACAAGTTGAAGAATTACTATCTAGATGATATATCAGATAAAGTATGAGTCTGTGCGCCTTACATGTCGTACTTGTGCCAAAAAAGGACGGATTGCAGAGGATGTGAGTTGATTGTCGGGCCATCAGCAATATCACCGTAAAATATTGCTTTCTCATACCTAGTTAGATGATATGCTTGATGAGTTTAACTGTGCATGTGTTTTTCCGAAATTGATCTAAAGAGTGGCTATCACCAAATTCATATGAAAGAAGGGGATGAATGGAAAACCGCATTTAAGACCAAATTAGGATTATATGAGTGGTTGGTCATGCCATTTGGATTAATAATTGCGCCTAGTACATTCATGCGTTTAATGAATCATGTTTTACGATCATTCATAGGCAAGTTTGTGGTAGTTTACTTTGATGATATTTTGATTTATAACAAAACTCTAGATGATTATGTTTTACACTTGCATGAGGTGATTATTGTGCTTCGTAAGGAACAATTATATGATAACCTAGACAAGTGCACCTTTTGCACCGATCACATTGTTTTTCTAGGTTTTGTGGTGAGTTCTACACGAGTGCAGGTAGATGGCGAGACGGTGAAAGCCATTCAACAATGATCGACACCATCGAATGCTGCACAAGTTCGGAGTTTTCACGGATTAGCAAGTTTCTATCTCCATTTTGTGAAGGATTTCAGCACCATTGCTGCCCCATTGACCGAAGTCATCAAGACGAATATCACGTTTGCTTGGGGACCAGCGCAAGACGAGACATTTCAAACGTTGAAACAGAAGCTGATCAACCCTCTGTGTTTAGCATTGCCAAATTTCGATAAACCATTAGAAGATGAGTGTTATCCATCATGCGTAGGGATTGAGGATGTTCTTATGCAAGATCGGAGACCAATTGCTTACTTTAGTGAGAAGTTGAGTGGGGTTGCACTAAATTATCTCACTTACGACAAAGAATTGTAGGCATTAGTATGAGTCCTAGAGAATTGGCAGCACTAGTTACTGCCAAGAGAGTTCGTGGTTTACAGTGACCATGAATCATTAAAGTACTTGAAGGGACAACAAAATCTGAATAAACGACATGCACGATGGATGAAATTCCTTAAGCCGTTTCCATACGTCGTTAAGTACAAGGAAGGTAAGAGAATGTCGTCGACTCCTTTTCTCGGAGGTATATGCTACTTTCTATCGTAGATTCTAAGCTAATTGGTTTGAGTACATCAAATATCTGCTACTGACTAAGACTTTAGTGACTTATTTTCTATGTGTGGTCATGTAACGAACGGAGATTACTATAGACATAATAGATATTTATTTCGTTTAAATAAGTTGGGTTTGGTTAACGGTTCTCTACGTGAGTTAGTTGTTAGAGAAGATCATGTAAGAGGTTTGATGGGGCACTTCGAAGTGGTAAAGACTCTTGTCACGTGTCGCAAAGCAAAATCTAAAGTTCAGCCTTACGGTTTGTCACCCCTTTACCAATCCATACTTTACATGGGATTGATATTTCTATGAACTTTGTGTTAGGATTTCCTAGAAGTAAAAAGGGATACGACTCCATGCCGCAAGACAGATGACGCTTCTAATGTGGCAGACTTTTTCTTTCGAGAGATTGTGAGGTTGCATGCCTTGCCACGAACTATTATCTCGGATCGTGATACAAATTTCTTTTGGAAGACATTGTGGGGTAAACATGGTACTAAAATTTATTTTCTTTTACTTGCCATCCACAATGGGCAAACTGAGGTTGTTAATCGTACCTTATCTATTTTATTTCGGGCTATCATTAGAAATTACGTTAAGACGTGGGAAGAATGTTTGTCGTATGTTGAGTTTGCATACAATCGTGTCGTACATTCGTCTATTCACCTTTTGAGATTGTTTATGGATTTAATCCACTAACGCCTTTGGATTTAGCGCATATTCCTATAAGTGAACATGTATACTTAGATGACAAAAGAAAGGCTGGATTGGTCAAGAAGATCCAGGAAAAAGCGTGATTCAACATGAAAAGGAAAACCGAGCAGTACGAAAGACGTGCGAATAAAGGACGGAAACCGATGATTTTCGAACTAGAAGATTGTGCGTGGTTACCCCTTCGAAAAGATCGATTTCCGAAGAAAAGAAAGTCAAAGCTTCTTTCTCGAGGCAATGTATCCTTTCAAGTTATTAAAGGATAAATAACAATGCATTTAAAATAGATATTCCAGGTGAGTATAATGTAAGTACCAATTTCAATGTTTCTGACTTATCTCCTTTTGATTGAAGTGATGATTTGAGGGCAAATCCTTTTCAAGACGAGGGAATTGATATGAACAAGCTCATTCATACGCAAACAGAACCGATAATTCAAGTGCGGATTAGACCCGTGACAAAACATCGAGAAAAGAAGTTCAAAGAAAAGCAAAATCTGTTGTGTTGAAGAATCTTGAAGACGAGAAGATCAAGTTTGCATCAATTGAGAGTCAAGGAGATCGAAACATAATTTTCAAGAATCTAATTGGAGTTGATATGGCGAACTTTGAAAGTTCAGGGAGTAAAATACATATATTTAAACACTTGAAGGACTAAAGTGCAATTTTCGACATTGTTGCTGATTTGTCCTTTTGTGGACATTTTTTATTTTTATTTTCCTAGATTTATGTTTAGGTTAGATAATTTAGTTAGTTTAAATTATTATAGATTTATCCTTAAATTTCGATTAGTTTGTTATTGTTTTATTATTATAAATAGACCTTAGTTTTAATTCGAGAGACACCGGTTTATTAATAAATTGAGTTTCCTTTTGTTCGAGGATTACGGTGATTTTTCAGGAGTTATCCTAAACCTCTCATCTCGGATTGCGCGTGTTTTGATTCGTAGTACGAATCGCTTTTCTTCAATCTAACTCTACGATGCGTCGTAAGATCAAGAACTTAGACCTATCAACGATTCTTCATCCGTTCGAGAAAGTCGATCATTCCAACACGTGACGATCTTCGTTGCGCAAATTTGAAAATCAGGGTCTCGAGTGGGATGTTGCTCTTGAAAATATCCAATTGGGGCTGCACGGTCTGGACCCCTAAAATTTGTTCTGTCGGCCCACTAACGCATGCAAACCAATTTCTATAACTGACATGTAATTCGATTGATATTGAAATTGGGTGGGCAAAATCAAATGCTTTTGAGGTTTGTGGAAGTCGTTGTAATTTTTCAGGACTAGATGAAATTTCCAAAATTATCTCTGATGGATGTTGAAGTTATGGTGATTGAGCAAGAACCGGAATACATCTGTACCAGAACCATAATTGAGTACCGGATACTAGCTGAAGCCGCGACGCAGCCGAGTACCGGAGGCAAGCTAGTACTGGAAGTGATGACGAGGCACATGCTGATCAAGGATAAGGTGCAGAAGACAAAGCGGAACATTGAATGCAAAGTTGCGCTGAGTACTGAAGTTGAGCAGAAGGCTTACCCAAAATGGCAAAAGCGGTACCCAGACGCAAAAACAACTCTGAGAGCAGCATTACCCGAAAGAGGAAAATAAGTTAATGTGCAAAAGCAGGCTCGACATTCAAATCATAGCAGCTACTTCTGGAGTGCGAAGTATAAATAGCCGAAGGACCTCAAGACACAACTACTAATTGTAAGAACTACAAAGAGAGAATTTGTACTAGAAAGTTTGTAAAAAGTTCTTACGTATTGAGCGTTCAAGTGTTTGAGAAAAATACTCTGTAAACAACAGACTTTAACAAGCTATTGTAGTAGTAGAAGTTGTAGGAGTACTTGTAAGTAAATCATACTTCTAACTTCCTGAGGGAAGAAGGGGAGACGTACGAGTTTATTAACAGTCCGAACTTCCATAAACAATTTCGGTGTCAAACACAACAAACACAAACTCACACTAACACACTTCGGTCTCAGCTGTGATATCTTCTGCGTCACTAGTGATTAAGTTCTAGAACCAAAAAGTACACACAGTACCGGACCCATCCGGTACTAAGCGAAAGATACCTTGAAAAATCGAGTAGTGTTCATTCACCCCCCTCCTTTAAACACTACATAGTACCGACCCGATCCTAACAAGTGGTATCAGAGCAGGTTTACTTATATCAGACAACATGAGTACCTACAGCAAGACGCCGATGTTCAGCAGAGAAAACTTCCTTGAGTGGAAGATAAGAATTGAGTCTCACTTGTCCGCACAAAACGAGGACATGTGGGACGTCGTCACGCCCACTCTTCTTAAGATCCATCTTGCACATGCCAGTGACCCTAGACAACCTCAGCAGATTGTAAAGGTCAATAGTGAATGGACTGATGCAGAGAGAAAACTGATGAATCTCAACAAGGTGGCCAAGGATACACTGTTCAAAACCTTGGACACCGGAACTTTCAGACAAGTCATGTTGTGTAAAACAACGGGGAAAGTTTCGCGAAAACTCTGCCAGATCTATGAAGGAAATGAGCAGACCCGAGAAAACAAACTTGTGGTGGCCATTCAAAAAATGATTCGATCAAGATGAAGGTCGGGGAGACCATGGCGGAATTCGAAGACCTCTTCACCACCATCATCAATGACCTCTCCGCACTTGGGATGACGATAGAAAACAGAGACATGGCCATAAAGGTCATGAAGGCGATCCCTTGAGAATGACACATAAAAACGATGGCCATGAGGGAGGTCAAAGACTTAAGCAAGCTATAACTGAACGATCTCTTTGCCGACCTGAAGGCTTATGAAGTCAAGCTACAAACTCGGATGGAAGAATCTACGTCGGTGCCACCGTAAAGGCTCTAGCGGCGGCTAAAAGCACTTCAAAGTCCGCAGAGAACATGAGTAAAGAGGCGATGGCACTCTTCATCAAGAAATTCGGGCATTTCATGAAGCGAAATCAGCCCACTTACTCGCCGCAGTCGGGTAAGAAAAATAATAAGGATGAATCAAATAATAACGCATGTTTTAACTGTGGCAGAAAGGCCACTTCATTGCGGACTGTAAGAAGGTCAAAAATGACACGGGCAAGGAAGAAAGCAAGAAAAGGTTCCGCAGGAAGCCTAAAGCTCTCGTATCAGAGCACAACAAAAAATGGGCAGAGACGGACTCTGATGACTCTGAGTCAGAAGAGGAATTGAGCGATGACGAAGTCAAGTGCCTAATGGCAGACATCGACGATTATGAGATTTTGATTTATCTTAACCTGAATTCACCCATGAGGATCTGGTACAAGCTCTACATGAGATGACAAAGGAGTATGAGAAACTTGCTACTCAAAAGAAAGTGGTACCGGAACCGGAAATAATAATCACCAGTACTATCAATGAAGAACTCGCTAAGGCTAAGGCTGAAGTGATCTCTCTGAGAGCTGAAAATGAATATCTCATAGAAAACTCTACAATGATAAAACCCAAGTTTCTAGACTTCCACAAAATGTCTGAATCTTGGACAGAGTCATCAAGAAAACTTGAGACTCTGCAAAGCCTATCAACCCCCAGCGACAAAATAGGTCTGTGATATAACCCAAAGCCTCAGAACTCCATTCCCACGACTACACAATTTTTCAAGTTCGTAAAGTCCTCAAAACCGGTGGAAAGGGCCGAATTCCAGTACCCACCCACTGAGGTAAAAAGCATGCATGGACTAGGTTATAAACCTAGATCTCAGAACTCTGCACAGACGACACCACAATATAGGCAAAGGTGGGCATGAGTAAAAGGCAAATGCCTAGAACTCATGATGAAAGAATCAATAGAAAAACCCACCAGAGGTACACTGGGTACCGGAACAAGATCCATAAAAACTCTGGTCCTCAGTATAAATTTCAAAAACCTAAACCAAATAACTCTCGGCATCCAGATAGGGAGAAGACTCTACCTAGGGTTCTTGTAGATCCCAGCACAGGAAGGTGCTTCAAGGTTATCCAAGTGTGGATACCCAAACACTTACTAGCGCATGGACCCAAACAAAAGATGGGTACCATAAACCCACTTATTGCAGGTATATGCTAATGGCGTCTGCAAGTTCAGCTGGTACCTGGAGAGTGGGTGCTGCAAGCACATGATGGGGAACGGGGAACTCCTCTCCGACATAAAGGCCTGCAAGAGGCAAACATTTACGTTCGGAGATAACGGAAAGATAAGGTCATGGGTAAGAGTAAGGTTACCTATGGAAACTTCACACTAGACAACATAAGCCTAGTGAAGAACTTACACTACAATTTAATAAGCATAAGTCAACTATGCGACACGGGGTATGTTTGCGATTTCAAGAAGGATAGATGTGAAGTCATCGATTCTTCAGGAAAAACTGTACTCGTTGTTTGGAGAACCAACGGTACCTATATAGTAAGATGGAAAGAACAATCTGTAACAAAACCAACATGTCTTATAGTTGAAAGCTCTAAAAGTTGGTTGTGGCAAAAAAGATTGAACCATATGAATTTCAAAACATTATTCAAACTAAGCTCAAATGACTTGGTACATGGATTACCAAAGGTGCATTACTTTAAGGAAAAGATATGCACTGCCTGCCAACTTGGAAAGAAAGTTAGATCTACCTTCAAAATAAAGGGAAAACAGCCTCTAAGCGTTGTCTCGATCTACTGCACATGGACCTGTTTGGTCCTATACCGGTAGCTTAGGAGGAGCCAAGTATACTCTTGTACTCACAAAAGATGACTACTCACGGTACATTTGGGTATTGTTCCTAAGATCTAAAGATCAAACCACTTCTATGTTGATCAAGCTACTAAAAAGAGTTCAGAATGAGCAAAACTCCAAGATCAACACTATAAGAAGTGATCATGGTACCGAATTCATAAATTCTATACTTAACGATTATCTTGAAGACCATGGCATTCGCCATGAGTTATCTTCTTCCAGGACACCACAACAGAACGGAGTCGCGGAACGTAGGAACCGCACACTAAAGGAATCAGCTAGGACAATGGGAGCAGATGTTGATATCTCGCAGAAGTTCTAGGCAGAAGCAGTCAACAGCGCATGTTACACCCAGAACCGCTCGATGATTTACAAAAGCTTAGGGAAGAAACCATACGAAATATGGACATGAAATGTTCCTTCAGTGCGATATTTCAAGACTTTCGAGAGCCGATGCTATATACACTTAAACCGGAATCATTTATCTGCATTTGAAAGTAGGGCGGACATATGAATTTTTATGGGATACTCTTCCGTGAGAAAGGCCTACATAGTATTCAACAACAAGACCTTA
Organism: Linderniella brevidens; assembly: GCA_004919715.1. Classification (NCBI taxonomy): domain Eukaryota; kingdom Viridiplantae; phylum Streptophyta; class Magnoliopsida; order Lamiales; family Linderniaceae; genus Linderniella; species Linderniella brevidens. The sequence continues at coordinate 1,600,485 of SWDC01000150.1, read as the reverse complement.
TCTATTGAAGAATTTGCTCACGTTGTGTTCGATAAATCTCAAGAAGAAGACAGCTCTCCAACAAACATCAATCGTCTAAGTGAACTCTTGGAAGAGGTACATTTAGATGAATCAAGCCATGAAGAATATTAAGGTCAACAAACTAGAAGTGAGCACAACGAAGACCCAATACCATAATTATTAAACGATACTGTGGAAAATTTGCAAGAACAGAGTATCGAACAAATTTCGGTACTCAATCACGGAGAGTCATTGAAGAGTTCTCCGGCACCAAATACAAGTGAGCAACTAAATGTCGTACCGGAAGAGTTTGGTACTCATCTCACCAATATAGAAGATGAACCAAGTGAGGGAGAATGTATTAAGTGGAACATGACTAAGCTTAATTATCCCTTAAATCTAATTATGGGTGACCCAAAGGCGCCAATGAAGACTCCATGATCACTCTAAAATCTCTTCAGCTACGCATTCATATCTCAATCACACCTACAAAGATTGAGGAGTCGTTAAAGGACGATAGCTGGGTTGCTGCTATGCAAGAAGAACTAAATCAATTTGAAAAAAATGAAGTCTGGACTCTAGTCCATCGACCCACACGAACGGTAATCGGTACCAAGTGAGTTTTAAAAAACACGGTCAATGAAGATGGTCTAGTGAGAAATAAGGCAAGATTGGTTGCTCAAGGCTTCAGACAGGTAGAAGGCATCGACTATGTTGAAACCTTCGCACCGGTGGCTAGACTAGAAGCAATAAGGATATTTCTAGCATACGCAGCCTACAAGGATTTTAAGGTATATCAGATGGATGTCAAGAGCGCATTTCTCAATGGAGTATTGTCTGAAAAAGCCTACGTCGCTCAACCACTAGGCTTTGAAGATCATGAAAAACCGAATCATGTGTACAAGCTTAAGAAGACTCTCTATGGTCTAAAACAAGCGCCCTGAGCTTGATACGAGACTCTGACAGGATTTCTCGTAGATCAAGGTTTCACGGTAGGAGCTGTCGATAGGACCCTCTTCCAATCACGAAAATGAAACACTTCCTACTCGTGCAAATCTATGTATATGATATAATATTCGGTTCAACTGATCCAAAACTTTGCAAAAGAGTGTAAAATCTCATGCTAGAAAAGTTTGAAATGAGCATGTTGCGGGAGCTGAAATTCTTTCTTGGGCTTCAAGTTAAGCAAATGAGTCAATGAATCTTTATTAGTCAACAAAAGTACATCTTGGATCTTCTTAATAAATTTGGACTTGAAGACTGTTCGCCTTCAGCTACGCCTATGACTCTTCAATCAAACTCGACAAGGACCAATCTGATACCAAAGTGGAAACAACCAAGTACCGGGGACTAATCGGGTCCCCGTTATATCTCACAGCAAGCAGACCTGACATCATGTACAACGTATGCCTCTGTGCTCGATTTCAATCGGATTCAAGGCAGAGTCACTGCATTGCTGCCAAGAGAATCTTGAAGTATCTCAAAGGCACTACTGATGTAGGACTGTGGTATCCCAATGACTCCTCTTTCTCACTGTATGGGTACACATATGCCGACTATGCTGGTTGCAAATTGGATAGGAAAAGTACCAGTGACACGTGTAAATTCCTTGGAGATAGGCTAGTCTCTTAGTTTAGCAATAACAGACCTCAATCGTCTCTTTAACAGCAGAAGCAGAATACTTGGCCGCTGGATGTTGCTGCTCACAGATACTATGAATCTAGCATCAACTCAAAGATTATCGGATAAACAAATCAGATATTCTCATATATTGTGATACCACAAGTGCTATCACAATATCACAAAGTCCGGTACTACACTCAAGAAATAAACATATTGAGATCATGCACCATTTCATCCGAGATCATGTGCTAAAAAAGGATGTTCGTTTGGAGCATGTAAGAACTGAACATCAAGTAGCTAATATATTCACCAAGCCACTTCCTGAAGCCAAGTTTGTCACCTTCAGGAATGCCCTGGGCTTACTTGACATGTCCAGCAATTGACTCAGGAACAGCCGATCTCAACTGTCTAGGTACCGGAATCATAGTATGATGAGGTCAGAACAAAAGCCAAAGGGAAGTATCAGTACCAAGGTAGTAACTATGAAGAAGTCACACAAGAAACGATACATAGTACCGGAAAAGGGACAGAAGGAACCGAATTGGTTTTCCTTAAATAGGATAATAAGGACTGAAACACATGCCGTCAGTCCAAGGAATATCCTCAGAGTGTCAAATCGTCTAACAGATCATTAAATGTCGTCGCATCACTTTATCCCGCCCATTTGTCTCTACTTATACACATGAACGTCACACTTACCATTTACGTTCTCAAATCAAAACCCTAAAACCTTCAAGCTTCCATATGCTCTCAAACTTTCGAACCCTAATCTTCAAACTCCTTCAAACAATTTCCAGAAATTCATCTTCCATAACATCTCAATCCACAGCCTCTGCTCTGCCTTCCTCATCAACCCACAACCCCATGGAGTTCATGAGGGTCGCCGTCAAAAGCGACGTCCTAGAACTAATGGGCGCAGCCGATGGCAAAATCCACCAAATGGCGTCATACATCATGGACGCTGGATAACGAACGTGAGATCTTCACTGATCACGTTCGTGAGTTCATCAACAACGTCGTCTTTCTCACAGAAACAATGATCTCCAGTTGCGTTCAGAACCGCGATGTTGAAGTGACGAATGCATGGTTCGTCGAAGAGTTCGACTTACCAACGGTGCGACCGGCAAATCTTCGCGAGGCGATTGGAGACATGTGCGAAGATCTCAAGCTGGAGATGCCCTTAGACGGAACTATTTTCAAAGACTCCGATAGAAAGGCGGTACTGAAGCCCGCGTATCGCCTTCTCCATGACATAGTGGCGAAAGGGCTATTTGGAAAGGCTGGAGCATTCGACATGCTCACGGGTGAGAAACTTGACGCAATGGTGCCAATTCTCACCCACACAGACGTGGACTGGGGCACCATCGTCTTCAAAGCCTTCTAGGCCACCTTTCGGGCCAAGTCTCGCCTCATCAAGAACTTTCGGACCCCAGATCATCCATATCTTGAAGAAGAAGATAACGGGGGAAGTTTTTGAGAACACCGCTTGAAGGGACTACCTCTCTGACGAACGAGTGATCGGCCTTCACTCAGTACCGGAGGTGGCCTTTCCTTCTCCTGCCAAAGGGACAAAGAGAGCAGCTCCCGCAACGTCCAAGGCAAAGGCACCTGCACCGCAGCCCAAGAAAAAGAAAGATGCGGCACCTAGGAGAAGTCACTGGCTGTCGTCCCACAGCTAGTATCGGAACCGGTGCCATTACAGTCAGTTTCGACTCCGGTTGCAGCAGACGTGCCATCTTCACCACCACCACAATCACCAAGAAAGGAGTCCAGAAAGGTGGTCGTTGATCCCGTTTCAGATCATCGCCCAACCTCTCCGGTCTCATCGAGATCTTCTGCAGCCCGGAAGATATGGAGCGCATCCCTGCACATAGAATCGGGGAGAGTACAAGTCAAGGAATCGGAACCGGTTTCCAGAGTGAATCTGCTCTGGCGGATCCATCCGGTATTAAGCGAAAGATACATAGAAAAATCGAGTAGTGATCATTCACCCGCTCTAAACAATACATTGTACCGACCCGATCCTAACAATCTCCACATATAACTAGTAGACACAACCTAATTTTTTCGAGACTTATTATTTTTATCTCTCTGAAAAAAGCTAGTCAACTTTCTCTCTTAATAGTCGTCTTCTTCATCGTAAGGTTTTTACCTAAAATCTAGAGTTTCTGATTTCTTCATACCTTTTCTGTGCCTCGGAGCACTTCTTCTCTGCTTAAGCATTCTCTTGATAAGCACGAAGTCGACTATTTGTCGCCTTCGTGATCTTCTAGTCCCGGTCTCTACCCAAACTTTTCGAGGCGTCATTTTTAATGAGTTCTATAAATAAGTTAACTTTCGAGTAAGTTTGCTCAACATCCTTTGGTGTTTTTTTGGAGATTTGTATTAGATCTAGTCATCTACACTTGAATAGGTTTCGAGTTAAAGAATCAGTTAGTGTATGATTTTTAACAGTTGCAATTTAAAAAACTCGAGCTAGCACGAAAATGCTCACCTCTTTTACACGACATCATCAAATCTGCTGACACATTGTAAGGCCCGACTCGTCCGACCGCCTTCTTATTCTTTTGCTTTCATTAGAAGAGTTAACGTGCGTGATAGAATCAATATTACTTATTGTTTTGGGTATTTTATATATGATTTTAGAAGATTGAGGGGATGAGAAAGAGAAGAATTGCAGAGATGAGAATGAGAAGAAAAACAAGGACAATGAAGAGAGCAGCGAGAGCTGCGAGAAATCGAGAACAGAGATGAAGATAGATATTAGAATTGATTCATTTTGCTTAATCTGTAGTGCTTCGTACATGTGCTATTTAACATAATATAGAGATAGTTGGGCTTTGAGCATGAAGTCCCATAATAGCTAAATAGATTAATAAAGATAAGTTGGCCCATCAAATATCAGCCCACTCCATTTCTTTCCAGCCCAATCCATATTTTTTCTCTTTCGAATATCTTCTTCGGAGCTTTATTGGTGCAGCAGCATTCTTTCTCCTTTTTCGTTACAGCTTCAACTTCATCAATCATCAGTAGCCTTATCTCTTGCAGTATCATTCCCTTCATCTTCACCATTCGCCACCACCAAGCCAACACCATCCTTCGCCTCATAAACCATAATAGGTCGGGTCCTTACACACATCAACTTTAATCAGGAATTGAAAACTTAACAAAGTGATGCAGATGACTGCTAATGGTAATTGCATAAAAGATTGTATAAAAATGCAATTGAAAATTATTAATAATCAGGTGTGGTCAAGTCATACCATACCAGCAGGAAACAGAGAGAAAACAATGGAGCTTAAAAACAGATATCAACAAGTCACGCACGGATTTCTTGTTTCTCCAATTCCAAGACCAATCACGACAGGTCAAGTGAACCAAAGTAAATGGACAACCAATCCACTCACTGTCTTCACTTCACTACTATATATCCCACCCATCTTTTCTCCTCCCAAAACGCACTTTCTTATCAGTTAAACTTCCATACATGTCAGAGAATCTCCTCAAACACTGGCTCCTCACGTTGTAATGAGCATTCGTATTCCTACTAATCGCGACCCCGGAAAACTTGGACATGTCGAGAGCCCATGTAGGCCTCACGTACTCAACAACCGTAGCCTCCGAAGAGCTCGCATTAGCATACAAGTAGTTCATATGCACGTCTTCGCAGTTAAAGAAACTATCCACCAACTCCCTACCCTCTTCAGCCTCTTTCCTCCAATACCTCTCGAAAGCAACGCGACTGTCCATAAAAGCAGCCCCCGTTAAGACCATGTTGTACCCGTCGTGCACACGGGCATGCTTCTCACCTCTGTACTTTAACGGGCTACCGCTGACCAACCGCGGATAAAACCCGGCAATCTTCTCCGGGTTTTCTCGCCACACCTTGAACCCGCGCTCCACATCATCGCACGTCATCATGATGTCGTCGTCCAGCTCGAGGACGGCCCGGGTCTTTATCAGGGGGTCCACATTGAAACGGTTGTTGAGGGAGTTTTTCTTCTCAACCCTTATTCTTACGGGCACAGCCGAGTCGAAATCGCTTTCCTTAGGAGGCGTTCCCCTGTTCCACACGACGACAATCTCCCGCACCGAAGAGCACCTCGAGTAGTGTTTTACGTACATCTCCAAGTTCCAGAGACGGGCATCGTACGTCATCGTTAGCAAGGTGAACTGAGAGTAGTGACCGTTTAGTGGGTACGCTTCTTCTGCACCCCTCCCTCCGTATATGTACTGGATCCCGGTGCAAGTCAAAGCTGCAGCTAAGAGAGCTGACGAGGCGAGGATGATGATGCCCGTGCAAGAGTTGGGCCTGATTCTGTCTCGAAAAACAAAGATTCCCCGGTTCAGTCTACTGAATACGAGCCTCAACTTGGAAGAAGAGAGTAGGCTCGGTCTCTCCCCAGCCAAGAACGTGGTGTCGCTTCTCTTCCCCGTGTCATGCAGGCACCAGCTCAACGGCACCAAGCACTTCACAGCACCGAGCAGCATTCCCCCGAGCAGCACGAGGGAGCCAACTGCTAAAACCGAAGCATACCCAAGAACGAAACGGCGCGTAACGTCTCCCGAAGCCACACGATCGCCATCGAGAACAGCAATCCACTGGCCACTGCTCAGTCTCTGGACATCAAGGTGGTGGTTTCTCGCACCGTTCCATGAGTTCCTTTCCTTGACCGATAGCTCAATCCCCAACGGGACCTCGGTCTCCTTGAAGTCGTCGGGCGTGAGAGCCTCGATTTCGAAGACACGGACTTGGCGGCCATACGTTTCGCCACAGTCTTGGCCGACTCGGTAGAGCTTTCCGTTGCTCGTGAATGGCCTTCCCCCGTTTCGGGCTCCCTCGCTCTTGGCTGTGTTGTAGATGGGGTTTCTCTTGTGAGGTATCCAAGGGCCTAGAGGCGAAGAAGTGCTGTGGTAGATTTCGAGCTGCCCGTTTTTGTTTGTTCTGATTCCGGTGTTATCAGACCCGAATAGCCAGAACGTTCCCTGGTGTTGGATTATGAAGGAGTCAACGAGGGGCCTTTTCATGATGACTTTCTCCAGGGTCCACTCCGTAGGAAATTTGACCGCACGATAGAGACGTAGGTCTCCGTTGGCACTTCCCTCGGGCATCATATATACCTGTGAGTGAGTGAGTGAGTGAGAGGCAAGTGTACCAAAAATTCATAAACCTCGATTGTAATATTGAAGCTGTTTTGATGATTTCTTACATTTCCTTTGTAATTGAAGACGTATGGAAACGAGAGGTGCCAATCTTCGTCAAGGGCGATGCCTAGTTGCTGCCATGTTACTCCTTTGTCGATGCTTCTTGAAACTCCAATGTCTCCTTGCATTGTGACTGAGTTCTTCGTTTCGTAGAACACGTAGAGGACATCTCCCTAAAATGAAACATCAGACATTGATAGAATCATTTCGTTTTATGTGGCATAATCAAGGAAAAGAATGAGCAATTACATAAATTCAGTCTGTTATATAGTGTTGTAATGGTGTGAATATGTGCTTGATAGAATCATTCTGCAAATTGCAGTGACGTGTGCGCATACAAAGTCATGTCATGATATGGAACTGAAACTGCTGTAAGAGAACATAATGGACAAACAGAAAACGATCTACGAAAAAACCACAGCTGTTTCACATCATCAGAGAAGTATAACAAATGATATAAGATAATGAGAGTCCATGTACATGTCATATCAACATGCCCATTTAGGCTTTTTTTTTTCTTTTGCAGATACTCCATACACTTCATATTACAACGAGGAAGTAAAAGCTCTTTTCTGACAACAATTTAGCAGATATGAAATGGAAAAAATGATTTCTTGCATATAAGGAACCAAACAAGAACTGGAAATCACATTAGGGCCATGATTTCTTGCATTAAATGATTGCTTCTTACTCGCTAGTGTAAACAGGTTGTGAAAAAAAAAAGGGAGCCATCATTACGATCTACTTATATCCTTAATGAAGTTGCTTAAACCCATGAATAAGCTCATGTTCTCTATTGGTTCTGTATGTTGATATCTTAAATGTTCGCCGCAAAATTATCAAAAGCTGCACGGGCAATCATAATTCTCCATCGACATTTCGAATATTCAATCATAACAGATCATTGTTACTGGAGGATCACTAATATTTACCAAAGAAAGCAACCAATAGCTGAAAAGATGCCTCACATTCCAGACCCAGAGCATTTTCTGTGCCTCCGATAGTACCAAATCATATCTGTTCCTAGTCGAATAGTTGTATCTACATTTGGCTAACTACATATCTTTCTTTTCAACAGCTGCAATCGATATCCTTGTGTCAACTACAGAAACATCCAACGACAACGTTCAAGTAAACAGAATAAGGGGGAAAAGAGCATTTTCCCCACTGGACTGAAATAATATTATATTGCTAGTTCTCTTTCGACGGAACTTATCATATATATATATATATATATATATATATTTTTTTTCCGACTGATCCTGTTTAATGTAAAGAAGACATGTTACACCTAAAAGAAATGCTAGATAGGGACGCAAGAAAGAAAATAATTCCAGCAAAGATAAAGAAAGCTACGAGCACTGTCCCACCACCATTAATTTAAAATTCATCCCACTTGTTTAAAACTCAACTCTTTCCTATTATGATCAGATCCTCTGTGGCCGGATTAAATATTTGTAAGATTCCATGACTCAACAAGAAATAAAGAAACAAAGCTTCCAGAAACTGAAGAAATACATTGTTTTGATCACCATTCGGCGCGGTCCATTGTAAGTAACGTAAGCACTTTCCCCAAAATCACACCAAAGACAAAAAGATGATAATAGTTGGAGCGTACCAACACCCGCAAAATATATATTGTTTCACTTTCGTTGATGTCAAAAAACCAACTTGACGTAAGGAAAGCTAACGAAAAAGTACCGAATCCATTGGAAGACTGACTATATGGGCAACTCCTTATTGGATGAGAAATAGAAAATATAAAGCGCTTACATAGTGGGTAAAAGGAACGTCATAAATTAACAACATATCGGAGAAAACAATCACCTGTGCATAAAGGAAGGGATCGGCAACGAAGTTACTGGGCAATCCAGCTTCAGAAACTGAGGCACAAGTGATGACCGGGTTAGCTACGGGCCACGCTGCACTCTTATCCCTCCATATGTTAACCTATTGTACCAATTTTTAGCCTTCATTTCACATCATTTGCGAGTGAAGAGAATTATTTTTTAAAGATATCTATCATCAAAGAAATTTCAAAAAAACCACCTCATCAAGAAAACACGAGAAATATTGCCGACAGAAGACAGAACAAATTGAAGAGAATCCAGAGCAATGGTATTAACACAACTCAGAAAGATTACAACACATAACACCATAAAAGATAAATTGAGATTTAATATTACAGAAAGATTTCATCTGCCAAAGAAAACAAATAGAACAAAGAAACTGCATTTGCCTAACTAGACCAGCCTCAACAGAAATATATGCCTGAAACAAAAAATATTCAATATTTATCGCCAAAATTAAAATCCCAACACGGCCCGAAAAGTTGCAGAAAAATGAAATTGAAATCCAACCAAAAGCACCGTCAGGGAAATATAGGTGACCGTTTTTCTCACAAAAACCACCCCGTCAACATTCATTCAATACACAAAAAACAAACAACAAAGACACCAAAATGATAGCAGAAAGAAATAAATAAATACATCTTCAATAGGCTTGAGCGAAAAGGGTGAATCTCCATAGTAAACGCCAAGAGCCCAGGAACCCTCGTTATCCTCTTCACATCCCACTAAACTGAGCCCGCTGCGGAGGTTAGCAGTTAGCATATACCGCGCATAGACGCTCCCAATCGTACCCAAAACGACAAATGAACACACGAAAAACGCAAAAGTCGATGACACGACACAAGGCGCCTCCTGACTATTTCTGCTATTCTTCCCACTGCTAATCACGGTGCCGATGCCGTTTCTACTAAATCCATTGTTCCGCCACCACCACCTCGAACCCATCTGATTCACGAACAGATTGAAGAAATTAAATAAAACAGTCAAGGAGAGGTTTATTTCAATTGGGAATTTTCTGCATGGATTGATTTGAGGAGGTTTCCTATCCAAATGCGTTTCAGTGGGGCAAGTCTTTTCAATTTTTGGGATAGTTTATTCAATTTTGTTTTGTTTTTCGAAATTAACGATGATCCAGTTGTGGTAAAGGTGGCAAACATATATGGACTGTATATACACGCAAACATATATCTACAAGAAGCACGTCAATGTACCTTGCCACGTCGACCCTCTCCTGTCTTATTAGTACAATATTGGAATTAGAATGAGATAAGAAAAAGAAACTATTGGATAAATAGAGTGTCCGTGTCATTTGAAAAAATAAGCATAAAAAGCCCAATTTTGTTTATTGTGCAAAATTCTCTTGTGGTGTCTAAAAATTTAGTCCCGGTATTGTTTAAAAACTTAGAATTGTATCACATGTGTCGTCTAAAACTTAGCACGGCAACCCATGTGTTGTCTAAAACTTAACATTATACCCCCAATTTAGTGGTGAAAATGAGAAAGATTGGATTTTACGCTATTTTCGAATCATAAGAGTTTTGATGCTTATTTTTCAAATCACTGGTAGGTTTTATGCTATTTACCTGAAACTATTTTGTAGGATATAAACTAAGATAATTAAAAGTTCAAAAAAATATGTAAACTCACAAAAAGTTGATAGGGTTCATCACATAACATAATACTCTCATCATTTGAAGGGACAGACCCACGTTGGACATGACGGATCCATATACCCCCCCCCCCCCGACCGGCCGGCGGCAATGAAATTTCGGATGTGTCTTTGATGTAAAAGTAAAATATTTGTATATCAGTAAGTTTTTTGAAGTAATATTTCGTTGCAGTAGTAGATAGGTATAGCTAGAAGATTTTGATTTTTTCACCAAACTTGAGTTCAATTCCTTATGAGTTCTGTTTTATTTGATTTTTTAAACAGAAAAATATGTAGGCTTGGCTTGGGCTAAGCCCTCAGAGCAATTGAATGTATCATTTATAAAAAATAAGACAATCCAAATATATCCATAACATCTTGAAGAAGTGCGACATTAATACCTGCACCCCAAAAAGCACGCATATGTCCACTACTTGCAAGCTTGACTCGGATCCCGCCGGGAAACCAGTCATTCCAACGACGTATAGAGGGATCCTCGGCCCGCTGCTCTACCTCACCGCGAGTAGGCCCGACATCATATTCTCCACATGCCTGTGTGCCCGCTTTTAAGGTAATCCGAAGGAGTTACACATGGTAGCCGTAAAGAGGATCACGAAATGTCTCAAAGATATACCAACAATCGGACTATGGTACCCTAAAAATCATGTATTTTAATTGGTTACGGTGGTGCAAACTATGTAAAAAATATGATAGCTTCACCCGGATTTCCAAACTCTCATATTCAACTTGCTCGTCGACCGACTTACTGAATCTGCAATTGTGTGACATCTCGCATGTATTTCATCAAATTTCCATCCGAAGATTATGCTTAAGATCGATCTTTCCATTAATTGTTCCTACCAGCTGGTTCATTGTATGACGAGTGTCCGTAAAACTCTTGTTTAAAAAGGAGCAAGGTTGATCCAATATTTTGGATATAAATTAGATGGATGACTATGTGTTCGTGCATTGCTTATTATGTGGTTTGGAAAACTGTGTCTTATTTTGAGTAGCAAGTCTAACATATAATGAATAAAATATCCATGTTTGGGAGGGCAATAATCTCTACTTAGGCAATGATTATTGTGACAACATGGATTGCGACACAAGTGGTCAGGACCATTATAAAAGAATTAGCTAGCTAACATTATTAGGGCATGCAAATGGATTGTGACACCAAGATTCAAAACAACTGAAAGATTAAAAATGCTATAATGGAATAGCAGTATCTCGATACCAATAACTAGAATTGTACATAATGACATCACTTGCATGTATGAACCACAAGATTTTAATTCAAATAATAATGTAAAGAACCATATGATCAATATTTCTGTAACAATTAAAGTTTAATTTAATTTAATTATTGAAGTTAAAATGGAAATTGATAATAATGCATCAAAGTTAGATAAAAATAAACCTCGTATCTAGATCAGAAGCGTGTACCGTATTAAACTCATTGTGAGATTCATCCAAGTTTTATCGAAATCGCGACAAATCCATGTTGCCATGGAGTCAGTGCCAGCCCTCTACCATTCCTAGTACATAAGGTCGTAATGCAGCGAGGTCGATTGCTCATTAATATACTCTATCGCAACTATTCAAGATTAAAGCCAATATTCATAAATGCGCGAATTTCCAAAACTTGTACGTCTTTACTTCTTAATAAATCCTCCGAGGAACTCATACACATGCCAATAAACAAAATTGTATGTTAACGTACAGGGTAGGGTAATCTATATATTTTGTTTCTAAATACCACATTAAACAGCCAAGTGGCCTTTGTCATAAGTGAATGACGAAGTGGAGGATCCATTGGCGGATATATCTTTTGGGAGGACATTTTGTGTGTATGTATCCCTTCATCAGTCGAGGTTTTGGGCTGTTGTGTACAGTGTAAAACCTCATTTGATATGAAATATATATTTATTTCTCGAAATCTCCTTTGTGGCCTATGAATTGAGTTGATATCGACGCCTTGTATTTATTGAGAAACGCGGCGGCTGTCGCGCCTTCGATGAGGGTCAGGGCGTGACACCTCAACAATGATACCGTCGCAAACCAAATATACATACTCAAATTTACAAGGTAAATAGTTACACCACTCGTACGAGGGGAATACGACAGTAGAAACGAAACACACATATCAGAACATGAAGAAGGTGCACGTTATGACATAAATGACGCATGACATGCATATCTTCCATCGAACTGAACTCTCCGTCGAGAGTCAGATGAGTTTGTCACCGTACTCTAAACTCAATGTCATGATCAAGCATATCAACTAGACCGTAAAAATTATATCAAATATGTATGAAATGCATATCCCACACCAGTGACGTTGGCCTAGTCTCACAGTCGACTTTGTTACCTCCCCAACGATCACCCTCGAACAATAATCAATACATGGCAAATGACAGGTGATTCGTTGGGCCTCACTTACCCGAGTTTGCCAAGCCACAGCTACTATTTGATATGTCACTCTCACTCACCCGAACATGGCCATTCGGGCTACTTATAACTGGTACCGAGGATATGCAACATCAACATCAATCAATCTTGCAACCGTAAACCCACCACTCAAACATATTACATAGAATACTGACACGTCATCCTGTCACCTAATAAATCTCACGAACCACAGAATTATCTCGTGAACCACAACAAATATGAACATCATATAGCTGGCAAGGCTCACTATCACTTCAACCAACAATATCACATGAATTCATAAAAAGACAATAAAACAACTCATTGCGAGGTTCACACATCCCGCGAAGGGAAGATGTCCTCGTATTATCAACTCACCGAGCTAGTGGTTTGCTCACCCCCATATATATATATATATATATATATATTCGGGTTGTTGACATCACTTCTCGGCGGCAGTTGCCTTTCTTCGATCATCGTTTCCGTTGTCATTCCTTCCTTCTTGGTATATCTTTATTTTATGTCTGATCCATTGGCGGGGATATATTTTGGAAGGAGATTTTGTTTGTACATGTCTTCCTTCAGTGATCGATGTACAGTGTAACCCATTGTTGTTATAAATATATATTTTCGTTGATTTTTATACCTTTTTCGTGTGATTGAATTCTTGACGTGTGAGTTGATATCGAGCCTTCATTTATCGAGAAATGCGGCGGCTGTCGCGCCTTCGACACGGGTCGGGACGTGATAATCCAATAACATCTAAGTAAACATCAAATTAAACATAAAAATCTCCAAATTAAACATAAAAGCCCCGACATAAAAGTCTTAATCAAGACATTATGACCAAAATCAAGACATATAAATTCTAATCGACCATTTAACCGAAAAATAACGCAAAATAAAAAAAATCTGAGGAAAAATAAAAATTATGAACTTATCAAAACGGACAATTTTAAGACCCGGTGACGACAATGACTCCTCGAGCATTCTTTCGTGGGAGCAATTTGTTGTGGGAATTTGATTCTAGCGTTCGATTGAGAACGCGACTTCTGATTTGGGATGTGGGTTTTTATTTGGCTCTGATCGATCATCTTTGTTTTTGATTTGTTTTTTGTTTTAAATTGAAAATTCTAGTAAAACATTTATAATATAAGTTCTAAGGGTTATTTTTCGTCAATTGGTCCTATTGATAGAAAAGTTTGGAATTGGTCCTTGACTGAAATATTTTCTGACATGAGAGTTAACTTATAGAAAGTTTGAATGATAGGGATTTAAGTGAAACTACCTGTAATGAATACTTATTTTTAGAGAGAACTACATATAAATACCTATGAGCCTAGATTATACCACTAAACTCTCACGTCAGAAATTTATTTCAGTTAAGGATCAGTTACAAACATATCATCCAGATAAGAACCAACTTCTATGAAAACACGATGTTGCCCATGTTTTTAATTTTATCTCATATTTCGTTTCTAAATTAAACATATCGTGATGAAGGTCTAAAACAGCGAAGAAGAAAAAAAGCACGGAATAAAGAAGAAGAAAAAAGAAAGAAAAAAAAGATGAAGAAAAAGGAAGAATGAGGAAGAAGAACAATGTGGGTTTCCTCGGTTCAGGTCAATCCAAAACGTCCTTCCAGTGTGGGTTTTTCAAGAAACACGTAAAGAAATGAGAAAATAAAAATGGAGAAGAAAAAGGACGAATCGGAGAAATTGACGATCCATTCATGTGCAATATGTTCGATCCATGGTAGTTTTGTAAATCCATTGAGGATTATCGAAAAATGAAATCGAAATTATCATAATTCTTCGTGGGTTTCTTAATTTCGGTCAGACCTTCATGGGTTTGCTTTAATTCGTTTGTTTCTCGCATGTTCACTTATAAATCGAACTTACAACGATGAGAAAAATTAATGGCCGATGACCTGAAGAAGACACAATTGAGCTCGGATATCGATTCGCTTAGAATCACGATTGGAAAATTGATGTATTATGGTTTCTACGCAGGTAAAGCTATTTAGGCATTGAACCTAAGTAGGAGAAGAAGCTCGCTCAAAATATTGCGGCTCGCTTAAAAGATCAAACAAAATATGTGAAAAATACGATCACAATCGTCGTACGTGTAGAGGAGTTGTATCTACATACCGTACGTGTATTGACCTATTTTACATATGTTTTGATGTTTTTTTTCTTTTTGTTCAGATTGTAGTGGCCTTTTAGGCCGATTAACCGTATATGTTTAGTTGCTCGGTCCATTCATTTGTCCATATGTTGCATAATAATTATGGCATATTCTTTTGGAGTAATATGTTGCATGTTTGTTGCTTTGTAAATGGATATCTTGATTACGAGCAGATTTTTGACATTGGTGTAATGTTCAATTTATTCTGGTCATAATCAGTGTCATGGCAAAAAAGTGTCACGCTTGGATGGTACAGTAACAATGTAAAACAAGATACAGTAACATGTGCGTACAAGGTACATCAAACATATGATGGATGGTACTGTAAACACATTAAAATGGTACTCTATATTAAAGATGTACAAGTGAGTGTTGAAAAATAAAACTGGAAAGCTGCATAGAAAAGTACATTGTAACGACATGACAAATTCTGACACATGAAAGAATACTCTGACATGCACAGAAAGTCATAGAGCTCTGTCACGTTCAGAACTACTATTCTGACATTCCAACTCAGAAAGGTACAATATGTCCAAGGTACAATTTCGGTGCATATCTTGGTACAACAACCTAGTGGTG
This sequence comes from Linderniella brevidens, assembly GCA_004919715.1. Lineage (NCBI taxonomy): Eukaryota > Viridiplantae > Streptophyta > Magnoliopsida > Lamiales > Linderniaceae > Linderniella > Linderniella brevidens. The sequence continues at coordinate 1,584,963 of SWDC01000150.1, read as the reverse complement.
TACGATACGGTAAACGTCCAATGTAAGGTACAATCAACGGCTCCGGAAAGGTACACAATGCACGCATATTTGGTACAACAAATAAGATCAACTTTTTATCGGTTATATGTTTCACTTTTTATCATATTTGATAGAGTGACCCCTACTCATGGTTTTATATTACGAAATCCCAAGTATCTCTAGAAGAGGATGAACAATGTAAGCACAACTTACTACAACATAGTAGGGATGTTTGTTACATTAAAAATATTCAAGTGATTATAGATGTTTTTTTATCAGCAATCTACTCATTTATTGTTTTTAGGGCTCTTATTTATTAATTGTTGCTATGAAGTCGTAATGTTATATATTAATTAGACCGGCTAAACTTGGTACAATATTGATACATATCTTGGTACGTAAAAATACGTACATGTGGTACACTATAAGTCCACATTAAGGAACACTCACATGCTTCCTAATGGTACAATACAGACACTACATTTGGTACAACTTATTAGGATAAGTGTTTTTTCACAAAGTTTTCCATTAGCATCGATGCAAAACACTTTAGTATATGTAAATAAGTTAAGAGTTTCATTCCATATCATATTTAATGGGTCTACCCTCAAATCATGGATTTGTAGTTTAACACAAGCTTCAATAGTAAGATGCTCTTATAAGGATCATTTTCTTATAACGAAACTTGGGAGTTGGAATACAAAATCATGCGTGTAAGTGTTAGACTATCAAATTTGCTAATGTTAGATCTAAATAGTGTCCAATGTAATTTTGTAGTGTTTGTCTTGTATTTTATATTTAACGTGAACTACACTTAAATTTGTAGTCTACTGATATAATAGATGTAATGGGCTTCGTTACGGGCCCAAATATGTTTTTCCTAATTAAGGATATAAATAATTAAACCCTACACATTTACTATTAAGAATCATTCTACAAATTTCAGCCGTTGTGAGAGAACGAAACATGCACATACACACACTCAAATTATTTCACGCAAACACCATCGATTCTTCACCAATCCTGTTGCTATTTAGGTGATTTGAGACCTACAAGTGGTATCAGAGCCTCACGTGAAATTTGAGTGTTGAAAATTATTTTTGCAATCCTCTGCGAAAATCGATTTTCGCAACTACTTAAAATTACCAAGGGCATTTCTGTAATTTTAGCTTCAAATTTTTGCAACACATTTTCGCAACAACTTGTTTTTGCAACTACCAAAATTTTCGAACCCCGATTTTCGAAATTTGATTTTCGCAAGCGTTTTCGCTACTTGATTTTTGCAGCCGATTTTTGCAACGCGACTAAGTGTTTTCGAAACATGATTTTCGCATTTTAAGGTTTTCGAAATCGAATTTTCGATAAACTCTCAAACTTCGAAAAATTCAAACTCATCTCATTCCAAACACCTTTACTCAATCACTTTACGTTTAAACGATCACAACCTAACTCTCAACAAGATCGACATCGTTTGCTATGTGAAGTGACTTAAGGCCACCCATGCCTAGACGCGGAGAATACTCTGCGTGGAGGAACATGTTCCTCAACTTTCTTGAGTCAAAGGACCAATGGTCTAACATTCTTGTCTCCCTTAACGAAGGACCTGCTCAATTTTGGATGACCATTCCTGGTGACGCTACCACCAAACCTCCAGTACTCCCGAGTAGAGTACTCAAGACACCATCGGAATACACCGATGCTGAACAGCTAAGAAAGAAAGCAGACTCCTGGCTAAGACATACCTGCTCCAAGCCATCCCGAATGACATCTATTTTCAGTTCGATACTCTTTCCACCGCGAAGAAGACGTGGGATGAAATCCATAAACTGATGCAAGGAACGGAGCTCGGAGTCAAGGCAAAGCTGGCAAACACACTCGCTACCTATGAATCATTCAAGGCAAAGCCTGGGGAAGAGCTCGTAGACACATATAGGAGATTCATCATCCAAGTGAACGAAATGAAGAAAATCAACGTCCATAGATAAACTTGGAGCTGAATATTTGATTCATCAATTCTCTGCTGCCAGAATGCAAGAGAATTGCCACACTGACACGACAGAACAAAGATATCGACGTAATCAACATCCAGTATCTTCGAAAGTCTCTCACAACACGCTGACGACATAAGTGAGATCGAGCAGCTTAAAAGGGAAGGAAGTCAATGACCCACTCGCCTTAGTAACCAACAGCCGATCTAAGAGGAGCACGAAATCCTCTAAAGAAAAGTCAGTGAAACTCCCTAGATCCTCAGATGAAGACAGCTCCGGATCCGACTCCGATGCCGAGTTTAGAGACTTTGAGAAGCAAATGGCCCTTGTGACGAAGCTAATGAAAAAGAAATTCTTCCAAAAGAAGTCATCGTCATCTGCCAACAAACAAAAGACATCTTCTAGCTCCCGCCAACCACATAGTTCCTTACACGGCCGAACCCATGAGTTCCACTGAGCCCTTGAAGTGCTACAATTGTGGCTAGCTAGGGCATTGACCAAGGGAGTGCTATCTCCCAAAGAAGAAGGATGAAGACTACTACAACCGAAAGCTCTAACTGATCAAGAAAAAGAAGTCTGGTGTAGCTCTATTGGTCGAGCATGACCACTAGCTTGAAGACACCTCGAACCACTGGGTTGAAGACACCTCCGAGCAAGCCAAAATTGCATCTATATATCACAAAAAGACTATAGAGGACTTGGAAGGTAGATTAGAAAATAACAACCAAAGTCTTCTCAGAAAGTTAAGAGACAAATGCACTCTCAATTGTCAGTTGGAAGCTGCACAAGAGAGAGTTTAGAGTCATGACGGACAAATAGAATCGCTCAAAGCCCAAGTTCTCGAGCTCAGTGCCAGTTTCAGAACTTGTGAAACTGAGCGAATAACCAAAACAAGCGAGTACAACCTCATGAATGAGGAATGTAAACAACTATACTCTAAGATCAAAAGTCTACAGGATATTCTTACGAGGACAAACGGATCAAACCATTTTCTTAAACAAGCCAAAAGGCACGATATTTTACAATCCACGTGAAGGTTTGGGATATATGGAATCCCGCGAGGTCCATAAGAAGACAACCTTACCACTTTATGACGTCAGATTTCTCGGACTAAATATGCCTCATATAATGCCCTTCACGGCATCATCCGAAAAGATTCTCTCGAGAAGAAAAAACGAGATTCAAAAGTAAAAGCTGAAATCCAGTTTGATTACGCAATTGAATGGTAGTTACAAGACAAGGGAAATTCCTCTGTCCACGGACTATCTACCGATCTGCACACCCTCTAGCGAAGCCACTCACGTCGATAAAGAATCGTCTGATGAGGAGAAAATGAGCACTTTTAGTGCCTACGTTCCAGCGGTAATTCAACAAATAACGGATTTGCGCTCAACCCTAGAGTTAGAACGTAAGGACTTTCATGCAGAAAATGAGAAATTACTTAGTAGGATCTCATCGCTTGAAAAGGTCCCTAACATAAACGACTCTTCGACCTCAAAATATGTGCCTCTAGTCAACTCCCCAAACGAACCCCCACTCTAACTAGAAAGCCAAAAAATAAGGTTATAACTCGCGAATATAACATGATTAACTCGTCTTTACGTGTACCCACATGCAAGAACCTAAGTAGGAAAGGGGAGAGGAAAGCCACAGGCACTCGAAAGGAGGATTTTGATCTCTTTTCTAAAACGAAGTAGCTACCCTTATCTTTTGTTCTTTTTTTTTATGTCTAATTCAAATTCATGTAGAAAGATCTCTTCATGCATTTCAGACCGTGTTGCTATTTTCTCTTTTTGTTTTCGAAGTCTGGTCATGTGAAGATTGTTAAGCATTCTAATTTCTATGATCGTCGTCATGACTCAAATGTTTCTAACTCTCATCATGACACTCTCAAAAAGGACAAGAAGAAAGTACCTCCTCTCTCAAACTCAAGTTCTAAACTTGACAAAAGGAAAGAACGTACATCAAAAGAGTCAAAGCGTGTCAAAACTAAAGCAAAAGCTAAAGTTTTAGAAACTAGACAAATACGAGTGACCAAACATGAATTTGCATCAAGCACTAAGTTATGTATCCATTAGGAATTAAAAAGATTTGGTTCCTAAATCGGAAACAAAGTCAAGAAATATGCTGGAAATTGACTTAGACCCCAACTCACCAAATAGTGCATGCAAAGCATCTTCTGCAAACAAGGGAGGACCCGTCCTTAACAGGGTACCTAAATCTCCATAATTTGTTTTGCATCCTTTATGTGTGGTAATTCTGGTTGCTCCACACACATAACTGGGCGAAGAGAGCTGCTGAGAAACTACACCGAAAGTTTCGGTGGAAAAGTGCGTTTCGGCAACAATCACTCTGCCCCAATTCTAGGATATGGGGACATCGTCTGTGACAACCTCATAATCAAAGATGTCTCGTACATTGACGGTCTCAGCCACAATCTTTTCAGCATTGCCAATTCTGTGATAGAAGATTTAAGGTCAACTTCCATGCTGAAGGATGTAGTGTGAGTGACGAGAATGGAAAAGAACTTCTCATTGGACCTAGGGAGACCAATCTCTACACCATCAACTAGAAGACCGTCCGACCTTCCACTGAAATTTTCCTGTTGTCAAAGGCTTCTCTGCAAGAGAGCAACCTTTGACATCAACGTTTGTTCCACTATACTCAGAAAAGCTAGTCTCAAGACTATCAGCATTGAAGTATCACAAGGAGCATATCTGCACCGCTTGTGAGATGCGGAAGATGAAGCGAGCATCCCACAAGTCAAAACAAGTAGCCTCGACCTCTCGGCCACTCAGGCTACTATACATGGATCCATGTGGTCCGATTAGAGTTGAGAGCATCAATGGACGCAAATATGTCCTCGTGATTGTGGACGAGTTCTCTCGCTACACGTGGACAAGATTCATGCGAACGGAAGGCCGAGACTCTTGATTTCATCATCGCTTTTGTGAAGCAGACTCAGAATTTATTGGGGTGCAGTATCTGAGTCATCTGCACGGACAACGACACTGAGTTCAAGAACAATCTGCTCAGTAACTTCTACCAACAATTCATGATTTTCTAACAATTCTCTGCTGCTAAGACTCCACAACAAAATGGAGTAGTGGAGTGAAGGAACAGAACTCTAGTTGAAGCCGTCAACACAGCTTGCTCCACTCGAGCCTTCCCAGTTCCTTCGGGCCGAAGCCGTCAACACAGCTTGCTCCATCCAAAATAGGACTAGCATTGACAAGCGCTTTGCGAAGGCTCCATACAAACTTATCAACCAACGGATTCCAAATATAGGCTTCCTTCGAGTCTTTGGATGCAAGTGCTTCGTTGCAAACGACAGAGAAAACCGCGAAAAATTCGATGTAAAGCGTTTGAAGCCGTTTTTATAGGATATTCCACGACATCCCAAAAGTATCGAGTCCACCTAAAAGAACGGAGGACAATCATGGAAAGCACAAACGCCACGTTTGACGAAACGCTAAAGATGGCTTCTGTACACATCAGTCCACAACCCGGACTTGTTCGAGTGTTGACAGAAGATCAACACAGCTCTACACCCGTGGAAGGACATCCACATCAGGGATAGAAGAAGACGAGGATCTGGACACTCTATTTAAGAACTTCTACATAAATCCTCGCCGACAATTAGTCCCTCCACAAACCATTCCCGGCAGTGACGCATCGGCTCCACAAGTAGAACAACCAACAGTGGCCAATGAAGCACCTACACCTAAGTCACTACAGAAGCAGAAAACGAAGTACCCAATGGGGTGGAGGAAACGAAGAAAATGAAGAAACGGAAGTAAACCCCCTTATAGAGATCTCCATGATGAGAAAAATGGAGTTCGTCGATCTATAAAATGAAGATCAAGTCGTACAACCTCTACCACATGAGAGAAAGTGAACTCGAGCTCATCCCACGAATCAAATAATCGGAGATCCGAACCAAGGCGTAAGCATACGCTCGTCAACGGCCCATGAAGGTCTATTTACTTGTTTTCTAAGTCAGAACGAGTCAATGAAAGTAGCCGAGACATTAGCCGATCCCGATTGGATAACGGCAATGCAAGAGGAAATCCATCAGTTCGAACAACTGAAGGTTTGGAGATTAGTCCCAAAACCCAAAGGAAATAACATTATTGGTAAAAAATGGGTCTTCAAGAACAAGAAGAATGAAGAGGGTGTCATCATCATAAACAATGTTCATTACTATTTTGTCTATAAGCTAATGCTTGATAATTAAATAGGGTTGTGAATGAGCCATACTCGAGCTGTCTTCAATCGAGGTTATTATAATTGGGAATCTAATGACAGATAATGTACTTTGCCAGATGCTTGGATATTTAATTTTGTTTTGACAGTTGGAAATTTGACGTTGATTTAGTAACAATGGCGCAATCGAGATATTTCCTCGTAATATTATAGATCTATATTTTTCTGAATGAATTCGGGTATAATCATCCCTAAAGATAGGGGTATAAACGTGCCGATTTAGTGTGCGTATATATATATATATATATATATATATATATATATAACTTTTCAATATTTAAGTTGTCAATTTCGAGCTTTAATCTAGAGCCCGGGGAGCTCATTTACTCTCCTAGTCGTGCTTCAGCAGAAAGTTCACAATTTTAAATTTAAACTTACACATGGATATATGTATATATATTTATGTATGTATATTATATATATATATATATATGCAAAAAAAACTGAATAATTAAGACGAAGTTGAGCGTGTTTGTGCAGTATTATATATTTTTTGTGTGACTTTAGCTTGAGCTCGAGAATTATGAGTTTGAGGTTAGGTGCGTAACTAAATTTTTTCCCTACATATAGGCATCGACAAGCATGATCACGTTAAATCTTATAGCATGGACACAAATTAATATGATAATAATTCCAACAATATAAAAGGTGGTGGGAATGATATTACAATTATAATAAATGATGAATCCAGAAGAAACAAAAAGTTTTATAATTATTACAATTTTCAGATTATGTATTATGTCAATAGTGTTATTATAGAAAATCTTTGACGATTAAATATCAAAGGTAGTATCACAGATATTACATATATTGTGTGAACTGGTAATACATTCAGAACCATGAGTCAAACAATATATTACAACTAATTTTTTGTTTAGTGACATACTAAAGTAGTCAATAATGTAACTCAAAGATTATGAATAAATAAGTAGTTGCTGACTTTCTGTAATGTTATTTCATGTACTATCTGACTATGCCACGTGTCGCCACAGTTAAACTGGGGGAAAATTATAAGATTAGGTCACTAATTATATATGTTTTTGTTTTTCGATCACTATGTTTGATAATTGCAAAAGTAGATCACTGACTTTGTATGTTAAAAAAATTTTGGGTCATGTTTTCATTTTAAAGACACTAAGTATATATATTTTTCGATTTTCGGTCACTAAGTATACATTTTTCAATTTTGGATCATTCATTTGCTAACTAACTTTGTAAACATAGTGACCCAAAATTGAAACATGTATACTTAGTGACCCAAAATCGAAAAATATATACTTAAGGACCTAAATTGAAAACATGTGTAATACCCGTAAAATTAATACAGGAATAATGCGCAATTAGCGTGAAAATTATTCTGTAAGTTTCGGAAAATTATGAAGTTAATTTTCGGACAAAGCGAATTTTCGGGAAATTGAACCGAAAATAAGAAAAATACTCTTTGAGTAAAATAAATAGATATGGGCCCAAATTAATTTAAAGTAGGCCCATAAGAGATTTCCTTAAGAGAAAGGAAACGTAACTTTCCTTTTAAAGGTTTATCTCAAAAGGTGATAAGGACAAACGAAAATATCAAACGAAAGAAAAAGAGAAAGAAAGAGGAGAAAACAACGAAGAAAAGCAGAGAAGAACTAAGCAATTTCGGCTAACTTGGAAGTGAGGTAGGTGGTTTTTAACCCCTACAAACATTTCTTATGTTGATTTTTATAGTTAAACGAATTTGGATGAAAGGTCATCCGAATTTATGAATTTCGGGTATTTTGATATGTTATTTGACGTTTTTGATGAATTATGTGAAGTTCGAACTCAATATGAGTTCTGTAAAGTTATTACATGTTATGTGACATCTGGAACGGATTTGCGGGCCAAAAAGGTTCGTGAAGCGTGAGAGAGGAAAGAAATTTCGCGGGCTGAAAAAGGAGCTCGCGGGCCGAAAAGATTAATGAGGTGGTGAGTGAGTAAAGAGGGCCGCGGGCCAAGATTTGAATTTCGCCGAATTTAAAAGGTTAAATTCGGGCATTTTATTTCGCCGAATTTAATATTTCAAATTCGGGCAGAATTTCGATATCTAAGCGAAATATTTAAATTTCGCCGAATTTAAAAGGTTAAATTCGGGCATTTTATTTCGCCGAATTTAATATTTCAAATTCGGGCAGAATTTCGATATCTAAGCGAAATATTTAAATTTCGCCGAATTTAAAAGGTTAAATTCGGGCATTATATTTCGCCGAATTTAATATTTCAAATTCGGGCAGAGGAACCCGTTGCGGAGGATTTGTTGTCGATTGGAGATGAGTTCAACTTGGATTTCTCAATCGATCCGATATTGATGGAGGGCGATTTCCGGCCGTTGGATGATAATTTCTTTTCCGGGCTTGATGATGTGCCGGGTCAGAATTTTCCTTTGCCGGATTATGATTTTGGATTAGATGAAGAATTTATGTCTTTTGGATTAACGATGATAGTCCTGAAGATAAGTGTAATGATTAAAGAGTGATTTTGGTTTTAAATAGAGATCCAAATAATATAGAGAGTTTTCATTTATAGTTTAGCTTACAAATAACAATTCAATTTGCATGGTGACATAAAACATGTACGATCACAATCTGTGAATATCCCGTAAGTTACATTAAATCAACGCACTAGATCATCGCTATCAAAGGTATATTATATGGCAACGAATAAAAATATTTGGCAAAGGAAAACACGAAGGATAGGAAAAATGTAAAGGTATATTAGGGAGCGGTGATCCGCGACCCGTTCAAGCGCAGGCGCATCTGGCTCGGGACTTTCGACACTCTCGAGGAAGCCTCAAGCACGTATCAGAAGAAGAGCGCCGAGTTCGTTGCCAAGGCAAAAGCCCTAAATTTCCCTTGGAAGAAGGGATCGAAGAATAATCGAGAAATAAAATAAGTTGGTAATGAGAATCAAACAAGCGCCGTTGCTACCACCGAGTCGCCTCCTTCGTCGGGTTTCGCGCGCGATTATTCGAACGGAAAACCCGTTGCGGAGGATTTGTTGTCGATTGGATACGAGTTCGACTTGGATTTCTCGATTGATCCGATCTTGATGGATGGTGATTTTGGGCCTTTGGATGACGGCTTCTTATCCGGGATTGATATTGGGTCGCGTCAAAAAAAATTTCAACAAGGAATCGAATCGAGAAAATAAAAAAAGTTAGTAATGAGAAGAGCGCCATTGCTACTAAAGACTCGTCTCCTTCGCCGGGTTTAGCATGTGGCTCTTCGAATGGAAAACCCGCTGCAGAGGATTTTCTGTCGATTGGGGACGACGGCTTGAATTTCTCGATCGATTCGATCTTGATGGAGGGCGATATCGGGCCGTTGGATGATAGTTTCTTTTCCGGGATTGATGATATTTCGGTCAGAATCTTCCTTTGCCATATGATGATTTTGAGTTGAACAAGGCCATGGATGAAGAGTTTATCTCTTGGATTAACGATGATACTGGATATAACTGTAATGATTAAAGATGGTTATAACTTTGTTATTAGTATTGGTTATAGGGGAAAAATGGTATTGGTTTTAATGAGAGAGGAATAACAAAAAGATAGGTTTTTGGTTAAATAAAATTACTTTCAATGTTTTTAGTTGTAAAGGCAAGATAAAAGAGAGAGAAATGTTGTAGTGAGTCGGTGTGAAGTGTGTAGTTTGAAAATGTCCTTTTGCTTTCTCTTTTAATAGAGTCGTATAGAAAGGGGTTTGAAGAAAATGATCTATTCATCCCATCTCGTCTTAAGGAAAAATTAAGAATATTTAATATTTTATTTGGTAGTTCTTTAATTTCGATTATCCATTTAATTCTTTTCGAAAGATATAATGTTCATTACTATTTTGACTATAAGCTAATGCTTGATAATTAAATAGGATTTTGTGAATGAGTCATACTCGAGCTGAAACTCGACAGACACAAGTTTGAGCTGAACTTCAGTCGAGGTTATTATAATCGTGAATTTAATGAGATATAATGTAGTCCACTTTGCGAGGTGCTTAGAAGTTTAATTTTGTTTTGACAGTTGGAAATTTGACGTTGATATAGTAATTGTAGCGCAATCGAGACATTTCCTCGTAATATTATAGATCTATAATTTTTCTGGATGAATTCGGGTAGTCCTGATCCTCTCGATTTCACTTCCAGATCCGACCATTTTCCCCTCGAAGGCCATCAATTCGAGCTTGTCTTCTTCCTCCCGGTGGTTCCTGATCTCTATCAACGGCGGGCCCGATAGGGTCTTGACCACGTACTGGTTGTTTTTTTTTCATTTTCGTGCTTACTTATACTGTATATGTATCTTTATTACAAATATTCTATTGAGATAGACAATAACAATATGTATCCAATATATATGTACATATGCCATATATTATTGCGTACGTCGACTTGACTGCGTTCCGATCCCGAAAAATGACGATAGGTGAGAAGAGAATGAGACGCAAAATGTTCTCTTAAATACTGAAACAAAAGGTCAGTAAAGAAACACGTCGTGTCCTACGCACATTCGTATCCCATTTACATATTATTATGCTTATTGGCTTCTATAATTGCACATTTTTATTGTCTCAACTAGCTTACAAAATTTTTTGTGTTGCAAGGCTCGATTAGTGACAAAGCGTTACAACCAACATGAAGGGATCGACTACGACAAGATCATTGCACATGTTGCCCGAATCGAAGCCATCACACTCTTCCTTGCCTATGCTGCCCACAAAGACTTCATCGTGTATCAAATAAGTGGTAAGATGGCCTTTTTGAACAGTGTCTTAAAAGAAAAAGTTTACGTGTGGATCAGCTAGAAGGGTTCATAAATGAAGCACGCCCAGACTATGTCTACTAGTTAGATAGGGCACTTTATGGACTAAAACAAGCTCCTCGAGCTTGGTATGATGTCCTATCTGATTTTTTGGTCGAGTCGGGTTTCACAAATGGAAAGATAGACATCACTCTCTTGATCCAACGAAGTGGAAAATACATTATCCTCATTCAAGTCTACGTCAACGATATTATCTTTGGGTCTACAAATTCAAGGCGGTGCAAGCAATTCGGAGAACTTATGAAGACTAAATTCATATGAGCATGATGGGGGAGCTTAACTTCTTCCTCGAATTACAAGTCAAGCAACTCCCGGATGGAATCTTCATAATCCAATCCAAGTACATCCATGACATCTTGAAAAAAGTCCGACGGATACATGCACCCCGAAGAGCACACAGATGTCCACTACTTGTAAGCTTGACTCGGATCTCTCTGAGAAGCCAGTCAACCCAACGACGTATCGAGGGATCATCGGCTCACTGCTCTACCTCACCGCAAGTAGGCCCGATATCATGCTCTCCACGTGCCTGTGTGCCCTCTTTCAAGACAATCCTAAGAATTCACATATGGTAGCCGTGAAGAGGATCATGACATATCTCAAAGGAACACCAACACTAGGACTGTGGTATCCCAAAAATACGGGTTTTAATTTAATTCGCTATACTAATGCAGACTATGCAGGGTGCAGAAACGAACAGGAAAAACACCTCCGGTGGAGCGCAATTATTGAGTGACGAACCAGTAAGTTGGTCATCCAAGAAACAAAATTACGTATCAACCTCCACCGCAGAGGCTGAATACGTTGCCGCGTTAGCTGCTGCTCTCAAGTCCTGTGCATGCGAACGCAACTACGGGACTACGGGTTTGATCTAATAATATACATGTCTACAGAGACTCTAAGAGTGCAATAGCTATAACATGCAATCATGTACACCACTCACACACCAAACACATAGACCTTAGGTAACACTTTATAAAAGATCGTGTGGAAAAAGGCACAATCGACATGTAGTTCATTTGTACCGAGTTACAACTAGCCGACTTATTTACCAGGCTTTGGATGAAAAACGCTTCCACTTCCTTGTTTCTAAGTTGGGCATGTTGTACCTTGACTCTTGATTGGGTGTGCCACACGGATCTTTTATATTGTAAATATTATGTATTTGTGCTCATATCAAGGGGGAGTAATTTCCATAAAATTTTAGGGGAGAAATAATTATTTAATTGAGGGGGAGCTATCTTTATATGCTTTAGGGGGAGCGAGCGTCTATGAATTTTTAAGGGGGAGCGGAGATATTACTATGATTTTATATTGTTGTTAATTACTTCTTATTTATTTCTATACATATATACAATATACGTATTTATTATAACTAATTTTAATACTACTATTCCCGTTTTATATTAATATTTTAATCAACTCCTCACTTGGAAAACTTTTTGGGAAAAAGTTTATCGCACACTGTTATTTTCGCAAAATGGGATTTTTGCAGCCTTAAATTGCAAAGCAACGAAAATACATCTCACTTCCGAAAATCAACACCTGCGAAATTCAAATTACGAAAATACTCACGACACTCCCAAAAGCCGAAAATACCCAAACCTTCATAAATCCCTCTGATTTTTGCAAATTATAGGTATGTTTTTGTAATTTTCGTATCGATCACACTAGAAATCGACCCACATGTTTCATCATCAAAATCAATTTTTGGAACCCTCAAAATTTTCGCAAAATCGACCCTCAAATCTTTTTCAAATAAGGGCTTAATTCGATGTTTAAATGTGTTTCCCAACTTCGGTCCTTGCTTAATCAATGTTCTGTGTTATAGATTTTTTTTGCCAATTTTCGTTAAGATTTGATTTTTGCAATGGTTAAAGTCTGTTTTATGACTTGCAAAAATTGTCGTAGCGAAAATCTCACTTTTCGTAAACAATTACGAAAATTCCCGATTTTCGCATGTCACTGCGAAATCTCGATATTCGTAAGACAATGTGAAAATCCTGGATTTTCGTAACTAACTGCTAAATTCCCGATTTTCATAACACTGTGAAAATCCCCGATGATTTTCGTAACTCGCTGCGAAAATTCCGAATTTTCGACAGCCACTGCGAAAAACTCACATTTTTTCACCTTGCTACTTCGAAAATCTTATTTTCGCACTACCACACTTAGAATATTTTCGAACTCAACACTTAGGAAAATATGATTTTCGCACCACGACACTTAGAAATTTTTTACCTCAACACACAGAAATTTTCGACAATCCGGTTTTTGCACTATACACATAGAAAATTTTCAAACGCAAATATCTATCCAAACACGATTTTCGAACCAACACCATGACAATTCTTCCAAATGCGAAAAGTTGGTTCCAAAACCGACTTGCGAGAAACGTACTTAGCAAATTTTCGCCAACCATCTTTCGAAAATCAGTATTTAGCGTCATATCAATACTTAGGGTGTGTTTGGTTTGTGGAAATTAGTAGGGAAAGGAAAATGAAATGTAAATGGAAAACTAGTTTTTTATGTTTGGTTGATTGAAGAAATAGATAAGGAAAAGAAAAGAAAAGAAAATCTAGCTTAAGTTTACACTTAAAACTAAGGAAAACTAATTTCTTCACCAAATGGTGAGGAAAACGAAAGAAAAACTTATGAAAACCATTTTCTCTCCAATTTTTTCTTTTCCACACTAATTTTCTTAAACCAAATACATCCTTAAACAACTTCGAAAATCATTAACACAACCTACATAACTTGAAAACCGCACGCAACACATAAACGCTCGAGTAGAAACTTTTCTTTCTACGAATAAATCTCAAATAACTAAGTCCCCCCTCAAAGTTAAAATATGAAATTGGACATCTACTCTCGCATATTGACTAATAATTCTATTCTTTGTCCACATTTCAGAATCACTGGCCTCATCCTCAAACTCAATCTACCCACAAGAGAAGTGGTTGTTAATTAAAGAGAACAACTTCGGCATCGACCTAACCACCTTCAAATGCAAGGACGAGGTAGTGTTCGCCATTCTCCGGGGTCACCCACTATGGCCAACGTTCACCCTCAGTGCACAAGTCCCCGAAGTATATCTCCAACAGTTCTGGGGCACACTCACAAAGAGACACCCAATCTCAAGCATCTCATTGAAGGCCACTCTCAATACGACAATTGTGACTCTTGACAAGACAATGCTCCGAAGGGTACTCCGATTGCCGATGCGACAAACATACGAGTCACTGCCCACCGACGCAGACTTACTTCAAGATATAAAACAAATCGCATATGCCACCGATTTGAAGATACTTTCAAGCTATCAACTGGGAAGCATTCCTCATCCATGGAGGACGATCTTCGGGCTCGTGAATAAATGCATGTCACCCAAACAGTCCGGGTTCGATAGAGGCAACGCCAACATCCTGATCATCTACCACGGGATCATATTTAACCGGGATGTTGACTATGCCCAGCTCATATGGAACGACTTGCTTGACCAGCTTCAGCTACGAAACAACCCAAAGAAGGTGACGTTCCATACCTTCAGTGGCTTCCCCTCCTCATCAAGTACTTCTTGACGGATCACCCGGAGATTTCAAGGCTGCCAGACGCAAAGAGATACCCGACGTCAACCATTAAAGAGAATCATTTTTCCCGCCGATGCTGATCTTGGAAACTCTCTCGCACATTGCGGGCCAGACGGACCCAACAATTCAGGCGTACCGTTTGACAAATAACCTCAACGCTCCCACTGCTCCAATAGACCTAGCCGAGCCCAACCCCAAAGACAAAAGAAGCTCCACGAACAACATGCTTCCCTATTGGTGCCCTCAACGGTGGCCTCAACACTCAGTATAAGCCGGACAAGCCCCATAGGTTCAGGAGTCGATTTGTTCAACTCCCAAGTAGAAGTCGCCACATCGAGTCCAATGGCGCACACGCAACCTTTACTTGCCCACTCCTCTATCTCCCAACCGATAGTTGTTTCAACAATCAAACAAGGGGACTCGATCTACTATCACCGACTCGCTCATAGGCGGGAGATATTGAACAAGGTGGTTCACAACCCCTGACCACCGCCCCTATTTTGTCCACGAGAGGTCATGTGCCCACCTTACCCATATTCTTCCCATCAATTAGGACACATACACCTTTCACCCTAGGTCTTAGTGACATAGTGATAACTTCCATAGACTCATCAATTATGATGTAGTTCAAGGATTGGAAGGAAGTCCCACCGCTGCAACATCGACTACAACAGCGGTAATGGGCTATCCGCTCGTCCCTTCTACGAGCGTGATGTCAACGGTAAGCCAAAGTGGCTCCGGTGAGGTGATTACCCCCGCAGGTCTAAGTGCACCTGCTATAACAGTTGCAGTGACACTCCCCCAATGGTGTCACGAGGATCGACTGGAAGTCATGCCACATTAAGTGGCCACGCGTCGGTTATCTACTCCGACGTAGTGACAACGGAATGTCTCAGTGGTTCCGATCGATTATCACCGCCGTTCGTCACCAAGGACAACTTGTTCCGGACTGTCAAAGAGATAGTCAAAGGGTTCATGGACGCACTTGTCCCCACCCTCGAAGAAAACATCAGCTCATGTGACGGAGGTGACCCCACCAGTACCACCACCACCACCTTCCCCACCCCAACCAACCCACCCACTTGACCCATACACCATGCCCATCCATCAACTCCACGATATCCTTATCTCACGACTCCTAACCATCGAAAACAGAAACCCAGCCGAACAACGTCTATATGAAAGGCTCGTCGATGGCCTTGACTCGCCCCCATCCACTAATTGCCGCGAAGAAAGCTCCTTCCCCAAGCGACGCCGCGACGATCTTGACGATCACGATCGTCCTGAGGGGGAGAAGAGGCAGAAGACACCATAAGGGGGTCGCGGACGAGAAAGAGGAAAAATGCCAGGACGTTGAGCGGGCTCGTCATCATCCAACCCACCATCCTCATCTTCCACCCAACAACAACCAGCTCACCAAAAAGCCACCCAAATACCACAAACCACCACTCAACCACAAACACCACCAAAAACCACAACCCACCAAGCCTCCCAAACCACAATAGTCCAAAAGACAACTTCTTCATCATCCAACATCGATAAGTATATTTTAGAGGAGGAGTGGCTGCCTAAAATAGAGACGGAAAAGAAGCCCGCATTCGACTAGAAAGTGTGCGATACTTCCTAAGAAAGGCGGCGACCGACGCTTGTTTGGTCGAGTCAGAGGAGGAGGATCAAGGCGTAAACCATGAGAAGGACCTTTCGGAGCTCCCGAGAAAGAGGCAATTAGCATGAAGAAGAAGGAGACACCATGGGACATTGAGAAGATCAAGGCCCCGTTTCATGAAGATTACTACCCAAGGATCCAGAGAGACGAGAGGAAGATACGGATGGTCGACGAGCTCAATCTTCGAGGCCTAACACACCTCAAGGGAACATATGAGGGATTCTAGCACGTGTACATCCTCATGGAAATGGCAAACACATGCTACCTAACCAACGAGCAGTACATAACATAGTAGAAGAACAAGGACCCCATCTTCGGTATCATAGATGTTGAGCATATGGTTGGACGAATCCCCAGCGTCATGTATGTTATCGAGAAGACAAACAAGGCTAGATAGCAGATAACAGAGGCCGATCTTCCCTACCTCCCCTTGGACGAAGTGTACCAAATGTACAACATGTACCGGAAGTTCACCCTCAACACCTTCAACCACAAAGCAGGGCTCGACGGGCTCAAACATTACATGCTGAGATAAGTCAAATATTTCATTGTTGTCGACTTTCAACTGGCCTTGGAAAGCAACATGAAGAAAGTAAATGTAACCAAGCCACTCAACAACGGTGAACCCTTAGCAAACCTCAGAGAAAACTACATTTTCCTAGACCCAGAACTTGCCGTCATGTATTTCCAAAAAAGGAAGCGGCAGACAC
Source organism: Linderniella brevidens (assembly GCA_004919715.1). Lineage (NCBI taxonomy): Eukaryota > Viridiplantae > Streptophyta > Magnoliopsida > Lamiales > Linderniaceae > Linderniella > Linderniella brevidens. The sequence goes on along the minus strand of SWDC01000150.1, from coordinate 1,567,915 downwards.
AAACCCTCGTAGCATCAAAAGTGGCTATGTTTTGTGACGGAACGTTGAAGATCGTCCGAGAAAAGCTAAAGAAAAGACTTGAGACACTTCCACCAGATGCACTACTCGAAGATCAAAGGGTCAAAGAAACATCGATGCTCGACGAGATCATTGGTACCACCCAAGAACGCCTATATCTCAGAAACATCATAAGACACTTCGAGATCAGCCTTGCATTGAGGCAGTCCTTCTTTGCCCAACGGGAACCTCCGTCACCTCCTCGCTCAAGAAAGAAAAAGAAGAAGGAGAAGAAGAAGAAGTAGAAGATTGGACACTAAGGGGGAGATTGTTAGATCTAAATAGTGTCCAATGTAATTTTATAAGTCTTTGTCTTGTATTTTATATTACCGTGAACTAGGCTTTAATTTGTAGAGTCTAGTGATATATTAGATGTAATTAGCTTTGTTAGGGGCCCAAGTATGGTATACCTAATTAAATGTATAAATACTAACCCTACACATGTACTATTAAGAATCGTTCTAGAAATTTGAGCCGCTACAGTGCTTTCTGAGAGAACGAAACACGCACATACCCACACTAAGTATTTAGCACAAACAACATCGATTCTTCACCAATCTTGTTGTTGTTTAGGTGATTTGAGACCTACAGATACCAAGCGAAACATATAATATATATATACGTATAGCAATTTCGCATGAAAAACTAATTCGAACGACGACGAAAAATGCTTACCCTAATGATTTGTATTAAATATATCACATATATTGTATCTTTGAGAAGCTTATGAATGTTCCTTATTGTGGATATCTACTTTACCACATCTATGCAGTTTGTTGTACCAAGATAAATATCGAAACTGTACCAAGTTTCTAACAGGGCTTCGTTCAATGTTCATGTCAGATTATGTCATAATTTGTTCCTGACATGTCAATTACCGTTAATAATGTTCGTAACTTATCATTAGCTATCTTTTTGAAATTTTCATAACTTTTTTTACGGCTATTATTACGACATACAATTTTACTGTGTTTATTGTATCATTTCGCAGTTTTTGTTGGACCTTATCTTTTTATACATTATTACCGTATCTTTTTATTGCAATTACTGTATCTTTTTATTCGTTATTACCGTACCAAAAACTACAGTCATAAAAAATAATATTTTAGCCATGAAACTTCTATTATCATAATACATCCACCAGCATTACATCAACACCAAAACATGCTCGTAATCTAAATAATCGAACAACGAAATAACATATATGCAACATATAACTCAAACGATATATCATAACATATATACAACATATGGACAAAAGAATACCATAACCAACTCATTTGATGCACCCTAACACTGTTCGACTTGTCGTTCCTCAAACCACCATGAAGAATTTATGTTTGATATCGTTACTGCATAAACGAAAAATAACAATTGCAACCTAATTAAGTACATAACTATTCAGTTGAACCATGCAATAACAATATACCATATCTTGCAATACCATTATAATGCATATCTACGATACTAAAAAAGGCTTATGCTACAACAAACCTTTTTCAGAAAAATAAAATATGCTTCACATGCTAATGCAATCTCCAAAACAGTATGCAACTGTTTCAAAAGACTAGCGTTGTTATGTTATCCAAACACTCAAGCTAGCTAATGACTTGATAACATATTTGCATATGTTAAAACCATTGCTAATGTTGAATCTGGATGATGTTTATGTACCTTTGAAACACCGGCTGAGTAAACTCTGAAAATCTCAATCCCAAAGCCTGAAAAAACAATCTATAGAAACATGTCGTACCATTAAAATGTATTTATTGTACTGAATTTTGCAAGCATCGTGTACAAAAAAATACATTACGTATGAAATATAAACGACATTCCTAATCGAAAACCTGAAGAACCCCACAAATTGAGCAACAAACAGAGCTCAATTTAAGCTTTAATAAGCTATAATCGAGCAAATAACGGAAAAAGCCCAAATTAAGCTTATAATGCAATAACCGAGACCTAATAACTCACATTGAGAGCTAATAACCTGAATCGAGTAATTAATCGAATGCTAACACAAAAGAGTTATAGATGTCTAGAGGCGACGATGATATCGTTCGAATCAGAGAGGATGACAGAGGAGATCATACCTATATCGGATGAAAGAGGAGATCGTAAATCGTTCATTGGAGGTCGATTGGGAGAATCGGCATGGAGCTCCCGTATATGTAGTGAGTCAATTCGCTCAGCAACGTAGTTTTCCTTTTTTGTTGGTATTTTATTTAAGTTAAAAATTCCAGGTATAGTCGTAAGAAGGCGAGTTCTGAGGGGTATTTTGGTCCAATTGATCCTTTAGTGTATGAATGTTTCCCGTTGGTCTTTAAACGAAATTTTTTTCTGACAGACGGAGTTAAGTGATTATGTGTAGCTCTCCCTATTTTATAAACAAGAAATTACAAAAATACTTGAATAATTAAAACCCAACACATGATGTATATCACGGTTTTCAAGACTGGTTCGGACCGAAAAACCACCGACCGATCAATTTTGCCGATTCGGAGCCATTCGGTCAAAGAATTAGAAAAATAAAAACAAAATATATTAATTAAGTTATGGACTGGGAAAATGTACATAATGGTTTTGTGGTGGTTCGGCCCATTATGTTAATTCCAACAATTTGGGTTCAATTCTTAGGTGGACCATATTATTTGTCGAATTTTTTATTTAAAAAGGAATTACAAATTATTTTATGGGCTTTCCACCCAAACTCAATAATTTTGTCTATACGGACCCAATTCCTTTTATTTGATTAAAGTATTCTTTTATTTTAATAACTTATTATTATTTTTTTAATACATTGATTCTCTACTGATTTTTTTTTTATTTTATTTCGATTAAACCACTAATTTTTCGCCCGATTTAATAACCCCGTACCAGTAAAAATTCGAATAACAGTCATGCGGACGCGTCATCTTTCAAAGCACATGAGAGCATTTCCCAAAAACCGAAACCTAGCCTAGCCCATATAAAGAAATTCCACCTCAAATTCACCCTCATCTGCTTCGCTTTTGGGGCTGCTGATCCAATTATATTTCAGGTGCGTCTTTAAATTGAATTTTCGCTGCTATCAATTCTCGGCAGTTCGAGCCGTTATTTGATACTCAAGAGCAAATCTAGCTTGGTTCCACGTATGGAAAATCACTGGTTTTCTTTTCCCGTAAAGGTTTAGAATTTCTTTTGCTGATGTACTTTGTGTTGCGTTTGTGTATTCGCTCGAATATTGGGTTACATTTGAGCGGTTGGCTAGTTTTAACATTCATTAATTTCTGTTATGTAGGGCTTCATTGTAGCTGCAATAGTCTGTTATTTGATAAATGATAAAACTTCATCATGTTCTTTCTTCGAACCACAATTTCTTTTTCACTTCGTTTTCTTTATTTACCTCAAGGTTTTTGCTGCTGAATATGCTGGTCGATTATTGATCAATGAGCTGCTGAAATTGTGGGTTAATTCCCTTTTGGCTGTGCGTTTCTTTGAACATTCGTCGACTGTGGGAATGAAAAGCGTGGAAATACCAAAATGGCTAGAAAAGATGCCCCAGGCACCGGAATTCCGCCCAACTGATACAGAATTTGCCGACCCAATTGCTTACATATCCAAAATAGAGAAAGAGGCTAGTGCTTTTGGTATTTGTAAAATAATTCCACCTTTTCCAAAACCATCTAGAAAATACGTACTTCATAATCTGAATAAGTCGCTCTCCAAATGCCCAGAATTGGATCCGAATGTGAATCTTGTTGGGTCAACTTCAGATATTAACACGAAGGACGATCACGGGAGAAAGGTGAATGGTGGGGAAAATAGAGCAGTTTTCACAACACGGCAGCAAGAATTGGGCTGTGAGAAGGGGAAGAAAGAGAAAGGCTTACTTGGGGATATTGTACTGGGGGCTCAAAAGCATGTATGGCAAAGCGGGGAGGTTTATACGTTGGAGCAATTTGAGGCTAAATCAAAGAATTTTGCTAAAAGTCAGTTGGGTTCAGTGAAGGACGTCAATCCTTTAGTTATTGAAACCATGTTCTGGAAAGCAAATTCGGAAAAGCCTATTTATGTAGAATATGCAAACGACGTGCCAGGCTCTGGGTTTGGTGAGCCTGAGGGATTGGTCAATTACTTTCGAAGACGTAGGAGGAAGAAAAAGAGGAACTCATTTGGACAGAATAAACTAGTGGGTTCAAATATCAACAAGGATGAAGTAGATTTTAGGAGCAGTGATAGGGCTGATAAGGATTCAGAGATCCAAAATCCTGATATACTTATGGAGGAAGTGAGAAGTTCTTCAGAAACTAGACCATCACATGAAAATGCTTCTTTTTCTGGGAGAAACAGCTTCTCTGAGATGGAAGGTACAGCCGGTTGGAAGCTGTCAAACAGTCCATGGAATTTACAAGTAATAGCGCGTTCACCAGGTTCATTGACCCGTTTCATGCCCGATGACATCCCTGGTGTGACTTCTCCCATGGTTTATGTTGGAATGTTGTATAGTTGGTTTGCATGGCATGTGGAAGATCACGAGCTTCACAGCTTAAATTTCCTTCATATGGGCTCTTCGAAGACTTGGTACGCAGTTCCTGCAGACTGTGCTCTGGAGTTTGAAGAAGTTGTTCGTCTTCATGTCTTTGGAAACGATACTGATCGGTTTGGTATGTATGTGCCATTTACACTTTCGACAAGATATCTGAAAACTTATAAACCATCTTCACTTTTTTGGTCTTTTTTTTAATGTGACTCATCAACTTATTTCTAGTTCATTGTTGAGATACTGCTTTTCAGCTCTCAGTGATTTTCGACATTCGTTTTGGTTGTCTGATGAAGAAAACTGTTGCTAATTGCAGAAGAATTTTTTTTTTCCAAGGAAACTGGCAGATCATTTCATGACCTTCCTTATAATATAACTATCTCTTACTTGAATGTTTCATTTAATGCCACTACCTACACTCAAATGTTGTTGTTTTTATTCTGATGTGCCTATTACAATGTTCTGATTTTATCGGGGGTTTTTTTTCATTTTCTAGTTGCTCTGTCACTTTTGGGGGAAAAGACTACTCTTTTGTCTCCTGAAACTATAGTTGCATCAGGTGTCCCTTGTTGCAGGTAGGTTGATCTTATGATATAATCGTTACAATTCAGTCTTTCAATAAATTGGTATAACCTGCGTATTTTCCATTGTGATCTGGAAGCTGATGGTTAAGGCTTGCAACTGTTGACTGTTATTGTGCTAAACGATAAATTGATTGTTAATTTAGGTTGGTACAGAACCCTGGTGAATTTGTGGTTACTTTTCCTAGAGCTTACCACATTGGATTCAGCCATGGTAAGTGCTTTTCTCTGCAAAATAATTAATACTGAAAGTTGTCTTAATTCTTGGTACTAGTGTGGCAAAGTTTAGCAGCCTTCAACATTTGAAGTATTTGAACTATTTCAAGTTTCTGCATCATGTTAGTTTTTTACAGGTTGAAAAAATTTAGAAGCTTTGGATGATCAAGAACTATGTGTTTTATATGATGCGTAGTTCGATGTTATCAGCTATCAAATCTCTGATAATTTTTGCAATAACCCCGTACAACAATCATATGAGCCTGAGTTTTCCTTTTGCAGACACATGCTTATTTGAGTCTATCTTTTAAGTTTGTACCTCATGTTTCTTCTATGTGGACAATTCGTTCTCAGGCTTCAATTGTGGAGAAGCTGCTAACTTTGGAACTCCGAAGTGGCTTACAATAGCTAAGAAAGCTGCTATTCGCAGAGCTGCAATGAGTCACCTTCCCATGCTTTCCCATCAGCAACTTCTGTACTTGTTGACGATGTCCTTCATTTCAAGGTTAGTTTAAGAGTGGGGTAGAACCCTCCCATATGTGTACTTGCAAACCTTCTGTGTGTGTGTTTTCGGTGTAAATTTGTAAAAGTTCCGTAATTATGTGTTTTTTTCTTTTAATAACAAAGCGCATGAGAGATTTTTTCCTGTTGTGCCAGTTAATGATAATGTTTATGATAAGTTGTGTCATAGAATAATACCCAACAAACCCCTTGCTTGGGCTCTTTACTTTACCATCCTCTTTTATGTATTGTATTTTTCTGAGTTGATGATCGTAATGCTTTTAGGTTATTCTTCTATTCCAGCAATATCAATACTTAGATTATTTTGAACTATTTAACCACAGAATACCAAGATCCTTACTGCCAGGGGTTAGAAGCTCGAGGTTGAGAGATCGTCAGAGAGATGATAGAGAACTATTAGTTAAGCGGGCATTTATAGAAGATATCCTGCATGAAAACAGCCAGTTAAACGTTCTCCTGCGACGAAATTCTGCATATCATACAGTAATATGGGACGTTGACTCTTTGCTATCTTTGAGAAAAGAGTCTGAAGGCTGCAAGGATTCTGATGTTGTCATGCTGTCAGAAGAAAACAATTATCTGGAAAGGGTTGCTACTTCAGATGGTTTAAGCCAGTTGAGTGAGTTTATTGGTGCTATTGATTTTGATCTTTATAATGATGACTTGGCGTATGATTTCGAAACCGAATCTGGGACTTTACCATGCGTGGCCTGTGGTATCCTTGGTTTTCCATTTATGGCCGTTGTGCAGCCATCTGAAGAAGCATCAAGACATCTTTTCCATATGGATCTTGCTACTGCTTCAGTGGTCTCCGGGGAGTCCTCTAAAGGTTTGAGCTGCATAATTCTTTAACACTTTTTCACCCTCACCTTAGTAGCAGTATAAACCACATGCAACATCGAAGCCGCATCATTTGTGCATTCACATACTCATATTTGCTTTTCTCAACTTTATTGAGGGAATGATAAATCTCGGTGCATCTTCTCTTTCTAGATGCTCCAAACAACACTGCAGCCAAGACTAAAAAGTGCTGTGTAAGTGAATCAACATCTCTAGGGACTGAGACAAGTCAATCCACAATTTCTCCAGTGGATAAATCTATTGTTCCTGATCGGTGTACATCCTCCAATTGCGAGTCTGTTTATTCAGGAGTTGAGGCTACAACAAATGGATGGAATATTTCTAATGTATCTCTGAGACCAAGAATATTCTGTCTGGAGCACGCAATTCAAGTTGAAGAACTGTTGAGTTTGAAAGGGGGAGCAAATGTTCTTGTGATTTGTCATTCAGGTAAAAAAAAAGAAAAACGGCCTACTCACGACGTACATATTTTCCTTTTCTTCTCTTTGATTTATGCAACAATCTACAGTTTATTTCCATCTTTTTCATTTTATCATTTACGTGCAGACTTTCAGAAGATAGTGTCTCATGGTGGGATGATCTGTGAAGAAATTGGAGTTCCTTTCTCGTACACTGAGGTACCGTTGGAGAATGCTTGTAAGGAAGATCTAAACCTGATCGACAAGTCCATCGAAGATGAGGACAATGGCGCAGACGACTGGACGTCGGAGTTATGTGTCAATTTACAAAACTATGTGAAAGTTAAGAGAAGTTTGCCGTCAAAAAATGTTCCGCACTTGTTGGATTTGTGCGGGCTGTTTTCTGCCGGGTCTTCAATCTCGAAGGCATCCGATATTGAGTGGATATCAAGAAAATTACGTTCAAAGCGCCGTCAGAACTTGCTAAGTAAACCTCTTGATTGCAATAAGATTGTGAAGGAAGAGCTGATGAAGCCAAATACAAAGTTGCAGATAGAATCTTTGAGCAGTGATCTAACCATCAAGGAAGACGTGGAAACAAAAGAAGAGAAGAAAGTAGCAGTGAATGGAGACGCTAAAATCGTTCAATATTCAAGGAGGAGATATAAATCTTGCACGTTGTCAGGAAAAGAGACCCACACTTATCCGCGGGAGACAAATGAAGACGACAATGTGGGAAGAAGTTTGTGTAGTACAGTTGATAATTTTGGAGAAACATCACTTGATCCGAGTAATCGAGCTTCAAACACAATGGCAGGATCTCACTCTGATGAGAGAATGCTTTTATCAGAGAAGGGTGCTTCTGTTGATGGTGCTTCATCTAATAATTGCTCGAATTCTACTGGTGTTTCGATGGTAAAGGGTTCTGTTGAGAATCTTGAGGCTGTTGAATTGCCTTCACATGAAAACGTCAAAGACTGTCACGAGGTATTATCATCTGGCGGAGCATGCAAATCTCATGATTCTGAAGTATCAGGTAACGAGAATAAGTTTGACAAAAATAATTTTTGCAAGGGGAACAATAAAGCAATCCCCGATAACCTTGTCACTAGCAACAATGAACCGAAATGCTCAGATGCGGAAGAGTTTCGGATAGATTTGGATGATAAACAGGACATCGTTTTAGAAAGTATGCTCCCCATAAACGAATCCGTCAAACTCCCAGGGGAGGGAGATCGATCAACAAGATCTAACGTTAACGACGGCGAATGCGTCTCGTGGGATCATCTTAATCCCGAGGTGACCAAAAAGGCCCAACGCAAAAGGAAAACAGAGGAGGTGAAGCCCCAAAATGAAGATCATTTTGACCCCAATAGCTTCATTCGAAGCCCATGTGAGGGTCTAAGGTCAAGAGCTAAAGCATCGTCATCTAGCTTTAGTAGAACTCACCATGAAAAACCAGCCGAAGAAACACAAACGGCTAAAAAGCCCGGAAAGGCTTCTGCTCCGTCAGCTCCTTCTTCAAAGGATGAAAAAGACAAGTTAAAGGGGCATCATCATCATCATCAGTACAAATGTGGCATAGAGAATTGCACGATGAGTTTCCGAACAAAATCTGAGCTGCGGTTGCACGAAGGCAATCGGTGCCCTGTTGAGGGGTGCAGAAAGAGGTTAAATTCTCACAAGTACGCAGTGCTGCACCAGCGTGTGCACGATGACGATAGGCCCCTGAAATGCCCGTGGAAAGGCTGTGCCATGTCGTTTAAGTGGGCTTGGGCGAGGACCGAACATATAAGGGTTCACACCGGCGAAAGGCCTTACGAGTGCAAAATCGAAGGCTGCGGGCTCACTTTTAGGTTTGTGTCTGACTTTAGTCGCCATAGAAGGAAAACCGGTCATTATGTAGATCACTAAGTGAGTGATCTTGCAAATGTGTAATCTTTACTTTCTTTTTTACTTGAATTGCCAAGTGTGGCACTTGTGTGAAAGTTTTTTTTTTTTCGTTTTTCTCTCTTCCTCATTGGTTGGTGTCTGTATTCGGTGGTGTGTTTGGTTGGTTGTTTGGTTGGTAGGAAAATATAAGCAGAAGGTTGCCAATTTTTATGTGTATATGAAAGGCTTGTTCCATGTTATAATGAGCCTATTTTAGCCCTTTATTCACAATTCATCAACCCTGTGCATCCACCAGGTAAAAATAGCATGCTAAACAAACAGTTACATATACCACAATACCAACAAAAGATGTAAATATGAATCATCAAAACATGGGAGGTGGAGGAAATTTGAGACATGAATGAACGTTCTTTGAAAAGAATTGGATGTGTTATTTATACTCTTTTATTAAACATCAGCATGCATTAAAAACTGTAAATTGGTATATTAATTTCAACCAATCATATATTAGCAGATAAAAATTAGTAACAAAAATAAAAAAAAATTAACCACTTTCAAGTTAAAGATTAAAAATGCCACTATTGTAAATAACTATCCACTAACAATTTGACTAAATAAGAAAAATTATCCACGCTAAAGACACGTTTTCAAGTTTTTATTACTATTTTGTTATTATGATTGTCATTATTATTACTGTTTTATTTTTAAATTATTATTATTACTGTTATTATTATTAAAAAATAAATTTACAATAATAATGTTAATATTAAAAAATTAATTTTTTAAGCACAGCCATTTGGCTAGGCTGACTTGCTAGTTATTATTATTATTACACGAGCAGTTGGAAAGCTAAGCCCTTCTTTGACGTGTCCAACTGCAGTTGGCCACAACCATTTAAGCTTGTCCGAACCTAAAACCAGGGCTACGTTTCTCAAGGCACCAACGTCGTACGGATGAAAATAGCTCAGCCCAGATTCCCGAGCCAACCATTTTGCCCGTTTTGCCTCGTAATACTAGTTGATAGAAAACAAAACTCCAGTCACACGAGAGAGAGAGGGAGAGGGAGAGGGAGAGGGAGCGGGAGCGGGAGAGAGAGAGAGAGAGGGAGGGAGGGAGAGGGAGAGAGAGAGGGAGAGAGGGAGAGGGAGAGAGAGGGAGGGAGAGAGAGAGAGGGGGGAGGGAGGGAGTAGCCTTGCCCAAAACAAATCGGAACCGGCGGTTCCGACTGGCCAACCGTCGGTTTTCAACAGCCGATCCCGGTTTGTAACCGGAACCGGCCACCAACCGCAATCGGCGGCCGCGGTTTGGGAACCGGCCACCAACCGCAACCAGCAAACCGCGGGTGGGCGGTTTGCTGGTTGTAAACCGGCGGTTGGCCGGTTCAATCGGCGGTTGCGATTTAATATTTATATATTTAAAATATAAATATATATAATATAATACGAAAAAAATATAATAATATATAATATTATAATAAATATATCCGTTAGACTTTAGAGAAAAAAAAGTTAAAAAACTAGTCGTTGCAACCGGCGGTTGACCGGGAACCGGCGGTTGCAGCGGCTACTTACCCAAAAAAAATTATAAATACCTCACACCCCCTCTTCAAAAAATCACAACTCAATTCTATCTATTTCTCTCAATTATTTACTCTCAAAACGCGTAATTCTCAGCCTCGTTGTAGTCCACAAATTAAAAATAAACTAATTAAAATACTAGTCCTTCAATCCCCGCACGGCTTTACTACACGCATCAATCCCCGCCCGGCTCTACTACACGGCGCTCCGAATTTTACTCGCCTCTTTTTTCGTAAGTTTACACATATTTTTATCGAACGTTTATTCTAATATTTTATTTTAGATATGGATAGCCGTTGTCGAGGATCGTGTTCGACATCGAGGGGGAAACAGATTGTTGGTAGTTCATCGCAAGATGACTACAACCAATATGACGACTCCCCCGAAATTATGTTCGACCTAAGTGACGTCCTCGGCTCGGACATGGATGGAACGGCGAACAACAAGCAACGGGACCAACCGGAAGAAACTCCGACGCCGACGCCGCCGACCGAGACCCAAGCACGGGCCGCCGCCGCTGCCCTACGCTCGTATATTTTCGCGATACACTTCAAGAAGGTACCGACCGAAAATAAAGATTTTTTTAAAGTTATATGTAATTATTGTGGTAAGGAGTACCCTTTTAAGAAGGGGGGCGGATATGGCAATTTTACCGGCCATATCCGCTCAAAACATCCTACTAAGATAGGAATTAGTCAAAGTCAAAGTCAAATGCACGGGGCTACGGGTACGGGTTCGTCCGCTACCGGACAAGGACCCAGTGCGAGTCCGACGTCTTTGTTCATGTATAACGAAGACGTCGCGCGCAAACAACTTGCAAAATTTGTTTGCGCGAAACATCTTCCTTTTCGGTTTGCCGACGATCCGATCTACGAAGAGTGGATCAGAAAGTCGTATAACCCCCAAGCAAAGAAAGTTTCACGTAGCACCCTTACGCGAGACATTAGGAAGACGGTACTCGCGTATAAATGCGAGTTAATAGATCAATTAGGAAATTTAGAGTGTAAAATGTCCATTGCCTCCGATATATGGAGCGATCACTGGCAAGATCATCATTACATGGGCGTTACATGCCATTGGATTGATGACTCTTGGCAAGTACAGAAATGCTTAATTGCGTATAGGGAATTTGACACAGCACACACAGCTCAAAACATCGCACTTAAGCTTACGAATATCTTATCGGAATATAGGATACTCGAGAAGATTTTCTCGGTATCCTTTGATAATGTTAGCGCTAATAACGCGAGCATTGAAGATTTGATCAAGTATTGTCGACCGTCATTTGGCGGTCGATTCTTTCATGTGCGGTGCTTCTGCCACATACTTAACCTATGTGTTCAGGACGCACTCACGCATCTAAAGGCACACGTTACGCTGATACGAACGGCAATTAGTTACATGATGTGCCACTCTTCTGTACTGAAGAAGTGGAAGCGTCATTGTAAAAGTTTGGAAATCACGCCCAAGAAGTTTGCCTTAGATGTACCCAACAGGTGGAATTTCACCTACAAGATGTTGGATACGTCGTACGAATATCGCCACACCTTGAGCGATTTCTACGACGAAAACCCCGAATACGGGGTAGCATTACATCCTACGATGTGGGACGGATGCAACGGCACATGTGAAATACTTCAAGTATTTCACGATGCCACGAAGGAGATGTCGGGAACATATTACCCGACATCAATCTTAGCATTAGTTCATTGCGTTAAAGTCGCATGCATTCTAAACGCTTTTGTCAATGACGAGATAGCGGGTCCGGCCGTTTTAGCCATAAAAGGCTAAATGGCTGAAATACTTTTGGGAACTACCCGATATCTTCATCATTGCGAAGATATTAGACCCAAGAATACGCGTAGAGGGGACAGATAATTTTCTGGCACTATACTACCAGTCCATTGCGGCTGATTCTAGTGTTATCCCCGATAACTACAATATTCAGGTTAGGAATATATGGTATGACGCTCTAAAGGCAGTCTTTAGAGCGTATAAGACCGATATTGGTCAAGACCCAACTCGATCGAGTTCGGGTCAATCCACTAGTAGTAGTAGTGCTAGAGGTAGTGATCGCTTAGCCTCCTACTACAACCTCCTCAACACGAGCAAACGCCAAAGGTCGATGAACCCGTTCATAGAGTTAGATAACTACTTGTCGACTACTTTTGAGTTCGCCGAGGACGAGGATCAGTTCAACGTCCTCAGATGGTGGTCGAAGATGTCGCCAACGTATCCAACGTTGGCGAAGATCGCTAGGAAAATCTTTGTCGTCCCAATTTCAACCGTCGCGGTTGAACAAGCTTTTAGCTTGGGCCGCTTAACTTTAAATGAAAGGCGTTCGAGGTTGACGGTAGAAAACGTCGAATACCAATGCCTTCTCGATGATTGGACGAGAGCCGAACATCGGACACAAGATTTCACGAATACCGATTCGGACGACGACGTATTCGACGACACCACCGGCACCGAGACTAGTGGTGACGGCAATGGCGGCGGCGACTAAGAGTAGAGAGAATAGAGAATCTCCGAAAATGGCGAAAGATTCAAGCCCGAAAAAAGATAAGTCCTTAAATTTAATACTAATCTCATTGTATTAATTTTTTTATTTTATATTTTTAAATAATTACTTACACATACAATCTTATTTTTCAGCCAACGTCTCCAAGAAATCGCTCGCGTGACGACATCCAAGCCAACGACAAAGTCCGAAAAAGATAAGTCCTTAATACTAATTTCATTTTTAATGGCGATTGTAAAAAAAATATTATCTAACTAACTTCTATTGTACATTTTTTTTCAGAAACCGATTATCGACTGGCGTTGGCAAATGGTGATTGCGATTCAAGTATTCAACGAACAACGAATAATTTTTTTTTTCTTACTTTGTATTTTCGACTTTGTAAATTTTAATTATAAATGTAACTTCATTTTTGTAATGAAATTAATATATGATGATTAATATTTTTAAATCGAAACCCTTGTTATATACCGAAAAAAACATAATTGTGTTCCGAAAATTCGAAAACTATCGAAATATGCACTCTAAATTTAAAAAAAAAAAATTAAAATAAAAAAAACATAAAAAAAAATAAAAAAATAATAAAAAATAGTAAAAAAAAATAAAAAAACCGGCAGATGGTAATCGCCGGATACCCTTTGACCGGCGGTTAACCGGCAACCGGAGATGGCCAATCGGCATTCGTCTCCGGCCGGTTGTGGCCGGTTGGTCATTTCGACCAACCGGCAACCGCCGGTTAACCGAAACCGGCGGTTGGGCAAGTCTAGGAGGGAGGGAGGGAGAGAGAGAGAGAGAGGTAGAGAGATAGGTAGAGAGAGAGAAGGGGGGGGGGAGAGAGAGAAAGAGAGACATCGATAGTCGTCATGTTATGAACCACTAGATATATATGCCAGCCCAAAAGACTTTCCGAGGGTCGAACATAAACCCGCACTAATCAATCCGCAACCAATCTGAAGCAAGCAATGGCCTTTATTCAGATTTAAGGAAGAGCTAAAAATACACCATTGCAAACCAAGAACTTACATAAAACGTCTTGAGATATCGGTTACGTGTAGATTCCCAATCCATATATAGCATGCAGGAGATAGTAATAGCCTCTTAATTGCCATAAAGTAAAATCAGCGGATGAAAAAACAGATTGTTCATATCAGCAGAACAAAAAAATCTGGCTAACCGCAGAGTAAAAGCATGCAGCGGTTGCGTAGAAAATGAGAAGCAGAAAGGCCTTGTAGTTCCGGTGGCCCACGCAGTTATTGATCCATGCACAATGGTGATCCTACACATTTTAATGATGGAAATTACTAATAAAAAGAAAGGCAGAGTTTTGTAAAAGAGACCATTGACATGTAGGGAAACTCACCATCTTCAGTATGCACGTTCCGTATATACGGCAATGATGAGCTATCGGAGGCTTCTGTGCTGAACATTTGTCGCATCGCTGGTGGTTAGGCCCTACAGTACGTAGCTCGAAGTGTAAATTCAATTCTTATATAAGATCAAAATGCATAAGGCGAAAAAAAAAAAAGAAGTAAACACATTGTGTGATTAGGTATACTTCTTCCAATGAACAATCGTTAGAGGAAGGAGTGACATGAAACCTTGGGGACCTATAAGATTTGTTAAATCGCAAACAGATTAAATATATATATGTGAATGGGCTACACCCTAAATTTTCAAATTCTTGACATAATGGCTCCGTCCTAATGGCCTCTTTGGAGAAAACTTCAAAATTGTTCCACAACAGACCCCCCCCCCCCCCCCAAAGTTCTTTCTGCATTTAAGGAATCAAAAATCGGTTCCCCGAAGCTTCAATTGAAAAGAAAAAAGAAAAAAAAAACATATCATGAATTGAGATATCATCAAGATACAACATAATTCGAAGAAAAATGTCGTGCAAGTAACGATCACACTATGGCTCGAACGGAAGTCTAAACTAAGCCTAAGTCCAGGAATCATAGGGACTTCTTCGTAGCCATTTCATCCAAAGAACCAAAAATACAATTAAGTTATGACATCAGATAAAAAATTTTCTGAAGACAGATGCCTCAATACCATTCATCTCGACACAAAAACACACACGTAACACATCAATTTGATTACACACATCAACAGAAAAAAAAAAAGATTCAAAATTTCACATTGATAGAGAGAGCTTCACTCACACTCTTCTTCACTTCTTGATTTTCTTCAACATCAGGCATGTATCCAGATGGAACTCCACCAGGGTCCTTAAGAACACAAATAACAAATGAAGAAGCACATAACGATGCCAATAAGCTAAAGATCACAACATTCAGAAAACCAGATGTGCTCTGTAGTCCGTACCAATCTTCTATGAAAACAAATACAGTGGCATAGCATACAAAGCCCATTAGAGAAATCACTGACAAGATTGGCAGCGACAGAAATTTCTTCAATTTCATCTCTTTCCCGATTTCCCCCGACCTCGCCACTATGTTAAAAGGGAAAAGGGAAGAAATATTGGTCGGGCAGAGAAATAAGGGTAAATTCCTTATTATACCAACAATACACGTTCTTATACCAACCAATTTTGACAGAATTCCACGAGTAAACACGGATATTATACCAAATGCTATCACTATTAGGGTATATAAATCCGGATAACAGAATTTTCGGATATCCGAAATCTGGATATCAAGATATTTGCATATCTAAATCTTCGAACCGTATCCGATCCGGTTTTAATCGGATATCTAAATCTTCGAACCGTATACCAGATCGAATTGCAGATTTTCATGCTCTGGCCTACTCACTATTATGCCAAGTCGAATTTCAGTTTTATACTAACTGTTATCACTATTTTACCAATAAATAATGACTTTCACAAATTATACCACAAACGTCGATAATTATACCAACAATATTGAATATTATATCAATAAAATATGCAAATAATTAGACCAATATATTTTAGCATTATACCAACAAAATCATTTATTAATAACCTTACTTTTCCATCAAATTTTTTTAATGTTATACCAACTAAAAAAGCCATTATTATATCATATTGTACTCGAATTATATTACATATTATTATACCAACAAACTCGATTATTATACCAGAAAATACTGATCAAATTTACCTATAAATATAAAAATAATGTTGCGATTATACCAACAGTTTTGGTATTTACAACAACCAAGCACAAAATTATACCAATACAAAACATATACGTACTAACTCTAGAACATATCATACCAATCCACGCGACAATTACACAAACAAAAGATCTAATTATATTAATACCAATGTTAATCATACAAGTATTAAATGTTCAATAGTTTTCAAATATGCTAATAAAATCCGAAACTATACCAAGGTACCTATAAATTATTCCAATAACTATGATTATTATACCATCAAATTCAATTATTATTTTATTATTTTTCAACCAATTCCCGACTATTATGCGAACGATTGTTTTACAATTATTATACCAACAAAGGTCATACTTATACTAATACGTTTATTATCATACCGACCAATATTTTTTTTCAAGTTTTGTTATGTTCGAAAGTTTTTCAGTATCCGACAAAATAGAAATTATACTTATGTTTTCGAAATATTATACCAAGACTTCTGATTATTGTACCAAAAAAATAAATTTTAATTTTATCATTTCCAACCAATTCATACTATTATACCAACAAGAAAGTTTTTATACCAAGAGTTTCGAATATTATACCACAACATCTGAACGGCCCGACAAAGGAATTAATTATACTAAGATCATTATTTATCATACCAGTAATTTTGTTTTCAAAAAATGTGACGTTCGATAGTTTTCTAATATCACAAAAAAAATTAGAAATTATACTAACAAACTCGATTATTGTCCCAACAAACTCGATTATCATTTTATTAATTATCCGTCCAATTCCTGACTACTATACGAACAAGAGCCATAAGTATAGCAAGACCTTTAGTTATGGTACTCGAAATACACCACATAGTATTATACCAATAAATCTGTTTCTTAAACCAGCAAAGACGTTTATTATGCCAACAACATTGATTATAAGGAAAAACAATTATATACCAACATAGAAAGCTATCATACCAGCAAAGTTTTACAAACCAGCATGGTATACATCAAAATAACATCACATACCAAAACATAACATACTAAAACATCACATACTAAAAAATCACATACCAAAACAACCTCACATGGGCTCTTTGCAGGATCTACAATTGTGACCTAATCTTTTGCATCAGTGACACATTACTGGCCGAACTTCCGCCTGTGATGGGATTCTGACTATCCTTCTACGACCTGAAGGACGGCGACAATCCGGGGCATTGATAGCGTCACCTCCCGAAGATTGATCCATGTCGTGCGTAGGAATTGGATACAAGACATGCATGTATGCCTCTTTGTATGTGTCAAAAACCATATAAGACATCGCAAAACTCGTAGGGCGATAGTTGTAAGGAGTTGATGCATGCACAAACATGCTTA
The DNA here is from genome assembly GCA_004919715.1 of Linderniella brevidens. Taxonomy (NCBI): domain Eukaryota; kingdom Viridiplantae; phylum Streptophyta; class Magnoliopsida; order Lamiales; family Linderniaceae; genus Linderniella; species Linderniella brevidens. Next base: position 1,550,283 of record SWDC01000150.1, on the reverse strand, counting down.
CAGGGAATATGCTCAATCTAGTACCATCTACAAGAGCATGCCTTGCTTATCAAGTCCACATCATAAGGACTTCCTTCATCGACCACCTCAAAGATGTGTTCGGATGACTGCGCAACATGTAACTTCCGAACCCCGCATGATCTGGCTTGGGCATCATGCTTCTTGAATTTTTTCAAAATTTGACTGATATTTGTTAGAAAACCCTACTACGTCGGAGCATACGCGGTTGCTTTGAACATTGATTCCACTTCTCCGTTTCTTTATGCGAGTGCTTACTCACCACCTCCGTTTTATAATTATCGACCAGATGCCGCAGACAGCAAGCTTGATTACTTCCAAAGAATACGAGTGACACGACGTTGAGGAGTCCTTTATGACGGTCTGAGAGAACGTAAACCGTGTGTAATCCTTCTCCCCATGATATCTAAAAACATCACGCAGTTTCCTACATAACCACTCCCAATTGTTGTCGCTCGCATTATCACCAACTGCATATGCTATGGTGAACAAACTGTCGTTTGCGTCCTTCGATGTAGCACCAAGCAACGTATCTTTGTATTTACTTTTAATGTGTATCCCATCTAAGAATACTATTGGCATGCATCCTCTAAGAAATCATGCACAAGTAGCAAAACTGATGAAAAGTCTGTGAAATTTTTTCGTTTCTGCGTAGACCTCACAATCCGCGAAGCTGCCTGGATTAGTTTCCATCACTTTACGACAATACCCACCACCATGGATTTGGTGAATGGCTTTCTCCCGACCTTCCCATGCTCTTCGATATGGAATCTCTACTCCGTATTCTTCGAGGATGCCCCGTTTCAAATTGCAAGCTTTATAGAGTGAATTACCTCGCAATTTATGTTTGACCAACCCAACAACCAAATCTCTATCCGCTTTGGGATGGTCTCCGGACAACAAGTTTGAACTGACACAATTATGTTCCAGATTACAACTGTGTATTGCACGATGTTGTCACTCTTTCGATAAGATGCATATATTCGCCACGTACAACTGTCGACCTTACATTTTGCTAATATTTTCCTTGATTCATTCTCCACATACCTGAAATCCTTACCCCTAGATATTGAATTCTTTTCAGTTTGTTGTGGAATTGGATTGCATCCGTAAATAATGGGAGTTTTACATTTTTGGTCCTCATGTTTCGCCTATGGGCATTTTTGGTCCATCATTTTTCCGAATTACAGTTCCAGTCCCCATTGTTACCTATTTTGCGCATTTGTGGTCCCCCGATTAACTTAATCATATGTTTGGAGGGAATTTAACACGTTACACGCACCTGATTTCACTCTTTCGAACTTAAAACATTTCATTTTCATATTACAACCCAAAAAGGTGCACACGTCGACTTAAACGCTCAGAACATCCCATTGATATAATTGAATCGTTACTTCGAATTTATTCCCTAACTCTCCTCCAAGTCTTTCATTTCATGTTGAAGAAGATGATTTATCAGCATTTAATAGATCAAGTGTGTGTAACGTGTTAAATTCCCTCCAAACATACAATTAAGTTAACCGGGGGTGCAAAAAAGGGCAAAATCGGTAACATTGGGGACTGAAACTGTAACTCGGGAAAATGGGGGACCAAAAACGCCCACAGGCTAAACATCGGGGACCAAAAATATAAAAATTCCGTAACTAATTTTCCAGAACCAGAAATGCACCCATGACAGTCTGCATTTCTCTCCACATCATCTAACTCTTTCATGCCATCGTCGCCTAGCGCAACATGTACTGGGATGCATTCCGAGCTCTGACCGCCGCCTATTTCGACCAATAATTGTATCACCTGCTTTCCAAATTTTTTATGGATTGCGACCATGTTGGCGAAATCTTCATCATTGAGTACGTGAGTGCTCGAGAAATAAAATGACATCTTGTAACTTAAAGTTGTTGGATTTATTCTGTAATGTTGGCCACCTAGTGTAGAACAGTTATTGTAGGTTATGTTGTGTGGAATTTTGAGGTATTCCAAACGCATAATCTTCACCGTTGAACGTACAAAGGCAAAATTGGTGCTCTGAGTTGTCATTTTGGGGATTGGGGTTTGCAGTGGGTAGTAATTGCAGATTAATTAGGATTTATGTGAAAATTGTATTGAGCGGAATTACTAATTAGCGCGATTTTGCGTAAATCACAAAATTTTGAACACTTGAGCATAACTTAGAAAATCTATGTGCATTTTCAAATATTGGTATAATCCATCATGTGTTAGTAAAATGAACTGATCGAAAGGTGTAATAAATTCCATTTACACAGGTGAACTTAGTAGATAATATAATACTCATGTATTCTACCTTGTATATGTTTAGAAATAACCATAGCTGAGTACTTCAGAGACATGGGCTACAATGTCAATATGATGGCTGATTCCATAGCTTGAGTTGTGAAGAGACATTGCGTGAAACTTCTGAGTCTTTCTCTACTCTAAGGAAGGTGAGCCTAGGTGCCTTTCTTCTTTTTTTTTTCTTAATCACAAGTATTATTTTGACGATGCAATGCAATATATGTATGAGTATCGCAGGTGACTTCAACTACGAATACGTTGGTGGGAGCCCTTTACATACAAGGAGATGAGAGAAGCTTGTTCCGACTACTTGAGCCTCGGCGGGATCTCCTCGGAGAGGCCATGTCCTTGCTAAATGGGTCTAATAAGAAGTAGAGTTATTCTTACATTTTTTACCCTTCTTTTTTTAATTTTAGATGTTTTGTTATAAGTTTGTTGGATTAATACCTTTGGGAGACGATTATTAATGTTATTATTGGTTTAATATTTCAAATTTTGTTGACTTGTCCCTGCATGAAATATTGAATAAAATAAATTCAATATAAAAATATGATAATACGGAATAATAAAAAAAAATTATTAAAAAAAAGCTATTAGTGACGGTTGTTTGAACATATGTCGCCCATACTTAAACATACGTGTCGGTTGTTGAAACAATCATTGCACATAATGTCGTATAGGTGTCGGTTGTTACAAACAACAGTCGCCTATACTTGACTATATGTGACGGTTGTTACAACAGCCGTCGCTGATAGTCAAGTATAGGCGACGCTTACCTACCGTCGCCTATAGTCATGTTATAGGCGTCGGGGCTCTAGGCGTCGCCAAGAAACCGTCACTTATAGTCTATAACAACTGTTAACACTAGTAGATTTAGTTCAATTACGGCTTTGGGTTGGTTAAATAGTTATCTGAAATTGTATAATCACACTAAAAGTCTGTATAATAAATTAAATGTTGGTATAATACTGAGTATTGTATTTCGAGTACAATAGTCAACATCATTGGTATAATAACGACGTTTGTTGGTATAAAATTTTTCTGAAACATTATAATATGCAAAATAGTTGGTATAGTATGAACATTTGGCCATACGAGTTGGAATAAACCGTTATCATATACTTATGAACAATTGGGCATAAGATTTGGAATAAACCGTTGTCACATACTTATGAACAATTGGGCATAAGATTTGGAATAAACCGTTGTCACATACTTATTAACACTTGGGTATAATATTCGGAATAAACCATTGTCACATACTTATGAACACTTAGGCATTGGAATAAGCCGTTGTCCATATTTAGGAACAATTGGGCATAAGATTTGGAACAAAATTTAGAACATTGTCACATAATTTAGAACACTTAGGCATAAGGTTTGGAATAAAATATTCGACATAATAGAACACTTACGCATAACTTAGGCTTAATTTAGAACATACTTGTAAATATTGTCTTCCACAAAATTTACTACACATTAAATACATCCGCAAAACATACATACGTCAAATACATCCGTCAAAATATTAAATTCATTAGTTTCCCGGCTGCCTTGCTCCCCTAGAAAGTGTTAATATCCCGGCTGCGATAATGGCGCGATGTTCATTAATATTTCCGGCTTCTTCGACGTAATCTCGGCCACCTATGCTATCCTTCAACATTGCTTCAGCCCACATGCAAACCAGTGTGCGCAGTCCATAGATCCCTCCGCTTGATGTCGACACTTTACATGGTCGACATTGTTCTTCGTTTCCAACTTCCAACCCTGCCGATGATTTAGGCATTGCGACAATAGCGTGGCCTGAACGAGAACATGTAATCATATGTGTAGATACAATTATCACATTGAATATATACATGTAACACTTCAAGAAAACTTACGCATAGTTCACTGTCTAACCGATATCGGGGGTGTTGCAGCGAACTGTAATCATGGAAGATCTTCTCGTGTGGAAAGAAAATAAGCAGGTGCAAGTGAAATCCGTTATTGCTTGGCATAAACACCGCTCTCGATCCTTTCAACAAATGGTTTTGCAGGTGTTTTAGCTCAGTAGCCACGTTCGATAACAGATGATCGTCGAAGAAAACACTCTTCACAACTTTCTCAGGGAATCGACGGTTATTTCGCAATCGCAAAAGATCCAAGAAATTGGTCTGCACATATACACGATAGTTTGCTACTATCAATTCGAAAAAGCAAGTTTAAAACACTCACCGCCACATACGTACTGAAAAAAGGAACAATACCGAAAACATTGTTCCTTGCCCTGTACTCTTGTGAGTTGATGTAGCAGAACCACGAATCGATAATGTCACCTTATATTGGTTCACCCATCAACAGATTGATGAGTAGCTTATTGGTAACTTGCAACGAATTTGCGAGCACAACTGACCTGCACATAAATGTAGCATAAGCACCATGAAATCAGACTTATAAAAGACATATGATCAAATAAAACTTACATTAAATCTGATTGGTCAAAGAAAGCATCAACCAAGTCCCTCTGATCCCCATCCAAACTGTTTGTACCGGGATAATTCATAGACTTGTGGTATTTCTGCAACATTTCCGCTTTCTTCGCTTCGTTGCTCTCTTTCTCCCTCATCAACTCATCTACATCTTCTTAGAATCAAGTTCGATTCAAACTTCCTGTAAAAATGAATTGGCCAACTATAAAACTAAATTAAACTAAACTAATGGTTAAATGATACAAAAACTTATTGTACCTTTTCCTTTCTCGTACGTCTTGCTTTCTTTGTACGTTTTGTGGATCCGGGTGGCGTCACAAACAAGGAATTCCTTTTCGGCTTCCTGATTCTCCTTCCTACCACGTCAGCAACTATGGAGCTCTTACAACCCCCCATTTCCGCTTCTTTCTTTCAAATACTAGACCAAAACGATCGGCTTTTTTCTTCGATGTCTTGAGCTACTTCCTGTTCAGCGTTGGTCTCCCACGGTGTTTTCCTCCGTTTCTCCCACGGTCTCTTCTTTGCAATCTCTCACAACATTCTTGTTGCAATATACCATAACCTCTTTCTCTGTTTCTCCCTCAGCATCTTCGTCCGTTTCTATGACGGCCTCTTCGTTGCAAACTCCCACGTCCTTTTCCTCTATTTCTCCCACATGCTCGTCATTAAAATCTCTCATAGCCATCTCGTTGCAATCTAGTGATGCCTCGTCGTTGTAAATCTCCATTCTATCATGTCCTCCCATATTTGGTGACATGCTGACCTCTCCTACATTATAACCGACAGCCTTATATGACGGACTTACTTCCAAAATAAGCACTTCAACAAGTCTGCTATCCTTCCCCACATCTTCTCCTCCATTATTCTCGTTATCGACCGTTGTCTCCTTCACAACAACACCACCCCGTAGCTGCTCAATGATGTCTTCCAATTCTGCGTTCTTGTCCCTCAATTGTTCTCTCTCTCTTAAAAGCCATTGCTCCTCAGAATGACGTTGTGTAACTACATCTTGTCAGAAAAACTTTCTCAGATTCCGATGGGAATATTTAAGGACTTGATCTGGCTCCAACGCATCAAATTGCTCTTCCACCCCGCACTTCTTCCCAACCGAGGGACAGTGTTCAAAAACCCAAATATGTGCGTTGATGACAAATTTACAGATTAAGAACCTCTGCTAAATTAAAAATTGCATCTCTTCAACAAAAACAAAGCAACACCAACAACTTACCAACAAACCATACAAGTATCCTTGCATGTACGTTCTGTTTGCTCGCAACGACTTCAACAAGCACCCCAAGCGATACCTCCAATCCCCCTCAAATTGTCCGCATAAGGGAGGAGGTACGGCGGCAAATTGTACGTTGAAGTTAGAAACTAAATACATACAATATGTACAGACACACAAAATCAACTGGATTTGTTTTCTAAAGCACATTATGTATCAGACCTACTAAGAGTGTATGTCTTTCGCTCTCCGAAACAACGTCGTAGGAAAGACATATTCTCGTTCAACATATTTCCACTACTACATGCTCTCCCTCACATCTCAATCCTAGAAACATAGAAAATGCTTGTTTTTAAAATGGAATTTCAGTATCTTCTCAAAACCTAAACCAAAAAAACCTTCGTTAAACCTACCTAACACCCCTTTTAAAAAGACAATGTTGTATTTCCATAAGGTGTATATTCAAAAACTGAGAAAATGGACACCTTCTTACAGCCCGCTTGTGCTCCTCGCTCGCTGCCTTCCACACATTGTCCATATGGTCCCCGAAAATAGTGGACATGGATGCGGGTTCTTTTACTTGATGCATATGAAGCATCAGGCCGCCTCTGCTCGTGTTTATCGTCTTTTCAGGGTTCTTCTACATGATCTTTTATAAAATGATAGCGTATATCTATGTGTTTCGTGCATGTATGATGAATAAGATTGCAAGTTATGGCAATAACACTTTGAGAATCACTGTAAATGAGAATGTTATTAAATTCAAACCCGTAATCACGTAGTTGTGTCCGCATCCATAGAACTTGCGAGCAGCAGCAGGCAGCCGCGATGTACTCCGCCTCGGCCGTCGAGGTTGACACGCAATTTTGCTTCTTTGAGGACCAGCAAACCAACTTCGCCTAAAAATTGTGCTCCGCCAGACGTGCTTTTTCTGTCCATTCGACAACCTACATAATCACCGTCAGTATAGCCAATTAATCTAAAATCAGTATTTTTAGGATACCATAGCCCTAAGTGTGGAGTTCATTTGAGATAGCGTAGAGTTCGCTTGACTGCATGCATGTGGAGCTCTTTTGGGTCAGCTTGAAAATGAGCACAGAGACAAGTGGCGAACATGATGTCGGGTCGGCTGGACGTCAAGTAGAGAAGAGATCCGATAATGCTCCGATAGGTTGTGATGTTGACTGCCTTGCCAGACGGATCAGCATCCAATTTGCAGTTTGTTGATATGGAAGTATTCATCGGTGTGCTCTTGTCTTGATTAAATCTCTTCAGAGTATCTCGGAGTTGCTTTACTTCCAAGAAAGAATTGGAGTTCTCCCATTAAGTTCATCTCAAATTTGGTCTTCATGAGTTCACCAAATTCTGACAGAGATGTTCATTCGTCGAGCCGAAGATGATGTCATCAACGTATACTTGAACGATCATCAGGTCTTTGCCTTGTCTTTTGATGAAGAGTGTCGTATCGATGGTGCCTCGTATGAATTTGGATTTGACCAAAAATTCGCTTAGGACATCATACCAAGCACGAGGGGCTTGTTTTAGTCTATAGAGAGCTTTGTCCAATCGATAGACGTAATCAGGGTGGTTCTCGTGCATGAACCCGTCGGGTTGAGCGATGTAGACTTCTTCTTTTAACACACCGTTGAGAAAGGCGGTTTTAACAACCATTTGATAGACTTTGAAGTCTTTATGAGCCGCGTATGCTAGACACAGTCGAAGTGTTTCGATACGTGCAACCGAAGCATACGTCTCGTCAGTCAATTCCTTCTTGTTGATTGTACCCCTTGGTTACGAGTCGTGCTTTATTCCTGATTACTTCACCATTCTCGTTCTTCTTATTCTTGAAAACCCATTTAGTTCCAATTACTATTTTGCCTTGCGGTCGAGGAACTAATGTCCAAACTTGTAGACGCTCGAATTGGTTGTGTTCATCTTGCATCGCGATTACCCAATCCGGGTCTTTGAGGGCTTCGGCTACCTTGATTGGTTCGTTTTGGCTTAAGAAGCATGCTAATAATCCACTTTGTGTAGACGTTCTAGTGCGTACTCCACTTGAAGGATCACCAATTATTTGGTTTATAGGATGAGCTCTATTCCATTTGCGTTCATGAGGAAGAACCGAAGTAGATCCTTTGTTGATTTGTAGATCGAGACATCCTGAATTGATGGGCTGATCATTCATAGTTTGGAAATTCAATTCTGAGGTTGAATTGGAAGGGATTTCCTCATCGACATTGGTAGGAGTTGCAACACTAGTTGAAGATTCAGAATTAGGAGAATTCGTAACATTTGTCGGAGTTTGAGGATTAGGAGTCGCAATTTGAAATTCTTCCGTATAGGGAGAAGGAGCACTGCTTGGTATTGAATGAGAGGAAGCAGGCATTTGAGACTCGTTTCGATAAAAATGTTCAAATAGAGAATCTAAATCTTCAAAGTCGGCGGGAATTGCTTCTTTTAACTTTGAAGTAGAAGTTGTCGGAAGTTGTTGACTTTGTGCCAACACGCCTATAAGCTCGGGTTCTGACTGTTTTGCTCAGAAGCCAAATCGGTCACTTCTTAAAACGTGACGTTGTAGCTTTCCAAGATAGTACGAAAAGACTTGATATAGATGTGATATGCTTTTGGATGGATATCCAACGCAGACGACTTAAAATGCTTTAGTGTTCAAACTTGCTTCGATGCTCCCGATCGTTGGCCACAAAACATTTGCACCCGAATACTTTAAAGAATGAGATATTCGGAGTCCGTTGATTAATTATCTCATATGGCGTCTTTTCAAAGCGTTTGTGAATAATCGTCCGATTTTGCGTAAAGCATGCGGTACTCACTGCTTCAGCCCATAAATAATGAGGGAGACCGGAATGTATGACCATCGTTCTTGCAGCTTCAACGAGAGTCCGCTTCTTCCGTTCTACGACGCCATTCTGTTGAGGCGTTTTAGCGGCTGAAAATTGTTGAATAATTCCAAGTGACTGATAGTAATTGTTGAGACGTGGATTCTTAATTTCAGTTCCGTTATCAGTCCGGATTACTTGGATTTTCTTTTGCAGGAGATTCTGAGTCGTATTCATAAAACTGATTATCAAGTCTCCAGTCTCACCTTTTGTTCGGAGATATCTTGTCCATGTGTAGCGAGAATAATCGTCGACAATTACTAACACATATTTATGACCGTTGATACTTTGTGTACGCATTGGTCCACAAAGGTCCATGTGAAGTAATTTCAATGGTCGAGATGTAGAAGCAACTTGCTTGAGTTTGTGTGATGCTCGCTTCATTTTTCCCATTTGACAAGCCGAACATGTATGCTCTTGATGTATGGAAATAGTTGGTAGATTGTGTACCAACTTTTTGATTGAGAGTTTGTGAAGAGCTTTGAGATTTAGATGAGACAATCGTTGATGCCATAAGTTGTTCCTCTTGATTGTTGTCTGTAAGATGAGGCAAATAATTGTCGAAGGTCTAACTGTTGTCAGATTGATGGTGTATAGATTTGATCTTCGTGATCCTGTTAGAAGTTCTTGATTCTGACTATTCAAAATTCTGCACTGATCAGCTAGAAACACCACTTCAAATCCATTGTCGCAAAATTGTCCTATGCTAAACAGATTGTGTTTAAGACCTTGGACGTGAGAGACATCTTTGATCGTCAGATTCTATAGTAGAATATCTCCAAATCCTAGTATATGAGCTGAATCTTTGTTACCGAATCTGACTTTTCCGTTGTAACGGTCATGGTAGTTGCTCAACAGTTCTTGATTTTCCGTCATGTGTGTCGAGCAACCAGAATCCAAATACCACACATGGTGGATCTACATAGAAAATTTTTAGAGAGACTTAGGTACCCAATTAGTAATGGGTCCTCTCGGATTAGCAGATTTGATAAGTAAGGTTTGTTCATTTTTGGTTCCAAAATCATTTATGTTTTTAGGTACCCAAACCAACTTGGTATTAGTTGGTTTAGTGGTACCTCTTTAGGCAATTTGGCCTTTTGGGCTTGCGTTGGCCTAGATGGTGTCTTGGGAACCAATTGAGGTTGAACCTTACATGTGAGATTAATTTCAGCGCGGACAAATGTCTTATTAGTCTTAGAGCAGGAGAAAATCTTTTCTCTAGCTAGTCTCTTAAAGTGTTTGGCTGAGTGTACTTCGACCGGATATCTTAAATGAGGACAAGAATGTATCGAGCTATAAGCTTTCTTTATAGCCGGATCTTGTTTCCTATGAGACTTAAGATTTGCATTTGTCTTAGAATGATGGTTTATGTTTTTAGAAGTAGAGCCGATTTCAAAATTTGTGCTTTCAAAATTAATAGGCCTTAAAGCATAAGTGGAAGCAACAACATTAAAATTTGAAACGGCTGTCTTCTTACGAGTGTCCATAGTTTTTGATACAGAAGAAAGTTTTGAAACTAAATCATTTCTATTTTTCTTCTGAAATTCTATTCTATGCACTTTGTCCTTTGCATGCTTCACCTCTTTTTCTACTCTACCTGTGGATGGAGTAGAAAAAGAGTTAGTAAAAAACTTTTTCTATTTTGAAGCATTTAAGGAAGATATATCTTCTATTAATGGGAGGTGTTTTCTTAGATTTGATCTTGTCCTCAATTAATGATTTTTCTTTCAAAGTAAAATCAGGACAAGATTTTCAAATTGAGGAAGTTTTGAGATTAGAAAACTCCAATAAAAGCTCATCATTTTCAGCTTTGAAATTCTTTCTTTCTATTTCTAAGGAAGCATTTAAATCAGCTATTTTCTTAATAATAGCAGGTATATAACAGAAAGTAGAATTTTGTGATGAATATTTTCTTCCTGAACTTTAGGAAAATCTTGTACATGATATATTGAATTATAGTCACGAGACAGGTTAATTTTCCGTGTCTTGTAACTATTATTCAATTCAGTGTAGTCAAAGGGGATATCAGTCCTATTAGTGAATTTTCGTTTAGATTCTTCTAAGGCATTTATTTCAGAAGAGTTAGTAAAGACCATTAGAGAAGTTAATCATAATCCCATATACTTGATAAACATATAATTGTTTGACATTAGCCTTTTTTAAGTTACATGGATTGTTAAAACCTAAGCATTCTTTAGGATTATAAAATTCTATATCAAGAGGTCGATTTAGAAATATAGTTTGATCCGTTTGCTCCCTTTTCGTTAGAAGATCGTCTAAAGTTTTAATCCTAGAGTAAAGCTTCTTACATTCGTCAGAGATTTCCTTAAAATTATTTCTAGAAATTTCTAAATCTATCTGACAATCGCTAAGAGTCTTACTAAGATCATTTATTTTTATCTCAGAGGTAGCTATCCCAGATTCAAGACTAGTTATGGTTTCCTTAGCATTAGATAAGAGGATTTCTAAGTGAATGGTTCTATCTAATTGCTTTGGGAAACTATTTTCACTAAGGGCTAGTCTCTCCTCTAATTCTTTTGTACTTTTCCGCTCATTTTTCATGTTAGTATACTTTATTTGTAAAGATTCTAACATGTTTAATAATGTAGAAGTAAGCATCATTACCTCCTGTGATGATGTGGATGCTTTTTCTTCATCATCTGACCTCCTTGATGAATTATCGTTTGATGCGTCGTCAAGGTACGCCATTAGAGCAAGATTTTCGTCTTCAGAATTTGTGGTATCTTCGAGCCAATGCTCTTGCTCCGCCATCAGAGCTACTCCAGCCTCTTTTTGTTTAGTTAGCTGGAATTTTTTGGTGTAGTAATTGACATCCTTTTTCTTGGGAAGTTTGCATTCTCTGGCGAAGTGCCGTATCTTACCACAATTATAGCACTTTTGTGGTTCTTTGGCATTTTTAGATTCTGATGACTCAGCCGGTCTTTCCTTGATCCTAGAGCTTGATGTCCGAAGTCTATTTGCCGAAGAGGAGGATTTCTTTTTATAAAACTTTTTACTCATCATCTTAGTAATGAGAGCCAATTGTTTCTTGAACTCCTTCATGTCTGGCTCAGAGTCCGATTCGGAATCATCTTCATCTTCTGAAGAACTTAGCAACTTGATACTTTTATCCTTGCGAGATCGACACGTTTTTCTTTCAGAAACTAGAGCTATAGAGTCTTCGATCTGCTTGCCCTTAAGTTCTTTTTGTATCTCGCTTATATCTTCTTCATGTTGAGCGAGATTATCAAAGATGGCGTGGATATCCATTTCGTCCAAATCCTTGTTTTGACGGATTTGCATGAATATTTTCTTCCACTCCGGTTGAAGAGAAGAGAGAAATCGGATGTTGACCTCCATGTTGGTCTTGAAAATTTCTATCTTCCTCATCTCGTTGAGAAGAGTTAGATAACGTTGATAGAGTTCATAAGCGTTTTCCTCTGACTTTGCTTTGAATGAGTCATAGGCCGTGAGAATATTAGCTTTTTTGGCTTTGACTCCAACTTCGGTTCTTTGCATCATTTTGTGGAGTTCATCCCACATAGCTTTTGCACTAGATAGACTATCTAAAAATATTGTAAAATGTGTGTGTGTTTGTACGGTAATCGAATTTTTTCGAGCAATAAAGTTTTCGATTAAAAAAATTCGAACCTGTTTTCGATTAAAAAGATTTCGATTGTATCAGTTTTTCGTTGTATTTATCGAAAATTATTTTTCGAACGTAATAGTTTTACAGAGTAAATATCCTGTCGAAAAATAGTTTGTCGAATAATTGTTGATCTCAAAAACTTTTATCGAAAAAATGGTAATAAAAAATAAAGATTGATCGAAATTTTTTTTTCGTGAAGTTTGACTCAAATTGTTGACTAAAAATTTTTCGAGTGTGATTTACGATCGAAATAAATTCGAAAAACTTGGTTTACTATTACACGTGTCAAAATATATTTATTCGAAAACAGTATGTCGAAAACAAATACGCTTTATTATGCTCGAAAAAGATATTGTATATGATCGAAAAACACACCTGAACAGTGTTTGTCATCGAAAAATTTCTCGTCTGCAAACTTATTCGAAAATAATATTCGAGCCAAGTTTTTCGATCAAAAAACCGATCGAAGAACAGCAAAGTTTAATGTAACAGTGAAAATTCCAGATTCAACCGATTTGTTCAAGTTAAGTGCTGAAATTCTGGATAATCACTCGTTTCTTAGTTCTTAATATGAACAACACAAGATTAACCACGTTTTACAGCACAATATATCGAGTATTAAGAAAATCAAATCGGAATCAAAACTTAATCGCAAACGCAAATATCGATCTAAATCGAAAATCTGAATTAATATGACGTTTTAAGCAATTGAAATCAGTACGTAAATCATTCCTAACATATAATCTATCACTTAATCAGCAAGATCATCAACAAAATTCGCAAACATTAAGCACATTGATCAAAATCTATTTCAGGTGAGTTTTTCGATCGAAAAATCTGGAAAATTATTTTGATCTTAGAATCGCGAATTCAATCCATTAATGGTCAAGATCAGCTCTGATACCAATTTTTAGGTCCTCATATATCAACTACCGATCGATCTAAGCACGAATTCTAGATATTCGAATGATAAATCTTACAAAATACCTTCGGTCGAATATCTTCTTTGAAGATCTTGTGAGAGAGTGTTTCCCGATAGCTATTCTCTCTCTTAGAATGTGAATTCAATGCTTGTGTTTTTTTGAAAATGAACTTGTCTTTTTTTTTTTTGATAGTGTACATGTATTTATACTTATTTACATGGTATATTTACTATTTGGTCCGACACTATCAAAACTACTAATTACGCCCCTAATTACAAGGATAACAAAATAACAAAGCACAATTCTAATGTCTCTTCACAAGCTCCCAAATAAAATAGACCCAAGTTGGTCACGTTGTTGGAGGCGGTGACATAGTCTTGGCCGAGGCGGATGGTGAGGTAGTTGACAAGGTTCGTGCCTATCCTGTAGTTAGCTAGCCTCGTGCAGTACTCAGCGACTATCGGACGAAATCAAAGTCATTTGGATTTGAGCAAAAGTGGGTTTTAGAAAGATTATAAAGTCGTCGGAGGGCTCACCGAGGATGAACAACACGCCTTTTAGTTTTTCGGTTTTTTCTCTGTTCGCCGGTTTTTGGTTACAATTGAGTGTGACGTCTTTGGTGTAGGAGTCGTCGTCCGCCATCTGTTTGTCAACCTTGTACATGTGAGATAGACGATATCTAGTTAAACCTGCAAAAACATGGAATTAATATCATTTGATCCACTGAATCAATGAAATTAAATCTCAAGACTTCGACTTTATTACTTATGTGAATTACATTTCATCCACGCAAAATCAAATAAATCTCATAAACTATTGAGTATTAGCCCAATTCAACAATGGAGACGAAAAAGGGATAGAAAAATATAAGACAAATATCAAAGAATGTTCTAATCTTGCCTTACATGAAAAACCAACAATTTATCTTTTTAACGTCACTCATAATTTATATGAATCACAGAAAAACAAAAAGAAAATGAAAGAAAGAACCCCATCAAATTATTCACAGAGATTATCAATCCATACCGGTAATAATCAGAATCAGCCGATCTCTTTTTCACGGGCCAAGTACACCGCGGAGAGATTTCCTATAGCTTCATTGCATTGTCCGTCCCCATCAATTTCTATTCCATATGAATCTTACAAACACGGGCGCCTGATTCGAATTCAGTAATGGCAATCACCGAAAAAACAAAAATTTGAAACATTAAAAATCTCAAATCGATAACCAAGCCCATAATCGATACACTAATTGAAATCCTTATCGAAATGCCTATCTATCTTAATCTAGTATGATATCTGAAAATTTGCAAATATATCAAACTTACCTTCGATTTCAGACCAAGAGATTCGGAGAATGTCCAACGTTCGATTTTGGGCGCGAGATTCGGGGAACGAGACAAATCGGGGAGGCTTTGACGAAATTTGGAGCTGTGTGTTCGATTTGTGTTCTTGGAGCAGTTTGTCAATTTGGGTTCGTTCAATTTAAAGGCTTTTTTTATTTTGTTTATTTAAGTTGAAAGTTAGGTAAATTCGTAATAACTAAGATTTCAAATGCTATTATTGTCCAATGGGTACCTATACGCAAAATAAGTTTCAAACAGGTACTTTACTCTAAAACTTTTCTGACATGGGACCGACTAATAAGAACTTTTTATCAATTGGGATTTAAGAGTAGATTTCCGATTTACTTATAGCTAGCTATATGACAAAAATAAATATTACATATTTACATGTATCCACATATATCATAGGAAAAACAAAAATAAATTCCTCCAAACCCACATCGAGCTTTTATCTCTTTTTTGATAGAATCAAAGCCTCAAATCTCGATGATCGAGTTCATCCACATCTCCTCAAAGCCTCGAATCTCCTCAAAGCTTCAGATCTCTCTCGCTTCAGATCAAGGATCGATCTCATCCACATCTATTGCCACCGTCGTCACTATTGTGCCATCGGCCGCTCGCCGCTTGTCCCCCGCTGCTAGCTCGCTGTTAGTAGTCCTCTTGATTTTGCTCGTTGTTCTCTATTGTCCCTACAGAATGCGTCTGCAACGGGACCTTTCAAGAATCTTCAAGACCTGTGTGAGCTTTCTTGCTTACATAGTACACTCCCTGTCCAACTCTCCAAGCCCCCGGAGGAAACGAAAATTAGCAGAAGAATTGATCTTTCACTACGGATTCCTCGTGTTGTACTTTAGAAGCCTCTTAAAGACCCCTCATAGATCCAATTCAAGTGGAATTCAGAAATTGATATTTAATTTGAGAAGGGACTCTCCTGGGTTACTGCAAGAACAATGCGTTCTTGTCCCAATACTGTCAGGTCCATTGACCATTTGAAATTAATTTAGTCATTGTTAATTGGTTCGATTTGTATGTTTTTGGTATTTTGGCACAACGTTGTAGCATAACTTGGTACGATATCTGTGTATGTTTATGGTACGATAAGTTTCCTTTTTTGGTATCATATGTCCGATCTTTATATAATATAATTTGATTATCGCGTAGTTTACTTAAATGGTTGAGATTATGATGGATGATATATCATCCAAGAATTTACAATAATGAAGATAATCGAGACATTTACGAGTACTTTGGGTTGGATGATGTTATAATTTGTTTGTAATATTTGGATTGATGTTGTTACTAGATCGGTCTTGTTAGTGGTGTTAGTGGAATTTTGCTATGTGGTGCCTGTCGATATAAACAAGTACAATAACCACATATACTAGTTACAACAAATGGAGAGGAAGTAGTATGCTAAACGCATTAAAATGGTACAACCATTAATAGCCATGAAAAGTGACGTATGTAAAGACAATATCTGATATGTCATAATAATTTCTGACAGTTTATGACATGTCATATAATTTTACACCGGACAGAAATAGTACTATATGTAAGCCTTTTGTCGTTAATGATCTGGTACTACAAACTACTTGCAAATAGTGCGGTGTTGCATCGAAATAAGGTACATTTACAAAGTAATATATGGTACCATATACTCGTGAAATTTGGTACAACTTGTTATGACAAGCATTTTTCATCATCGTCCGAATTAGTTTTTTCATGCAAAACTATTATACTATACACACACACACACACATATATATATATATATATTGACTGTTCGAATTTGATGGTTTAATTCTTACACGCATGGTTTTGATGCTAATCCTCAAGTTTCATAATAAGATATGGTCCATTATTTAACTACTAAAGCTTGAATTTTACACTACAAGTCCACGATTTTGAGGCTACAAGGATCTTATTCAAAAATTATGAGTTGAAGGCTTCAAATTTCAAACTACATAGTGAGATGGTCATAGAAGGAACCCTCTCTTACATTGAATCTTGGATTTTAAACTATAATTCTGTGACTTTAAGGGTTAACATGTTAAATATCATATGAAATGAAATGTATAACAAATATAGATATTGTAGAATTTCGCTTCAAAACGAAGGCGAACGGCCACGAAATATGGTTACCTGATATGTAGTACCATATTTATGAAGGATATGGTACTCTATAATTCATGGTTGATGTACCTTAATAGAATGTCATAAGGTACTATTCGAAATACGTTTGTAGTATCAAACCTGTTTACCATACACATTCAATGACAAGACCGTGAATTGTGATTCTAAGAATCAATCCATAAAATATGATAAGAAATGAAACATATAAAACATTTTAGTTTCCAAAAGCGGTGTTGCATCAAAACTAACGCAAAACGCAATGAAAACTGCGTACTCTAATAAATTGTACCAAAATTGTGAATGATATGTTACCATATTTTACCCTATTGAAACACCTTATATGCTTGTATATGATACCACTACCAAAAATATTCTGCATTCAGAAACGTCTCTAACATACATGACCAGTCATGTAAGTCGTTCTCCGCATGTCAGCGATTCTCTGATATTCAAAGACTAATCTCATATATGTTGTTTGATTTATTGTGGTACTTTAACATACTTATTATGCAGTACCATTTTTACTACGATTCTATTAGCCTTTTAATGTGATTATAATACCTTTTATAGGTGTGTTATGGTACTTAATGTATTTATTATGCAATACCTTGCTTCAAAATCCAAAAATATAAGCCATGAGTTCAAGGACATTACAATCATCCATATCATTAAATAAACATTACATAACCATTCAAAGATTTGATAAAATTCAGAATACATCTAACATATATAATTACATGCAAATATCAAATTACAGCAAAGTCGAACAACTATTTGAATACCTTATGCAAACGTACAACAAGTTCGGATCTTCGCCAAACAAAGAATACATGCATATGTCGAGGATTGGACCTGGATAATGCCCTCATCGTCAAGTGTTCTTTAGAGCTCAGTCCAGCTTTCATCTTGTGTTTAAAACCTCCTTTTGACAGTTTAGATTTTTCTTTAAGCTTTAAAGTCTGCTTCATTTGAAGCCAAGTCCTCTTTATAATCCTGTTAGTACCAAAAGTGGGACATACAAATAGAAAATGACTCTTAAGCATTAAACAACACATATATTAAAAAATGGTAAATAACGCCTGCATAGGAACTTGCAAATATTACAACCCTCATCATTATGATTGAACATGCTTAAGGGTTCATGTCGAATAGAACCGAAAATTGTTCTGATTCCTGGACGAAACAAATATAACTTGCTCGGAATCGATAGAAACTGAAGCAAGGCAGTAGCACCAAATAAATGAGGGGAGCCGAGATCGAGAAAATTCACGATGGAGTGGGAAACATTTGAGCTCTTCCTGCAACGCAATGGGCTGCCGACGATGGAAGAAATTAATCCCAATTTCTGAGGTTTTTCTGGATTTCGAACTGAAATGGATGCCGACATCGAAAAAGAGGACGTCGGACCAAGAGAAAATTTCTCGGCCCTTTTTCGGCGACAAAGCTTGTTGAGGATAGGGCTTTGGTGAAGGAAGCTGCGATTTAATTTGAGAGAGAGAGAGAGGGAGAGGTACATGAGTTTAGAACGATGATGATGAAAAAATGATATAAAATCTAAAAAGTAAGGATAAAATTGTCTTTTATGCCAAACAGGTACTTATAAGTAATACAAATTTTGAAACGAGTACCTCGTGATAAAATATATCGCAGCATGTCAAAGTTCATCTTCTCCTCCACACGGTTAGCCACCGGAAAAGCGCCGAAAATGTTTATTTCGTTTCGACGACCTCTTCTCCGGGCCTTATAACTCCCAGTTCGATATCCTCTTCTAAATTTTTATATATTTTCAATTTTTTAAATTCAGCAATTGAATTTTTTCGAGATATAAATATGGAAATTTATTTCTATTCCGTCTAAAAAACTCATCGATCTTGTTCGTGGTTTCTCCCGGTCCATATATTTAAAATTTATTTAAAAATGATTATATTCTGAAAGGACTTCCTCATAAAGATTTAGGTGCCGAAATGCAAGAAATGAAGCTGGGTGATGAATTACACCGGTAAGTATAAGATTAGAACGATTATAGAAGCAAATGAGTCGGAAGTTATTTTCTGGCCTTCTGTGCAGTTAAAGCTAATTAGGCATCGAGATCTCTGTGTGTGGGGCGATTGGTTTTGGTAGTAAGTGAGCTTAATATATCGAAAATCCTAACTATATATATTTGTTCTGCAGTAACTATCTTAACGGTAATGTGTATCTTGGGACGTGCTATCGTGGTACTTATTTGTAATCATATGCTTTACCTTTATAAGGATCGTTGTAGTACCTTTTTAAATTAGGTTGTCGTACCATTTGTTAATGGAAAATATTATATATTAAATGTAGTTTGCAGAGTATATTATTGGCGTGCTCATAAAGAGAAATCAAACTTTTACAGATAGTTTATTTTCTTTTGCACAGTTTTATTTGAGAAGTGGAGAAGAATATAAAGAATGATTGTTAAATTTGGACTTGATTGATTGGGGTGAAGACTACTAAGATAGCAACAACAAGACTAAGTGGATAAATTCAATGAAAGCTGGTGTTATTTCGTCGCATGATGGTTTGAGTTTTCAGGTTCGATTGTTGTGATCTATGTTCGTTGTGTTCAACTATGTTACAGTTTGCTATTTGTTTGTCTTATATATGCTGGATGTATATTGATTTCTATCCAATTTTTACAATGGTAATGTAATGCTTGTTTGCTGATATGGTTGCTATTTTTTCGTTTGAAGCGAGGTAATGCATAATACATATGTTAAATACCACAATATATTTATGTATGGTACAGCAAGAGCAATGAAAATAGTACCACACACATACAAATGGTACGATAAATTAAACGTGAAGAAAGATAAAAAACAATTATGAAAGTTGAGAGAATATATGGCTTGTCAGAGAATGTCGCATGTCATACCTGAAAATACCTAGAGAATATTTTTGAAAAGGGCATTTGACACATCAGAAAATATTTAATGTGTTAGAGAATGTCTGACGTGCCTAACAATGTTTATTAGGATGTTTGGGAATACTACATACGTTTGGTACTACAACATACTTATCATCGATACTACTTGCAAGCGAATAAGATAATATAAAAGGGTAAGATAAAATATTATATCATTTATAAATGTTGTACTGCATATTAGGTTAAGCATTTTACGCCTCATTTTACATTGATTTTGATGCAAAACCACGTTAATATATGTACATGTTTTATATGTCTCGATTTTTATCATATTTATAGGTTTCAGATTTTCAAAATGCATGGTGAATGGTTCTTATAATATAGCTTCTCTTATATGAAAACTTGAGTTTTAACTACAAAGTCGTGAGCCTGAGTATTAATTTGTTAAATACGATACGAAACTAAACATATAAAAGATTATGTATACTAAAGTGATATTGCATCGAAACTAATGAGAAACGCGACGAAAAATGCTTAACCTAATATATGGTACCTTATTTATGAATGATATGGTATCTTATATAACCATGTTAGAGTACCTTATTATGTTTGTATGTAGTACCAAAACTACGAAAGTACCTTTTATTATCGGTTCGTTTACGATCTACAAATAGTTGCTAGTGCCTTAAATTAATAAATGTTAAACTAAATATCACTGAATAAATAGTATACATGCTTCAAACATGTTATATGAACAATATAAATTGAAGGTTTCGAATTTCGTAACAAAACATAGTGAAATGTTCTTATATGAAATTATCTATTACATTGGAGCTTGAGTTTCAATCAACAAATCCATGATTTTGAAGGTTAACCCACTAAATACGATATGAAATGAAACATAACAAAACATTTATGTATAATAATGTGTTTTTGCATCGAAACTAATGCGAAACACGATGAAATATGCTTACCCTAATATGTAGTACCATATTTGTGAATGTTGCGATACCCTATTTAACATTGTTACAGTACCTTATTACATGTGGATATACCACAAAAATATGTTGTCGTACCAAAATTATTGAGTCTTCGCATATGTTTTCTAGTAGACAACATGTGACACGTCAGACATTCTCTGACATGTAAGAGGTTTTTCCAAATATGTCGGATTTTTTTTTTGATCTTACACTTTGTCATACCAAGTTTTCTGTATTTGCAGTACCATTTTCATTGTGCTTGTAGTACCATTTTAATATGGTTGCAATAACGTGTTTGATATGTTGGGGTACTTAATGTCTGTATTATACATTACCATTTGCATATTGTTGTAGTACCTAATGTCGAAATATTGAGGTACCACATAGCAATGTTGTTGTACCATTTGACAATCTTAACAAATACAAACAATATAAAAAAGAAATAAATCATTGCCATTCAAAACCATTCTCTAATCAATGTACATTCTTCACCAACACCATTAGAAACCAAAATTTGTTCAACGTGTCGTCTTCCATAAAACACACAAAAACTAGTGTACGAACAATCACGAGCTAGTTCTTACAACATCCCAGTCTCTAAACAAAATAAACAACATGCATCATAAATCATATGCATTGTAGCATCACCCTCCTATTCCTTCAAACACACCAATCAGAAAGGTTTTTTTTGCTAAAACAAAAAAACAATTTGTATTCCAAATTATGTGGGTCGGGCTTCCTCAACCATCATCAACATCACCACCATCATCAAACACGCTCCCTCCAAACACTACAATCCACACAACCATTATCAACGTGAAGCACTCTCCAACACTCTCATGCCAAGTACAACATATGATGACCACTCGAATGGTTACAAGCCATCTTATTTCTTGGATATATTTCGTCATCAAACAAGTATGGACTATCTAATCCAATTATGAAAATATTCAGCCGTTAAGGCGGTTCTAACACGTTTTATGACAAATATCTTCCAAATGCTAAGAACTTCTTGACATAATCGTAACAACAAACGAAGGCATTCAATAACAAAACTCACACAAATTCATTGCGACCAGCATATGCTTAGCATATTATAAATAAAACTAATTGGTACCAAATTAGATGATCGAAATAGATCGAGGGTTCAACATCTATTTGGATGCGAAACGAGTTCGGCTCACCTTATGGAGACGTCGATCTTAGACGCACTGGACGATGAAATCCATATAATAGACATAAGAAACACATAGTGACCCACTTTGCTCGAAGCAATTGCGACGCAGAGTGACGAGAAGTCGCATATCAGACTCACAACGGTGGTCGTCGGTAAAAGATTGACATCGGTGCCTCTGCAGCGGTGAAGATTGTGATGCATGCAGCTAGAGGATGGAGAAATTTGCGAGTCCCATGGCACCAATTTCGGCGACTCTCTCGGGTATGGGGATCAGATCCGACCCGTAATTGCTGAAGAGATCGGCGCTGGAAGGATTCGTGGACCAGGTTCAGCCCACTAAACATCGACTCCAGCCATGAGGTGAGGTTAGAGGGGTTGTAGTGGATGATAAACTCCGATTTGGAGACTGATCAGCCCGTGGCGGTGGCGTATTGAACCTGCTCGATCTAGCCATGTCAACCATGTCGGGGGCGCGAACAACTCGTCGACGTCGGCATTACCGGACCCACAACCACCATAAGAAGCAGCCCCGGCGGCGACGCTCCATAAACTGACGCTGCCTTAATTTTCGTGGTTCGTACAGTGATAGGAATGATCTCGCTCGTCTTCTTCATCTACATAGAGAAAGGACTGAAAAAAATATTCGATATGGGGTAGTTTTGAGGTTGAATAGGGGCGTTTGAGGAAGATGAATTTAATCCGATCATTTCTACCGCACAATTTTAATTTTTTTTTTCTTTTGTTTTGTTTCAGTATTAAAATGGAATGTATATGTAAAATTGTAATAATGTGTTTGACCATGGCTATTTTTGTCTATTAAGTACTTACATGTGTTGAAAAATTTCAAGAGGCTGCATGAAAAAAATCTCAGACTAGGTAGTGAACACTGAATGGTTTATACCTCTAACCCCTTGTTTGGTTCATGAGTTTAGACCTTTTAAAAGTTGGTTTATATCATATTGAAGCGTTTGGTTCATTGGTTTATATAAACTATGAGTTTACGCATACCAACTTTAAACCATTGAACAAGGGTTTAAATAAACATACCTCGGTGTGTTTATTTAAATCCATTAATCAAACACATATTTTATTTTATAAAACCTCTCAAATATAAACCTATCAAGCTAAGTATTTAAGGGTTGTTTCTCCTAATTGGTTTACATATTTGTCCGAATACACGACTATCGCCCCAAAAAAAAACAATTAAAAATTTAAGACAGCAGTTGTAGGATGCGTATCGCCATATCATCGTCCTCTTCATCACTCCCCATCCATTTTACCGCCACAGGAACTCGTCAACATAACCTCTCCGCAAAGCCCTACTTAACAACCCAGAGGCAACACCATCAAGGTCAGCTGCCAGAGCCCACGTGGCAGAACGACCACAGCTCACCTCCGAAACCCAGAACCATACGTTTCCGCTTGAGTGAGCTATGCAGGCAGGGACACTTAAGCCTCGCACGCCAGCTGTTCGACGCAATTCCGCAACCAACAACTGTGTTGTGGAACACTCTCATAATCGGATATGTATGCAACAACATGCCCGAAGAAGCTAAACATCTGTATTCGCGCATGTATTGGGTCGTTCGCTCTCTGCAAGCTGGAAAGAACTTTGACGCCTACACGTATTCGTCGGTTTTGAAAGCATGTGCGGAAGCAAAGGATCTCTTGACAGGCAAAGCCGTGCACTGCCATTTGCTGCGTCTGAATGTGTATCCAAGCCGGATTGTGTACAATTCGCTGCTGAATATGTATGCTGCTTGCTGTTTTTGTGGAGACAGCATGGTTTCTGATTTGGTAGAGAGGGTGTTTAGGTCCATCAATAAGAGAAACGTAGTTTCTTGGAACACCATGGTTTCCTGGTACTCAAAGACGGGTGATTTTATAGAGGCTATTGCTCATTTTGTGAGGATGTTGAAGATGGGGCTTCAACCGACCGTCGTGAGTTTCGTTAACGTATTCCCAGCTGTGGTGGCTTCGTGGAATGTTCAGCTTGCTGATGTGTTATATGGCATGGTGGTGAAACAGGGCAGCGAGTATATCAATGATTTGTACATTATGAGTTCAGCCATTTCAATGTATGCGGAGCTTGGACTCGTTGACATTGGTAGGAAGATTTTCGACAGCTGTTTTGACAAGAATGCACATGTTTGGAATGCTATGATTGGAGGTTACGTTCAGAACAACCGCGCGCCCATTGCGCTCGAGCTTTTCAATGAAGCTTTGCAGGCTCAAGATGATGATCGCAACGTTGATGATGTCACTTTTCTCTGGGCACTAAATGCAGGTTCAGAGTTGCAATGTTTCAAACTGGCCCAGCAACTTCACTCGTGCCTAATCAAGAAATCATTGGTTCCTTCTATTATTCTGGTCAATGCGCTCATAGCTTTGTATTCCAGGTGCGACGCGATTGGTGATTCGTTCAAAGTTTTCAGCGGAATGCATGAAAGGGATGTCGTGTCTTGGAACACCATGATATCTTCTCTGGTACAAAACGGCTTAGACAAAGAAGCTTTGATGCTTGTACATGAGATGCAGAAGGAGGGATTTTCGTTAGATAATGTGACCATCACCGCTCTCCTCTCAGCATCATCTAACCTCAGAGATGTGGAAATCGGTAAACAGACCCACTCTTTCCTAATCAGACACGGGATTCGCTTCGACGGGATGGAGAGTTATCTCATAGATATGTACGCAAAGGCAGGCCTCACAGAAGCTGCAGAGACTGTCTTCAGAAACTGCGAAGCCAACAACAACAACAACAACATCGATGAAGCAACTTGGAACGCGATCATCTCCGGTTGCACCCAAAACGGAGCAATCGATAAAGCGCTCCGTTTCTTCCAGCAGATGCTGAATCGAAATGTGGTGCCTAACTCCGTCACTTTAGCTTCGATTCTTCCCACGTGCAGCCGAACGGGGAGCATATCTTTTGGAAAGATGCTGCATGGTTTTTCTGTTCGCAATCTCCTGGATAGGAACGTCTTCGTGGCCTCCGCGGTGGTCGATATGTACTCGAAATTGGGTGAAATCGCTTACGCCGAAAGGTGCTTCAGTTTTTCTTCAGAAAAGAACTCGGTTACGTACACCAATATGATACTGGGCTACGGCCAAAACGGTATGGGCCAGAAAGCTGTAGAGCTGTTCCACTCCATGCGGTATTTCGGTGTAAGCCCCGATGCCATCACCTTCGTGGCGGTGCTATCTGCTTGCAGTTATGCGGGCTTAGTCGAAGAAGGCCTCGAAATATACGATTCCATGGAGAGGGAATACGGTGTAAAACCCTCGACCGAACACTACGTTTGTCTAGTAGACATTCTTGGGCGGGTAGGGAGGGTGAAGGAGGCATACAACTTTGTCCAAGAGTTGGGCAACAAAGGGTGCGTGGTGGGAGTCTGGGGATCGCTGCTTGCTGCTTGCAGGATACATAGAAAATTTGAGCTGGCGAGAGTTGTTGGGGATAGGTTGCTCGACGTGGAAGAAACTGCTGCTGGTTATCGGGTTCTTCTATCTAACATACATGCGGAGGAGGAGAAGTGGAATGATGTGAAATGCGTGAGGAGTGAGATGGTTGAAAGAGGTTTGGTGAAGGAGGTGGGTTGCAGTTGGATTAATATCTCCGGTCGGACATTTTACTTTGTCTCCAGGGATAAACAGAATCCTCAGTGTGCTGAGATTTATCAGCTGTTGAAGGGTTTGACTGCAAACTTGAAGGCTGATGAGGATTATACGCCTCCTTTTTTGTCGTGTGACGTTGCATAGAATATTATTAGCAATTTTAAAGGTTGAAGCTGATAAAACCAATGTTGTAAAGTTTGCTCGGCGTTAGACGGCGTAGGCGATTTCTTGGCAGAAACTAGATGGTAGATCTATTTTTATTATTTTTATTTTTCCTATATCAAATATACTAATATTCTACCAAAGTAAAGTTGCATAAAATTTATCCTTCTAAATAAATAATATCATATTTTAAAAAAATTAAAAAAAATTGAAACATTAATCGATCGCCTAGCCGATTTTCGATGCGGAGGACACCGCCTAACGCCTTGTCGTATTGTTATAACAGAGCCTAATACCTGAAATAAGGAAAAAATAAAAGAAAACCGAGCTCAAAACAATGTGTAAAATTGACAGACGCTACTCGGGCGTCTGAAGTGGGGTTGCGCCTACATGGCATAGGCGATTTCGAGGCGGAAATTAGATTATTCACCTGGTTATTCATTATTTTTGTCATATATCAATGCTCCTTAAGTTAACATGCATCAAATTTATCCAGACATTTTAAATAAAAAACAATCAATCCAAAAACTGCAACAATATAACATTAGTACAATAATCAGTCAATTTTCCGTATTTTTTGTAGGTATTAAATTTTTTTATTAATCGGTTAATTAGATTAATCGGCGATTAATCGGATTCATAAGTTACAAGTTCGATTAGGTTATTTTCACCACGGTTAATGGCCGGTTAGCGCCAACTAGATGGCCGAATTTAACAACAATGGCTCAAACCATAAATACTCGTCCAGAATCAAAATTTTTAAACCTCGTCGCATACTCTCAGGGAGTCGAAGTGCCCTAGGGCTTTTTATTTCGTGTTAAGTCAAATGTTCTTACATTCTATTCTAGGGTCTACAGATTCAGCTTTGAGTTATGATTCTCTAAGCTAACAATACCGCTGGTGTTTTTATGATTCGAAAAATAAATTTTTTTCTACAAAGCTGTAATTGAAAATATCAACTCACTAAATAGCTGAGCAACCTTGCAGTCTTCGCCTGATCATTCGCTAACATCAGACACGGTACTCGCCGAACAATGTAAGAAGTGTATCGGCCTCTGTTACAGGATTGAAACCAATCACGAAGAGAGATTCTCTAAGTCATGTGATCAGAGTTTCTTACAGCATCATCTTCTTCTACCACGTAGGAATTGATTGGGCACAATTTGTACTAATCCGGGTGCGATAAAACACCCTTTAATCGGAGAGTGAATTCCTAATTTTGATATAATTCCAAGGGAAACGTGTACGTAGCTACACGATAAGGTGGAAGAATCATATGACCTGTCTCAGTTATATCGTGTTAATCCAAAATTTCTGTCACTCAAACTCCTCCAACGCCGATTAAAATCATGACGGCTAGTACGGAACCAATAAGAAGATAAGATCAAACTCAGGTCAAGAGGATTAGTACGGTTGGGAGCTTTAGAAGGGAAACAAGTGGGCTGCTAAAGGAACCAAAAATATGTGCTTTACAAACTCTTGCACCCAACATCCAGCCAATGATGTCGTAAGGGAAATTCAGAACAAGATGGGGTGCAAAACCACCACAAAATCGTCCAGCGAGTGTCGTATGCGAATTGGTATGAGCTACAACTTCCAGTATGAATGATCAACCAAATTATAGGTGCACATTGCAGTATATCCCACCAAGTCAAATCGACGGTAGAGTGGTGGCCACTCCAACTAGAAATCTAAGTGCTCGAAGGTTAAAAGATGGAGGAATACATTAGTGGGATAATTCTTCGAAAAAAAGCCAATTTTCCAACTGTGAGATCAATATGGAAACAACTCACAAATATTAAAGTCAACAACGAGAGATTCTCTTTCTTCCGATCTGAGACGCCGGAGGTCGTGACCGATGTACTAAAAGGGGAGGGGGGTGGATGTATATGCCAACCATTGTTCTTAGAACTACGAAATTTGGCCTGGCATTAAAGAAACATATCCATGAGGAAGTTCCCATTTGGGTAAGACTGAAGCAGTTACCTTCGAAATATTGGACTTAGAGTGGTGGCAAGTGCGATGGGTTGAATGTTGTTTCTAAATCGATTATTGCTAAATGGAATGGATTGATTTTGCACGAGTTGTTCTAAAAAAATTGGAAGATGCATGTGTTGAGGAAATTGAGTTAAAGTTGTCGTCCATTGAAGGCGAGGAGACTAGAGTATGCAAGATTGATGTTGAATATGAGTTGAAGTCGAGCTCATGTAAGAAGTGTGGTTCACTCGATGTTGTGGCTGTCTGCCCCTTGAATGTGAAGGCCAAACAATGACAGTCGAGGAAAAAAGATGGGTCACAAAAGGAGTGGAGTGTTGTAACAAACAAGAATGGTATGCAATAGAACATCACAAAGGTTGGGAAAATTGATGCGCTAGTGGAGGTAATTGCCTATAACTGACTTTACATCCTACAAAACTTGGAAGATGTTGATGTAGTAATGGAGGGGGTCATGGGAAAACAACCCCTGTAGAGAAGCTTAACATCCTTGTTCACGACCTCCCACTATCCTCTCTCATCAGATGAGAATCGATGCTCAACTCCACACATATGGGTTTCGTTTATTTATCGATTGCCTAGTTAACTTATCCTCGATAAACTAACGATACTACATGTGGATGAAATATATTATCTCACTCATTTTGTTGTAACATTACAAAGTTATAGACATTATACTTTTTCCAGTCCTCATATGATATTCCGAGAGCATACTCCATGACAAAATGCTTATATATGCAATTTTATTGATGTTGTAACTACATATGTATATGGCTCACTAGAAACCGCAAATATATATGATTTCCCGAATGATTTCAGTTGATTGAAAATTTAGGGCCCCCAAATTAGTATTTAGTTAAGCTGAACTAATCACTTTCTGGATTAAAGCTTTGTGAGCGTATGTGGTACAATCTCCTCAATTGATACTTAATGAAAGCATGATAAAAAAACGATCAAACGTATCCTTGTATATTTATGAAAATACGTGAAAATTTCAATATCACAGTTCATGTTGATGATATAAACAAAATTTGAACTCATGAATAGTTATCAAAAGCTGTTGATTTTTGAAAGGAGAGTTCAAAATGAAAGATCTCAGGAAAACAAAGTTTCGTGTTGGATTGCAAATTGACTTTCTAATAAATGAAATATGTGTACATCAAAAACGTATATGAAAAAAGGTATTGAAAGCTTTTATATGGATAATGATCATTTATTCGATATTTCAATGATTGTTCGGTCTTTGTACGTGACCGTTTAGACCACATGAAAAAGATGAAGAATTACTTGGTCATGAGAACCATATCTTAGTGCTAATGGATGAAGCATTAGTGTATCGTAAGAGTCACACGCGACCTGATACATCATTTATTATTAATTTATTTGCAAGATATAGCTCTTCGCCGACTCGTAGACATTGACGTGGAGTTAAACGGATTTTTTGGTATCTTCAATGAAAAACTTATATTTGATGTGATATTGTACTGAATCAAAGACAAATTTATTGGATACGCAGATGTAGGATTTATATCCGACATGCACAATGTTCGGCCGCAAACGGGTACGTAATAACACGATGAAACTGCTATTTCATGGCAACAAGCTAAACAAAAGTTTAACTACCACTTCATCTAACCACGTTGAAATAATAGCGATTCAGGATGCTAGCAGAGACTATGTTTGGCTCCGAATTCAACATATAAACAAACATATAGATTATTGTCAGAAAAGTTACTCCCAACGATCTTACATGAAGATAATGCAACATATATCGCTCAATTCAGGAAGGATATATTATAGGTAATATGACAAAGCATATTTCACCGAAAGTTTTCTTTACTCATGATATAGAAAAAATTGTTATATAGATGTGCAACAAGTGTGATTAAGTGATCATGCAGATTTATAACATTTTCCCTAAAGATTGGTGTATTCAATTGGGGTTCAAAGACTTCAAGATTTAGAATGATATTATCATACGGGGGAGAAAATACGCGTTGCACTTTTTTTCTTAATTACAGGTTGTCCAATGTGATTTTCCAGGTAAGGTTTTAACGAGACAACAATTCAAAGAGTATCTAAGAATTATGTACTATTTCCCTTCACTAGATTTTTATCCTATCAGACTTTTTTCTAGTATTGTTTTAACAAGGCATATTCTTTAGAAAATATCCAAGAGCGATGATTATTGAGAACTATTGAAGAAAAGAGTAGTTGGATGATAAATGTTATTAATGTTTGGAAACCTTAGGTGCTCCGGGTTAGGTCACCGGGTGGTGCGAAATTTAAATTTTTTACGAGATCACCATGAAAGGCCACAGATCGCTCGATACAAATAATAAAACAAGTATGAGAAGTTCAAGAGATTAAAAACATTACCCTTGAATCAAAGGACGTTGCTAGCATTTGTCGATCCCCGTTATCGTAACCGCTCCTAGGTTGTAGCCGTATCACAAGATCGTCACGCCGACCACGAGACGTACCCAATTTCAACTTTCTCCTAAGGATGGGGGAGATGAAGTGAAGATGATGGCTAGAGACGTGTATGTGTGTGTTATCATTCAAAGATTAATTCA
Organism: Linderniella brevidens; assembly: GCA_004919715.1. Lineage (NCBI taxonomy): Eukaryota > Viridiplantae > Streptophyta > Magnoliopsida > Lamiales > Linderniaceae > Linderniella > Linderniella brevidens. Next base: position 1,519,934 of record SWDC01000150.1, on the reverse strand, counting down.
CACTTGTTCTTTTTCACTCAAAGCTTTAAAGAACTTACCAACTTAGTTCTTCCTCTCTCAAAAACACTTAGACTTCTCTAAGAAATAATATTGCACGATATGATAAGGCCAATACTTATTTTCTACTTTAGAAAATGACTTCCACCATACAAATTAATTATGTCCAAGACATAGAATCATTGAAAATCATCCACAAAAGCCTTGTTTAGTCAACCAAAGCCATTCACATGACGTGCTATGGCCTCAATGTTTTGCATGAAGCCAAGGCTCGAAAATGGACCGAAAATAACCTATAATACAAGTGTCGGGAGGTCGTCATGGCCACGATAGAACTTGGTCATGGTCTTGACCAGCCTTCACAAAGCCGTGATATGCGGCTACCGCGAGCTAAGCTCAAGGGAATTCCTCACGACTTCGGCCGAGGGGTGTCGTGGCCACGACACACCTTGTCACGACCGTGACGCTTAGTCACGAACTTATGATGCTCGGCCAATGTTGTATTTTTCAGTCGTTTTCGATCGTTTTGACTAGTCCACCCTATCCAAGTCTAAGAAGCTTCTAAAATTTGTGTTTCAACACTTTATTTAACATCTCAAAGCCCGTTAAGTATTCATTTACATCTTTACATGTTAGATAATGTCCCAGTGATCCTCTTTAAGCTTGACTCTCTTCGTTCGTCCCAACCGGCACTGGAAGGAATGGAAGAGTTCAATATTTACTTAGCCAAACCCGTAGTACCGAACCAATTCTGTGTTAAGTACGAATTTGATCTAATCATAATCCACGAACCAACTATAAATTATCGTAATACGTATAAATCCTTCACATATGTACCGATCGAGTGAGAGTCTTGGTTGCGCCAAACTGACTTACTCGACATTATGATTAATTCGTGACTGATTCACTAAACTAATCTACACGTCCCACGTGAGTCACTTTATCTCTTTGGCTACAGACTTCGTAATTCTTGTCTCCGAATATACAGTGGACGTATATTTAGATTACTAACGAGATTATAAATCCCTCACGACTGTCAATGCCCACCAGATACCTTTCTTTGTCAAGATCGCATGTTGCAGTTACCCATGTTCGACCCTGAATAATGTTGGCCGAGCAAACTAGTGACAAATCAAGACCCTAAAGTCAACTCATCAATGACCCTTTGGTTTAAGGTCCACGTGCACTACTTATATAAATTTTATAACCTCCAACTTTCCAAGTGAATGATCAGCACAATGATTTAAGAGTCATCAACAAATAAGTCGTGATCGGCATCCAACACCCTACTGGAGTCTACGACATATGGATATATTTAATATTCGAGATAAATAGCTCACCGATGCCCCTCTGTCATCCCATGAGAATCAATGACTCAACTTGCAATATTTAGGTCTCATTTATTTACCTTCTTATAGAATGACTAGTAAGCCTGATTGTAAATAAATAATGTGCACAGATGGAATGTAATATTAAAAACAAATAGAACTTTAATTCCATAAATTAAAATATTCGAATACAATATTCAAATATACAGTGCATAGTACATTGGCTAAATACATACCTTATTCATGTTATCCTCGAATGACATTCCGAGGGCACATTCCTAATGAGACTGTATTTATGGTAATTTATGTTACTTTTATGGTTTTTTTACGCTACACCCTTTATGGTTTCGAAAACCTACCACCATACCCACCGTTCAACACCTTCTACCCATTTTTGCATCACGTATGCTATTTTCGCGAGTGGAGTTGAATTTGACCACATGTTTTACATAAAACGACTAAAATTCCCTTCAAAGTCGTCTTCCTCTTCTCAACAACTTACACCATGTGTTCCCTATCTCGTTAATGTTGGGAAAGGTACCCGGTTTGTACCCGAGACGCAATGCCCCGGGATACGGTGCGGAATAAAATTTTTTCCGGGTTCCTTCGCAGCTCGGATCGAAAACTCTAATCACGTTGACACGTAATAGGACGGGTCATACCCGTGAGAGATTACCTTTGAAGCGAGTGGCAGCTCCTCGTCGATTGCGTCGTCGGCCGCGGTCGTGTTGGGTATCGTCTAGATCGTCACGCCGACCTCGCAGTGTACCACGGTTTCGATTCTTCGAAGATGACTAGAGAGAATTGATCCGTCGCTCGGGAGAGTGATTTGCGTTTGTGTGTTCGTGTTTCGACTCTCGGGTCGAGAAATTTCGCGTCGATTCTCTTCCCCTTGTCTTTTTCTTTGACGAGGGTCTCACCCTTATTTATAGTAGGGGAGGACGAAATTTTCAGCCCTAAACAAGGCTAAAATCTCGAAATATTTGTTCCTAACTATGAGAGATATTCTTGCCAAAATATCTCTCCTAATTGAATTCAAAATTCTATTAAAGGAACATACTATAAATAGAAAACTAACTAAGATATTAAAATATCTTCAAATATGGTAAATAAATTTCGAAATTTATATAAAATAAAAATTCGAATTTTAGTTTTAATAAATAATATTCCAAATATTTTTATTACCATATTTGTAAATTACGAAAATACCCTTTAAGGCATTTTTCGAGTTGAATTCCAATTCTTCCCTCAAGTTTTTCTAAGCACTTAGCCAAGCCTAAGTCTTAAAGTTAGTTTCATATGAAGTCCGACTTCGGTCCACTTATTGACCCCGAGGCTCAATAAGGCGTGACATAACGACCCGAGCCCCTTTAAGGCCCAAAACACAATCTCTCCTTCTCGGTACACATTGATGATCCTTTTTAAGCCCGACTCTCTAGGTTCGACTCAATCGGCAAGGGAGGAATCCAAGAGTCCGGTAGGTGCCTAGCCAATCCCGCAGTACCGGACAAATCCCGACTTGAGCACGAATTTCGAACTAGTCTCATTCCAGAACCTAACTATAGATTATAGTACTACGTACAAACCCTTCAGCTGTGTCCCGATCGAGTGAGAGTCATGGTATTTGTCAAACTCACTAAACTCGATACTATGATAAAATGACACGAGGCAAATTACCAAACTACCCTCCATGTCTAACATGAGTTAGTTTAATACCTTGGCCAAGGATTTTGTAATTTCTCGTCGTCATTCTCATAGGACACTTGTCTCGATTACTTACGAGACTGTGAATCCGTACTCGGCGGTCTAAGCCCGGCAATCACAAATATCCATCAAGACCGCATCTGTCCCGTTGACCCATGGAATAGCAAATCGGATCTAGCAAAACCAGGATAGTCAAGACTTCAAAGTCAACTCCGTCAAAGCCCCTTTCGGTCTAAGGTTCAAGCAGACTACTTGTGGCGACCCTACTTCCTAATTAAGTTAATTGGCGGATTTCTCCGCAACAGAACACGCGGAAGACCCGATAAAATTTTCTTTATAAACAACCTACATAGTATTATATCGGGTTTACAAAAATATCTACTATTAATACTTTGGGCCGAAGCCCCAAAATTTCAAACCCAATATCAAACACTATGCCACTCCACAGGTCGCGTCCCATGTACTGCGCCACCCTCAAAAGTCCGTGGAGTCACCGCCGCCAGCTCGCCATGAATCTCAACCCTGACACTAGTCGGTGTCGGGTTCATTCTTACCTACAAACAAAAATAGAATAGAACCCTGAGCTATTGCCCAGTAGGTGATTACATAACATGCAATACGTGCGTGCACTCCACCCAATCCCGGTTCCTCACAATATAATATAATGCACACTCGACAAATCTCATCTATCAATTCTCAATTCTCAACAGGGCCCTAGGTCAGACTCGGCACCCACGCGCGCAATGGCAAAGTACACCATCAACCATGCGGTAGCCCACACCGGCCGCGCCGGGTCGCTCCTTCCGCACACAATCTCAACCCGACGGCTTTTTCCCCGAATGTTATACCACAAGTTCGGGTAGACAGGAATCTCACATCTGTCTGCCGTCCCTGAGCCAAATAATATCCGGTGGTTTACACCTCGGGTGGCTCAATCCCGAGTAGATGGGTGTCGCAAACCCCCTCTCCCACCAAGTGCATAATCGAGTCTGAACCTGACTGCCAAAATCGGCAACTCTACCCTTCTCACATTCGACACAATATCGTGTCACCGTATCATTACGGTACCTTCACCTCTCTTATGCATGTCGTGAAATGCATATCACATTCGTCACATATATCACGTATTATTTCTTACAAATAATACCCCAAAATACTCTCGTATCTTAAAATAAGGGTTGACCCGAAAATTCTAGTCAAAGTATGAATATACTTTGATTTAAAGATAAAATGAACTTAAAATAATTTTATTTGAATATTTGGGCCTAATTTAAGACAAAAGTCCAAAAATAATTAGACTGGTCGAATCGTGAAGTTCGGTCAACTTCAGACTTAAAAGCATATGGTCAACCCGACATTTGGAGTCAAAATTCGGGACTCTTCACAGTGTTAGCGGTATTGCCCGAATTTAGATTTCGCGCGTCATTTGATCGAATTTGCGAAGTCTGATTTAGTTCGCGTGTCACCCGAAATTCACTCACAGGAATCACCCCGCGAAATTCAAGTTGACCCGCGAAACTTTAGTCCGACCCGCTACTTCTCTCACAGGAATCACCCTGTGGTCGACCCGCGAAATTAATTCTGACCCGCGAAAAAACCCATTTACTCACACAATAAAATCCATTTGAGTCCGCGAAGAACTTTTCGCGACCCGAATATAATTCGCGAACTAAACTTCGGCGAACTATCGAAAATCTGCCCGAATTTCAACCTTTCAAATTTGGCGAAATTTAAAATTTGGCCCGCGACCTTCTTTTCTCACTCACATCTTTACAAATCTTTCGGCCCGCGAATTTTATCGCAGCCCGCGATTTTCTTTCCTCTCTCACACTTCACGAACCTTTTTGGCCCGCGAATTCTTTTCAACCCGCGAATTTCTCATGAGCTGAAACTTTCTTCATCTCATCGAAATTCATATTTTCCAGAACTTCATCACATGAATCCGTTCCAGATTTCACATAAACATGTAAGAATTCACAGAACTCATATATTGAGCTCAAACTTAACATCTCAACACAGCAAATACAACACATAATCATTCAAAGCTCCCGAAATTCATAAATTCGGATGACCTTTCATCCAAATTCGTTAAACTAAATAAATCAAACTTAAAAACAGTTTGTAGGGGTTAAAAACCACCTACCTCACTTCCAAGTTAGCCGAAATTGCTTAGTTCTTCTCTGCTTTTCTTCGTTTGTTTTCTTTCGTTTGATATTTTCGTTTGTCCTTATCACCTTTTGAGATAAACCTTTAAAAGAAAGTTACGTTTCCTTTCTCTTAAGGAAATCTCTTATTGGGCCTACTTTAAATTAATTTGGGCCCATATCTATTTATTTTACTCAAAGAGTATTTTTCTTATTTTCGGTTCAATTTCCCGAAAATTCGCTTTGTCCGAAAATTAACTTCATAATTTTCCGAAAATTACAGAATAATTTTCACGCTAATTGCGCATTATTCCCGTATTAATTTTACGGGTATTACATCCTCCCCCCCTTAAAAGAAATTTCGTCCCCGAAATTTAAGTTGTCTGAAACAACTCAGGGTATTTCTCTCTCATTTCGTCTTCTCGCTCCCAAGTGGCTTCTTCCAATATCTGGTTTCGCCATAAGACCTTCACGAGGGGAATATTCTTATTTCGTAATCTCTTCACCTCATACATTAGAATCTCTACCGGCTTTTCTTCGTAACTCAAGTCCGGCTTCAATTGTTGGTGAAGTCTTTTGTCTCTTAGCACATGATACGGGTCCAACACATACTTTCGCAGTGTAGACACGTGGAATACGTCATGGACTTGTGCTAACGGCGTCGGTAATTCTAGCTGATATGCTACTTCACCGACTCTTTTAAAATTTTGAAAGGTCCTATATATCTCGGACTCAACTTTCCTTTTTGTCCGAACCGTTTGACACCTTCATAGGTGATACTTTCAAAAATACTTTATCACCTTCTTCAAATTCTAACGACCTTCGTCTCTTGTCTGCATAACTCTTCTGGCGACTTTGGGCCGTTTGCATTTTCTCCCGAATTTTCTTAACAACTTCAGTCATTTCGCGTACCATCTCGGGACCTAATAGCGCCTTCTCGCCGATTTCATCCCAATGAACTGGGGATCGACATTTACGTCCGTATAAGGCTTCGTAAGGCGCCATTCCGATCGTTGCTTGATAGCTGTTGTTATATGAAAATTCTATTAACGGGAGATATTTACTCCAACTCCCTTGAAAATCCAAGACACATGCTCTCAACATGTCTTCGAGTGTCTGGATCGTCCTTTCCGATTGTCCGTCAGTCTGGGGATGATAAGCTGAACTAAATGATAATTTAGTTCCCAGAGCTTTCTGTAAGCTTTTCCAGAACTGGGACAGAAATCTTGAATCTCGATCTGATATGATCGATATCGGAATTCCATGGAGTCTCACTATCTCTTGAATGTAGAGTTCAGCGAACTTCTCCATGGGATAGGTCTGGTGAATAGGCAAGAAATGGGCGGACTTAGTCAGTCTGTCAACAATCACCCAAATTGCATCATAACCTTTCACCGTTCTTGGCAACCCGACGACAAAATCCATTGTTATATGGTCCCACTTCCACTCGGGAATCGTCAAAGGTTGTAACATTCCTGCCGGTCTTTGATGTTCTGCTTTGATCTGCTGACAAGTCAGGCATCTATGTACAAATGCAGCAACATCCTTTTTCATTCCCGGCCACCAATAATTTAGTCGCAAATCACGATACATTTTCGTTGCACCGGGATGCACCGAATATATTGTCGTATGTGCCTCCGTCATTAAAGTTCGACGAATCTCTTCATCTTCCGGCACATATAAGCGACTTTTAAATCGTAAACTCCCGTCTTCTCGGAATTCAAATTCCGATGAGACTTCTTTATCTTGTTCTCTTTGTTTCTTCAAGTACAACTCATCTTTCTTTTGTACTTCAATGATTCGGTCTAATAGTGTTGGCTTAAGTGTCAACACTGCCAACTTTTCTTCAATCTCTCCGAAATTGATTACTTCAACTCCGAATTGGCGTAATTCAGTGTTTACAGTTTTGCGGCTCAATGCATCTGCGACTACGTTCGCTTTTCCTGGATGATAATTTATCACACAGTCGTAGTCTTTGACTAACTCGAGCCATCTTCTTTGCCTCATATTTAACTCCTTCTGGGTGAAGAAGTACTTCAAACTCTTGTGATCCGTGAAGATCTCGCATCTTTCTCCGTAAAGATAGTGTCGCCATGTTTTAAGAGCAAACACTACGGCTGCGAGTTCGAGATCATGAGTGGGGTAATTTTTCTCATATGGCTTTAATTGTCGGGAGGCATAAGCGATCACCTTCCCGTTTTGCATTAAAACACACCCCAACCCATATTTAGAGGCATCACTATAAACAGAAAAATTTCCAGTACCCGAAGGTATTGCTAACACTGGAGCAGTTGTTAGCCTTTTCTTTAATTCCTGGAAACTTTGCTCACATTCATCCGTAACATTTTTCTTTGTCAAATTGGTGAGCGTCGAGGCGATGCTGGAAAAGTCCTTAATGAACTTTCGATAATACCCAGCTAGCCCGAGAAAACTTCTTATCTCCGTGGGAGTGGTTGGTCTTGGCCAATTTTCTATAGCTTCTATCTTGCTGGGATCTACTGAAATTCCGCTTCCCGAAATAACATGCCCCAGAAAGATTACTCGATCCAACCAAAATTCGCACTTTTTAAATTTGGCGAATAATTGTTTCTCCCGAAGAATTCCTAGGACCGCTCTCAAATGTTCCTCATGTTCTTCTTTTGTCTTGGAATAAATGAGAATATCGTCGATAAAGACGATAACACATCGGTCCAGCAATTTTTTTGAATACTCGGTTCATCAAATCCATGAAGGCTGCCGGAGCATTCGTCAATCCGAAAGGCATGACCAAAAATTCATAGTGGCCGTACCTCGTACTGAATGCGGTTTTTGGAATGTCCGCTTCCCGGATCTTCAGCTGATGATAACCGGAGCGCAGGTCGATCTTAGAAAATACTGTTGCTCCTTGGAGTTGATCGAATAAATCGTCAATCCTTGGCAATGGGTATTTATTCTTAATCGTGATCTTGTTGAGTTCACGATAATCGATACACATTCTCATCGACCCGTCCTTTTTCTTCACAAATAAAACCGGGGCTCCCCATGGTGAGAAACTGGGTTGAATAAAACCCTTCTGCAACAAATCTTCCAATTGCTCCTTCAATTCTCGTAATTCGTTCGGTGCTAACCGATACGGGGATTTAGAGATCGGGGCAGCTCCAGGTACAAGATCGATTGCAAATTTAATCTCCCGATCTGGGGGTAATCCCGGAAGATCCTCGGGAAATACATCGGAATATTCGTTCACTATCGGAACCTCCTCAAGTTTAAGCTGGGAAGATTCCTCAGCATTCACCGCAAAAACTAGGAACGATTCGCAACCCGTATTTACGAGTCGCTGAGCATTTAAAGCAGAAATCCGAGGGATTGAGTTTCTATTCTTTCTTCCCGAAAATTCAAACTCCTCTCCCTCTGGCGATCGAAACCTAACTACCCTTTTTGAACAATCAATAATGGCTCCGTATTTCGAAAGCCAATCCATCCCGAATATAATATCGTAATCATTCATCGGGATTACTATTAGGTTCACATCTAACTCTCTACCCTCAATTCTTACGGGACATTTCTCAACCACCAAATTTGATCGAGTTGGATCCCCATGTGGTAAAGATACCACGAAATCACATAATCATATCAAAGTATTACACTTAACTTACAGGCGAGGCTGGTTCTCCCGGCTTTTGAGTGGCAGTACATGGACAGTCTTCAGAATCTAAAGCCTAAGCTCTGATACCACCTGTGGCGACCCTACTTCCTAATTAAGTTAATTGGCGGATTTCACGCGGAAGACCCGATAAAATTTTCTTTTTAAACAACCTACATAGTATTATATCGGGTTTACAAAAATATCTACTATTAATACTTTGGGCCGAAGCCCCAAAATTTCAAACCCAATATCAAACACTATGCCACTCCACAGGTCGCGTCCCATGTACTGCGCCACCCTCAAAAGTCCGTGGAGTCACCGCCGCCAGCTCGCCATGAATCTCAACCCTGACACTAGTCGGTGTCGGTTCATTCTTACCTACAAACAAAAATAGGATAGAACCCTGAGCTATTGCCCAGTAGGTGATTACATAACATGCAATACGTGCGTGCACTCCACCCAATCCCGGTTCCTCACAATATAATATAATGCACACTCGACAAATCTCATCTATCAATTCTCAATTCTCAACAGGGCCCTAGGTCAGACTCGGCACCCACGCGCGCAATGGCAAAGTACACCATCAACCATGCGGTAGCCCACACCGGCCGCGCCGGGTCGCTCCTTCCGCACACAATCTCAACCCGACGGCTTTTTCCCCGAATGTTATACCACAAGTTCGGGTAGACAGGAATCTCACATCTGTCTGCCGTCCCTGAGCCAAATAATATCCGGTGGTTTACACCTCGGGTGGCTCAATCCCGAGTAGATGGGTGTCGCAAACCCCCTCTCCCACCAAGTGCATAATCGAGTCTGAACCTGACTGCCAAAATCGGCAACTCTACCCTTCTCACATTCGACACAATATCGTGTCACCGTATCATTACGGTACCTTCACCTCTCTTATGCATGTCGTGAAATGCATATCACATTCGTCACATATATCACGTATTATTTCTTACAAATAATACCCCAAAATACTCTCGTATCTTAAAATAAGGGTTGACCCGAAAATTCTAGTCAAAGTATGAATATACTTTGATTTAAAGATAAAATGAACTTAAAATAATTTTATTTGAATATTTGGGCCTAATTTAAGACAAAAGTCCAAAAATAATTAGACTGGTCGAATCGTGAAGTTCGGTCAACTTCAGACTTAAAAGCATATGGTCAACCCGACATTTGGAGTCAAAATTCGGGACTCTTCACAGTGTTAGCGGTATTGCCCGAATTTAGATTTCGCGCGTCATTTGATCGAATTTGCGAAGTCTGATTTAGTTCGCGTGTCACCCGAAATTCACTCACAGGAATCACCCCGCGAAATTCAAGTTGACCCGCGAAACTTTAGTCCGACCCGCTACTTCTCTCACAGGAATCACCCTGTGGTCGACCCGCGAAATTAATTCTGACCCGCGAAAAAACCCATTTACTCACACAATAAAATCCATTTGAGTCCGCGAAGAACTTTTCGCGACCCGAATATAATTCGCGAACTAAACTTCGGCGAACTATCGAAAATCTGCCCGAATTTCAACCTTTCAAATTTGGCGAAATTTAAAATTTGGCCCGCGACCTTCTTTTCTCACTCACATCTTTACAAATCTTTCGGCCCGCGAATTTTATCGCAGCCCGCGATTTTCTTTCCTCTCTCACACTTCACGAACCTTTTTTTGGCCCGCGAATTCTTTTCAACCCGCGAATTTCTCATGAGCTGAAACTTTCTTCATCTCATCGAAATTCATATTTTCCAGAACTTCATCACATGAATCCGTTCCAGATTTCACATAAACATGTAAGAATTCACAGAACTCATATATTGAGCTCAAACTTAACATCTCAACACAGCAAATACAACACATAATCATTCAAAGCTCCCGAAATTCATAAATTCGGATGACCTTTCATCCAAATTCGTTAAACTAAATAAATCAAACTTAAAAACAGTTTGTAGGGGTTAAAAACCACCTACCTCACTTCCAAGTTAGCCGAAATTGCTTAGTTCTTCTCTGCTTTTCTTCGTTTGTTTTCTTTCGTTTGATATTTTCGTTTGTCCTTATCACCTTTTGAGATAAACCTTTTAAAAGAAAAGTTACGTTTCCTTTCTCTTAAGGAAATCTCTTATTGGGCCTACTTTAAATTAATTTGGGCCCATATCTATTTATTTTACTCAAAGAGTATTTTTTCTTATTTTCGGTTCAATTTCCCGAAAATTCGCTTTGTCCGAAAATTAACTTCATAATTTTCCGAAAATTACAGAATAATTTTCACGCTAATTGCGCATTATTCCCGTATTAATTTTACGGGTATTACACTACTATAGTTTTTGTCGTCGATCATTGACACTCCTTGAGTAATAAGCCATGTTTGATCGTACGACCTGCGAGTCAGTGTCCATGAAACGATTCAATCCCTTGATTCGACTCGTATCACAAGTCATGACTTCCGCTTCCAAGCGGTATATCGGCACACGATAAGTCATCTACAAATAAGCCATGATTGGTTTTCCAGCACCTAACTGAAACCTAAGGCTTATGGACATTTTATGTTCGAGGTTAAGAGTCCACTGGTGCCTTTCTCTCTCGTACCCATCGAGAACAGTGACTCAACTCGACACATTTGGATTTATTCATTTATTGCTTTACCCGATGCTAAGTAAAGAACTCATATAACCAATAAACGAATAATGCCTTTATTAATACGCAAAACAATGTTTGATTACATTGACAATCGAATGATAAATAAGCTAATGCCCTATACATATCCAATCCTCGTATAGCATTCGAGGGCATATCTCTAACAGTTAATAGGCTCAACGAAAACTGCAACTAATGCAGGTGTTGCTGATTTCCTACGTTGACAACCTCAATGTGCCACAGTGGCTACATCATACCACCCACTACCATCGCGCCACCATCTTCCCCTCCACAAGCCTCCACATATACAAATATACCTATGACTAAGGCCTCAATTTCTGAAGAATACATTTTAGATTGTGCTCATTTATTAGTTATCCTTCTAGTTAGGGGCGAAACTTGTATATTCAACAGTGTAGGACTTACTTGTAATATACCATGTAAATATGTATAAATACCAAGGTACACTGTTGAAATCTATAGAGAAAGTTATTGAGAAAAATCCAAAGGGCTTGCAATATACATTCTAGAGAGAGAAACACACAAAACACTTTCTCACACTAGAAGATTCTCTCTCGTGTTCTTCATCGAGATATTCGACCGAAGGTATCAAATATACGATTTACACTCGAATATCTAGAATTCATGCCTAGGATTTACGATAGTTGATAATATAGGACCTAACAATTGGTATCAGAGCAGATCGTGATTGTTTTGGATTGATTTTTGCTATTTTTAGATCAAATTCTGTTCAGATTTTTTTAATCGAAAAATGCGGGCAAACTGAAAATTTGATCTATGTGCTGAATTTTGCGAAATTTGTTGTTGATACTGATGCAAAAGTGATAGATTACATGTTAGAAATGAATCGCGTAGTGATTTTAATCGCTTAGAACATCGAATTTATTTGATTTTTGATTGCGATATGTTATACTGTTTGCGATTACATTTTGAAAACGATTAGATTTTCATCAAAATTGATATATTCTGCTGTAAAACGTGTTTAATCTTGTGTTTGTTCTTGTTCAGTACACAAATTCAAGTGATTACCCAGAATCTCAGTGTTTAATTTGATGTTTCTCAGTTGAATCTGTGATTTACTGTTCCATTGAGCTATACGTTGTGTTCTTCGATCATTTTTCGATCGAAAATTTGGCTCGAAAATCTTTTTCGATTAGTTCACTGGCGCAAATTTTTTTCGATAATTTCATTGTTCTCGTAGTTTCACACTTATATTGACGCGAAAAACTTTATTTTCGATAAATAGTTTTTCGATCCTCACACAATAATCTTCTTCGAGTGTAACTAAGCGTAAATTTTTTCGACTAATACAATTTTCGCTATATCCATATTTACTTTCGATATCAAATTTTTCGATCGTCCAAATTCTCGAATTAAAAATTAGCGAAAACGTATTTCAATCGAATATTTCGTACTCGAATAAGTTTAGTCAACAAATTGAGTCAAACTTATCGAAATTTTATTAAATACTTAGATTGTCGATCATTCTAATTTTTCGATAACAAATATTTCGATAGATGTTTTTGCGATCGATTTTTCGATAAACCGTTTTTCGACAGGATACATTCGCAAAACTTTTATTAGTCGAATATAATATTCGATAAACATCCTTCGAAAAACTTATACTTCCGAAAATTATTTTCGATTTTAAGGATCGAAATTTTTCAAATCGAAAAACTTATTGCTCGATAAACTTATTGCTCGAAAAACTTTTACTCTTATTGAACTTACAAACGAAACCATTTCTACACGAATTTGAACTTTTTTGACTAGAGAATCAAAATCGTCATTTTCAAAACCTATGAAAAATATTTCTCTTTGCATAATCATTTTAGATACTGAAAATTTTCGATGAAAATCATATATTCAAAATCCTTTAGCAAAATTTTGAAGTATCAATTTTTGTGCTAAATATATTTTCGTACTCAAACACAATTTTTTTAGGACCTAAAAATAGGCCCGAAAAGGAAATTGCCTAAAGTACGAACCAAACATTTCTAACAAATTTGTCACTTGTGAAGTACTCGTACCAACTCAAATCAAAACTTTTACGAGATCCTACAACGCAACTACGACAATGGATGCTTATGCTCTTGGAAACGATGTTCGTCCTCCAATTCTCAGAAGAGATGAATATACCGTTTGGAGACGAAAGATCAAGCTGCGAATCTAATAGCTTTCTCCCCAAGAAGGACCCGCTCAATTCTGGCTTATCCAAGAAGGCGATGCCACAAATAATCCTCCCATTCCAGCCACCAGAAGACTTAAATTCCTAGTGAATACTCTGAGGGGGAGTGATTAAGAACTAAGGCTGATCTCGGAGTTCCTGATGCAAGGCATCCCCAATGACATCTATATGCAAAAAGATAGCCTGTCAAGTGATAAGGCAATGTGGGATGAGCTCCACAAAATGATGCAAAGGACCGAAGTCAGAGTAAAGTCGAAGAAAGCAAATGTACTCACAGCCTATGACTCTTTTAAAGCAAAGATGGAGGAAAATCTATATGAATTCTATCAGCGCTATCCGACTCTTCTGAACGAGATGAGGAAATTAGAAATCTTCAAGACAAATATGGCGGTAAACATTCGATTTCTATCATCTCTTCATCCGGAGTGAAAGAAAATATCCATTCAAATCCGCCAGAACAAGGATTAGGATGAGATGGATATCCACGCCGTTTTCGACAATCTTGCTCAACACGAGGAAGATGTTAGCGAGATTAAGAAGGAACATAAGGGCAAATAGATTGAAGACTCAATAGCTCTTGTTTCGGAAAGAAAAACTAGTCGATCTCGCAAAGACAAGAGTGTCAAATTACCGAGTTCTTCGGAAGAAGAAGACGACTCAGACTCGGATTTTGAGCCTGACAAGCAATTGTCTCTCATTAAAAAATGATGAGCAAAAAGTTCTACAAAATGAAGTCCTCCTCTCAGCTAATCGACTTCGAACCTCAAGTTCTAAACACAAGGAAAGACCAGCTAAGACCTCAGAATTCTAGAATGCCATGGAGCCACAAAAATGCTACAATTGTGGCAAGAGGCACTTCGCCAGGGAATGCAGTCTTCCGAAGAATAAAGACGCAAACTACTACTCCAAGAAATTCAATTAACTAAACAAAAGGAAGCTGAAGTAGCTCTAATGGCTAAACAAGAGCACTGGCTAGAAGACACCACAGATTCCGAAACGAGCAACTTAGCTCTCATGGCTTTTCTTGAAGATACCTCAAACACAAAATCGAAAAAGCAGTCTAACGACGACGAAGCATCAACCTCGTCTCACGAGGTATTACGCGTGAATCTACACTATTAAACATGTTAGAATCTTTACAAGTTAAATATGCTAACATGAAAAGTGAGCAGAAAAGTTCAAAAGAGTTAGAGGAGTATCTAGCACTTGTCGAAAATAACTTCCAAATGCAATTAGATAAGAAAGTTCACTTAGAAATTCTCTTATCTCATGCTAATGAAACTATAACTAGTCTTGAATCTAGGATATCTACGTCTGAGACTAAGATTAATGACCTTAGTAAAACTCTTAGCAATAGTCAGAGAGATTTAGAAATTTCTAGAAACAATTATAAGGAAATCTCTGATGAGCGTAAGAAGCTTCACTCTAGGATTAAGACTCTAGATGATCTTTTAACAAAAAGGGGACAAACGGATCAGACGATTTTTTCTGAATCCGCCACATGATATAGAATTTTATAATCCTGTTGGCTTAGGTTTTAATAATCCTTGTAACTTGAAAAAGGTTAACATAAAACAATTATATGATATCAAGTACATGGGTTTATGATTAACTTCTTTAATGGTTTTTACTATCTCTTCAGAAATAAATGTCTTATAAGAATCCAAAAGAAAAGCCAAAATTTGGATTGACATCTCCTTTGATTACACTGATTTGAATAATAGTTACAAGACACGGGAGATAAACATGTCTAGTGACTATAATTCATTATATCCTTTAAAAAATATCCCTAAAGTCGAGGATGAAAATTTTGATCATTCTAAAAATTCTACTTTCTGTTATATTCTTGATATATAGAAAATAGTTGAATTAAACTCCTTCGAATAAAAAAGAAAGAATTTTGAAGCAGAAAAGAATGCGCTTTTAATGAAGATTTCAAATCTAAAAAATTCCCGAGTCTTGCATAAAGTTTCAAAATCCTATCCTGATTTAAATTTAAATGAAAATTCATTAATCGAGGACATTCCCAAATTTCAGAATAATTCTCCCTTTATTTTACAAAATATTTCAAAAGAAAAATATTCTCTAAAAAACGTCAAGGGAGAAAAAGCGTCTTTAAATGCTTCAAAAGCAAAAAAGTCTATTACTAATTCTTTTTCTACTACATCCACATGTAGAGCAGTTAAAGAGACGAAACATGCTAAGGATAGAGTGTCTAGCTTAGAAATAAAGAAGAAAAATATTGATGGAAATGACTCATTTTTAAAATTTTCTTCTGTACCGAAAAATAAACACTCGTAAAAAAAAAGTTGTTTCTAATTTTCATGTTGTTGCTTCAACCTATGCTTTAAAATCTATTATTTTTAAAAGCACAAATTTTGAAATCGGCTCCATTTCCAAAAATAAAAATGATCATTCTAAGACAATGCGAGTCTTAAGTCTCGTAGGAGACAAGATCCAGCTATTAAGCAAGCTTATAGCTCGATTCACTCTTGCTCTCACCTAACGTATCCAGTCCAAGTTCATCAACCAAACACCTTAGGAGACTAGCTAGAGAAAAGATATTCTCCTTGACTAAGACTGATAAGACATTTCCGAGCTGAAATCAATTTACCATGTAAGGTTCACCCGCAATGGGTTCCTAAAACACTATCTAGGCCAACATAAGTAAAAAAAGCTCAGTTGCCTAAAGAGGTAACACCTAAACCAACTACTTCTAAGTTGGTTTGGGTACCTAAAAATAACATTGGTTTAGGAACCATAAGTGAACAAACTTTAACCACTAAATCTGCTAATACGAGATAACCCTTTTTTAAGTGGGTACCAAAGTCTCTCTAAACTTTTCTATGCAGATCCATCATGTGTGGTAGATTCGGGTTGCTCCACACACATGACGGGAAATCAAGAACTGTTGAGCAACTATCAAGACCGATACAACGGCAAAGTCAGATTTGACAACAACAATTCAGCTCCAATTCTAGGCTTTGGAGATATCATTCTGAAGAATCTGACAAGAAAATATGTCTCTTACGTCCAAGGTCTTAAACACAACCTAGCATAGGAAAATTATGTGATAAAGGCTTTCAAGTGGTATTTCTAACTGATCAGTGCAGAATTCTAAATAGTCAGAATCAGGAACTTCTTACAGGAGCTCGAAGATCTAATCTTTGCTCGAAGATCTAATCTCTACACAATAAATTTGATAACAGTACGACCTTCAACTGTTGTCTGTCTCATCTCTCAGATAACAATTCAGAGGAACAGCTTATGACATCAACTTATGTCTCATCTTAATCTCAAGGCTCTTCATAAGCTTTCTGCTAAAAAGTTGGTCAATGGTCTGCCAACCATCTCACTTCAAAAAGAGCATCAATATTCACCTTGTCAAATGGGCAAAATGAAGCGAGCATCGCATAAACTCAAGCAAGTAGCCTCCACTTCTCGACCCTTGGAATTACTACACATGGACCTCTATGGACCAATACGAACACAAAGTATCAACAGCCGCAAGTATGTGCTAGTTATTGTCGACGACTACTCTTGCTACGCTTGGACAAGGTTTCTACGAACAAAAGATGAGACTGGAGACTAAATAATAAATTTTGTGAATACAACTCAGAATCTCTTGCAACAGAAAATCCAAGTAATCAGGACTGACAACGGGACTAAGTTCATGAATCAGCACCTCAGTACTTTCTATCAGTCAATTGGTATATGTCAACAATTCTCAGCCGCTTAAATACCTCAACAAAATGGCGTCGTGGAACGGAAAAACCGGACTTTGGTTGAAGCTGCACGGATTATGCTAATACATTCTGGTCTCCCTCATTTTCTATGGACTGCAGCAGTGAGTACAACTTGCTTTACGCAAAATCGGACGATTATTCACAAGCATTTTGAGAAGATGCCGTACGAGATAATAAATCGAAGAATTCCGATTATTTCATTCTTCAAATTTCGGGTGCAATGTGGAGAACGATCGAGAGCATCGAAGCAAGTTCGATCCTAAAGCATTTGAAGCCGTCTTTATTGGATATTCTTCAACTTCTAAAGCGTACCTCGTCTATATCAAGTCTTCTCGCACATTAATGGAAAGTTACAACGTCACTTTTCACGAAGTGACAAATTTGGTTTCTGAACACGTCAGTTCAGAACCCGAGCTTATAGGCATGTTGGCACAAAGTCAACAAATTTTGACAACGTCTGCCTCACTGTCAGTAGAAGCTCTTCACGCTGATTTGGAAGACTTGGACTCTCTCTTTGAACATTTTATCGGAACGAGTCTCAAACGCCTGCTTCATCACAATCTATACCAAGCCGCGCACCTTCCTCTTCTACGGTGGAAATCCCAAATGAGATTCCCGACTTTCAAGGACCAACATATGTTCTAGACTCTCAGGATTCTGAATCACCAACCCGTACTGCAGCTCCTACAAATGCAGATGAGGAAATTCAATCAAATTCAACTTCAGAAATGAATTTCCCTCCTACGGATAATCAACCTATCAATTCAGGATGTCTCGAACTATTTATCAATGATGGTTCTGCTTTGGTTCTACCTCATGAATGCAAGTGGACACGAGCTCATCCTGTCGATCAAATTATTGGTGATCCTTCAAGTGGAGTACGCACTAGGACATCTACTCAAAGCGGACTTTTCACTTGCTTTTTGAGCCAAAACGAACCAATCAAAGTGGTTGAAGCTCTTAAAGACACGGATTGGGTGATCGCAATGCAAGACGAACTCAACCGATTCAAGCGTCTACAAGTTTGGACCCTAGTTCCTCGACCGCACGGCAATACAATTATAGGAACCAAATGGGTCTTCAAGAATAAAAAGAATGAGAACGGTGAAATTATCATGAACAAAGCACGACTCGTAGCCAAAGGATACAACTAATAGGAAGGCATTGATTACGACGAGACGTATGCTCTTGTTGCTCGAATAGAAGCTATCCGACTCTTTTTGGCTTACGCGGCTCATAAAGACTTTAAGGTCAATCAAATGGGCGTAAAAACCCCCTTTCTCAACAACGTGTTAAAGGAGGAAGTCTATGTCGCTCAACTCGAAGGGTTTGTGCATGAAAACATCCTGATTACGTCTATCGATTCGACAAATCTCTCTACGGACTTAAACAAGCCCCTCGAGCTTGGTGTGATGTTCTGAGCGAATTTCTAGTAAAATTAAACTTTATACGAGGAACAATCAATACGACACTATTCATCAAAAAGCAAGGCAAGTACTTGATGATCGTCCAAGTCTACGGCGACTACATCATTTTCGGCTTGGCAAATCAACGAATCTGTCAGAAATTTGGTGATCTGATGAAGACAAAATTCGAGATGAGCTTAATGGGCGAACTTCATTTCTTCCTTGGACTACAAGTCAAGCAGCTAGAAGATGGAATTTTCATCAGTCAAACCAAGTATATAAGAGATATTCTGAAGAGAATTAATCAAGACAAGAGCACACCTAAGAGTACTCCCATGTCAAGAAGCTGTAAATTAGATGTTGATCCTTCTGGCAAGGCAGTCAACGTCACGACTTATCGGAGTATCATTGGCTCTCTTCTCTACTTAACGTCAAGCCGGTCTGATATCATGTTCGCCACTTGCCTCTACGCTCGGTTTCAAGCTGACCCGAAGGAGTCTCACATGCACGCGGCCGAGCAAATCCTACGCTATCTCAAAGGGAACCCCATCTTAGGATTATGGTACCCAAAAGCCACTGATTTTGGATTAATTGGTTTTACTGACGCTGACTATGCAGGTTGTCAAATGGACAGGAAAAGCACGGCAGGCGGAGCACAATTCATGGGCGAGAAGTTGGTCTGCTGGTCCTCAAAAAAGCAACATTGCGTATCACTTTCGACGGCCAAGGCGGAGTACGTCACGGCTGCCAGTTGCTGCTCACAAGTTTTGTGGATGCGGACGCAACTTCGAGACTACGGGTTTGAATTAAATAACATTCCCATTTATAGTGATTCTCAAAGTGCTACTGTCATTACTTGCAATTGTGTTCATCACTCACGCACGAAACACGTAGATATTCGTTATCATTTTATAAAAGATCATGTAGAAAAAATAGTATAGATATGTATTTTGTTAACACGGAGTTTCAACTTGCAGACTTATTCACTAAGGCATTGGATGAAAAACGATTCCAATTCCTTATCGCTAAGTTAGGCATGTTGAATCTCAATCTTGTTTGAAATGTGCTTCACATGCTCTATTATGTTTCCATGTGATATTCTATGTGCTTCTTGATACTCTTTGTTATATCTTGCGTGATTTTATTTTCCAATTAAAAAATTATATATATATAAATAATAATAAATAAATAAATAAAAAATATATATTAATAAATACAAATTATTTTTTATTTCAATATCGCATTTAGCTTTTATTAAAAAAAAGGAATGAATATGATTTTGCTCATTTTGATTTACTCACAAAAATAATTATGTGATACATGCTTGGTTATATGCTTAAAAATTCAAGTCACATTCTTTTGTCTAAAGAGCTTAGTATGTTTCCCTAGACACAAAGCCACATCATATTGTGAGAATTTGAGCCTCAATATTTTTGCAAAGGATTTATCCTTGAGAGTGTCACACTTCAAATGCTTGTCTCTTGATTTGTGCTTCGTGGCCTCATTGTTGCTTTGTGTTAGCTCGTCGTGAATATGATAAGGGCAATTAAGAAATTCCTTACTTGGCCAAATTATAAATCATTTACTATTTTCTCTAGTAATCCCCTTTGAGCCTTCTACAATATCCTTTTTCATTTGAAACTTGATCAAGCCTTCAACCTTATTCCATAAGTTTTGGGGGTTGCTCAATAAGAAAAAGAGGGGGAGAAAAGGAGATAGAAGACGCACACGATGAATGCTCAATGCTCCAATATTCTCTCGATTATTATAAAAGAGAAACATGGATCTCGCTGTTTCTCCTAGATAATCTCGTAAACTCATCAAAACGGCTAGAAGAGAAGCACCTCGAAGTGAACTTCTCCAACGATAATCTTGGTTTTATATCGAGACAACGAGAAGAGGAGCACGACCTTGGGTTCGAATTCTATAACTGTGAACCTTCAAAAGGAGCACGGTCTCGGCCCGAGAAATACGAAAGAAGATCTAATCTCTCAAGCCTCGTAAAGAAGAAGAGATTCAGCTTGAGCAAGTGCAGAAGAAAAGAAAAAGGAGCAGAAATGAATTTTAAAAGGGCCCCTGGATAAGCTCACTAATTCCAAATTATTATCCTACTCTTCTAAGTCAGAGCCTAAAATAATAATCCCTTCAAAGTTCATTTGATTCAAATTGGACTTTCGCTTGGTGAGTTGATTAACTGCGCCACGATAACATGTTAATTGATTTGTCGTGTTGATATGAGTGATATACATACTAATACTCCACATGATAAAAATAAATTGAGCGCTATGAGCGAACCATGTGAGAGTTGTAGAAATGACTCATACTATGACTTAGGATATTAGTTTTGTGACATGATTTGATGGCAAATTATTATTCTATGTGTCATTTGAAATTTTTGCGTGATAATGATCAAAATGGGATATTCTGACCCCAAATATTATCGCACATTTTTAAATGCATTAGCACATGCATTGGTACGAAATGTTCGAAATGCGAAATTTTACGAAAATACAAATGTAAATGCAATTTTTCATATACGTGATTAGGGGATCATGAATCTATGCTGAATTGATTAAATGTGTTATTCTTGCTTTATGTCATATATTGTAGTGAATGGGTGTATCCATGCAAAATTGCTAAACATTATATGTGCACTTGTTGAGGGGGAGCTTGTTATATATTTTAGTGTAATTGGGAATAAAAGCGTACATGAGTTAGGAGGTGCGGAGTGCACGCTCGGAAAACGTTTATTTCAGAACCCAAAATCAAGCGGGGGTCAAGGGGGCCGCGCCCCTAGTGGCGGTCCCGTTGGCCATTCAGCGGGTGGGGTCAACGGGCAACGCCCGTGCAGGGTCAAGGGGCAGCGCCCTTGCGGGGAGCGGGGCAGAAACCCTAAACCCGAAGGGGCACCACCCTCACTTCATGCACCCGAAAGGGTTTGCATGTACCCAGCCGAATCCGCATGCACCCGAAAGGGTGTGCAATAACCCTAAAGGGTATGTATGTTCAAAAAGGTGGTATCTGTTGATGAACAAACACCAACCTTAAAGGTGTTGTGTCCACTCACGAATGGACACAACTGTTCGAATCTTGGGTTATAAATAAGTGCAGAGACATCCAACTCAAACACATTGAATTTACAAACGCGATTCTAGAGAAATATTCGGTCATATTATCAGACTATTTACCAACAGAGCTTACATGTGTATTTGCTATTATCTCCTAAATGATTTACTTGCAATTACGACTTCTCAGTTTTTCCTAAGTATTACAGAGTATTTCGAGCTCATCCGAGGAGTCAAGTGATGGATTTCATCAACATTAGGAGTTAATTGCATTTATGTCAGAACTTAGGGGGAGTTCTGTTAAAATTTTTTCAAATTTATGGGTGCAAAAGTAAACTTTTTTTAAAACGGATCGCAAAACTAAAGACGCCTGGTCTAAAGAAAGTCCAGAATAATTTTCTCGGCCCAAAACTACTTATACACTTTTCGATCAAAAAACTCTTTTACACGCAAAAACATCAAACGAAAAAATTCTTGATCCTCTGAAAGTTCAAACGGCGAATCCCAAAATTATCACATAATCTTCTTATTTCTTCTTAAATGTCGTCGGTTTTGAAGTTAGAATCCAGGTTTTGTTAACATTTTCGTTTCGTATATCACGAATGGCGTCTTTATATCAAATTTTTTGAGCGAATTTTGACTCATAGTTTTTCGGCAGTTCATGCTTAAGAAATCTGATTTCCTGCGATTTTGATTTAAACATGTTGATTAATTGCGTAATAATTGGTTTCAGAATTGGTTTTTGAACATTTTCAGTCCAGATTAACTTATGGTTCCCGAGAAATCATGATTTGCAGTTTAAAATTTGACTGTTCGCTTTCTGAAATTTTTAGGTCGAAAACCTTTTCATCGCAAACAGTAGCGTCGAAGAACTTTAGTATTCGTTAAGTTTTTATTCGATCCCAAAACTACGCGGTGAAAACCTTTGGTTTTCGATAAGATTTTATTTGATCGTAAAACTTAGCGGCGAAAAACTTTAGTTTTCGATAAGTTTTTATTCGATCGCAAAATTACGCGGCGAAAAACTTTAGTTTTTGATAAAATTTTTATCGATCGCAAAACTTAGCGGCAAAAGACTTTAGTTTTCGATAAAATTTTATTCGATCGCAAAACTTAGCAGCGAAAAACCTTATTTTTCGATAAGATTTTATTCGATCGCAAAACTTAGCATTCGAATAAAATCATGTTTGAATAAAAATGCGCCGCAACCAGTACCCACATTCAACACTTAGAAAAAATTTTAAAATCTTTACAAACCACAGTTTACGCTAACGTAAACTATTTTCAAAGTTAACAATGTGTGCGCGAATCACAATTTGAATTACTCAACACAAATTTTCATTTGCTTACTCTGAATTGAACTTTTTAATCTAATGATCTTTATTCATTTTTTTAGAGATGGCACATCAAGGATATTCCCATATCTATCCGTCCGAGCTTTGGCTACTAGTCCACGGCAACAATTATCAGCTTGACTTGACAACATTCTGATGTCCCGATGACGTCATGATCTCTATCCTCAAAGTGCATCCGCTTTGGCCAACTCCAATAATGACGGCTTCCGTACAGATGCTTTATCTCCAGCGATTCTGGGGATGTATGAGGAGCCATACTGTGGGTGACGATGCAGTCTACACAACTAAAATCAACCAGAAAAACATCGTCGTCAACAAGGATCTCTTCGGAATAGTCCTCGATCTCCCGCATCACGACGTCTATGATCCATTACCTTCGGATGCAGAGATAGTTGCCGACATGCTTAGGATGGGATACAAGCCACCGCCGGTCAAGCTCGCCAACTTCGAGAACAGCGGGACCCTTCATCCTTGGAAGACATTGTTTGGAATCATCAACAAGTGTTTCTCCCCAAAGCATTCGGGATTCGACAAGGCAAACGGAAAAATACTGAGAATCTTCCATGGAGTCATCCTCTCCAAAAAGTATGACGTGGCCCAGCTTATCTGGAATGATGTGGCCGACCAGATGCGTCAACGGGAGTCCAAGTCGAAGGCCAAATTTATGCCTTAGGTCTGATAGTTCCCGTTGCTCAGTACGTATCTCATGGAAGTACATCCAGAGATTCCTCACCTTCCATCCGTCGGAAGATACACACCGCCGAGGCTGCGGTTCTTCCACAACTCCAAGGCATCGGATTTGGAGCTCCAACCAATACTCATATCGTTGGAACTCCTCGGTCTCGCAGATCCTTCGGATGAAGCATATCAAAACTAATGCTAGAACAACTCAATCACCGAGGCCATGGTTCGGTCCATCCCAACCGATCCTGCCCCGATGCCTATCAGTCAAGAACAAATTATGGAGGCACAAGAGCCCGGAGCTGAGGTTCAGGAACCTGAGGCAGCGACCAATGAGCCTGAGGTTGAAGCCACGTGCCAACACCTCTGATGGCTGTCTCACCTGAAGCCACCGAATCGGACGAGGACTGTAGACTAATTTGAAGGGAATCTAGCCGACGAAGATCTCAAGTCCCGTCTGCATCATCGCCTACTACAACAACTTCAGTTTTGCCTCCGCAACTGCTTCTCTTGACGACTACACAGGTTTACACCAAACCTGTCACAACATCCACAGAGATGATTCTTATAGTTTCATCTCCAGGATTGGATGGAAGTCCCGTTGCTCCACCGACATCTTCGAAAGCAACAAAGGGCCAACCCACCGAAGTGGTGACTTGCGGGTTGACAACGGGTGCATTCAGTCGTCCCGAAATCATAAGTCCTTTCTAGGCGGCACGTCAGATATCTTTTCTGACGTTGTGACATGGGAACGCCTACCTGGCTCCACTCTGGAGGTGTCACCGTTCGTGACGGAGAAACGACTACAAACAGCTCTCTCCACTATATTAAATTGACTCGAAGAGTCCTCCACGCCATCGAGACTTCCCGACGGGATACCAGGAAAACACAGTCTCCGAGGCCACTCTGTCCGAATACGTTCCCTCACCACCACAAACCACCACCATAAATACCCCAATACAACCCATACTAACCACCTCAACCCCATCTCCATCCCTTATCAACCCATACACCATACTCATCACCCAACTTCACGACATTCTAATTTCTCGTCTCCTAGCCCTCGAAAAACGAACCCCTACTGAGGAAAATATCTATCGAAGGCTAGTTGATGACCCCGAACCGCGTGCTTGAACAAGCTGCCGAGAACAAAGCTTCCGCACCAAAAGAAGACATGACAATCTTGACGATCAGGATCGCCCTGAGGGGGCGAAGCGGCAGAAGACCACTTAAAGCGAGCGCGGTTAAGCACGAGAAAAGACAACTTCGACCCGTGAAGCTGGAGGCTCGTCAACCAACCCACCAACAACATCCACACAACCCACTACCCGCCAACAAACAACCACCACACCTCATACCCACGCAACACCTTCGGCTCCCAAAAGTCCAAACCCAATCACAACCTCAGACCCTACGCTCCAAAATCAACCAACAGTCAACCACGATCCTCACGCCATCGTAGACGACTACATCTTAAGCGAGAAATGGCTGACGCACTGGGAACCAGAGAAAGCTGCTCAAGCTCGCCTATCCAACATCAGATATTTCTTGCAACAAGCCTCGATTGATCTAGTTCTGCTCGAAGACGAAGAACTTCAAGAAGGAGAGGACTACAATACCGAACTCTTAGAGCTACCAGACCTGATAAGACATCGAGAGGACATCCCTCCACATCTAGTAAAGGGGACCGTGTGAGTCGAGACACCGTGGGAAAACGTTCGGATTGAAGTGCCCTTTCTTGAAGACATACGGAAGCAGATCTGGCGAGCACCGAACCGAATCAAGAAGCTGAACGAGCTGAAGCTTCGGGGAATCTCTCATTGGGAAGAGCGGAAGAAGATGGAACACATCTTCATGCTCACCCATCTCAGTCCAGATTGAAGTGGCATCCCAATAGACCAATTCAGAAGAAACTTGAGGGACAAACCAACGGATCTTCCAACTCGTGGGTGTCTCACACACGATTGAACAATTTCCAACTCCGATCTACATCATTGAGCGAGCGGATGACACTCACACTCGAGAAGAGATAGACGACACCTATCTTCCCCACCTTCTACCCGACGAGGTGTACTATTCCAGATGTACAAGAAGAAATACCAGACACATGCTTGGTACATCCAGAAGGAAGGGTTCGAGGGATTAAAGAGATTCATGGTGCGACATATCAAATTTCACACCGCACATGACCTTCAGACCGCTTTGGAAAATAACATGAAGAAGGCCAACGTGGAATCACTGCTCATGAAAGGCTTCCCGCTCAATGACTTCCATGAGAACTACATAAAAAAGCCAGGCCTCGCCATCACTTATCGAAATCTTGTTATTGGAAAGACGAGAGCGATGTGAAGTACACAAGTTCTGTGATGGGACGTTGAAGCTTGTAAAGAAGAATATAGAGAGGAGATTGGAAGAGATCGATGAGGACACGATATTCGAGGACCTTGGAGAAGAAAAAGCCTCGCTCCTGAATGAGGTTCTCAGCGCTATTGAGGAACGGTTGGAGCTGAGGGATGCTGTCCGACATTATGAGACAACATTGGGATTGAGGAAGTCCTTCTACGCACAAAGGGTAGATTGAAGAAGACAACAAGGATAAACAGAGCTGATGAGAAAACGAGCACAAAGGGGGAGATTGAAGAAGATATTTTAGATTGTGCTCATTTATTAGTTATCCTTGTAGTTAGGGGCGTAACTTGTATATTCAATAGCGTAGGACTTACTTGTAATATACCATGTAAATAGGTATAAATACCAATGTACACTATTGAAATCTATAGAGAAAGTTGTTGAGAAAAATCCAAAGGGCTTGCAATTTACATTCTAGAGAGAGAAACACATAAAACACTTTCTCACACTAGAAGATTCTCTCTCGTGTTCTTCATCGAGATATTCGACCGAATGTATCAAATCTAAGATTTACACTCGAAAATCTAGAATTCATGCTTAGGATTTATGATAGTTAATAATATAGGACCTAATAATTTCTCATATTAACTGCTCCATTTGAGACTGCTTAGGCAATTCTTCCAAATGGTTCAACAACCGCAACCCATTTCTCATCTCTAAATCACTCACAGGAAACATGTTTTGCTTGTGTAGAGAAAAACACATAAATATGTGCACCGACCATGAAGATATTTCATTTCACCATTGATAACATAGTGAACAAGCTCCTATCATCCATATTCACTACCGTTTCATCGAAGAGAATATCTATTTTGTATGGGTAAATAGCATATAACCCACCTGTGGTTTTAAAAATAAGCATCAAAACTCCCTATGGTTAGGAAATAGCGTAAAATCCCTTGTCATTTTCACCCCATAATTGGGGGGTACAGTGCTATGTTTTAAAAAATACAGGGGGTACGGTGCTAAGTTTTCGACAAAACAGGGGGCACGGTGTTATGTTTTAAACAACACCAGAGGTACGATGCTAAGTTTTAGATAGCACAAGAGATTTTCACGCAATTAAAAAAGCATAGGGTAGTTATATGCATTTAAATATAACCACATAGGGGTATTGCATAATTTACCCATTTTGTATTTATGGGTTAAATCGTACAAGTAGCTAACTTTGCGGCTCGGTACTCCGAGAGAATAACAAAACAAATGTTGTTTTAAAAACTAGATTACAAAAATAGGTAATTTTTTCTACAGCTATTACAAACCTAATTAAGTATTCAATTGTAAGTTTATTATTTTCATTTTATACCACAAAAACTTTTTAAAGTGACAAAACGTTACCATTGTTATTTCAAATTAGCAAAATAATTATTACTATTATATTTAGCCACCATTCAATTTTAGTAATTTTCTATATATAGAATTACAATGCATAACCAATAAGCTCCGGCTTAATGCTTAACGAGGTGATGAACCATCTCTCTCTCAGTTCTACTTCAAGAACAATATTATCTAATTATGACAAATCTAGTTTGCGCTTTACAATTAGTTAGTAGTATAGTCAATATTGTTCCTCGATTCATCTTAAAGATGAACATATTAATTTATTACTTATTGCAATTTGCACCAACACACATATAAACACAAACTCTGCATCATTAGTGCACCACATGGCGATCAAGTTTTTGACGCCGTTTCCGGGAATAAATTGATATTAGGAAAATCCTAGTTCGGTACTTTAGCCACTTTATTTGCAAGTTATTTTTATTTTATTTTATTTATTTCATTATTTATTTATTTTCCTATCAATATTAATTTTCTATGATTATGTCCTATTTCTTTTTCAGTCTATTTTATCAGGTCAACGTTTCATGAGTAATGCCATCTACGTACGTAAAAGCATCATTTAGTCCCACTCACCGAAACGCCAAGGTCATGCACACTTCAAGAAAGTTCACTTGTTTTGATAAATAGTTCTTTCCATGGTACTTTTTATCTATATTTTGGGGAAAACGTAATTATAAAGTGTGGAAGGTGTAATTTATTTGAAATTTTATGGGAACCAAATTCATTTCGTGTGTGCATGATTTGTTTAAAAAGAAAAGGCATGTTTTATTAAGTTTTAGCATGACTATTTGCTCCACATCTTAAAAGATGGATTGCATGTTAGGGAATTCTGTGATAACTAGGACATGTATGAGTGGTTGATTTCTTTCGGCATGAATAAACTTAGTGACACTGAGATATTCGTACACATGCCCCCATGCTTACGAGCATTTTTTCGTAATATCTTTGAGATGACAAGCTTTTTGCTCACTTCTTTGGTTGTGCGAAGTAGTGTATGGTTTATATCTCTCTAGAACTTGCTTGTGTAATACGTGTTGAAACTTCGTAAGGTATGAGGGTATGAAAATGAGGAAGGCATTTGGAAATAAGTTCATCGCCAAAGTTTCTTACCCCGATTGATCACCGTAGTTAGCCACTTTGAGCCTGAGCTATTTATTTGTGAAAATACGGAATTATAAACCAGTGACCTGAGAAGCTTTCAGATATCATCTAATCTAATTAATAGCGGAAGTGAAGGTTGAGCGCCAAAGTGGAAAAATGTAGCCCGGCTGTTGTATGAAAAAAACTCCTTAACATAATTTCTCGTTAAGAACTCGTCCGTCTATAATCTCTCGCCCGTAGATGGATTAAGAGAAGATGAGCTTAGATACGTGGGAAAGATGCTAAGAACCCTTCCTTCGATAATCTGTCGCGCTTCAAAAAATATTTGAGAGAAGAAGGGGTTAGCCAATGGTCGATGGATCAAGAAAAAAATGGTGAAAAGATTTCAAAGCGGCAAGAGCTAACCATGATGTTATGCGGCGCGCTATCGAGCAATGGCACGACATTGACATGGCCGCAATGATCTATCCGATAGATTTCACTCTCCAATATAGTCTGAAGCTTAACGAAACCCGTAAAAGACCTTTTGATTCACGCCTTATCACCGAGAGTAATAGATATATGATCCACTTGCAAACTTATGGTAGGGACTAGACTGTTGCATGAATTAAGAGAATTTAATGACATATTATCCTATACACTGTGTTTGGGTGAATTCCTGCGAGGTACAGATCTTTAATAGTGTTGCTAAGGAAGTTCGTGTTGTTAGACGTTGACTCTAAGTGTAGTATTCAAATGTTACGTGCATCATTCCATTTCACGTTTTCGTTCTTTAATAATGAGTTGTGAAACTAGTTTGTTTGAGGACAAGCAAAAGCTTAAGTGTGGGGAGATTACGTGTTTTTAAGCACACTTCCTTGCACATCGAGTCTAGTGTGTCCTCATTTTTCATTTTTTAATATTTTCTATGACACATACACTCTTATAACACTTGATTTTTGTGATCAAGTTAGAACTTCCGTAGACATGTCATTGTTAGACATGCTTCGATTATCGGAAGGAAGTCATGCCGTTGCAACAT
Organism: Linderniella brevidens; assembly: GCA_004919715.1. Classification (NCBI taxonomy): domain Eukaryota; kingdom Viridiplantae; phylum Streptophyta; class Magnoliopsida; order Lamiales; family Linderniaceae; genus Linderniella; species Linderniella brevidens. Next base: position 1,490,166 of record SWDC01000150.1, on the reverse strand, counting down.
CAAAACAACAACGGTATCAAGCCATCTTCTGAAGCAAAGCTTCTAAAACGATGTCAACGGAACATCTATGTGACCTATGTTTCATAACAACGGAATGTCTTCGTGGCTCCGTTGCGGTTATTACCGAACTTGATTTCATACGATGCCTACTATCTTCATCTCCTTGTCACGACGATATAATCTTCTTGCGAAGATGATGCCCCATTTGACCCTTCCCCATGAAGATCTCCCCAACTCGATCATCATGAGGGGGAGTAGTGCTAAAGAAAATGGGAGCAATACCACAACGAAAGGAGCAAGATTGATCATAAATGCTTAATCCTAAAGTGTCGTCGAATCAAGCGAACACCACGGACTTTAATGACCGAAGTTGCCGCTCCTGTACGCCTCTCCAAATCTCAAATTGAATTCTCCAATCCCAACACAAGGATGAATTAAAATGGGGGGAGTTTTGTCGCTATCAAAGGGAGATCACAAGACAAGACAAGAAGGGAGATTATACAAATAATCTCATAAAGAGGAGATTGTTAGGACTCGAGGAACTTTTTCAAAAACAATAAAAGATTACCATGCTCAAGCGAAGATTGAACACAAAGGGGGAGATTGTTAAGACCATTTTATGGTGTTCAATAAATTATGTTATCTTAGTCTTGTGATGTATAATAAATTTTTGGGCATATTTGTAAAAATCAATAGTTTATGAGAAATATACCACTTAGCTTATGGCATATATACATGTAATTAGAGTTTACATGTAACGCATAATTCATTTGGTTGAAATTGAGCTTGACGTGAAATCGAAGAATGAGATTGAACGAGATATTACCATGAATGCTTCCGCTACTCATTTTTACGGTAAATCTTCATCAAATCTTCGATTAATTTGAATTCTTCAATCAATCTAATACAGTTGGATATATTTAGATAAACAAAGAGAGTCATCTCATGGACTAAACACACTACCTTTCAATTGTACCTCTTGAGATTAAACCATGCACTTTATCAAATATGCATCTTAGATAGGGGCGAAAATGAGCTGAGCCGAGCCCGAACATGGCCTAGCTCGAGTTCGGCTCGATTAAGTATTATTGGGCCTAAGTTCGGCTCGAGCTCGATCGAGCTTGATAAAGTCCAGCTTGAGCTCGGCTCGATTAAAAACAATAAAGCTCGACTCGATAAGCTCAGTAAGTTGTGTAATTCGAGGTATTTAAGCTCGAGTTCGGGGTCAAACTCGAGTTCAGTATATATTAATAAATAAAAATACTTATTTTAATATATATTATAAAATATTTAAAATATTTAAAAATAAAACTGTAGGCTCGATAAGGGCTCGACGAGCGACGAGCCCATATATGATAGGCTCGAAGCTCGGCTCGATTGTTAACGAGCCAGCTCGAGCTCGATTTTGACTGAGCTCGAATCAAGCTTTGACTGAGCTGCTCGCGAGCGGCTCGCGAGCAAGTTGGTTTGTTAACACGCCTACTCTTAGATTTAATTTCCCATTCACCATATCTAACAAGAAGAAGATATCCTATTCCTTTACCGTTAATAAAATACTCTAAGCTATCTATACCAATTATACATGATACACAATATATCTACTTTACATAGAATATTCTCTCTTAATTAATTACACAATGACGATTAATAAAAGTCAGAGGCAGAGCCTAAAGATGGTTAAGGTAGGCCCCTTGAACATGGTTTTCAATGGTAATACGTTATTGCCCTGTCTTGAATAAGGTCACCAGCATGAATCAAGATTTTGAGCTAGGGAACGTAGGAGTCGTGGACATATTATACCATCAAGTTTTCAACAACATTGATGAGTATATCTGACTGTTTTTTTTAATAAATATCGTGTATGATTGAGTTTGGCGAGCGACTATTGTGTTGTGCTTAAATTCCGATTGTTAGATTTACTTTCTTTCGCTTAAATCTACTACGAAGTGTTTGATGAACGGAAACTATTATTATAATAGAAGAAAAAGATTTCATTAATTTTTCTGAGAAAAGCAAATTATTAACTTAATAGGGTTCAATTTATAAGAGTTATAAAAATATAGGTTAAAGCATGTCCAATCGACACGCAAAAGTAGAACTCAAACCAAAAAAGAAAATCAATCGATACCAAAGCGCAAACCCAAATTGCGATAAGCTGAAATTCTCAAAGCTAGGAACGCATATTTGCGTTCAACTGTCCATCTAACCTATATTTTTATAACTCTTATAAATTGAAGCGTATTAATTAATAATTTGCTTTTCTCGCAAAATTAATGAAATATTTTTCTTCTATTATTATTTTTGTCTAAATTTCATATTTGGTTATAAGACCATCTCCAGCCGAAAACCTCATTCTTAAATGCAAACTCATTCTCAAACTGAAAAATGCAGTAATTCTTCTCCAACCGAAAAACGCATTCTCAAACTTAAGAATACCCATGGAATATTATCTTTCATACCAAGTTTTATAAATTTTCAATACTACCCACAATTTTTACAACTTTTCAAAGCATTACTTTACTATTATATTACGAATATAAATGAAAAATAAAAAAACTTGCATGCAAATATGAATAAATAAAAAAATATAAGGGTTTACATACAAATAAAAACCACCTTTTATATATTTTTATTTATTTTTTATTTTTAAATAAGTTCTTTATTAATTAAAATAAATAAAAGGGTTCATATGAAATTCTAAAAATAGCAACGCATATTTTGAGATGAAATGCAAATATGCGTTGAAATGATGAGAGAGAAACAATATAACTCATTTTGGGTTTTAATTAGAGGTATGGTTGTACTATTTCTATCCTATTTATTATTAGGATATGCAGTATGGTTTACATGCAAATATCAATGCATTTTGAGTTTGTTAGGTCATAATTCGTCAATCAATAAGCAATATAAGCATGAATTCTCGGTGTTCGAATAAGAAATCTTACGAATTACGTTCGGTCGATTATCCGCGTTGAAGATCTTGAGAGATGTTGTTAGATTTCCGAGATTCTCGATCGTATTCTCTCTCGTTTAAAGTATGAATTCAATGCTCGTGATTTTCTGAAAATGAACTTGTGTATTGATTTTGATAGTGTACATTGTATGTATACCTATTTACATGGTATATTTACTATTTGGTCCTACACTATCAAAACTACTAATTACGCCCCTAAGTACAAGGATAATAAAATTACAAAGCACAATAATAAATTCTCTTCAATCTCCCCCTTTGTGCTTGTCTTCATTTCAGCTCCTTTTATCCTTGTCGGGCGTAAAAAGATTTTCGTAATCCCAATGCTGTCCCGTATCGTCGGACAGCATTCCTCAGCTCCAATCTCTCATTTATCGCATCCAGAAGCTCATTTAAGAGTGGGGCCTCTTCTTCACAAAGATCTTCGAAGATTGTCTCTTCGGTGATCTCTCCCAATCTTTTCTGGATGTTCTTCCTCCCTAATTTTAGTGTCCTGTCACAGAACTTGTGGATCTCTGACTTCATCATAGCCCTCGTCTTTCCAATGACTAGATTCCGATAGGTTATGGCGAGACCAGGTTTCTTGAAGATGTAGTTCTCGGGAAAATTGTTGAGTGGGAAGCCCTTCATGAGCGGAGACTCCATGTTGACCTTCTTCATATTGTTCTCTAAAGCGATTTAAAGGTCGTGTGTGGTGTGATACTTGATCTGCCGCACCATGAATCTCTTTAGTCCCTCGAGTCCTTCAGTCTTGATATATCCGGATTACGTCTGGTATTTTCTCTTGTACATCTGATGCAGATGGTAGACCTCATCCGGTGGAAGGAAAGGGAGATAGCTTTCATCTATCTCCTCTTGAGGTGCGGTTGCTGTCCGCTCGCTTAATGATGTAGATAGGGGTTGGATATCTTCCGATCGTGTGCGAGACTACGATGAGTTGCAGAATCGATGGCTTGTCCCTGAAATTTTTCTTCAGTTGATCAGTTGGGATGCCACTCCGATCGGGTCCAAGATAGTTGAGCATGAAGATATGCTCCATTTTCTTCTTGTCTTCCCAGTGTGAGATGCCCCGTATATTGAGTTCGTTGAGATTCTTTATTTTGTTTGGAGCCCTCCATATCTGCTTTCTAATGTCTTCAATAAACGGAACTTCTATTCTGACATTCTCCCATGGTGTCTCGACTCTAACCGTCCCTTTTGATAAGCGGGGAGGAGAGTCGACTCTGTGCCTAATCATCTCTGGTAGCTCTGGGAGAGCAGAATTGTAGTTCTCGCCTTCTTGAAGTTCTTCTTCTTCAAGCAGCACCAAGTCCACCGAAGCTTGTTGTAAGAAGTATCTGATGCTGGAGAGTCGAGCTTGAGCAGCTTCTTCTGGTTCCCATTGCGTCATCCACTTCTCGTTTAGGATATAGTCATCTATGATCAGAGAGGTCGGAATTGGATTTGGATTTGTAAGAGAGAGTTAGTGTTTGGGATATGGTGGGTGTTGTGGTTGTTTGTTGGCGGGTTCTGGGTTGTGTGGTTGATGGGTTTGAGGACGATCCTCCAGCTTCATGAGTCTTTGTTTGTCCTTGAGTCACTCCACGGCCGCTCCGTGTGATTCGTTGCCGTTTCCCCCCTCATGACGATCCGGATCGTCGGGATCGTCATGTCTTCGTTCGGTGCGGTAACTTTCTTCTCGGCACCTTATTTGTGCTGGCGGCTATGGTTAATCTACCAGCCTTTTGTATAGACTCTCCTCAGCGGGAGTCCTAGTCTCTAAGGCGAGGAGGCGGGAGATGAGTATGTCGTGAAGCTGGGTGATCGGGATGGTATAGGGTTTATTAGTGAAGATGAGTCGACGCCGCCTCGGGAAACCAGGCCTTCCAAGTATCAGGTGACCCCATTCACCGACCCAAACCAGAACCGTGTGCGGAACAGCATAAACCCAATTCTGGAACGGCACATGAAGAGAAAGCTGAAGTTATGGGCATGTCAAAAACAGAGGATCGATACGATGGAAGATGGCGACCGGCTCCTTTGCTTGTCCAAATCGTACCGAAGCAAGACGTGGTTTCAGCAGCTGTACACGCCTTCGTTTTGGCTCGACGACGCGGTAAGAAGGATTGATAACTTCAATACGTCTAAATGCATTAATACGTTTTATTAATTAACTTGTTTCTTTTTATTTTATAGCACATTGACGAAAGCATTAGAGGGTTCCTCGAGATGCAGAGGATTCATACCTTCTGCTCTCGTGCCATCTCCTTCAAGAGTTTTGTGATGAAGGAGAGCATCGATCGGGACTGCATAGAGGACGGGAAATTTGTCAAGGGCATGCTGGCCTTTTTGGTCCACTACGCAGAGGGTCGGGATCAGGACTGGCCGTCCGTGTCATGGCAAACATCGGACTATATCGTGGTGCCGGTGCAGACCATCGCCCATTGGGTTCTTGCAGTCCTCGACTGGAAGAACAAGACGATACGAGTATTCGACTCGGATCCGTCTTGCGATGTCGACATGCGCAACATGCACGCAGCCCTCGCCGGTCTCCAAGTAGCTGTCCCGATCGTGCTCAAAAAGCTTGGTCTGATTGCAAATGCGTTTAGGAAATGGAAGGTCGAGCGGATCCCCAACTTCAAGAAGCAAGTAAATTCGTAAGTGTATCATATTTTGATATTAAGTTGATTTTAGTACATCATATCTCATTATTAAATATTTGGTTGTTTTCAGCGGCGATTGTGGGGTTCATGTGTTGCGGGCTGCATTTCTATACTATTCCGGGGCGATAACGTCGCGGAGCTTACCGGGAGGCAAGTGACCCAATTCGTGAATTTCTATGTATTTCCATTCGCATGAACGATTGGGCTGCTTGGTATCAATAATTTCTATGTATTTCAATAATTTTGTATTCGGGAATATTATAAATCTGGATAAATTTTATGTCATAATGGAATTTCGAGTAGTATATTCGGGAAGTTGTATTATGTTAGAAGTTGGATTTCGAGTTCTATAGGCACGGTACCCACACACAAGGCACGATACCCGCACACTAGCGCACGGTACCCGCACACTAGCGCACGGTACCCGCACACAAGCGCACGGTAGCCGCACGCATGGGCGCACAGTACCCGCACACATGGCGCCGTTATTTTGAAAAGATAAATTGGTAATTTATGATTATCAGAATAATTGGTTAATGATTATCTCGATCATGATAAAATTATTTTATGATTTAACGTACAGACAAGACGTAAAGCGCTGACTTGATTGGTATAACATATTTAATATTGAAAAAAATAAATTTTTATTTTTTGATTATCAGAATAATTGATTAATGATTACCTGGATCCTGATAAAATTATATTATGATTTAACGTACAGACAAGACCTACCTAAAGCGCTGACTTGATTGATGTAACATATTTAATATTGAAAGCATTTGACAACTGTACTGTACCCGCACACAAGCGCATGGTACCCGCACACATGGCGCACGGTACCCGCACACTTGGCGCACGGTACCCGCACACTACCGCACGGTACCCGCACACATGGCGCACAGTACCCGCACACAGTTGACAACATACCGAATATACATATCAATTACACCATGTCTAATACATTACATTATACTTACCAAACATTACAACATACCTAATATCCATATCAATTATACATAACCACATGTACAAATCAAACTCATAGGATTTACCCCCTCCTACCGAATTCTCCGACGGATGGCATTCTATTTTTTTGTGCTCTTCCGCGTTTTGGGTCAACGAGTGGTGGTAACATATTCACAATTCCTTCAACGCGCTCGGTTACAGGCCATATGGTACCCTCGTACGCTAATTTCCATGTCTCCAAGCTGTAATACGCATGGACTAGCGAATATACCCCTACATTAGCGTGTCCACAAGCCGCAATGGCGTGCGCACATGGGATACGATCGATATCAAACATCTTACAACTACATGACTTCGTCTCGATATCGACTACCTCGTTGACTCCATGCCCATATACATTATACCGTTGAATGCCAATTTCCGAGACGTGTAGATTTTGAGAATTTCTGTAGTGAGACCGTAGGATTGACTCGACCTTCGGCATAAATGACGTGACATTGGCTGTCATCGAAGCTTTGCAAGTTCTTCGGTGCTTACTAAACCAACTAGTCGTCAAACGTTGTATCGAATCCAACAATCCTATGAGTGGAAGCTCTCTATCCGCACGTAGAGCGGCATTTATCGATTCCGAGCCGTTTGTGGTCAAGATGTTGTACCTCGTTCTCGGGCAATACGATCTTGTCCATTTTGCCTTTGTACCCTCATCAAGATACGTATGCACGTTTTCGTACCGTTCCTTTAGCGTATCCAACAATCGATCGCAATCGCTCGTCTTGTAGGCGTACGCAATATTAAGGAATAACGCACACGCACCTTTCTCCTTCATACGAGTCTTTATATTTTGTTGAATATGCCACGCACAGAACCCGTGAAACGCATTTGGAAAAACTGCCGGGACAGCTGTCTTTATCCCGCCATGTATGTCAGAAATTATGACGAGGTCATTTGAATCGGCCACGATCCGTTTTAATCTCGTTAAGAACCATGACCAAGATTCGATAGGTATTGGTGGTAATCGCCATCTTGCGCCGTAGCAACAAGCATCACCCTTTATATTTCCCTTTAAAAAGGTGGCGTCGATAGAAATTACCTTACGCATGAAAGCAAATCCCGCTATGCATGCACCGTATGCCAAAAATAGATATTTAAATCTGTTTTCCTCGTCCATCTCCCAATCCGTGACACTTCCGGCGTTCATTTGCTTCACAGCCTCCAAGTACGCCGGGATCAACGCGTAACAATCGTCCCCGTTACCGACCAACTCCTCCGTAGCGATATTCTTCCCCTTCCAAGCCTTGTAATAAGAAACATTCACCCCCCTACTTTGCATCATAGACATGATAGCGGAAATGTCTTTAGGCCCTCTAAAATTGTCAAGAAGCATCCTAGACACAACCGATGAAGTTCCTTGACGATGACTTCGACGTCGATGAGACACGCCGCATGTGTGTGTGCCGCAATATGTCCGTATCGAGAGAAAAGGGGAATCTCTATCTTTTGCAGCTCAAAAGCGCCACGAACATTGCTCCATCGCACATCTTACTACATACAAAGTCTTGTTCGACTTTACTAATTTGCACTCGAACGACGCAACCAAGGCGATTTTAGATATTTCCTCGATAACTTCCGCCTTGTCACGAAACTGCTGCCCAACGTGTAGGCTTGAACCGTCCGGAAATGCAAAAGTACCATCAGCAGCCTCTTCTACCGGGTTACGATCTACATCGTCATCTTCATCGTCATTAGGATCACGTGCTACAAATTCCTCCTCCGACTCGCCAGTGTTTTCAATTGGCTCATTTTCATTTTCATTCGAATGCCAACCCAAGTAATCCCTACCCCCAGACGGTCCAGCGATATCTTCAAGACCCTCATCTTCATTTTGGTTAGAAGGGCTGCAACCGTACCCCTCAAACGGTTCGATTTGTGCATTTTCATCGCAATGGGCTATGAGCCCGGTATTATTACTAGAAGAACCAGCAAATGCGTCTGACGGAACCACAAGCGCACATTCCACCACCTCGACATGAATCACGGGTCTCGATTGAGGGCCACCAAAACCCAAGTACGCACGTAGAGCATAGTCGTTATCGATGTATATGGGCCTCGGATAACTATAGGGTACATTTGGCATATAGCTTAGTGTTAGCCTCGCATTGTCGTTGCGAAACGCTAACACGGATACAATTTGCTCCTTTACGTCTTGTAACGTGCATGCGTCCTCATCCACCAAAATTGAATGCCAGCTACAATCTGACGCAGGAGACCAAGTCGAGGTATTGTCCTCGCCGATTAACCACCGACCATCGAATTGAAATACAATGTTGGTAATTGTCATTTTGAGCACCTGCAATATTATGCAATGTTATTGTTTAGAAAATAATTCTCGTCATATATCGTGCTTATGTATGATCTTCAGCGCATGGATCCCGAACATGGGATCACGGTACCCGCACACAACGCAGGGGACCCGCGCATAAACAGGGGTCCATGCGCATGGTACCCGTACCAATATCTCACGGTACCCGCACCTATATCGCATGGTACCCGCACGCAGGTGTCCCATGCACAAAAACTAGACCTCAGAATATGTATTTTCAGGTCCGATTTCTGGTAATAACCACTGAAAGATCGCTACTCTGGCTAGTACACGTGATCTAATAAATAACCCATACATTTTAGGGGGTAATGGACTGGAAATTCACCATTTTCGACGTTAAAATTGCAATTTTCATGTAACGAATGCTTACTGGTAAATATGCTAAAATGCTTGCTATTTTCTTGGTTTGAGAAGTTGTTTTCCGGCACTAACGAAGAGAACAGCTCGCGTCGCTTTAGGTTTGTGAGAGAGGTGTGTGTGGTTACCCTTTGTTCTTTAAAATGGAGAAGATAATGCATTCATATCGATTGTAAGGTTATGGTTAAAGAGGGAGATGGACCCATGTTCTGTTCAGTGAGTTATTGCATATGTACGGCGGCCATATTTTCGTTTTTCTTTTTTTTTTTAATGAGTTAAGTATGAGAATTAGTTAATATGGTTAACGTTTAAACAAAGTGAGGGCTATTGACAAAAAAAAATCATCAACGAGGCCATTTTTTTAAAATTGACCCAGTCAAAGGCCATTTTTTTAAAAGACCCGGTATCATTACATATCATAACATAATTTGTTTGTCTTCTGTGTATGCAGAAATCTTTATCTTATGAGATGACACATTACAAAAGGAGGATAAAGGCAGCTGATAAAATATTGAAGACACTTACATCATCTCCGAGGTATGTGAATTCTCGTATGTAATGGTCCGTTTGGATTCACGAATTTTGATTTGAAATTCGAATTTCCTTCGAATCATCCGTTTGGCAATTGCTCGGATTTGGATTATGATTTCATCCAAATCCGAGAAGCATTCAAACCCTTTGTTGTTTGATGATTTTGAAATTCGACATCAAGTGGTTCGCTTTCGAAATCCAAATTCTTGCCCTAATAATTTTCATAAATAATAATAATAATAATAACAATTATGAGTGAACGATGAGTCGAGCTGACTCGCGTGCTCGATGAGGCGGCTCGAGCTCGACGAACGACGAGTCGAGCCGGCTCACCAGCTCGACGAAGTGGTTTGAGCTCGACGTACGACGTCGAGTTGGTTCGATATAGCTTGGCTTAAACTCGACGAACGACGAACGATGATCGAAAGCTCGCGAGTCGACTCACGAGCTTATCTTATTTTGTTAGTTTTTTATTTTATTTTTGTACATTTTAATTTTTAATAAAAAGTTCGAGGTCGAGCTCGACGAGTTTCATGATTTGGAGCTCGAGTTCGAGCTCGATTTTGAAATCCGGATTCCGAAATCCTAACGTTTGCCAAACGGTGGATTTAGATTTGAAATTGAAATTTTAAAATTTATAATTTGAAATCACGGATTTCAATTCAAATACACCAATCCAAACGCACCGTAAATGAATTTATAATGAAATTAGCTGAGTCCACGTTGTCTTTGTAGGACATAGACAATTAGGATTTGACATTTGATATTTTGGTGGTCTTTTCTTTGAAATTTTGCTAAATCATTTTCCTATTTTATCTCTTGTGTTTCATATCTCAGTTTCGAGTCCATGTTGTCTTTCAATCAACAATGTTCTATTAATTTCATAATATAGTATTTTCCATATTTTTTCAAGCATGTATAAAACATAGAAAATAATTTAACCATTTTTGAGCTCACTTGCCTTTAATATTTAATAATATAATTTCAAGTTGGGAACTACGCGCGTGCGTGGCCATACTAGTTCTTATTATGGGTCGGCTATACACAAAGCTGAATTGTAAAATCCTCATTTCAAGAACCAACCATTATAGTTTCCTCCCAGGATGTTCTTCCACCTTCAGTATCGCACCTTTGTCCTTAGGCTCTACAATTAAGAAAAATAACTGTTGACCTTTTGGTCTATATGCTTTGAAGAGATTTGATGATCTATGTAATTAGGGCTATAACTTGAGCAATTCGATTAGGATGTATTAAAATGTCTAAGTATATGATAATATTCGACTATGCATATTTTATAGGCTACATCATTGAAGAATGTCGAATATTTGATCTACATGTGATTATGTGCTTAACTGGTAAAACTATGCGATCACATGTTATATATATCTCACATGGTAGGGAATATCTTATTACAGATACACTGTGCTATTTATGGTAAATCGTGTGTGATATCATGCTGAGGTATATATGGAAAGTATGATGTCTAAATATGAAATGTGTTATATCCGTTTGATTTCATCTATTCTGGGAAGAAATCATGTTGATAATCTTTGCATGCATCATACTTGGTCTTATATGGAAAAATCGATTAGGACTTCTTATTGCTGAAATTAGGGAACCATATAAGGAAAAGATCCCGATTCATTGATTTTATATGATGCTAGCTGGATATCACATATGGAAAGTGCTGTTATGGAAAATATCATCCCGAGTAGAAGTATATGCTTTGATTTCGAATATGTGCTTTTAAATGGAATAAAATCATGCTATTATGAGCTTCTGACCGTTGTGATATTATATGAATGTCATGATTTGATTGGCATATTAATTGCTCGATAATTACATGGATTATGTGCTTATTTGGGATATTATCTCGTGATTGACTTTCCATGTAAGTGTTGGTTCAAAGGGTCTATATATACAGCACAACACTTAGAATGTCGAGCTAAGAAGTGAAAAAAAGCAGAAGAGACGAGTTTTAGAGATTGAGCTTATACTTGAGAAAACCTTCTGCTGTTGAGCTGCTATAAGTAATAACCTTCTGTCGACTGCGCCTACACTTGTGATATAATTCTGCAGTCTGAGTTTATACCTGCAAATTCCATCACTGGCCGAGTGATCCATATCCCTCCACCATATATTCTGTCTTTGGGCGTGCTATTTTCGGACGTGAGGTACATGGAGGAGGAAAGGTCGACGCTTACGCGCACGTGAAGGGAAGGACTGTGTTCCGGGGGCCCTTCAGTAGCCAATTGTTTCCAATCGGGAATTGGAGATTCCCTGGAGCGAAACTCGACGTGCAGTAACCTAGTGTGTCTAGAGTTCGACTTGTTTCGGTTTGTGTATTGGGCATAAATCAATCAGTTATGTAACCGACTAAGGTAACATTATAGTGATTGATTAACTCTTGAGGAACAAACCTCAACGAGAGGACTAAACCCCGATTGGGGATATAACCTGTAGAAAAATCCTGTCTCACGTTACTTTCAGTTCTTTATATTTTTCGTGAGATATATCTGATACACATCCGACGCAACTAGGAATAACCGACGAAACATTCTTTGAAAAGTATTCACTTAGCAAAGAAACGTTTCTAGGATATCACATCCAAAGCGATTCAAAAAGAAGAAGCTAAATTTTTATAAGCCTAATTCGCCCTCCTCTTAGGCGTATTTTTTTACTTCATTTGGTATCAGAGCCAGGTTACTCAAACGACAGGCCTAACACGCCTGAGTAGTTTTGACTTCTTCGAGTTTTGATGTGTTTGCAGAGGGACAATCCCATTCTAGGCCACCACTCTTCGATGGAACGAACTACGCTATATGGAAGAATCGCATGAAGGAATTCTTTCTGGCGGTTGACTATGATCTATGGGATATCATTACGACCGGGCCATATATTCCTATAAACAAGGATGGAACTTTAAGGAACGTTACTGACTACGATGTAACAGACAAGCGTGGAATTTTACTAAACGCTAAGGCGAAAAACATGATCGCTTGTTCACTGACGAGAGAAGAATACAATCGCGTAAGTTCATGTATATCTGCTAAAGACATGTGGGAGATGATGCAAGTCACTCATGAAGGAACCACTAGAGTGATACAAGAAAGAATAGCGCTCCTAACTCATCAATACGAGTTGTTTACTATGAAAGTTGATGAAACTATAAGTCAAATGTATGCAAGATTCATGACCATCATCAATCAGATGTTTTCTCTTGGCAAGATCATTCCCGACAACGAGAAAGTTCGAAAAATCTTGAGATCACTTCCGAGAGAATGGAATCCCAAAGTTACCGCTATCTATGAGGCCAAGGATTTAGATGCGCCATCTGTCTCCGAACTAATCGGATCTCTCACTTCATATGAGATGACTCAACTATCCATAAAAGAAAAGTCGCAAGCTTGGAATCAACTAATCATTGCCTTTAATGCTGAACAAGAAAGTGATTCCGATGAAGACATCGAAGAAGAAGAAGATATGATGAAGCAATTAGCCATGCTGACCAAAAGATTTGACAAGTTCCGACAAAGAAGAAGATTCAAAATGCTTCAGGTGTAATAAGCCATGCCATTTTGCTTCAAGCTGCCCATTACCAAGCGATGATAAAAAGACAAAGAAGCAGAAGGCCATGGTGACAAACTGGGAAGAGTTCGAGAATGAACAAGCTGAGGAAGAAAACCTTGCGTACGTGGCAGACGATGATCAGGTATCTTCTTCATCTACTATTAAGAAAATCAATATTCTTAATAAATTATATGCGAGTATGGAAGAATCTCCTGATAATGCTTCATCAGTTTTTGAAGTAGATGAGAGTAAGGAAGAGCTATGTGAGATAATTCAAAATGCTCATGAAAAGATCAAGTCGCTTAAGTCGCTAACGAAAAAGTTGGTTAAACAGCGAGATGACTTAGCGAAAGAAAAACATCATGCTGATCTAGAAATCTCACGCTTGAAAGCAGAGATAGTTTCTTCTAAGAAAGAAAAAGTTCAATGCGATTGCATGGAACTTGAAAAGACAAACAACGATATATCTAGAGATATCACTGCACTTAGACATTCCTTAGAAGAAAAAGAGCGTACCATTGATAGACTTCTTGAAGGGAAGCAAAACCTAGATATGTTACTGAATATGCCTAGAAATACTGGAAAATCAGTGATAGGATATTATGTGGTAGAAGAACACGTTCCACCAATTGTACGAAAACCAAAATGTTTTTCATGTGGTCGTCCTGGTCATTATTCATACAACTGTTATCTGAAAAGAGCCGATAAATCGAAATATGTCTGGAGGCCAAAGAAATTTCCTGATAACCATGTTCCTAAAGTAGGTCTACCTAAGTTCGTGAAATCACAGTCTGCGATACATGATATATCACATGTCAAAATGAGTTACTTCGCTACTAACAGGTTAGGACCGAATCAACATTGGGTACCTCAGAAAAGAACTCATTCTTGCAGGTACAACGAAGAAGTTCCAGCAAGAAAAATAGGTGGTACCTTGATAGCGGGTGTTCCCACCATATGACAGGTGATATCAATAAATTTGTGTCATTGAAAGCATATGACGGAGGATACATATCATATGCTGACAACACCAAAGCTAGGATCATTGGAGTTGGTAATGTCGGTAACAATTTACATACTACTATAGACGACGTATGGCTAGTTAAAGATTTAGAACATAATTTAGTGAGCATAAGTCAGTTGTGCGACAAAGGTTATATCGTAACTTTTGAAATGATAAATGCATAGCTAAAAAGGATAATGAAATTATATTTAGTAGATCTAGGTATGGTAATATCTAATGCATAACTCTTGATGATATCACTAACCAAAATGTTAAGTGCCTAGCAGTTACACAGGATATCACATGGTTATGGCATAGACGCTTGGGACACGCCAATATGGAGCTGATATCTCATATAACCAGCAAAGAACTGATAAGAGGTGTTCCTGACATGAAATTCACCAAGGACAAAACATGCAAAGCATGCCAAATGGGTAAGCAGACTAAGACGTCCTTTAAGGTAAGAATGTGATATCTACTTCCGGACCTCTGGAACTACTTCATCTCGACCTTTTTGGTCCAGTTCAGACAATGTCTCTACGAGGTAAAAGATATGCATTTGTTATTGTAGATGACTATTCTAGGTATAAATGGGTGATATTTCTTGCGCATAAGAGTGAAGCATTTGATAACTTTGCACCGCTAGTGAAGAGACTTGAAAATGATAAAAAAATGAGCGTATGCAAGATAACGGTCTAGAATTTGATAGTAAATCATTTGCATCTTTTTGTGATCAGTATGGGTATAGTCATAACTTCTCTGCTCCTATAACACCCCAACATAACGGCGTAGTTGAGCGGAAAAATAGAGTGTTACAGGAGATGGCTAGATCGATGCTACATGAGTATGATATTCTTAAACAGTTCTGGGCGGAAGCTGTTAGTACAGCCTGCTACGTGTCTAATCGTGTTTTCCGTAGATCATTATTGAAGAAAACCTCCTATGAACTTTGGAACGGTAGAACTCCAAATATAGGATATTTTCATGTGTTTGGCTGTAAGTGTTTTATTTTAAATGATAGAGATAAAAGAGGAAAATTTGACTCTAAGGTAGGTGAAGGGATATTCCTTGGTTACAGTCTTCATTCCAAAGCTTATCGTGTCTATAAAAAAGGAAGAAGACTGTTAAAGATTTTATACATGTAACCTTTGATGAGATTCCTACCGCAGATGCTACTGATGAGGAAGGTATAGATTTTCCTAGTGCGGAGATACAGGTTCGTAAAGAAACGAAAGAGGATATTCCAAAAGACGAAAACACTAATACGCTGGAACCAGAGGCTCCTGATGAACATCATCGCAGAAAGTTTATGCATGCTTCCATTCATCCAACAGATCAAGTCATAGGGAATATCAGCTCTGGAATCAAAACGCGGGCAGCTGCACGAAATCAAGATACAGAGCAATCCCATGATGCGTTGCTCTCAATGGTAGAACCAAGGACCATCCATGAAGCACTTGCTGAGAAATCATGGATTACCGTTATGGAGGACGAATGATCACAATTCGAAAAGAGTCAAGTTTGGATGCTTGTAGAAAGGCCAGACGAAAAATCCATTATAGGAACAAAATGGGTGTTTCGCAACAAACTCGATGAAACGGTATAGTGACCAAAAATAAAGCAAGGTTAGTTGCAAAAGGTTATTCCCAAGAGGAAGGTATAGATTTTGAAGATTCATTTGATCCAGTAGCTAGACTAGAATCTATTCGTGTTTTACTTGCATATGCACGTTTTAAAAGATTTAAACTTTTTCAATGGACGTAAAAAGTGCCTTCTTAAATGGTTTTATAAATGAGGAAGTTTATGTCGAACAACCTCCTGGTTTTCATAAAAGAAGGATTTTTAAATCATGTTTTCAAACTACATAAAGCATTATACGGTTTAAAGCAGGGCATGGTATGAAAGATTGAGTAAAATTTTGATAGACATGAGATTTACTACTAGAACTATTGATAACAACCTGTTTATTAGGTATGAATGTGATCACATGCTGTTAGTACAAATTTACGTTGATGATATAATTTTTGGAAGTACTAACAACCTTCTTTGTGAGGAATGGGCGTCACCGACCCGAGCCGTGCCAAGTGCACAATGGGCGTCTAGAGTAAAATAAAAGCAAGAAAGGCTCGAGTCTTTGAGTAGATTCGCTGATAATTTTGTATCGTTGTGCAACGTACAAAATTCTGAAGTCGTTGTATCTTCGGGACGGATTTGCGAACCGAGGCACTGAAATACGGGCAATAACGTTTACGGACAGCATACGTAATACGTGCCTCGACTTCGACTCTAACAAAATTTATGTTCGAGTTTCTGCAGCCACCGACCAGAGATATACACCAGAACCAACAAAGATCCGTGAATATAGAGGGGGGGTGGATGGAGAAACAAATGTTTAAATTAACCAGCGGGTATGTAAAATCTGTTAGAAGGCTAGAACATATCAGATAGCAGATTCTGTTAGGTCCTAATTAATCAACTAACGATAGATTTAAGCCTGAATTCTAGATATTCGAATATGAATTCTCAAAAGTTACCTTCGGTCGAATATCTCGGATGAAGATCGGGAGAGAGAAAATGTTTAGAGTGAGGAAGTTCTCCATTGTATTTCTCTCTCTAGAATGTGAATTCTATGCTTTGTGAAATTTCTGAAATTTTTGTGTATTGATTTATGTAGTGTACATGGTATATATACCTCTATACATGGTATATTTACTAACTAGTCCTACATAACAAAAATACAAGCTACGCCCCTAATTACAAGGATAATTAATTAACAAAACACAATTTCTATGTTTCTGTAATCCCCCCCTTTGTGCTTGTTTGCTCTTCAGCTCCGTTTATCCTTGTCGGGCATAGAAGGACTTCCTCAATCCCAATGTTGTCTCGTAGTGTTGGACAACATTCCTTAGCTCTAGTCTTTCATTGATGGCATCTAGAAGCTCATTTAGGAGCGAGGCCTCTTCTTCTCCGTCCTCGAAGATCGTTTCTTCATCGATCTCCGCCAACCTCTTCTCGATATTCTTTCTAACGAGCTTCAACGTCCCATCACAGAATTTATGAACTTCAGACTTCATCATCGCTCTCGTCTTTCCAATGATTGGATTCCGATATGTGATGGCGAGGCATGGCTTCTTGAAGATATAATTCTCTGGGAAGTTGTTGAGCGAGAAGCCTTTCATGACGGCGACTCCATGTTGACCTTCTTCATGTTGTTTTCCACTCGATTTGAAGGTCGTGTGCGGTGTGGAACTTGATCTGCCGCACCATGAATGTCTTCAATCCCTCTAGTTCTTCCTTCTTGATGTAACCAGTAGGTATCTGGTATTTTTTCTTGTACATCTGGAACAGACGATATACTTCGTCTGGTGGAAGGAACGACAGATAGCTTTCATTTATCTCATCTCGAGTGTGGTTGTCTGCTCGTTCGATATTGTAGATCGAGGTTGGATAACTTCCAATCGTGTGTGATACACCCACGAGTTGGAAGATCGGTGGCTTGTCCCTGAAATTTCTTCTAAGCTGATTCGTTGGGATTTCACTTCGATCCGGACCGAGGTAGGTCAGCATGAAGATGTGCTCCATCTTCTCTCTTTCTTTCTTCCCAGTGAGAGATACTCCGTAAGTTAAGCTCATTTAGCTTCTTGATCCGGTTTGTAGCCCTCCAAATCTGCTTCCTTATGTCTTCAAGGAACGGAACATCAATCAGTACGTTCTCCCACGGCGTCTCGATTCGGACAGTCCCTTTTGATAAGCGAGGAGGGGTGTCGACTCGGTGCCTAATCATCTCTGGAAGTTCAGGGAGTTCGGAGTTGTAGTTCTCGCCTTCTTTAAAGTTCTTCATCTTCAAGCAGTACCAAATCCACTGAAGCTTGTTGTAGGAAGTATCTGACGTTGGAGAGTCTGGCTTGAGCAGCTTCCTCTAGTTCCCAATGCGTCAGCCACTCCTATTTCAGAATGTAGTCATCTACGATTGCATGTGGATCGTAGATGACTGCTTCAGGTTGATTTTGGAGGTTGGAGGTCGGGATTGGGTTTGGACTTTTAGGAGATGGAGGTGTGGGTTGTGTATTGGATGTGGTGGTGGTTTGTTGGCGGGTGTTGTGGTTAATGGGTTAGTGGTTGATCCTCCAGCTCCAAGAGTCGAGGATGTCTTCTCTCAACTCTGACCACGACCGCTTCTTGTGGTTTTTTGCCGTTTCTCCCCCTCATGACAATCCGGATCATCGGGATCGTCATGTCTTCGCTTCGTGCGGAAGCTTTCTTCGCGGCAACACATTTGAGCAGACGGCTCGGGTTCATCTACTAGCCGACGGTAGAGACTCTTCTCAGTAGGGGTCCCTTTCTCAAGAGCTAGTAGGCGAGATATAAGGATGTCGTGAAGCTGGGTTATTTGTATGGTGTATGGGTTGATGAGGGAAGGAGAGTGGGTTGGGGTGGTTAATGTAGGTTTGATGGGAGTGTGTATTGTAGTGGTTAGTGGTGGTGAGGAGATGGGTTGGGAGTGGGTTTCGGAGGGAGCTGCCTCTGAGACTGGTGTTTTCCCGGTATCCCTTCGGGAAGTCTCAAACCCAAGGTTGTGCTCCTCTTCTCATTTTCTCGATATAAAATCTAGATTATCGTTGGAGAAGTTCACTTCGAGGTGCTTCTCTTATAGGAGTATAAGAGATTATCTAGGAGAAGTTCACAGCGAGATCCATTTTTCTCTTTTAAAATGATCGGAAGAAGTTCATCATGTGCATCTTCTTTTCTCCCTCTCTTTTTCTTGATTGAGCAACCCCGAAACCATGAATAAAGTTGCAGGCTTGATTGAGTTTCAAAAGAAAAAGAATATTGGAGAAGGCTCAAAGAGGATTACTAGTGAAAATAGTAAATGATTGATAATTTGGATCAAGTGAGGAATTTCCTAATTTGCCCTTATCATTTCATGACGAACTAACACAAAGCAAGAATAATGCTACGAAGTACAAAACAAGAGATAATAATTTGAAGTGTGACACACTCAAGGATAATTCCAACAAAAATTCAAGGCTCAAAGTCTCACATATATGATGTGACTTTGTGTTTAGTGAAACAAACTAAGCTCTTTGAATAAAAGCATGTCACATGAATTTTGAAGCAAAGAACTAGGCATATACCAAAGAAATATTTTTGTGAGTAATCAAAATAAATAAACTTATCGTCATCCCCCATTTTTATTCTATTTTATGTTATTATTATTATAATATATATACTATATTATTTTTATTTAAAAAAATTTGAGAAATAAAATCACGCAAGATATAGCAAATAAGTTCAAGAAGCACATAAAAATCATACGTAAACATAATAGAGCATGTGAAGCACATTTCCAGCATGATTGAGATTCAACAGGCCTAGCTTAGCAATAAGGAATTGAAATCATTTTTCATCCAATACCTTAGTGAATAAGTCAGCAAGTTGAAGCTCCGTTTTAACAAAATACATATCTATAGTTCCTTTTACTACATGATATTTTATAAAATGATAGCGAATATTTATATGTTTCGTGCATGAATGGAACATGATTGCAACTAATGGCAATAACACTTTGATAATCACTATAAATGGGAATGTTATTAAATTAAAACCTGTATTCGCGTAGTTGCGTCCTCATCCATAGAACTTGAGAGCAACAGCTGGTGACCGTGACGTACTCTGCTTTGGCCGTCGCAGTGGACACGCAATTTTGCTTCTTTGAGGACCAACAAACCAACTTATCGCCCAAAAATTGTGCTCCACCAGACGTGCTTTTTCTGTCCATTCGACAACCTGCATAATTAGCGTCAGTATAGTCAATTAATCTAAAATCAGTGTCTTTTGGATACCATAACCCTAAGTTGGGGGTTCCTTTGAGATAACGTAGAATTCGCTTGACCGCGTGCATGTGAGACTCCTTCGGGTCAGCTTGAAAACGAGCACAGAGGCAATTGGCAAACATGATGTCGGGTCGGCTTGACGTTAAGTAGAGAAGAGAGCCAATAATACTCCGATAAGTTGTGATGTTGACTGCCTTTCCAGAAGGATCAGCATCCAATATAAAGTTTGTTGACATGAGAGTACTCATAGATATTCTCATGTCTTGATTAAATCTCTTCAGAATATCTCTTATATATTTGGTTTGACTGATGAAGATTCCATTGTCGAGTTGCTTGACTTGAAGTCCCAGAAAGAATTGGATTTCACCCATTAAGCTCATCTCGAATTTTGCCTTCATTAGATTACCAAATTTCTGACAGAGTCGTTCATTTGTCGAGCCGAAAATGATGTCATCGACGTAAACTTGAACAATCATCAAGTCCTTGCCTTGCTTTTTGATGAATAGCGTTGCATCGATTGTTCCACTTATAAAGTTGGACTTTACTAGAAATTCGCTCAGAGCATCATACTAAGCACGAGGGGCTTGTTTTAATCCGTAGAGAGCTTTATCCAATCAATAGACATAATCAGTATGCTTTTCGTGCACGAACCCTTCGGGTTGAGCGACGTATACCTCTTTTTTTAACACGCCGTTGAGAAAGGCAATTTACGTCCATTTGGTAGACTTTGAAGTCTTTATGAGCCGCGTACGCCAACAATAGTCGAATAGCTTCGGTACGAGCAATAGGGGCATACGTCTCGTCGTAGTCGATGCCTTTTTATTGATTGTACCCCTTGGCTATGGGTTGTGCTTTGTTCCTGATAATTTCACTGTTCTCGCTTTTCTTATTTTTGAAGACCCATTTACTTCCTATAATTGTTTTGCCATGCGGTCGAGGAACTAATGTCCAAACTCGTAAACGGTCGAATTGGTTGAGTTCATCTTGCATTGCAATCACCCAATCCGTGTCTTTAAGGGCTTTGGCTACGTTGAGTGGTTCGTTTTGGCTTAAGAAGCACGCGAATAGTCCGCTTTGTGTAGATGTCCTAGTGCGTACTCCACTTGAAGGATTACCGATAATTTGGTCGATAGGATGAACTCGAGTCCACTTGCATTCATGAGGAAGAACCGAAGTAGATCCATCGTTGATTTGTAGATCGAGACATCCTGAATTGTTCGGTTGATCATTCGTAATAGGGAATTCATTTCGGAAGTTCAATTGGAAGGAATTTCCGTATCGGGATTAGTAGGAGCAGCAACTCTAGTTGAAGATTCAGAATTTGGAGACTCTGGAACATTTGTTAGAGTTTGAGGGTTGAGAATTTCAATTGTAATTTCCACCATAGAAGGGGAAGGTGTGCTGCTTGGTATAGAATGAGACGAAACAGGCATTTGAGACTCGTTACGATAAAAATGTTCAAAAAGAGAATCCAAATCTTCCAAATCGGCGGGAATTGCTTCTTCTGACGGTGATGTGGATGTTGTCGGAATTTGTTGAGTTTGTGCCAACACGCCTATAAGTCCGGGTTCTGAACTATTTTGTTTAGAAGCCAATTCGGTCACCTCGTGAAATGTGACGTTGTAGCTTTCCAATATTGTACGAGTAGACTTGATATAGACGGGGTATGCTTTTGAAGTGGATGAATATCTGTTAGTCCGATTACGCACTCAAGAGAGGATCAAAGGCTTAAAAATGATAAAGTTCTTAAAACACCTTCAGTGTGTGTTTGTGTGTGTGTGCCGAAATTAAGAACTTACTTTTAAGAATTATACATTGACCAACCCTAATTAGGGTTAATGGGATGCCTTATATACCACATGAGTTGGTATATTAAGGCTTGGGACTCAAACAATAAAATATTTACAATTTGACCCCAAATACAATAAATTAACTAATATTGACCCAAAACTCAAATACTAACTAAGGACACTACAATTAATTCCTAACATTCTCCCCCTTAGTGTCCTTTCTTCGTCTTTGTCTGTTTCTTTGAGCCTTTGGGTCGTTGCTGGCGTACACGGAGTTCCGTAGTCCAAGCTTGTGCTCGTACGTCCTTATTTCCCTCCGGAACGAAAGCCTTTCTTGTATGTTGTTCAGCATATTCAGTATCTTGGCTTTGTGTCCGGTCCTTCACCTTCCATCTTATCCAGTATGCTCCTCAACTTCTCTCGTATGATGAGGAGCGTTCCGTCGGAGAATTTTGGTATCTCCGATGTCTTCAATATTCGCTTTTCTCCCTTGTAGTTGATGTAGACCACCGCTGGATCTTCACTTTCGAACACGTGGCCTTCACCATATTCAACTTGTTCAGGGAGCTCGAATGATGGTTTGGTGAGGTTGACCTTTCTGACATTTGACTCCAGTGCTAGCTGCAGGTCGTGCGTCGCTCCGTACTTGATTTGTCGGAGCATGAACCTTTTGATCGTCATGTATCCTAATTTGACGTCCTGGTCCTGCAGCGTTCCCACGTATCGGTAGCTTCCAATCATCTGTGAGATGTCTTCAGCTCTGATGTACGGGAAGTCAGCCTCTGTCAAGGTCTCTCTTGTACCGTCTTCCCTCACTACGTGGTAGACGCTTAGTAGGAAGGTCCCGAGCCGATCTATTCCAACTCTTTCTACGGCTTGTATTCGGGCCTCTGCTTTCCTCTCGCCTGAGAGCAGCCAGATCATTTCCTTTCCCTAAGAACATATGAAGACGTCTTAGGAAAGAAGGTAGAGATTGGCTCTGCGCTCTGACAGGTGCGTCATCCCACGTAGCTCCAGCTCGTTCAATTTGACGAGCTGATCCTCTTTACGCCAGATTCTTTTCCTTATCTCTCTTGGTATGGAACTAAGATTCTGACGTTTTGCCACGGAAGATCGACCGTTGCCCCGATCTTTGACATGAGAAGTGGAGCATCCTCATTTTGGACTTGATGTTTGAGTAGTTTCCGGTAGATCGGGGAGGTCACTTTGCAGATCTTCCAGCTCCTCATCTTCATGGACTTTCACCAGGCTTATCGACGCCTTTTCGAGGAATAGTCTGGCGTTTTCTCGAAATCTGGCTTCGAGCTGGAGGTCCATCGGTTGCTTCAGCCATCCTTCTTCAATATATATTTCTCTACCACATCATGTGGATTGTAGAGTTGGCTGATTTCTTCCGAGATTTGGAGGTCAATAGATGTGGCTTGAGGTGGACTTTGTCGGTAGAAGGTTCTTGGTGAGCTAAGGCTTATAGTGACTGGAGTGGGTGTCGAAAGGGAAAGTGTATTGGAGATCTCTTGTGTATTTTGTTCGGTTGTGGTTGAGATCTCCATGGTAGGGAATATTATTGTGGTGCTGGAGACTTGTTTTGTTTTGCCTTTTGAGCTTGAGGTATCCAGCGGTTGGATTCTTGGACTGTTTTGGTTGTTGGCTGCTGCTGGTGAGGGGATTCGACTCCACGCTGTCGGTTCTCCCCCTCGGGACGGTCCTCGTCTTCAGGGTCGTCCCGCGATCCAGATAGGCCCCCGGCTTGTGTTCGGCAGCTGGTGGGGTCAATCAGCCTCTGGATTTCTTTCTCCTTCGGTGTCAGTGTGGCGCCGACCGGATACGTGCCAAAAGAATGTTGAAGAGTTCTTCAATGGGCACGTCCCACGGTCCTTCTTCTGGTTGTGTGAGTGAAGGAACAGCAGCAGCTGTCTCGTGTGACTGGAGTCTTGCCTTTGTCTTGTCTTGATGTTTCGATCATGGCCCGGACTTTTTCCACTAGTTCGTCGCCAAAAGATCGTAGCCGAGACTCCGTCACAAACGGATCGGGAAATAAAACGGAGCCACTGAGGCGTGCCGTTGTCGCGACGTCAGAGTAGATTTCTGACGTGCCGCCCACTGTAGTGGGTCTTCCGGGGCCACCAAGGCACACCGGTGGCAACGGTGCTAAGACAAACTCAGACCGTTGGCCCGAGACGACTGGTGGGATGTTGATCGTTTCGGGGCTTCCGCTCAGTCCCTCGGAGATTAACCCCAGAGTGACGTCAGAGAGCGTTCTGTCTAAGTCTGGAAGACTTAGAGGTGCGGAAAATAGTGTATGTGTCCTAGAAATGGAAAAAATTTTAGTTGGTGCGGACACTAGACCTGTGATCAAGGAGGGCGCAGTCGGAGGAAGTGAACTGCTTAATTCAACATCTATTGCCTCCGAATAAGGCAATGATGGTTGTCGTGGCTCCTCCGGTGCTATTGAGACGGTCGTCTGTTGGGAGACGACCGAATGGGTTGGAAGGGTTATTTGCGTGCTTGGGCCTGATGGCACGACTGCTACTCGGGAGACGATCGTGTCGTCTCCTGTTCCTACGGGTTCGGCCCGGCTTTGTAGTGGGTTAGAGGACTGAGGAGGTCGATCATGTTTTTGTTTGGTGCGACGCTCCTGTATGCGTCTTACGTCTTCCCCTCGTTTTGTTTTTCGTGAGGAACGAGGAGGGAAGCGGCGCTTCCTAGACCTAACTGAGGCTGGGGTAGGCTAATTCCCGGGTAGGTTCGACTGGGTTTTGTCGAACCATAGGAGTGTCTTCAAGGGTGATGGATTGGAGGTACCTCGCTACTATTGGGTTGGAAGGATTAGCGATTTGTAGGAGGTGGTCAGGATCCGCATCGACTCGAGATCAAATTTGGATTTGGAAGAATGGAGGGATGCTAGCTTGGGAATTTAGTATCCCTCCGATCTCGGTCGACGGGTTATCTCGGGGTGTAGGTCTTGAAAGTGGGTTATTATCACTGGAAACCACCGAAGGTAGGGAAGGACTTGTCGGGTTTTATTTTTGGTGGATAAGTCCCTTCGGCGGAGTTGGTCAAGGATATCGGCGCTGGGACCGAGATATTGTCAAAGTCAATGGCCGGGTTGTTGGGAATTTTAGTGGCCCATTGACTTTGAGGGAATACTTCGTCAATTTCTCGTAACATTTTTATTCAATCTGCTAAGAAGGAAACACAGAAAATTGTTAGCATAGGCAGAGTAACTAAAGACGTTACTTAGAAAAAAATTTCGGACTTGAAAAATTTTATATGAAAGTGCCCGAAATTTGCTTAAGTAAATAAGATTATACTTTTGAAATACAAGCGGCGAAGTTCACAAATTCGGCTAAGAGTACATTGAAAAGTTTAATACTCGAAGTTTGATTTGGCCGAATTTGGATTTGAAAGGTTTTGTTCGCCGAATTTGATGAAGTTCGGGTAATGAGGATTTGAAATTTTTGTTCGCCGAATTGTAATGAAGTTCGGGTAAGTAAAAATTAAATCGAATTTGTTATCATCATTCATCAAATTCGGGTGCTTGTCTTTAAAATTGAATTTGCCGAAATTGACAAATTCGGGCGATGGAATTCGACTGTGAGGAGTCGGGGTTGTTAGGAATTAATTGTAGTGTCCTTAGTTAGTATTTGAGTTTTGGGTCAATATTAGTTAATTTATTGTATTTGGGGTCAAATTGTAAATATTTTATTGTTTGAGTCCCAAGCCTTAATATACCAACTCATGTGGTATATAAGGCATCCCATTAACCCTAATTAGGGTTGGTCAAGGTATAATTCTTAAAAGTAAGTTCTTAATTTCGGCACACACACACAAACACACACTGAAGGTGTTTTAAGAACTTTATCATTTTTAAGCCTTTGATCCTCTCTTGAGTGCGTAATCGGACTAACAAGTGGTATCAGAGCCAAACACGTTTGGATTTGATCAAATTTTCTGAAATTTTTGGTGTTTTTCATGTGATAAACTCGAAAATATTTAGGTCTTGGTCTTGAGATTTTTCAGTCTATGTTGCTGATTTTGCTTGATTAAGATCAACATTTAGTTTTTTTTCGAGTGTTTTTGAGTGATTACCCATCAATTTTCAGTTGATTTGAGTGAGTTTTGGGGAGAAATCGCGCATGAAATTTGATTCTAGAACAGTGTTCATCTGCCCGAAGTTTGTTCATCAGCCCGAAAATTGATTCATCTCGCCGAATTTCGATCGAAATTCGCCAGAATTTGAGAGAATTTTCATTAGATAGCTGGCCGAATTTGGATATTGAATTTCTATCGCCGAAATTGGTTAATCCAATTTCAAAATTCTCGCCGAATTTCAATCAAGTTACCCGAATTTTGAATTCCTGATTTTGAATCAAATTTTACAATTTCGGCGAACTTCTACTACCCGAATTTGGCAAATTTTCGGGCAAAATTACAAAATTTGCCCAATTGTGGAAAACTCGGCGAATTACTACTGTTCAAATCAAATTCGACGAATTTCTACTAATACCCGAATTTCATAATTTCATGACCAATTTAATTTGAGTCCCCCGAATTTGTGAAATTTGGCGAAACTGAAATCGAATTTCTACCCGAATTTAGACTAAGCGAAATATTTCCATCCGAGTTTCACTATAACCCACCCTTTGAAATTACCCTTAACATTTTCGACCACCTAAAATTTTCGGCCACCCCTTAAAAAAAAAAAAAAAAAAAAAAAAAAAAAAAAAGACTTTCGAAAATTTTTTTTAAAAATAAATTTTTTCGGGCCCAAAATTTTAGGTATAGAAAACGCTTTTGTTAATTTTCCAAAGGCAAATCCACTTTACGTGTCAACGATCACGTATCCAACAATCTATTTAGGACATTTTGGCAAATTTTAGAAAAAGTTTTGGTAACTCTCAAATTTTCGAAATCTAATTTTTTTTTCGAAATTTCACGCTATCTTTTGACAAAACCAAACTTTTTGGAACAAAAGTTTCAAGAGCCATTTCTTTCAGAAAATAATTAATTTTAAAATTAATACTTAATTATGGATGCTCAAGCTAAAGAAATTGAGGAATTTAATCGATGTCGTTTTGAACTCAAAGCAACTGAGTGGAATGTCGTCACAGAACAATATGAGGTTATCCTAGCAATCTGCAATAAATGGTACACTAGAACTATCCCTTTAAAGACAATTATTGCGAAGCTAGTCGACCAAGATTCCTTTTCAGCGCTTGACGGGGAAAACAAGTTATATAAATCTATCTCGTGGTTGGAAATTCCTATGATTGCTAGTAAAATTTCCGAATTGAACGCACTTTGGAATCGGAAAGAGTAGTGTTTCAAGCAGAAAAGCAAAAACTCTTAGAGGAGATTTCAAATCTTAAAAATTCCCCGTCCTTACCTGTTTTCCATGATTTTTCAAAAGATACATCATCCTCGAAACAGGTCAAGACAACAAAAATTAAAAGCATCTCTGTTCTCAAATCTGAGAAAGCTTCAAATACACATTCTAAGTTACCCGTGACGACTTCAAAGTCTACGGTGACCCGAGCAGAAAAGATAAGTAAAAAGCCTAAGCTTAATTCTTCCAAGGAACAGGAGAAAAATAGGAAGAGGAAAGGAAAATCAACACCTTCTATGAAAACTAGAGTAGAAACTGTTATTGATTTTTCCTCTCCTATTCCTATTAAAAAGGATGCTCCTCAAAGAGAAGTTTCATGCTCAAGCAAGCTAACTTCTCGAGCTTCCAAAATTTCCCATTCTTTAAAGAATGAGAAAAGTGGATTTCCTTACACGAACAAAAATGTTTATCATTCTCGTAAGCAAAATCCCACTAAAGACCATCATTATGGAGTGAATTGTGTGAAGTCTTCTCGTAGGTATTCACCCGCTATACATGCCTGCAATGTTGTAGCTTCGTATTCCTACTTGAAATATCCTGTCAAAGTCCATTCGGAAAAGCACCTTATGAGACTAGCCAAAGAGAAGATCTTTCACTCTAGAATACCTAGAGACACATTCACTGGCACTGAAACGTCTTTTCCGTGTCAAATTACCCCTAAGTGGTTATCCAATAATTTATTGTTGGACGATTTAGGACCGAATTTGACACATGCTAAGCATAAATTATTTTCTGCTAATAAGGGAGGACCCATACAAATATGGGTACCAAAGTCCCGATAAGGTTTTGCAGATAACCCCAGCATGGTTGGTATCCCGTTGAAAAATACCTTCTTTTAAAATGGTACATTTTAAATATGCATTTTCAAAACATTACGAGATTTTGAGATCCGAGTTGCATATTACGCACGAAAATGATAAAAACCATTTTTAAATGAGCCTTATTTGAGGGGGAGCTACTCTTTTACTTATAAAAGAGAAGCAACCTCTACAATTGTTTAAAAGGGAGAAATAATTACATTTTTTTTGGGGGGAGAGAGCATGGATATGTAAATTTAGGGAAAGAGATTGAAGAGAAATTGTTTCAATCCGACTACGCATCTTTTGAGGGGGAGCAATATTATTTAGGGAGCATGATTCAAAAAAAAAAAAAAAAAAAAAAAAAAAATATTATCCCTCGGACACCATTCGACGGATTGGAACGAAGAATTTCGAGCATCCAAATATCAAGTCTTTTCTAAACGAAGAATCTCAAGCTTCCAATGGTGGCCTTTAGTGCAAACTCGGTGCTCACTTCAAGCAACCTGCTCCGGCATTGCTGATACAAATAAAGCAGCACTCACTACTTCATACACGACGCAAGGATAATTTGTTCTCATGATTCAGGCAAATCCAACTGAATCTAACCCCGGAACATCACCGAGAACTAGTCAATATCTTGCAAAGCTTGCCTCCGATGATGCTTCTGATCCATTTTGAAAAGACCAACACTACAACATTCCCTTACCTCACAAATATCTCGGATCACACCCCCATAGGTACAGGTGCTAATTTTATTAGCTCCCGGGTAGAAGTCGCCGCATTAGGTCCAACGGCGCATGCACAACCGAGCCTCACCCACTCGTCTGTCTCACAAAAGACAGGTGTTTCAAGAAATCACGGGGAGACACGACTACTATCACCGCTTCACTCGGAAGTGGGAGATATTGAATTAAGTGGTACTCAGCCCCACTACCACACTTTCTTGTGCACAATCGAGTCTAGTGTGTCCTCACGTCCCATATTTTAAATATTTTCTAGGACACATACACTCTTATAACACCTGGTCTTTGTGATCAAGTTAGAACTTTCGTAGACATGTTACTCGTAGACATGGTTCGATGATCGGAAGGAAGTCCTGCCGTTGCAACATCAAAACAACAACGGAATCAGGCCATCGTCTCGAGCTAGTCTCTAGAACGATGAAAACGGGATGCCTATGTGGCCCCGGTTTACCAAGCCCTGTACTCACAGGCAATCGTGATGACGGATTGCCTTAGTGGCTCCGTCTGTTCATTACCACGCCGACCTGTCGTTTGTGTCCTTATCTTCCAAAACAAGCATGCCGATCTCGTTAATTCGATCGCCATGAGGGGGAGAAGGGGACACGGATAAACAAAGAGGTCGGACCACCCAACAAATTCCGCCGAGCGTACCACTCTGAAGCCGGGCTCTCCTGCACTTGAACGTACATTCCAAAGGAGCCTCGGCACAACTTAAATCAAGCCCCACACTTACCTTCTTCGGAGCCAGACAAGCTTTCTCGAAGCCGAACCAGACAACTTCCTTCGAAGAAGATGAACCTGGAGCCAAGAAGAAGAGAATTGATGTTAACGGGAAGTCTTTGTGACCCCGGTTAACCTTCAAGACGGATCGCCTTTGTGGCTCCGTTAGGTTATTGCCCAACCTGAGTTGCTTCTCCTCGTCCTGACGATGCAAACATCTTGCCATCGACGACCTATTTTCACCTAGTAGTAAAGAAAGAAAATGGGAGCCGTACCACAACGAAAAATGCAAGATTGATCGGAAATGCTCAAATCTCAAGCGTCATCAGAAAATCAAGCGAACCACGACCTTCAAAACTCGAATTTACAGCCACAAGTTCGCCTCTCCGAATATAAAGAGAACTCCCCAATCCCAACACAAGGTTGAACAAACGTAGGGGGAGTTGTGCACTATCAAAGGGAGAGACTGAACTCACCGGCAAGCCTCTTCGAGCCCCGACATCTCCAAGACAAGCTTCGAGAGAAGACTTGATGAAAGATGCGGTGCCGAGAAGAGAAGGTCAAGACGAGACAAAGGAGGAGAAACACTAAAGAAGAACACACGCACTAACGCTTTCGCTAATGCCACTTTGATACGTGTTCTTCAAGGACTCAGGAAAAGATTTACAAGACCAAGATACCAAGCGCTTAATTATAAATTGAACACAAAGGGGGAGATTGTTAGGATTATTTTATTGTGTTCAATGTATTATTTTATCTTAGTCTTGTAATTAATTTAGCGAACTAGGCTTTAATTTAATTAGAGGCTAGTGAGCTATTAAATGTAACTGGGCTTACAAAAGCCCAAGGTATTATATACCAACTTGTGGTATAAATACCAAAAACCCTCACACATAGTGTGTGTGTGAAGAGATTAGTCATATTACAAGAGAATTCCCAAAGCTATCAAAGTCTCCCACGCCCATCCCACGACGAATCAATACTTCCGAGCTTTAATCGTGGTAAATCGTCTTTAATCTTAAACGTAGTTGGATGCGTAGGACTAACAGAGTTTTCATGAAAATTTGTTCTTAACTCCTAAATGTTTGTTTTTATCTCCTAAATGATTTACTTGCAAACACGACTTCTAATATTTTTTTTAAAAGGTATCACAAAATATTTCGAGCTCATCCGAGGAGTCAAGTGTTGAATTCATCACAATTAGGAGATAATCGCATTTATTTCAGAAATACAGGGAGTCTTATGAATTTTTTTTGGGTTCACAAGTAAAAGATTAATTTTTTTTTTTGTTAAAATAGACATGATTTTTAACGAAAGCCCAAAATATTTTTTTGGCCCAAAGCCCTTTAAGCCTTACCTGATCGAAAAGTATTAATATAACTTTTTCGATCGAAAAACTCATTCTCACGCACCCAAATACAGTCGAAAAACTTTTCAGATTCTCAAAACTCTTCGGCGATTTCTAAAAACTCTTCAATCTTCATTGATTTTCTGTCAAAACCCGCCGAATTTGAAGGTAGAAACAAGTTTCGAGTCATCTTTCTGTTCCGAAACGCACGAATCGCGAGAGTTTTTCAAAATCATTCGACGAAATTTTTTAACCTAGCGACTTTTTCGACTGAAACATCTTAAAAACTCAAAATTAACGTGTTTAAACTCGACCATTTTGATTCAAGCATGATATTTGGATTCGCAACTGCTTTCTGGTCATTACGAGTCCTAATTAACTCATGATTCACCCAGAAATCGTCATTTGCATTTTTAAGCTTCTAATGTTTGATTTCAAAGTTTTTCCATCGAAAATGTTTTTATCGCAAACAGTGTCATCCAAGAACTTTAGTTTTCGTTAAGTTTTTACTCGATCACAAAACTCAGCGGCGAAAACTTTATGTTTTCGATATGTTTTTATTCGATCTTAAAACTTCGCGGCGAAAACTTAAGTTTTCGATTAAATTTTATCCTATCGCAAAAATAAGCGGCGAAAACTTTAAGTTTCTCGATACATTTTTATTCGATCGCAAAACTACGCGGCGAAAAACTTAAGTTTTTCGACAACATTTTATTCGATCGCAAAATTACTCGGCGAAAAACTTTTGTTCGACAAATATTTATTCGATCGTAAAATTCAGTGGCGAAAATCTTGAAATTTTCGACAAGTTTTTATTCGATCGCAAAACTTAGCGTTGGAATAAATTCACGCTCGAATAAAAACACACTGAAAATACTTAGCAAAATTTGTCAAATTTGTTTTGCCTAATTTTTCAAATTTGTTTTTCAAACACACTAAAAACACACTGAAAATGTACACTATCAAAGTTAAAACAAGTTTCATTATTCAGAAAATTACAAGCATCGAATTCATATTTTAAACGAGAGAACACGTTCGAGAAACTCGGAAAAGCTAACAACCTCTCTCAAGATCTTCAACGCGGATATTCGACCGAACGTAATTCGTAAGATTTCTTACTCGAATACCGAGAATTCGTGCTTAGATTGCTTGTTGATTGATGAATTGGGACCTAACAATCGGTATCAGAGCAAATCGTGATTGATTTTGGACAGAATTCGCAATTTTCAGATCAAAATAATTTTCCAGATTTTTCGATCGAAAAACTCACGTGACTTATATTTTGATCAATATGCTTAATTGTGCGAATTTTTGTTGTTGATTTTGCTGGTTAAGTGATAGATTATATGTTAGGATTGATTTACGTACTGATTTCAATCGCTTAGAACGTAATAATAATTCAGATTTTCGATTTAGATCGATTTTTGCATTTGCGATCAAGTTTTGAGTCCAATCTGATTTTCTTAAATCTTGATATATTTTGTTATTAAACGTGGTTGATTCTGTGTTTGATGATATTTAGAACTGTTAAACGAGTGATTATCCATAATTTTCGCGTCTAAATTGAACATCTCGATTGAATCTGGAATTTTCACTGTTACATTGAACTTAATTGTTCTCCGATCAAAAAACTTGAATCGATAAATATTTTTCGACCAAGTTTGCAGCCAAGAAATATTTCAACGACAAACACTATTTTCGAGCGTTTTACTCAAAATTAAGACTCGAAAAACATTATTTCAATAATTAGTTTTTCGATTCATATATAAATACGTTTTTCGAACGAATAAATTTTTCGATCCAAAATCAGGCAAAACATATTTTCGATCGAAAAATATTCCATTGAAAAATTTTACAGACAACAATTTGAGTCAAACTAAAAACAAAGTTTTTCGATCATTAGTAATTTTTCGATCACAAGTTATTCGATAAGAGTTTTTGTGATAAACATAGTTTTTTTCGACAAAATATTTTTCGATAAGTCATCTTTTCAACATTTTTTCCCGAAAAATATTTTCGATAAACATATAACTAAATCCTTAAACATTCGAAAAACTTTTTCGATTAAAAAGCTTAATATTTTTAAATCGAAAAACTTTATTGCCCGAAAAACATTTCGACCACAGCATTTAAAACAAATAAAAAATTGAGAACATCAAAACTTACGAAAAATATTTGTCTCCGAACTATCAATTTTGATACCAAATATTTTCAATCAATAATTCAAATTTCTTTAACAAATCTTGAAGTATCAATTTTTAATTACCAAATATTTTCGAAAACATAACCATTTGTCGTTCACGACCGGATCATAGGTTTTAAAGGAAATTGTTTGAAGTATGAATCAAATATTTCTAACTAAGTTTGTCACTTGTGAATCATTTTTCATTACTATTCCAAACCTTCACGAAGATCCTATCAATCAACAAAAATGGATGTTTACTCACCTGGCAATGACGTCCGCTCTCCAATTCTTGAAGAGGTGAATAGACGGTATGGAGAAGCCGTTTCTTGAACTTCTTGGAAACGAAAGATCAAGCCACAAATTTGATCGCGTCACTTCAAGAAGGTCCAGCTCAATTCTGGCTAATCCAAGAAGGAGGTGCCGCAAACAATCCTCCTATTCCTGCAACCAGAAGACTTAAAGTGCCTGGTGAATTACCGAGGGGGAGCGTTTAAGAGCCAAAGCAGACTTAGGAGCCAAAACTTTCCTAATGCAAGGAATACCAAATGACATCTATATGCAAATAGATAGTCTATCGAGTGCAAAAGCCATGTGGGACGAGCTCCACAAGATGATGCAACGAACCGAAGTTGGAGTCAAAGCAAAAAAGCAAATATCCTAACAGCTTATGACTCTTTCAAAGCCAAGATAGAGGAACCAGTTTATGAACTCTATCAAAGATATCTAACTCTTCTCAATGAAATGAGGAAGATAGATATATTCAAGACCAACATGGAGGTTAACATCAGATTTCTTTCTTCTCTTCAATCGGAGTGGAAGAAAATATCCATTCAAATCCGACAAAATAAGGATTTGGACGAAATGGATATCCACGCCGTTTTTGATAATCTCGCCCAACATGAAGAAGATATAAGCGAGATCCAAAAAGAACTAAAGCGCAAGCAGATCAACGACTTTATAGCACTTATCTCAGAAAGAAAGCAAAGTCGATCTCGAAAGGATAAAAGTATTAAACTGCCAAGTTCTTTAGAAGATGAAGAAGAATCATACTAAGACTCCAAACCTGATATGAAGGAGTTCAAGAAACAGTTCGCTCCCCTGTCTAAAATGATGAGTAAAACGTTTTACAAAAAGAAATCCTCGTCTTCGGCCAATAGAATTCGGACATCTAGCTCCAAGAAAAGGGAAAGACCGGCCGAGTCCTCATAATCAAAAAGTGTCAAAGAACCACAAAAATGCTATAATTGTGGAAATGTAGGACACTTCTCCAGAGAATACAAACTACCCAAGAAAAAGGATGCCAACTACTACTCCAAAAAATTCGAACTCACTAAACAGAAAAAGGCTGGAGTAGCACTGATGGCAGAACAAGAGCATTGGCTGGAAGATACCACAGATTCTGAAGACGAAAATCTTGCACTTATGGCATACCTCGACGACGCTTCAAATGATGACCAATCCATGAGGCCTGACGACGACAACGACAAAGCATCCTCTTCGTAAAAGAGGTACAATTGTCTAATTCCACATTATCAAACATGTTAGAATCGTTATAGCTTAAGTACACTAACATGAAAATTGAGCAGAAACGAACAAAGGAATTAGAAGAGAAACTAGCTCTTAGCGAAAGCAAATTCCAAAAGCAATTAGATAAGAAAATTCATCTCGAAATTCTCCTATCTAACGCTAAGGAAAAATCTCTAGTCTTGAATGAACCATAGTTACCTCTGAGACAAAAATTATTGAACTTAATACGATTCTTATCGATTGTCAGAGAGACTTCGAAATTTCTAAAACTAATTTCAAAGAAATTTCTGACGAACGTAAGAAACTTTATTCAAGGATTAAAACGTTAGATGATCTTCTAATAAAAAGGGGTCAGACAGATCAAACTATATTTCTAAATCAACCTCTTGATACAGAATTTTATAATCCTAAAGAGGGCTTAGGTTTTAACAATCCCTGTAACTTGAGAAAGGTCAATGTTAGACAATTATACGATATCAAGTATATGAGATTAGGTTTAACTTCTCTAATGGCATTTACTAATTCTTCCGTAATAAATGCTTTTGAAGAATCTAAACGACAAGCCACTGATAGGACTAACATTCCTTTTGACTACACCGACTTGAATAATAGTTACAAGACAAGAGATCGCAACTTGTCTAGTGATTATACTTCATTATATCCCCTAGAAGGTTTTTCAAAAAATAAGGAAGAAAATTTTGATCATTCTCAAAATTCTAATTTATGTTATATTCCAGCTATTATTAGAAAAATAGCTAATTTAAACGCTTCCTTGGAAACAGAAAGAAAGAATTTCAAAGCCGAAAAACATGAACTTTTATTGGAGATTTCCAATCTCAAAACTTCCTCTATTTTAAAAACTTGTCCTGATAAATCTTTAATGAAGGACAATATAAAAACTAAGAAAAACTCTCCTATTATTTTCAAAATATTTCAAAAGAAGATAAATCTTCTTTAGAAATTGTAAAGAGAGAAAACGAATCCTTAACTGCTTCAAAAAGGAAAAAGCTTTTTACTAACTCTTTTTCTACTACCTCCACAGGTAGAGTAGTAAAAGAGGTGAAGAATGCTAAGGAAATAGTGCCTAGAATAAATTTCAGAAGAAAATTGATTTGTTATCTATTTCTTCTATGTCAAAAACTATGGATACTCGTCCAAAGACAGCTATTTCTAGTATTGTTAATTCAAATTATGCGTTAAAGCCTATTATTTTTGAAAGCACAAACTTTGAAATTGGCTCTACTTCTAAAAACTATCATCATTCTAAAACAAATGCAAGTCTTACGTCTCGTCAGAAACAAGAATCATCTATTAAGACAGCTTATAGCTCCATCCATTCTTGTTCTCACCTAAGGTATCCAGTACACGTACATTCAGCTAAACACCTTAAGAGACTAGCCAGAGAAAAGATTTTTCTCCAGCAAAAAGACAAATCAGACATTTGGTCGTACTGAAATTAACCTCCCATGTAAGGTTCAATAACAATGGACTCCTAAATCACCACCTAGGCAAACACAAGCCAATAAGGCTAAATTGTCTACAGAGGTACTACTTAAACCAACTACTTCTAAGTTGGTTTGGGTACCTAAGAATTCTCATAAGTTAGGAACCAAAAATGAACAAATCTTACTTATCAAATCTGCTAATCTGAGAGGACCCATTCAAAAGTGGGTACCCAAGTCTCCCTAATTTCTTTCTATGGAGATCCATCATGTGTGGTATTTAGATTCTGGTTACTCCACACACATGACAGGAAAACAAGAACTGTTGAGCAACTACGAAGATCGTAACAATGGTAAAGTCCGATTTGGCAACAATGACTCAGCTCCCATACTCGGATTTGGAGACATTTTACTGCCAAATTTGACGATTAAAGATGTCTCTTACGTCCAAGGTCTCCAGCACAATCTGTTCAGCATAGGACAATTCTGTGACAAAGGATTTCAAGTAGTATTTCTAGCTGAACAGTGCAGAGTTTTGAATAGCCAGAATCAAGAACTTCTCACAGGATCACGAAGATCTAACCTATACACAATCAATCTGACATCAGTTTGACCTTCGACAGCTGTATGCCTCATCTCTCAGACAACAATCAAGAGGAACAACTTTTGGCATCAACGTGTATCTCATCTCAATTTAAAAGATCTTCACAAACTCAGTGTTAAAAAGGTGGTCAACGGTCTGCCAACAATTTCATCTAACCAAGAGCATCACTGTTCGGCTTGTCAAACGGGACAAAATTCAAGAATCAGCGTCTCACCAACTTTTATCAATCACTTGGAATTATTCAACAATTCTCAGCCACAAAAACGCCACAACAAAATGGTGTCGTAGAAAGAAAGAACCGGACTTTAGTTGAAGCTGCAAGAACTATGCTCATATACTCCGGTCTTCCTCACTTTCTATGGGCTGAAGCAGTGAGTACAACATGTTTTACTCAAAATAGAACAATTATTCACAAACGCTTCGAAAAGACGCCATATGAGATAATTAATCAAAGAATTCCGAATATCTCATTCTTTCAAGTATTTGGTTGCAAGTGTTTTGTGGCCAGCGATGGGGAGCATCGAAGCAAGTTCGATCGACAAGCCTTTGAAGCCATTTTTGTCGGATATTCCTCTACTTCAAAATCATATCGCGTCTACCTCAAGTCTTCTCGTACAATTCTTGAAAGCTACATCGTCACCTTTCAAGAAATGACGGATTTGACTTCTGAACAAAACAGTTCGGAACCCGAGCTTACTGGCGTGTTGGGACAAGGTCAACAAGTTTCGGCAACGTCTACATCAACGTCAAATGAAGCAATTCCCGCTGACCATGAAGATTTAGATTATCTATTCGAACACTTTTATCGGAACAAGTCTCAAATGCCTGCTTCGTCTCACTCAACACCAAGCAGTGCCCCATCTCCCTCAATGGAAGAAATTATTAATGAGACTCATCTTCTTCAAAATCCGACAAATGTTGGAGAATCTACTTATTCAGAATCTTCATCTAGTACTGCAGTTCCTACAAATACAAGTGAGAAAATTCCTATCGACTCAACATCTGAATTGAATTTCCCAACTCTGAATGATCAACCCATTAATTCAGGATATCTCGATCTCCAATCAAATGACGAATCTACTTCAGTTATTCCTCACAAACGCAAATGGACTCGAGCTCACCCTACTGATCAGATTATTGGTGATCCTTCAAGTGGTGTACGTACTAGGACGTCTACACAAAGCGGTTTATTCACATGCTTTCTAAGCCAAAAACGAACCAACTAAGGTAGCCGAAGCTCTTAAAGACCCGGATTGGGTAATTGCGATGCAAGATGAACTCAACCAGTTCGAGCGTCTACAAGTTTGGACATTGGTTCCTCGACCACAAGGCAAAACCATAATTGGAACTAAATGGGTTTTCAAGAACAAGAAAAATGAGAACGGTGAAGTAATCAGAAATAAAGCACGACTCGTTGCTAAGGGATACAATCAACAAGAAGGAATTGATTACGACGAGACGTATGCTCCGGTTGCACGTATTGAAACTATTCGCTTGCTTCTAGCATACACGGCTCACAAGGACTTCAAAGTCTATCAAATGGACGTCAAAACTTCCTTTCTCAATGGCGTACTAAAAGAAGAAGTCTACGTCGCTCAACCCGAAGGGTTCATGCACGAGAACCATCCTGATCATGTCTATCGATTGGACAAAGCTCTCTATGGACTAGAACAAGCTCCTCGTGCTTGGTATGATGTTCTGAACGAATTTTTGGTCAAATCCAACTTCATCAGAGGAACAATCGATACGACCCTCTTCATCAAAAGGCAAGACAAAGACTTGATGATCGTTCAAGTTTACGTTGACGACATCATTTTCGGATCGACGAATGAACGTCTCTGTCGGAAATTTGATAATTGCATGAAGACTAAATTCGAGATGAGCTTAATGGGAGAACTCCAATTCTTTCTTGGATTACAAGTCAAGCAACTCGATGATGGCATCTTCATCAGTCAAACCAAATATATCCAAGATAATATGAAGAGATTTAATCAAGAAAAGAGCACACCGATGAATACTCTTATTCTACTAATTGCAAACTGGATGCAGATCCGTCTGGAAAGGCTGTCAACATCACCACCTATCGGAGCATTATCGGATCTCTTCTCTACTTGACATCCAGCCAACCCGACATTATGTTTGCAACTTGCCTATGCGCCCGCTTTCAAGCCGACCCAAAGGAGTCCCACATGAATGCCGTCAAGAGGATTCTACGATATCTAAAAGGAACATCAAACTTAGGGCTTTGGTATCCTAAAAATACTAACTTTCAACTTATTGGCTATACTGATGCTAACTATGCAGGTTGTCGAATGGACAGAAAAAGCACGTCTGGCAGAGCACAATTTTTAGGCGAAAAGTTGGTCTGCTGGTCTTCAAAGAAACAAAATAGTGTGTCAACATCGACGGCCGCGGCAGAATACGTTGCGGCTGCCAGCTGTTGCTCGCAAATTCTATGGATGCGGACACAACTACGAGATTACGGGTTTGATTTCAATAACATTCCCATTTATAGTGATTCTTAAAGTGCTATAGCCATTAGTTGCAATACTATTCATCATTCACGCACGAAACACATAGACATACGATATCATTTTATAAAAGATCATGTAGAAAAATGCACGATAGATATGTATTTTGTTAAAACGGAGTTTCAACTTGCCGACTTATTCACTAAGGCATTGGATGAAAAATGATTTCAATTCCTTATTGGTAAGTTAGGCATGTTGAATCTCAATTTTACTTGAAATATGCTTTACATGCTCCACTATGCTTCAATTTGATATTCTATGTGCTTTTTAATATTTCTTGATTATTTTTCGTGACTCTATCTTTTAAGAATTTTTTTAATTAAAATAAAAAAAATTATATATATATAAATATTTTTTATTTTTTTAAATAAAATAAATATATATAATAATACATATATATAAATAGTATAATAAAAAATGGGGGATGACGATGATTTTGACCATTTTTGAAATCACTCACAAAAATATTTCTTCGAAATATATGATTAAGTTCTTTGCCTAAAATTCATATAACATTCTTTTATTCAAAAGAACTTTGTACGATTC
The DNA here is from genome assembly GCA_004919715.1 of Linderniella brevidens. Classification (NCBI taxonomy): domain Eukaryota; kingdom Viridiplantae; phylum Streptophyta; class Magnoliopsida; order Lamiales; family Linderniaceae; genus Linderniella; species Linderniella brevidens. The sequence continues at coordinate 1,450,290 of SWDC01000150.1, read as the reverse complement.
ACTAGACAAAACGCCACATCATATATGTGAGAATTTGAACCTCAATTTTTTTTTGTGTCACACTTCAAATGACTATCCTTTGCTTTGTACTTCGTAGCCTCAATCTTGCTTTTGTGTTTAGTTTTTCATGAAAATGATAAGTGCATATTAGGAAATTCCTCACTTGGCCTAAATTATAAATCCTTTATTTTTTTCTTTCCTCTAGAGATCCCCTTTGAGCCTTCTCCGACATTCTTTTTCTTTATCAAACACCCGGTTAAGCCTTCAACATTATTAAAATGATTCGGAGTTATTCAATCAAGAAAAAGAGGGGGAGAGCTAAAGTGATGCACATTACACATTTCTCAATCATTATAGAAGAGAAATACTGATCTCACTGTGAACTTCTCCTAGATAATCTCGTATACTCCTAGAAGTGAAGCACCTCGAAGTGAACTTCACCAATGATAATCTAGATCTTATGTATAGAAAATGAGAAGAAGCACAGTCTTGGGTTCGAACTCCATAACTGTGAAACTTTCTAAAGGAACACAGTCTCGACCCAAAATCAAAGAAGATCTTATCTCTCAAAGCCCTGAAAAAAATTACTATAGAAAGGAAAAGCAAAAGGATGAGAATAGAATCTCACAAAAAGGGCCCCTGGAAGAGACGAATTTTTAAAGCTCACTAACCCAAAATTCCTACCCCTTAGTCAGAGCCTAAGAATAATCCCTTAAAAGTCCCTTTGATTCAAAATGACGAACTCTCACTTGGTAAGTTGATTAAAAATACGAAATAATTTTGTTGTGATGATAAGAGTGATATATCTACTAAAAATCTCCTTGATAAAAATAAATTGAGTGATATGAGCGAAACTTGCGAGAGTTGTCAAAGTGATTCATACTATGCTCTTAGAATACTAGTTTAGTTACCTGATTTTATGGCAAATTAATGCTATATATGTCTTCGAAATTTTTGTGTGATAATATTCAAAATAAATAAATCTGACCCCAAAACAATAATATTTTTTTCCTTTTTCTTTTCGCACATTTTAAATGCATTAATACATGCATTGGTTAAGAATTGCTAAAATGCAATTAACTATTTTGTAAAACGCAAAATTTTTAACGAAACTATGCAAAATTGTTTAAAATGCGTTAATTGCACTTAAATCGGAAATTTTCATATGTACCGAAAATATGTGTAGGTACTGAAACGTTTATTCATGCAATTGTTGAGGGGGAGTTTTTATCTGAGAATTTGTTATTATCTTCTACATTCGTAGAAACTTGAATTCTAACATTTTTAAGCCTCGCAGAAAATTTAGAGCTCATCCGAGGAGTCAAATGTTGAATTTCATCAACATCAGGAGATAATTTCATCTCTTTCAGAAATACAGGGAGTCTTATGCAAATTATTTTGGGGTTAATTCATAAAATTTTTCTTCAGACCTGAATTTATCTAAAAGCCCAAGAATATTTTTTTTACGGCCCAAAAGAATTTTTACTTTACCCGATCGTAAAGTATTAATATCACTTTATCAATCGAAAAACTCTCTCACACGCTATAAATTCCCAATCGAAAAAACTTTCATCTTCTAAGAACATCTTCGAACCGACTTCGGCATTTCAATCCAAATTCCTCATTACTCCGAATTTTTAGATTAAACGTGATGATTTCGAAGGTAGAAACTTGTTCTGATTCATTTTCTGTTAAAAAACATCCGACTCTCACGCATTTTCACGAAAAATATTCGAAGAAAGTTCATGTTGATATTTTCGACGAAAACTGATTTTTCGAGCCTCAAATCAAAGTGTTTAAACTCAATCTTTTGGGTTAAAATCATGATATTTTGATTCGCCACTGTTCTCTGAACATTTCAAACCCAGATAAGGGGTGGGGTGGGTGGGTGGTATGGGGTTGTGTATGGTGGTGGTTAGAGGTGGTGAGGAGACAGGGGTGGTGTGGGCTCGGACGGAGCAGCCTCTAAGACTGGTGCTTTCCTGGTATCCCTTCGGGAAGTCTCAATGGCCTGGAGCATCCTGTCCATCAGTCGATCTTCAAGGGAAGAGATGGTTGTGGAGAGAACTTCTTGTAAGCGTTGCTCCATCACGATCATCGGTGGTGTTGGAGTGGGGCCAGGGAGGCGCTCCACTGTCACAACATCGGAAAAGATGTGTATAGACTCTCCTAAGTGGGTTCATCGACCAGCCTTTTGTATAGACTCTTCTAAGTGGGGGTCCTAGTCTCTAAGGCGAGGAGTCGGGAAATGAGTATGTCATGAAGCTGTGTAATCGGGATGATATAGGGGATGATGAGTGAAGGTGATGATGTTGGGGTGGTGAGGGTGGGTTGTATGGGGGTGTGTATGGTGGTGGTTAGAGGTGGGGAGGAGACGGGGGTGGTTTGAGCTTCGGACGGAGCGGCCTCGGAGACTGGTGTTTTCCCGGTATCCCTTCAGGAAGTCTCAATGGCCTGGAGCATTCTGTCGATCAGGTGATCTTCGAGAGAAGAAATGGCTGTAGAGAGTGCTTCTTGTAAGCGTTTCTCCTTCACGATCATCGGTGGAGTGGGGCCAGGGAGGCGCTCCACTGTCACAACATCGGAAAAGATTTCTGATGTGCCACCTGGAATAGGTCTTGAAATTCCGGAACGTCCAAGGACATCCGTTATCAACCCATAAGTCACCACTTCAGTGGGTTGCCCTATTGTTTACTCCGAAGATATCGGGGGTCTAACAGGGCTTCCACCCAATCTTTGAGATGATACGGTATGTATCACCTCTATGCGTGTTGAAACAGATTCAATTTGAATCTGTGTGGTTGGCTGATCCATGATTGGTGGAGGAGATGTCACCGAAGCCATTTAAGTTGAAGAAGATACAGACGGAGCTGAGATTTGCTGTCAGCGTGAGCCCCTTCTTTGAAGTCTGTATTCTTCATCAGATTCGGTGGCCTCAGGAGATTCGTCATGAGGGACACCTTCGGGCACAACAGCCAGTGTCTCTGTTTCCTGAGCCGCGTCTTCGGGCTCGGTTATTTCCACCAAATATTCCTATTGAGAAGGTGCCGGAGCTTGATCCACGACCTGTACCATTTTCTCCGTGATGGAGTTATTTTGACAGTAGTCCTGGTAGGCCTCGTCAGTTGGATCAGCTAGGCTGAGCAGCTCCAATGGGATCAACATTGGTTGGAGTGCTAGGTCGGCTGCCTTTGGGTTGTGAAAGAAGCGAAGGCAAGGCGGGATATATCCTCCAACTGATGGAAGTCGCGGGATCTCCGGATGTATGTCCATGAAGTGTGAGATCAACACCGGGAACCACCGGACGTATGGGAGGAACATCGCCTTCGATTTAGTGTCCCTCTAACGTATCTGGTCCGCTAGATCATTCCATATGACGTGGGCCACGTCATATTTCTTTGAAAAGATCACTCCATGGAATATGCAAAGAATATTTCCGTTCGCCTTGTCAAATCTGGAGTGCTTTGGGGAGAGGCATTTATTGATGATGCCGAACAGTGTCCGCCACGGGTGTGGGATCCTGTTGTTTTGGAAATTCGCCAGTTTGGTCAGTGGGGGCTTGTATCCCATTTGGAGCATGTCTTCCACGATCACCGCATCCGTTGGAAGTTGGTCGTAGTGTTCGTGGTGCGGTAGATCTAGCACCATGACTATTAGATTCTTGGTCAGGACGACGTGTCTTTGATTGATCTTCGTCGTGTATTCCACGTCATTGCCGACAACATAGCTCTGCATACATCCCCAAAATTGCTGGAGGTAGACCATCTGTACGGAGGCGGTCATTGTCGTGGTACTGAAATGTAGCAAGGCGGTCATCTGTACTTCATCCGGACACCGAAATGTAGCAAGGTCCAACTAGTAGTTGTTGTCGTCGACCGTCATCCAGCTTCCAGAAGGGTAGATGTCAGAATATTCTGGATGTGCCATTTCTGTAAAGAATGAAATAAAATTCATTAGATGAAATTTTAATATGCGGATTGATTGAATTAAATGTGAATGGAGAAAATTACTTAAAGAAAATTTGAAATTTCTCTAAGTGTCAAAGTCTTGTTAGCGTATTTTTATTCGATGGGGAATTTTTGCTAACGTTATGTGTTAGGTCCTGATTCATCAATCAACAGGCAATCTAAGCACGAATTCTCGGTATTCGAGTAAGAAATCTTACGATATACGATCGGTCGAATATCCACGTTGAAGATCTTGAGAGGTTGTTAGCTTTTTTCCGAGTTTCTCGAGCGTGATCTCTCGTTTAAAGTATGAATTCGAAACTTATTATTTTCTGAATAATAATAATGATTCTTTTTTTTTACATTGATAGTGTACATCATATTTATACCTATATTTAAGGTATAATTACTCTTAAGTCCTACACTATCAATATTTCTAATTACGCCCCTAATTACAAGGATAATTAAATAATAAAGCACAATTCTAATATACTCTTCAATCTCCTCTTTTGTGCTTGTTGTCGTTTCGGCTTCTTTTATCCTTGTCGGGCGTAAAAAGACTTCCTCAATCCCAATACTGTCTCGTAGCTTCGAACAGCTTTCCTCAACTCCAATCTTTCATTAATGGCATCTAGAAGCTCGTTCAGGAGTGGAGCCTCTTCTTCACAAAGATCTTCGAAGATTGTCTCTTCGATGATCTCTCCCAATCTCTTGAGTATGTTCTTCCGCACCAACTTAAATATCCCGTCGCAGAATTTATGAACTTCTGCCTTCATCATAGCCCGTCTTTCTAATGACTGGATTTAGATAGGTTATGGCGAGGCCAGGGGTCTTGAAACTGTAGTTCTCGGGAAAGTTGTTAAGTGGGAAGCCCTTCATAAGCGGAGATTCCATGTTGACCTTCTTCATTTTGTTCTCTATTGCAATTTGAAGATCGTGTGCGGTGTGGTATTTGTTTGCCGCACCATGAATCTTTTCAGCCCCTCGAGTCCTTCAGTCTCTATATATCCAGTATGTGTCTTGTACTTTCTCTTGTACATTTGATATATTTGGTAGACTTCATCCGGTGGAAGGAATGGGAGATAACTTTCATCTATCTCTTCTCGAGTGCGGTTGCTATCCGCTCGCTCAATTATGTAGATGGGAGTTGGATATCTTCCGATCGTATGAGAGACTCCCACGAGTTGGAGAATTGGTGGCTTGTTCTTGAAGTTTTCCTTCAGTTGATCAGCTCGAATGCCACTACGATCGGGTCCGAGATAGTTGAGCATGAAGATATGCTCCATTTTCTTCTTATCTTCCCATTGTGAGATGCCCCTCAAATTGAGTTCGTTGAGCTTCTTGATCTTGTTTGAAGCCCTCCAAATCTGCTTTCTTATGTCTTCAATGAAGGGGACTTCAATTCTGACATTCTCCAATGGTATCTCGACTCTAACTGTCCCTTTTGATAGACGAGGAGGAGAGTCGACTCTGAGTCTTATCATTTCGGGTAGCTCTGGGAGAGCAGAACTGTAGGCCTCGCCTTCTTGAATTTCTTCTTCTTCAAGCAGTACTAAGTCCACTGAAGCTTGTTGTAGGAAGTATCTGACGTTGGAGAGTCGAGCTTGAGTAGCTTCCTCTGGTTCCCATTCCGTCGTCCACTTCTCGTATAGTATGTAATCATCTACGATCAGATGTGGATCGTAGGCAACTGCTTCTTGGTGAACTTGGGGAAGGTTTGAGGTTGGGATAGGATTTCGATTTGTAGGAGAGAGGGTTAGTGTTTGGGATATGGTGGGAGGTATGGTAGTTTGTTGGCGGGTTTGAGGTTGAGGTTGTGTGGTTGGTGGATGTGAAGATGATCCTCCAGCTTCTTGAGTCTTTGTTTGACTCAATCCACGGCCGCTCCTTGTTGTTCTTTGCCGTTTCTCCCCCTCATGACGATCCGGATCATCGGGATCGTCATGTCTACGTTTGGTGCGGGAGCTTTCTTCACGGCACGTTGTTTGTGCTGACAGCTCTGGTTCATCTATTAATCTTCGGTAGAGACTTTCTTCTGCGGGAGTTCTTGTCTATAGTGCGAGAAGGCGCGAGATGAGAATATCGTGAAACTGAGTGATCGGAATGGTATATGGGTTGATAAGTGAGGGTGAGGGCGTTGGGGTGGTGAGGATTGGTTGTAGTGGGGTGTGTGGAGTGGTGGTAGGAAGTGGTGAGGAGACGGGTGTGGTGTGTGTGTCGGTGGCAGCAGCGTCTGAGACTGGTGTTTTCCCGGTGTCTCTTCGGGAAGTCTCGAGAGCAATGAGCATTCGGTCCATCAGAAGGTCTTCTAGTGAAGATAGGGCTGAGGAGAGTGCTTCTTGTCGTCAGTGCTCCGTCATGAACATCGGCTCCACTATCACAACATCGGAGTAGATTTTTTATGTGACGCCTATAGTAGGTCTTGTGGGTCCGGTACGTCCAATGACATCCGTTATCAACCCTGAAGTCACCACTTCAGACGGTTTTCCTATTGTTGGCTCCGAATATATCGGTGGTCCAATAGGGCTTCCACCCAATCCTTGAGATGATACGATAGGTATCACCTCTGTGGGTGTTGAGACAATTCAATTTGAATCTGTTCAGTGGGCTGATCACCCGGTGATGGAAGTGTTGGCTCCGAAGCTTGTATGGAGAAGGCACTGCAGACGGGCCGAGATTTGTTGTCGGCGAGGGGCCCTTCGTTGGAGTCAGTGTGCTTCATCGGAGTCGGTTGCCTCAGGAGAGATATCATGAGAGACACCTTTGGGTTCCATCTCGTGAGGTGTGACTTCGGGCTCTGATGATGTTACTTCCCTTTAAGAAGGCACCGGGGCTGGATCCGTGGCACGTACCTTCGCCTCCGTGATGGAGTTGTTCTGGCAGTAAGTTTGGTAGGCCTCTTCATTTGGATCAGCTAAGCGGAGCAGCTCCAATGGGATCAGAATGGATTGGAGTGCTAGATTAGCGGCCTTCGGGTTGTGGAAGAATCGAAGGCGTGCCGGGATGTAGTCCGCGATCGGTGGAAGTTTCGGGATCTGTGGGTGGACTTCCATGAAATGCGAGATCATTAACGGAAACCACCGTACATACGGAAGGGATCGGGCCTTCGACTTCGTCTCCCTCTGATGCATTTGGTCGACGAGATCGTTCCAGATCAGCTGAGCCACGTCATATCTCATGGAGAAGACCACTCCGTGAAAAATACGCAGAATGTTGCCATTTGCCTTGTCGAATCCGGAGTGTTTTGGGGAGATGCATTTGTTTATGATGCCGAACAGAGTCTTCCATGGATGAGGAATGTCGTTATTTTGAAAGTTGGCCAGTGTATTTAGCGGCGGTTTGTATCCCATCCTGAGCATGTCTTCTTCAATCTCCGCGTCCGTTGGTAATCGGTCGTATTCATCATAGTGCGGGAGATCGAGCACCATGGCCATTAAGTTCTTCGTCAGTGCGATGTGTCTTGTATTGAGCTTGGTTATATATTCCACGATGTCTCCGTTAACGAAGCTCTGCATGCATCCCCAGAATTGCTGGAGATAGACCATCGGTACGGTGGCCGTCATGGTCAGAGCTGGCCATAAAGGGTGTCTTTTGAGTATGGATAGGATAACATCATCCGGACACCGAAATGTTGTTAAATCCAGTTGGAAGTTGTTGTCTTGGACGGTCATATAACGTCCAAAAGGATATATATGAGGGTAGTTGGGAGTTGCCATATCTGCAAAAATAATATGAGGTTCATTAGTTAATCAAGTTTCATGAAAGAATGAATTTGACTAATACGAATGTAGAGGGTAATTAGTACATTGAAAAACATATCGCGGAAGACTTAGTGAAAATTTGAAAAATTTGTAGAATTAACTAAGTCATAAATGCGTGTTTTTATTCGAGTAATAAGTTATTCGATTTTTAAAATTTGCAATCGAAAATTTATCTAAGTCTTGAAAATTTTTCTAAGTCGTTTGCAGCGTGTTTTTATTCGAGTAAAGATTTATTCGATTGACAAGTTTTGCGATCGAATGAAATTGTGTCGAATAATTTACGTTTTCGCTGATGACTTTTACTATCGAATAAAATGTTATCGAAAGTAATAGTTTTTCGCTGATTAAATTTTCGATCGAGAAAAGAAAGTTGTCGAAAAACTTATGTTTTTCGCCGCTTAGTTTTGCGATCAAATGAAATCGAGAAAATAAGTTTTTCGCCGCGTAGTTTTGCAATCGAATAAAATAAATTCGAAAAAAATAAGTTTTTTGCCGCGTAGTTTTGCGATCGAATAAAATAAATTCGAAAAAAGTAAGTTTTTCGCCACGTAGTTTTGCGATCGAATAAAATTTTAACGAAAATAAAGTTCTTCGATGACACTGTTTGCGACTCAAACTTTTTCGATAGAAAATTTTCAAATCAAACAGTAAATACGTAAAACATAATCTTCAATTTCTGGGTAAATCATGTGTGTATCTGGGTTCGAAAAGTTCAGAGAGCAGTGGCGAATCGGAATATCATGATTTTAACCCTAGAGATTGAGTGTAAACACTTTGATTTGAAGGTTGAAAAATCAGTTTTCGTCGAAAAAATTAATATAAACTTTTTTCAGAAAATTGTTCGTGAAAATGCTCGATAAGTGGATGTTTTTTAACATAAAATTAATCGGAACATGTTTCTACCTTCGAAATCCGCACGTTTAAGCTAAAAATTCTGAGAAATGATGAATTCGGATTGAAATGCCGAAGTCGGTTCGAAGATAGTTTTAGAAGATGAAAGGTTTTTTCGATTGGAAATTTGTAACGTGTGAATGAGTCTTTTAGAGTGATAAAGTGATATTAATACTTTACGATGGGGTAAAGTAAAAATTCTTTTTGGGCAGAAAGTAAAAAGAATATTCTTGGGCATTAGATAAAAATAGGTTGAAAATAAAATTTATGAATTAACCCAAAAATAATTTGTATAATACTCCCTGTATTTCCGCAAAGGAGGAAATTGTCTCCTAATGTTGAAGAAATTCAACATTTGACTCCTCGGATGAGCTCTAAAATTTCTGCGAGACTTAATAAATTGTTAGAATTCAAGTTTCTACGAATGTAGAACATAATAACAAATTCTCATATAAAAACTCTCCCTCAACAATTGCATGAATAAACTTTTCAGTACCTACACATATTTTCGGTACATATGAAAATTTCCAATTTAAGCATAATTAACGCATTTTAAGCAATTTAGCATAGTTTGTGAGAATGTTTTTTTTAAGAATAATTTCGCATTTTATCAAGTCTGAACCAATGTATGTAATAATGAATTTAAAATGTGCGAAAAAAATAGAAAATAAAATAAAAATAAAATAAAATAAAATGAAATAAGATAAAATAAAATAAAATATAATAAAAATAATAATTTTTGTTTCGGGATCAAATTTATTTATTTTAAATTTTTATCACACAAAAATTTCCAAGATATATATAACAATAATTTGCCATAAATTCAAATAACTAAATTAGTATTCTAAGAGCATAATATGAATCACTTTGACAACTCTTGCAAGTTTCGCTCATATCACTCAATTTATTTTTATCAAGGAGATTTTTAGTAGATATATCACTCTTATCATCACAACAATATTATATCAATTAATTTGTTGTCGTAGTATTTTTAATCAACTTGCCAAGTGAGAGTTCATCATTTTGAAGGACTTTTAAGGGATTATTTTTAGGCTCTGACTAAGGGGTAGGAATTTTGGGTTAGTGAGCTTAAAAATTCTTCTCTTCCAGGAGCTCTTTTCAGTGATTTGAGAGATAAGATCTTCTTTGATTTTGGGTCGAGACTGTGTTCCTTAGAAATTTTCACAGTCATGGAGTTCGAACCCAAGACTGTGCTTCTCTTCTCGTTTTCTCTACATAAGATCTAGATTATCATTGGACAAGTTCACTTCGAGGTACTTCACTTCTAGGAGTATACGAGATTATGTAGGAGAAGTTCACAGTGAGATCGGTCTTTCTCTTCTATAATGATTGAGAAATGCGGAATGTGCATCACTTTAGCTCTCCCCCTCTTTTCTTGATTGAGTAACCACAAAACGTTTGAATAATGTTGAAGGCTTAATCGGGTGTTTGATAAAGAAAAAGAATACCGGAGAAGGCTCAAAAGGGATATCTAGAGGAAAAATAAAGGATTTATAATTTAGGTCAAGTGAGGTATTTCCTAATATGCCCTTAACATTTTCATGACAAACTAAACACAACAAGAAGATTGAGGCTACGAAGTACAAATCAAAAGATAGTTTGAAGTGTGACACTAAAAAAAAATATTGAAGTTCAAATTCTTCACATGTATGATGTGGCTTTGTGTCTAGTGAATCATACAAAGTTCTTTTGAATAAAAGAATGTTATATTGAATTTCAGGCAAAGAATTTAACTATATATTTCGAAGAAATATTTTTGTGAGTGATTTCAAAAATGGTCAAAATCATCGTCATCCCCCACTTTTTTTTATAATATTTATATATATGTATTATTATATCTATTTATTTAAAAAAAATAAAATATATATTTATATATATATAAAATATATATATATAATTTAATATTTTTTTAAATTTTTTTTATTTTAATTAAAAAAAACTTTAAAAGATAGAGTCACGCATAATAATCAAGAAGTATTAAGAAGCACATAGAATGTCAGGTTGAAGCATAGTAGAGCATGTAAAACATATTTCAAGTAAAATTGAGATTCAAAATGCCTAACTTAGCAATAAGGAATTGAAATTGTTTTTCATCTAATGCCTTAGTGAATAAGTCGGCAAGTTGAAGCTCTGTTTTAACAAAATACATATCTATCGTGCCTTTTTCTACATGATCTTTTATAAAATGATATCGTATGTCTTTGTGTTTCGTGCGTGAATGATGAACAGGATTGCAAGTAATGGCTATAACACTTTGAGAATCAATATAAATGGGAATGTTATTGAAATCCAACCCGTAATTGCGTAGTTGTGTCCGCATCCATAGATTTTGCGAGGAACAGCTGGCAGCCACAACGTATTCTGCCTCGGCCGTCGATGTTGATACACAATTTTGTTTCTTTGAAGACCAGCAGACCAACTTTTCGCCTAAAACTTGTGCTCTGCCAGACGTGCTTTTTCTGTCCATTCGACAACCTGCATAGTCAGCATCAGTATAGCCAATAAGTTGAAAGTCAGTATTTTTAGGATACCAAAGCCCTAAGGTTGGGTTCCTTTGAGATATCGTAGAATCCTCTTGAGAGCATTCATGTGGGATTCCTTTGGGTCGGCTTGAAAGCGGGCGCATATGCAAGTTGCAAACATAATGTCAGGTCGACTTGATGTCAAGCAGAGAAGAGATCCGATAATGCTTCGATAGGTGGTGATGTTGACAGCCTTTCCCGACGGATCAGCATCCAGTTTGCAATTAGTAGACATAGGAGTGTTCATGGGTGTGCTCTTGTCTTGATTAAATCTCTTCAGAATATCTCGGATATATTTGGTCTGACTGATGAAGATTCCATCATCGAGTTGCTTGACTTGTAAACCAAGAAAGAATTGGAGTTCTCCCATTAAGCTCATCTCGAATTTTGTCTTCATGAGATTACCTAATTTCTGACAGAGACGATCATTCGTCGATCCAAAGAGGTTGTCGTCAACGTAAACTTGAACGATCATCAAGTCTTTGCCTTGCCTTTTGATGAAGAGGCTAGTATCGATTGTTCCTCTAATGAAGTTGGATTTGACCAAAAATTCGCTCAGAACATCATACCAAGCACGAGGGGCTTGTTTTAGTCCATAGAGAGCTTTGTCCAATCGATAAACATGATCAGGAAGGTTCTCGTGTATGAATCCTTCGGGTTGAGCGACGTAGACTTCTTCTTTTAATACGCCATTGAGAAAGGCAGTTTTGACGTCCATTTGATAGACTTTGAAGTCTTTGTGAGACGCGTATGCTAGGAACAAGCGAATAGCTTCAATGCGTGCAACCGGAGCATACGTCTCGTCGTAATCAATTTCTTCTTGTTGATTGTATCCCTTAGCAACGAGTCGTCCTTTATTCCTGATTACTTCAAACCGTTTTCATTTTTCTTGTTCTTGAAAACCCATTTTGTGCCAATTTTGCCTTGAGGTCGAGGAACCAATGTCCAAACTTGTAGACGCTCGAACTGGTTGAGTTCATCTTGCATTGCAATTACCCAATCCGGGTCTTTGAGAGCTTCGACTAACTTATTTGGTTCATTTTGGCTTAGAAAGCATGTGAATGAACCGCTTTGTGTAGACGTCCTAGTACGTACACCACTTGAAGGATCACCAATAATCTGATCAGTAGGATGAGCTCGAGTCCATTTGCGTTCGTGAGGAATAACGGAAGTAGATTCGTCATTGGATTGGAGATCGAGATATCCCGAATTAATTGGTTCCTCATTTGTATTTGTAGGAACTGCAGTACTAGATGAAGATTCTGAATAATTTAATTCTCTAACAGTTATCGGATTTTGAAGAAAAGGAGTCTCATTATTAATTTCTTTCACTGAGGGAGATGGTGCACTGCTTGGTGTTGAGTGAGACGAAGCAGGCAGTTGAGACTTGTTCCGATAAAAGTGTTCGAATAGAGAATCTAAATCTTCGTGGTCAGCGGGAATTGCTTCATTTGATGTTGATGTAGACGTTGCCGAAAGTTGTTGACCTTGTGCCAACACGCCAGTAAGCTCGGGTTCTGAACTGTTTTGTTCAGAAGCCAATTCTGTCATTTCTTGAAAGGTGACGTTGTAGCTTTCAAGAATTGTACGAGAAGACTTGAGGTAGACGCGATATGATTTTGAGGTAGAGGAATATCCGACAAAAATGGCTTCAAAGGCTTTGGGATTGAATTTGCTTCGATGCTCCCGATCGTTGGCCACAGAACACTTGCAACCAAATACTTTGAAGAATGAGATATTCGGAATTCGTGTATTAACTAGCTCATATGGTGTCTTCTCAAAGCGTTTGTGAATAATTGTCCTGTTTTGAGTAAAGCATGCTGTACTCACTGCTTCAGCCCATAGAAAGTGAGGAAGACCGAAGTGAATGATCATAGTTCTTGCAGCTTCAACTAGAGTCCAGTTCTTTCTTTCTACGGCACCATTTTGTTGTAGCATTTTTGCGGCTGAGAATTGTTGAATAATTCCAAGTGATTGGTAAAAGTTGCTGAGACACTGATTCTTGAATTCCATCCCGTGTCCGTTCTGATTACTTTGATTTTCTTTTGCAGGAGATTCTGAGTTGTATTCACAAAGCTTATTATCAAGTCTCCAGTCTCATCTTTAGTTCGGAGATATCTTGTCCATGTGTAGCGAGAATAATCGTCGACTATTACTAACACATATTTACGACCGTTGATGCTGTGTGTACGCATTGGTCCGCAGAGCTCCATGTGAAGTAATTCCAAGCGTCGAGATGTAGAAGCAACTTGCTTGAGTTTGTGTGATGCACGCTTCATTTTTCCCATTTGACAAGTCGAACAGTGATGCTCTTGGTTAGATGAAATTTTTGGCAGACCGTTAAGCAACATTTTAACACTGAGTTTGTGAAGAGCTTTTAAGTTTAGATGACACAGACGTTGATGCCATAAGTTGTTCCTCTTTATTGTTGTCTGAGAGATGAGACATACAGCTGTCGAAGGTCGAACTGATGTGAGATTGATTGTGTATAGGTTAGATCTTCGTGATCCTGTGAGAAGTTCTTGATTCTGACAATTCAAAAGCACTGTTCAGCTAGAAATACGACTTGAAATCCTTTGCCACAGAATTGGCCTATGCTAAACAGATTGTGCTGGAGACCTTGGACGTAAGAGACATCTTTAATCGTCAAATTTGGCAGTAGAATGTCTCCAAATCTGAGTATGGGAGCTGAGTTATTGTTGCCAAATCGGACTTTGCCATTGTAACGATCTTGGTAGTTGCTCAACAGTTCTTGTTTTCCCGTCATGTGTGTGGAGCAACCAGAATCTAAATACCACACATGATGGATCTGCATAGAAAGAAATTAGGGAGACTTAGGTACCCACTTTTGAATGGGTCCTCTCGGATTAGCAGATTTGATAAGTAAGATTTGTTCAGTTTTGGTTCCTAAATTATGAGCTTAGGTACCCAAACCAACATAGAAGTAGTTGGTTTAAGTAGTACCTCTTTAGACAATTTAGCCTTATTGGCTTGTGTTTGCCTAGGTGGTGACTTAGGAATCCATTGTGGTTGAACCTTACATGGGAGGTTAATTTCAGCACGACAAATGTCTGATTTGTCTTATTGCTGGAGACATTTCTGTGGCTAGTCTCCTAAGGTGTTTAGCTGAATGTACGTGGACTGGATACCTTAGGTGAGAACAAGAATGTATGGAGCTATAAGCTTTCTTAATGGTTGGGTCTTGTTTCTTATGAGACTTAAGACTTGCGTTTGTTTTAGAATGAGGATGGTTTTTAGAAGTAGAGCCAATTTCAAAGTTTGTGCTTTCAAAAATAATAGGCTTTAACGCAAAATTTGAATTAAAAATACTAGAAATAGCTGTCTTCGGACGAGTGTCCATAGTTTTTGGCATAGAAAAAAAAAATAACAAATCAGTTTTCTTCTGAAAATTTATTCTAGGCACTCTTTCCTTAGCATGCTTCACCTCTTTTACTACTCTACCTGTGGATGGAGTAGAAAAAGAGTTAGTAAAAATCTTTTTCCTTTTTGAAGCATTTAAGAATTCGTTTTTTCTCTTTATAATTTCTAAAGAAGATTTATCTTCTTTTGAAATATTTTGAAAAATAATAGGAGAGTTTTTCTTAGCTTTAATCTTATCCTTCATTAAAGATTTTTCTTTCAAAATAAGATCAGGACAAGTTTTTAAAATAGAGGAAGTTTTGAGATTGGACATCTCCGATAAAAGTTCGTTCTTTTCAGCTTTGAAATTCTTTCTTTCTGTTTCCAAGCAAGCGTGTAAAATAGCTATTTTTCTAATAATAGCTGGAATATAACAGAAATTAGAATTTTGAGAATGATCAATATTTTCTTCCTTATGTTTAGAAAAATCTTCTAGGGGATATAATGAAGTATAATCACTAGACAAGTTGAGATCTCTTGTCTTGTAACTATTATTCAAGTCGGTGTAGTCAAAAGGAATGTCAGTCCTATCAGTGGCTTGTCGTTTAGATTCTTCTAAAGCATTTATTTCGGAAGAATTAGTAAATGCCATTAAAGAAGTTAATCCTAATCTCATATATTTGATATCGTAAAATTGTCTAACATTGACCTTTTTCAAGTTACAGGGATTGTTTAAACCTAAGCCCTCTTTAAAATTATAAAATTCTGTATCAAGAGGTTGATTTAGAAATATAGTATGATCCGTTTGACCCCTTTTTATTAGAAGATCATCTAACGTTTTAATCCTTGAATAAAGTTTCTTACGTTCGTCAGAAATTTCTTTGAAATTAATTTTAGAAATATCTAAGTCTCTCTGACAATCAATAAGAATCGTATTAAGTTCAGTAATTTTAGTCTCAGAGGTAGCTACGGTTAATTCAAGACTAGAGATTTTTTCTTTAGCATTAGATAAGAGAATTTCGAGATAAATTTTCTTATCTAATTGCTTTTGGAAATTGCTTTCGCTAAGAGCTAGTTTCTCTTCTAATTCCTTTGTTCGTTTCCGCTCAATTTTCATGTTAGTGTACTTAAGCTGTAACGATTCTAACATGTTTAATAACCTGGAATTAGACAATTGTACCTCTTGTGACGAAGAGGATGCTTTGTCGTCGTCGTCGCAAGTCTCCTGGATGGGTCATCATTTGAAGCGTCGTCGAGGTATGCCATTAGTGCAAGATTTTCGTCTTCAGAATCTGTGGTATCCTCCAGCCAATGCTCTTGTTCTGCCATCAATGCTACTCCAGCCTCTTTCTGTTTAGTGAGTTGGAATTTTTTGGAGTAGTAGTTGGCATCCTTTCTTGGGTAGTTTGCATTCTCTGGAGAAGTGTCCTACCTTTCCACAGTTATAGCATTTTTGAGGTTCTTTGACACTTTTGGATTCTGAGGACTCGGACAGTCTTTCCCTTTGCTTGGAGCTAGATGTCCGAAGTCTATTGGCCGAAGACGAGGATTTCTTTTTGTAAAACTTTTTACTCATCATTTTAGAAATAAGAGCTAACTGTTTCTTGAACTCCTTCATATCAGGTTCGGATTCCGAGTCAGATTCTTCTTCACCTTCTGAAGAACTTGGCAGCTTGATATTTTTATCCTTCTGAGATCGACTTTTCTTTCTTTCAGAGATAAGTGCTATAGAGTCGTCGATCTGTTTGCCCTTTAGTTCTTTTTGAATCTCGCTTATATCTTCTTCATGTTGGGCGAGATTGTCAAAGACGGCGTTGATATCCATTTCATCCAGATCCTTATTTTGTCGGATTTGAATGGATATTTTCTTCCACTCTGGCTGAAGAGAAGAGAGAAAGATGATGTTGACCTCCATGTTGGTCTTAAATATATCAATCTTCCTAATTTCATTGAGAAGGGTTAGATATCTTTGATAGAGTTCATAAACTGATTCCTCCGTCTTGGCCTTGAAAGAGTCATAAGCAGTTAGGATATTTACTTTCTTTGCTTTGACTACAACTTCAGTTCGTTGCATCATCTTGTGGAGCTCGTCCCACATGGCTTTTGCACTTGATAGACTATCTATTTGCATATAGATGTCATTCGGTATTCCTTGCATTAGGAAAGTCTTGGCTCTCAAGTCTGCTTTGGCTCTTAAACGCTCCCCCTCGGTATATTCACAAGGGACTTTAAGTCTTCTGGTTGCAAGAATAGGAGGATTGTTTGGGGCATCTCCTTCTTGGATGAGTCACAATTGAGCTGGACCTTCATAGTTAGAAATATTTGATTCGCACTTAAACAATTTCCTTTTTGAACCTATGACCCGGTCGTGAAAGATAAATTGTTATGTTTTTGAAAATATTTGGTAATTAAAAATTGATACTTCAAGAATCGTTAAAGAAATTTGAATTAGTAATAAAAAATATTGAGTATCAAAAATTGATAGTTCGGAGTCAAATATTTTTCGTAAGTTTTGAAGTTCAAAATTTTTTATTTCTTTTAAAAATGATGTGGTCGAAATGTTTTCCGAGCAGTAAAGTTTTTCGTTTTAAAAATATTATGCTTTTTAATCGAAAAAGTTTTTCGAACGTTTAAGAATTTAGTTATTTGTTTATCGAAGAATATTTTTCGAAAATTGTTGAAAAGATGATCTTATCGAAAAATATTTTGTCGAAAAACTATGTTGATCGCAAAAACTCTTATCGAATAACTTGTGATCGAAAAATTACTAGTGATCGAAAAACTTTGCTTTTAGTTTGACTCAAATTGTTGACTGTAAAAATTTTTCGATGGAATATTTTTCGATCAAAAATATGTTTTGGCTAATTATGGATCGAAAAACTTATTCGTTCGAAAAAAATATTTATATATGAACCGAAAAACTAATTATTGAAATAATGTTTTTCGAGTCTTAAATTTGAGTAAAACACTCGAAAATAGTGTTTGTGGTCGAAAAAATTTCTCGGCTGCAAACTTGGTCGAAAAATATTTTTCGATTCAAGTTTTTCGATCCAAGAACTGGATTGAAGAACAATTAAGTTCAATGTAACAGTGAAAATTCCAGATTTAATCGAAATGTTCAATTTAGACGCGGAAATTGTGGATAATCACTCGTTTAACAGTTCTAAGTATGATCAAACACAGAATCAACCACGTTTGATAGCAAAATATATCGAGATTTAAGAAAATCGGATTGGACTCAAAACTTGATCGCAAACTTAAAAAATCAATATAGATCAAAAATTTGAATTATAATTACGTTCTAAGCGATTGAAATTAGTACGTAAATCAATCCTAACATATAATCTATCACTTAATCAGTAAAATCAATAGATAAAATTCGCACAATTAAGAATATCGATCAAAATATAAATCACGTTAGTTTTTCGATCGAAAAATCTGGAAAATTATTTTGATCTGTAAATTGCGAATTCTGTCCAAGATCAATCACGATTTGCTCTGATACCAATTGTTAGGTCCTGATTCAACAATCAACAGGCAATCTAGAGTAAGAAATCTTACGATATACGATCGGTCGAATATCCGCGTTGAAGATCTTGAGAAGTTGTTAGCTTTTTCCGAGTTTCTCGAGCGTGATGTCTCGTTTAAAGTATGAATTCGAAACTTATTATTTTCTGAATAATAATAATGATTATTTTTTTTTTACATTGATAGTGTACATCATATTTATACCTATATTTAAGGTATAATTACTCTTAAGTCCTACACTATCAATATTTCTAATTACGCCCCTAATTACAAGGATAATGAAATAATAAAGCACAATTCTAATATACTCTTCATTATGTTTTGCGATCGAAAATTTTCAAAGTCTTAGAGAAAAACTTGAAAAAATTTCCAAGTCTTTTCAGCGTGATTTTATTCGAGTGTGAATTTATTCGATTGTTAAGTTTTGCGATCGAGTAAAAATGTATCGAATAACTCAATTTTTTCGTCGATGACTTTTACGATCGAATAAAATGTTGCGAAAACAAGAGTTTTTTGTTGAGTAATTTTGCGATCGAAATAAAAAGAAGTCGAAAGATCAAGTTTTTCGCCGCGTAGTTTTGCGATCGAATAAAAGTATATCGAAAAACTTAAAGTTTTCGCCGTTTATTTTTGCGATCAAATAAAATTTAATCGAAAACTAAAGTTTTCGCCGCGAAGTTTTCCGATCGAATAAAAAAATATCGAAACGTAAGGTTTTCGACGCTGAGTTCTGCGATCGAATAAAACTTAACGAAAACTAATGTTCTTCGACGACAATGTTTGCGATAAGAACTTTTTCGATCAAAAAAACTTGAAATCAAACAATAAACGTTTAAAACGTAAATGTCGATTTCTGGGTAAATCATGAGTTAATCTGGACTCGGAACGATCAGAAAACAGTTGTGAATCCAAATATCATGATTTTAACCCAAACGGTCGAGTTTAACGCGTTAATTTGAGAGTTTAAAATCGTTTTAGTCGAAAAAATATCAAAGTAAAATTTTCTTGAAATGTTTTTTAGAAACAGTTTGCGAATCGTGTGTTTTTGACCGGAAAGTGATCCGAAAAGGTTTTCTACCTTCGAAATCGGCGAGTTTAGGAAGAAAATTACTGAGATATGAATGGTTTTGATGAAATCGCCGCACAGAGTTCGAAGAGAGTTTGGAAGTCGAAAAGTTTTTCGATTGAGATAAGTTGCGTGTGAGGGAGTTTTTCGATCGAAACAGTTGTATTAATACTTTACGATCGGGTAAGGTAAAAAAAATACTTTGGGCCGTAAAAATGTTTTGGGCTTTCGTTAAAATTTAGGTCTGATTAAACTAAAATTTAATCTTTTATGGATAAACCCAAAAATAAATTGCATAATGTTTCCTGTATATATGACATAAATGCAATTATCTCCCAATGATTATGAAATTCAACACTTGACTCCTCGGATGAGCTCGAAATATTCTGTGATACTTAAAAAAGATACTAGAAGTCATGTTTTGCAAGTAAATCATATAGGAGATAAGAACAAATTCTCATGTAAAACTCCCCCTCAACAAATGCACGTTTTAACTTTTCGGCATTTAAGCACATAGTTAATACAATTTTGCATATGAAAATTTATTATTTAAGCACGCATTTAAGCAATTCCACATAGATTCATTAAAATTTTGCGTTTTTCAAGAAAAATTTCGCATTTTATCAATTCTGAACCAATGCATGTATTAATGCATTTATAATGTGCGAACAGTTATTTTTAAAAAAAAATTCAAAAAATTTTTGTTTTGGGGTCAGATTTTCCATTTTAACATTATCAAGCATAAATTTCTCATGACATATAGAATAATAATTTGCTGTCAAATCATGTAACTAAATTAATATTCTAAGATCATAGTATGAATCACTTCGACAACTCTCGCAAGTTTCACTCATAGAACTCAATTTATTTTTATCATGGAGATATTTAGTAGATATATTACTCATATCAACACGACAAAATTATATCAATTAATTTGTTATCATAGCCTATTTCATCAACTTACCAAGTGAAAGTCCATCATTTTGAATCAAAAGGACTTTGAAGGTATTCTTCAATTCCAGGGACCCTTTCTGAAATTCATTTCATATCCTTTTTGAAATTCCAGGGGCCCTTTTCTTTTCTTCTGTGCTTGCTCAAGATGAGTATCGTCTTCTTTACAAAACATTGAGAGATGAGATCTTCTTTTTGGGCCGAGACCGTGTTCCTTGTGAAGGTTCCACAGTTATGGAATTCGAACTCAAGGTCGTGCTCCTCTTCTCGTTTTCACTTTATATAAGATCTAGATTATCATTGGAGAAGTTCACTTCGAGGTGCTTCTCTTCTAGGAGTTTACGACATTATCTAGGAGACGTTCACAGCGAGATCCGTGTTTCTCTTTATAATGATTGAAACTTTCATCATATGTATCTATTTTTCTCCCCCTCTTTTTCTTGATTGAGCAACCTCGAAACTTATGAATACGGTTGAAAGCTTAATCGGGTTTCAAAAGAAAAAGAATGTTGGAGAAGGCTCAAAGAGGATATATAGAGTAAAAGTAAAGGGTTTATAATTTGGGCTAAGTGAGGAATTTCCTAATTTGCCGTTATCATTTTCATGACAAACTAACACAAAAGCAGGAATGAAGCTACGAAATACAAACCAAGAGATAGTTATTTGAAGTGTGACACACTCAAGAATAAAAAATATTGAGGTTCAAATTCTCACATATATGATGTGGCTTTGTGTATAGTGAAACAAACGAAGCTCTTTGAATAAAGGAATGTCACATGAATTTTTAAGCTAAGAATTAATCATATATCAAAGAAATATTTTGTTAGTAGTTCAAAATAGATAAGAGTATCGTAATCCCCCATTTTTATTTTATGTTATTATTATTATATATATACTATTTATTTTTATTTTTGTTTTTGTATATATAAAAAAATTGAAAGATAGAGTCACGCAAGATAATCAAGGAATATCGAAGCACATAGAGTATCATATTGAAGCATAATAGAGCATGTAAAGCACATCTCAAGTAAGATTGAGGTTCAACATGCCTAACTTTGCAATAAGGAATTGGAATCGTTTTTCATCCAATGCCTTAGTGAATAAGTCGGCAAGTTGAAGCTCAGTTATAACAAAATACATATCTATAGTACCGTTTTCTACATGATCTTTTATAAAATGGTATCGAATATCTATGTGTTTCGTGCGTGAATGATGAACAAGATTGCAAGTAATGGCAATAGCACTTTGAGAATCACTGTAAATGGGAATGTTATTCAATTCAAACCCGTAATCGCGTAGTTGTGTCTGCATCCATAGAACTTGCGAGCAACAGCTGGCAGCCGCGACGTATTATGCCTCGGTTGTCGAGGTTGACACACAATTTTGCTTCTTTGAGGACCAGCATACCAACTTATCGCCTAAAAATTGTGCTTCGTTAGACGTGTTTTTTCTGTCCATTCGACAATTAATCTAAAATCAGTATCTTTTGGATACCATAGCCCTATGTGTGGAGTTCCTTTGAGATAGCATAGAATTCGCTTGACTGCATGCATGTGGGACTCATTCGGTTCAGCTTGAAAACGAGCATAGAGGCAAGTGGCGAACATGATGTCGGGTCGGCTGGACGTCAAGTAGAGATGAGATCCGATAATGCTCCGATAGGTTGTAATGTTGACTGCCTTTCTAGACGGATCAACATCCAATTTAAGGTTTGTTGACATGAGAGTATTCATCGGTGTGCTCTTGTCTTGATTAAATCTCTTCAGAATATTCGGATATACTTGGCTTAACTAATGAAGATTCCATCTTCGAGTTGCTTTACTTGTAATCCAAGAAATATTGGAGTTCTCCCATTTAGCTTATCTCGAATTTGGTCTTCATGAGATCACGAAATTTCTGACAGAGTCGTTCATTGGTCGAGCCGAAGATGATGTCATCCACGTAAACTTGAACGATCATCAAGTCTTTGCCTTGCCTTTTGATGAAGAGTGTAGTATCGATGGTTCCTCTTATGAAGTTGGATGTAACTAAAAATCGCTTAGAACATCATACCAAGCACGAGGGGCTTGTTTTTGTCCATAGAGATCTTTGTCCAATCGATAGACATAATCAGGATGATTCTCATACACGAACCCATCGGGTTGAGCGACATAGACTTCTTTTTTTAACACACCGTTGAGAAAGGCTGTTTTAACATCCATTTGATAGACTTCGAAGTCTTTATGAGCTGCGTATGCTAGAAATATTCGAATTGCTTCGATACGTGCAACCGGAGCATACGTCTCGTCGTATTCATTTCCTTCTTGTTGATTTTACCCCTTGGCTACGAGTCGTGCTTTATTCCTGATAACTTCACCGTTCTCGTTCTTCTTATTTTTGAAAACCCATTTAGTTCCAATAAATGTTTTGCCATGCAGTCTAGGAACTAGTGTCCAAACTCGTAGACGCTCGAATTGGTTGAGTTCATCTTGCATCGCGATTACCCAATCCGGGTCTTTCAGGGCTTCAGCTACCTTAATTGGTTCGTTTTTGCTTAAGAAGCACGGAATAATCCGCTTTGTGTAGACGTCCTAGTGCGTACTCCACTTGAAGGATCACTGATAATTTGGTCGATAGGATGAGCTCGAGTCCATTTACGTTCATGAGGAAGAACCGAAGTAGATCCATCGTTGATTTGTAGATCGATACTTCCTGTATTTATGGGCTGATCATTCGTAATTGGGAAATTAAATTCTGAAGTTGAATTGAAATGTATTTCCGCATCGGCACTGGTAGGAGACGCAACACTAGTTGAAGATTCAGAATTTGAAGAATCTAGAACATTTGTTGGAATATGAGGATTGTGAGTCTCAATTTGAATTTCTTCTCTAGAGAGAGAAGGAGCGCTGATTGGTGTAGAATGAGACGAAGCAGGCATTTGAGACTCGTTCCGATAAAAATATTCAAATAGAGAGTCCAATCTTCCAGATCGACGGGAATTGCTTGTTTTGACTTTGAGGTAGAAGTTGTCGAAAGTTGTTGACTTTGTGCCAACACGCCTATAAGCTCGGGTTAAGAACTGTTTTGTTCAGAAGCCAACTCGGTCACTTCTTGAAAAGTGACGTTGTAGCTTTCGAGAATAGTACGAGAAGACTTGATATAGACGCGATATCTTTAGAACTGGATGAATATCAAACAAAGACGACTTCAAATGCTTTATGGTCAAACTTACTTCGATGCTCCCGATCGTTGGCCACAAAACATTGCACCCAAATACTTTGAAGAAAGAGATATTCGGAATCCTTTGATTAATTATCTCATACGACGTCTTTTCAAAGCGTTTGTGAATAATCGTCCGATTTTGCGTAAAGCACGCTGTACTCACTGCTTCAGCCCATATAAAATGAGGGAGACCGGAATGTATTAGCATTGTTCTTGCAGCTTCAACAAAAGTCCAGTTCTTCCGTTCTACGATGCCATTTTGTTGAGGAGTTTTAGCGGCTGAGAATTGTTGAATAATTCCAAGTGACTGATAGTAATTGTTGAGACGTTGATTATTGAATTCAGTCCCGTTATTAGTCTGGATTACTTGGATTTTCTTTTGCAGGAGATTCTGAGTCGTATTCGCAAAGCTTATTATCAGGTCTCAAGTCTCATCTTTAGTTCGGAGATATCTATTCCAAGTTTAGCGAGAATCATCGTGGACAATTACTAACACATATTTACGATCGTTGATACTTTGTGTACGCATTGGTCCACAAAGGTCCATGTGAAGTAATTCCAAAGGGTCGAGATGTAGAAGCAACTTGCTTGAGTTTGTGTGATGCTCTCTTCATTTTTCCCATTTGACAAGCCGAACAATTATGCTCTTGAACTATTGAAATCGTTGGTAGACCGTTTAGCAACGTTTTGATAGAGTTTGTGAAGAGCTTTGAGGTTTAGATGAGACAGGCATTAATGACATAAGTTGTTCCTCTTGATTGTAGTTTTTGAGATGAGACAAACAGCTGTCGAAGGTCGAACTTTTGCCAGATTAATGGTGTAAAGAGTAAATCTTCGAGATCCTGTCAGATTCTAACTATTTAAGATTCTGCACCGATCAGCTAGAAACACCACTTGAAATCCTTTGTCACAGAATTGTCCTATGCTGAACAGATTATGTTTTAGACTGTGAACGTAAGAGACATCTTTGATTGTCATATTCTACAGTAGAATATCTCCAAAGCCTAGTATCGGAGCTGAATCGTTGTTGCCGAATCTGACTTTTCCGTTGTAACGGTCTTGGTAGTTGCTCACAGTTCTTGATTTTCCGTCATGTGTGTGGAGCAACCGGAATCTAAATACCAGACATGATGGATCTGCATAGAAAAATTTTAGAGAAACTTAGGTACCCACTTAGTAATGGGTCCTCTCAGATTAACAGATTTGGTAGGTAAGGTTTGTTCATTTTTGGTTCCTAAACCATTTATGCTCTTAGGTACCCAAACCAACTTGGAAGTAGTTGGTTTAAGTGGTACCTCTTTAGGCAACTTGGCCTTGTTGGCTTGCGTTGGCCTAGATGGTGTCTTGGGAACCTGTTAGGTCCTATTATATTAACTACCGATCGATCTAAACACGAATTTTAGATATTCGAATGATAAATCTTACCAAATACCTTCGATCGAATATCTTCTTTGAAGATCTTGAGAGAGTGTGTTTCTCGATTGTTTTTCTATCTCTTAGAATATAAATTCAATCCTTGTGTTTTTCGAAAATGAACTTGTGTATTGATTTTGATAGTGTATATTGTACTAATACCTATTTCCATGGTATATTTACTATTTGGTCCTACACTATCAAAACTACTAATTACGCCCCTAATTACAAGGATAATAAAATAACAAAGAACAATTTTAATATCTCTTCAATCTCCCCCTTCGTGCTTGTCTTCGTTTCAGCTCCATTTATCCTTGTCGGGCGTAGAATGATTTTCGTAATCCCAATGCTGTCTCGTAACGTCGAATAGCATTCCTCGGCTCCATCCTCTCATTAATTGCATCCAGAAGCTCATTTAAAAGTGGGGCATCTTCTTCACCAAGATCTTCGAAGATCGTCTCTTCAGTGATCTCTCCCAATCTTTTCTGGATGTTCTTCCTCACTAGCTTCAACGTCCCGTCACAGAACTTGTGGATTTCTGACTTCATCATAGCCCTTGTCTTTCCAATGACTGGATTCCGATAAGTTATGGCGAGGCTAGGTTTCTTGAATATGTAGTTCTCGGGAAATTCATTGAGTGGGAAGCCCTTCATGAGCAGAGACTCCATGTTGACTATCAAATTGTTCTCTATAGCAATTTGAAGCTCGTGTGCGGTGTGATACTTGATCTGCCGCACCATGAATCTCTTTAATCCCTCGAGTCCTTCTATCTTGATGTATCCGGAGGGCATCTGATATTTTATTTTGTACGTCTGATATAGGGGGTAGACCTCATCCGATGAAAGGAAAGGGAGATAACTCTCATCTATCTCTTCTCGAGTGTGGTTGATGTCTGCTCGCTCAATGTGGTAGATTGGGTTAGGGAAGCTTCCAATCGTCTGCGAAACCCCCACGAGTTGGAGGATCCGTGGCTTGTTCTTGAAGTTTTTCTTGAGTTAATCCGTTGGGATGCCACTTCGATATGGACAAAGATAGTTGAGCATGAAGATATGCTCCATTTACTTCCTATCTTCCCAATGTGACATACCCCGAAGATTCAGTTCGTTGACCTTCTTTATCCGGTTGGGAGCCCTCCATATATGCTTTCTAACATCTTCAATGAACGGAACTCCAATCTTGATATTCTCCCACGGCGTCTCGACTCTAACTGTCCCTTTTGATAAGCGGGGAGGAGAGTCGACTCTGTACCTGATCATTTCTGGTAGTTCTGGGAGAGCGGAGTTGTAGTTCTCGCCTTCTTGAAGTTCTTCATCTTAAAGCAGCACAAAGTCCACAAAAGCTTGTTGTAAAAAATATATGACGTTGGAGAGTCGAGCTGAAGCAGCTTCCTCTGGTTCCTATTGCCTCATCCATTTCTCGTTTAAGATATAATCGTCTACGATCAAATGTGGATCGTAGACAACTGCTTATGGTTGGTTTTGGAGGAGGTTAGAGGTCATGATTTTATTTGGATTTGTAGGAGAGGAAGGTAGTGTGTGGGATATGGTGGGAGATGTAGTTGTTTCTTGGCGGGTTGTGGTGGTTGGTGGGTTTGAGGATGATCATCTAGCTTCTTGAGTCTTTATTGGTTGCTCTTGACTCAAACCACGGCCGCTACGTGTGGTTCGTTGCCTTTTCTTCCCCTCATGACGGTCCGATCATCGGGATTTTCGTGTCGTCTTTTGGTGCGGGATCTTTTTTCACGGCACCTTGCTTGGGCGGGCGGCTCGGGTTCATCGACCAGCCTTTTGTATAGACACTCCTAAGTGGGGGTCCTGGTCTCTAAGGCGAGGAGTCGGGAAATGAGTATGTCATGAAGTTGTGTGATCGGGATGGTATAGGGGATGATGAGTGAAGGTGATGAAGTTGGGGTGGTGAGGGTAGGTTGTATGGGGGTGTGTATGGTGGTGGTTAGAGGTGGGGAGGAGACGGGGGTGGTTTAAGCTTCGGACGGAGCGGCCTCGGAGACTGGTGCTTTCCCGGTATCTCTTCGAGAAGTCTCAATGGCCTGGAGCATTCTGTCAATCAGGCGATCTTCGAGAGAAGAAATGGCTGTGGATTGTGCTTCTTGTAAGCGTTGCTCCGTCACGATCATCGGTGGAGTGGGGCCAGGGAGGCGCTCCACTGTCACAACATCGGGAAAGATTTCCGATGTGCCGCCTGGAATAGGTCTTGAGATTCCGGAATGTCCGAGGACATCCGTTATCAACCCTGAAGTCACCACTTCAGTGGGTTATTCAATTGTTTGCTCCGACGATATCGGGGTCCATTAGGGCTTCCACTCAATCCTTGAGATGATACGGTAGGTATCATCTCTATGGGTGTTGAACAGATTCAGATTGCATCTGTACGGTTGGCTGATCCGTTGTTCGTGGAGGAGTTGTCACCGAAGCCATTAATGTTGAAGGAGATACAGACGGGGCCGAGATTTACTGTCGGCGAGAGTCCCTTCTTTGAAGTCTGTATTCTTCTTCCGATTCGGTGGTCTCCGGAGATACATCTTGAGGGACACCTTGGAGCTCGACGGCTGGTGTCTCTGTCTCCTGAGCCGCGGCTTCGGACTCGGTTATTGCCACCAGAGATTCCTTTTGAGAAGGCACCGGAGCTTGATCCACGGCCCGTACCATCGCCGTGATGGAGTTATTTTGACAGTAGTCTTGGTAGGCCTCGTCCGTTGGATCAGATAGGCTAAGCAGCTCCAATGGGATCAGCATCGGTTGGAGCGCTAGGTCGGCTACTTAGGGTTGTAAAAGAAGCAAAGACGAGGTAGGATATATCCTCCAGCCGGTGGTAGTCTCGGGATCTCTGGATGAACGTCCATGAAATGTGAGATCAGCATCGGGAACCACCTTATGTATGGGGGGTACCTCGCCTTCGACTTGGTCTCCCTTTGACGTATCTGGTCCGCTAGATCATTTCATATAAGCTGGGCCACGTCGTATTTCTTTGAGAAAACCACTCCATGAAAGATGCGAATGATATTTCCGTTCGCCTTGTCGAAGCCAGAGTGCTTTGGGGAGAGGCATTTATTGATGATGCCGAACAAAGTCCTCCACGGATGCGGGATCCCGCTGTTTTGGAAATTCACCAGTTTGGTCAGTGGGGGCTTGTATCCCATCCGGAGCATATCTTCCACGATCTCCGCGTCCGTTGAAAGTTGATCGTAGTGTTCGTGGTGCGGGAGATCGAGCACCATGGCCATTAGATTTTTGTCCAGCACAACGTGTCTTGTATTAATCTGTGTCGTGTATTCCACATCATTGCCTACGACATCGCTCTCCATACGTCCCCAACATTGTTGGAGGTAGACTATCTGTCGGAGGCGGTCATTGTCAGAGCTGACCAAGTGGGTGTCCTTTGAGGATGGAAATGATAACTTCATCCGGACACCGAAATGTAGCTAAGTCCAATTGATAGTTGTTGTCGTGGACCGTCATCCAGCATTCAGAAGGGTAGATGTTAGCATAGGCTGGTTGTGCCATTTCTGTAAAGAATGAAAAAAAATTCATTAGATTAAATGTTCATATGCGAATAGATTGAATTAAAAGTGCACTTAGAGAAATTTCAAAAAAAATAAGTGTTAAGGTTTATTTGCGAAAGACTTGGTGAAAAAAGTTGTAAAGTTTACTAAGTCTCGTTAGCGTATTTATATTCGATCGGGAATTTATTCAAACGTTAAATTTTGCGATCGAAAATTTACTAAATCTTTTTCAGCGTGTTTTTATTCGAGTGACAATTTATTCGATCGTTAAATTTTGCGATCGAATAAAAATGTGTCGAATAACTCAAGTTTTTCGCTGGTGACTTTTGCGATCGAATAAAATGTTATCGAAAACAATAGTTTTTCGCTGAGTAATTTTGCGATTGAATAAAAATTTGTCGAAAAAACTTAAGTTTTTCGCCGCGTAGTTTTGCAATCGAATAAAAGAATATCGAAAAATTAAGTTTTCGCCGCGAAGTTTTATGATCGAATTAAAATATATATCGAAAACAAAAGGTTTTCGACGCTGAGTTTTGCGATCGAATAAAACTTAATGAAAACTAACGTTTTTCGACGACTCTGTTTGCGATAAGAACTTTTACGATCGAAAAATTTTCAAATTAAACAACAAGCTTTAACACGTAAATGTCAATTTCTGGGTAAATCATGAGTTAAACTGGATTCAAAACGTTCGGAAAACAGTTGCGAATCCAAATATCATGATTTTAACCCAAAAGGTCGAGTTAAAACGTGTTGATTTGAGAGTTTAAAATCGTTTTTAGTCGAAAAAGTATGAAAATGAAATTCTTCAAATATTTATGAAACTATTTGCGAATCGTTTGTTTTTTACCGGAAAATGATTCGAAACGTGTTTCTACCTTCGAAATCGGCGAGTTATATGAAACATTTCTGAAGATTGAGAGATAGGCTACGGTGAAATCGCCGAAGAAAGTTCGAATATGGTTTTGGAAGTCGAAAAGTTTTTCAAGTGAAATGAGTTGCGTGTGAGTGAGTTTTTCGATCGATAAAGTGATATTAATACTTTACAATCGGGTAAGGTTAAAAAAATACTTTGGGCCGTAAAAAATATTTTGGGCTTTCGTTAAAATTCAGGTCTGATTAAACTAAAATTTAATCTTTTATGAATTAACCCAAAAATAAATTGTAGAATTGCTCACTGTATTTCTGAAAGAAATGCAATTATCTCCCAATGTTGATGAAATTCAACACTTGACTCATCGGATGAGCTTGAAATTTTCTGTGATGCTTAGAAAAAATATTAGAAGTCATGTTTTACAAGTAAATCATATAGGAGATAATAACAAATTCTCATGTACATTTTAACTTTTCGTCATTTAAGCACAAGTAACGCATTTAGTCAATTCAGCATAGATTCATTTTTGCGTTTTCCAAAAAAAATCGCATTTTGTCAATTCTGAGCCAATGCATTCATTTAAAATGTGCGAAAAATATTTTCAATAAAAATATTTTTATCATTAAAATTAGTTTTGGGGTCAGATTGGATATTTTGAACATTATCACGGAAAAATTTCTCATGACATATAAAATAATAATTTGTCCTCAAATCATGTAACTAAACTAATATTCTAAGATCATAGTATGAATCATTTTCACAACTCTCGCAAGTTTCGCTCATAGTACTCAATTTATTTTTATCATGGACATATTTAGTAGATATATCACTCATATCATCACGACAAAATTATATCAATTAATTTGTTATCGTAGCATATTTAGTCAACTTACTATGTGAGAGTTCATCATTTTTAATCAAAGGGACTTTGAAGGGATTATTTTTAGGCTCTGACTAAAATGGTAGGGTACTTTTGGGATTAGTGAGCTTCAAAAAAATTCTTCAATTCCAGGGGCTCTTCTTGAAATTCATGTCAGATCCTTTCTTTTCTTGCTAAAGATGAGTTTCGTCTTCTTTACAAAACTTTATGAGATGAGATCTTCTATTTGGGTCGAGACCGTGTTCCTTTCAATGGTTCCACAGTTATGGAATTCGAACCCAAGATTGTGCTCCTCTTCTCGTTTTCTCTATGTAAGATCTAGATTATCGTTGGAGAAGTTCACTTCGAGGTGCTTCTCTTCTAGGAGTATACGAGATTATCTAGGAGAAGTTCACAGCGAGATCCGTGTTTCCCTTCTATAATGATTGAGACTTGTATCTTTTTTTCTCCCCCTCTTTTTCTTGATTCAGCAATCCCGAAACTTATGAAGAATGTTGAAGGCTTGATCGGGTTTCATAAGAAAAAGAATGTCGGAGAAGGCTCAAAGGGGATTGCTAGAGGTAAAAATAAAGGATTTATAATTTGGGCTAAGTGAGGAATTTCTTATTTTGCCCTTATCATTTTCATGACAAACTAACACAAAAGCAAGAACGAAGCTATGAAGTACAAACCAAAAGATAGTTATTTGAAGTGTGGCACACTCAAGAAGAAAAAATATTGAGGTTCAAATTCTCACATATATGATGTGGCATTGTGTCTAGTGAAACAAACGAAGCTCTTTCAATAAAATAAAATCAAATGAATTTTTAGACAAAGAACTTAATCATATATCAAAGAAATATTTTGTGATTATTTCAAAATAGGCAAAATTATCGTCATCCCCGATTTTTTTTTATTCTTTACATATAATGTTTTATTTTTATTTTTCTTTTGGTATATGTATATAAAAAATTGAAGGATAGAGTCACGCAAGATAATCAAGGAATATCAAGAAGCACATAGAATATCATATAGAAGCATAATAGAGCATGTAAAGCATATTTCAAGTAAGATTGAGATTCAAAATGCCCAACTTAGCAATAAGGAATTGGAATCGTTTTTCATCCAATGCCTTAGTGAATAGATCGGCAAGTTGAAGCTCCGTTTTTACAAAATACATATATATTGTGTCTTTTTCTACATGATCTTTTATAAAATGATCGCAAATATCTACGTGTTTCGTGCGTGAATGGTGAACAGGATTGCAACTTATGGCAATAACAGTTTGAGAATCATTGTAAATGGGAATGTTATTAAATTCAAACCCGTAATCGCGTACTTGTGTCCGCATCCATAGAACTTGCGAGCAACAGCTGGCAGCCGCGACATACTCCGCCTCGGCCGTCAAGGTTGAAACGTAATTCTGCTTCTTTGAGGACCAGCAGACCAACTTTTCGCCTAAAAATTGTGCTCCTACGGACGTGTTTTTTCTGTCCATTCGACAACCTGCATAATCAGCGTCAGTATAGCCAATTAATCTAAAATCAGTATCTTTTGAATACCATAGCCCTAAGTATGGAGTTCCTTTGAGATAGCGTAGAATTCGCTTGACTGCATGCATGTGGGACTCCTCTGGGTAAGCTTGAAAGCGAGCACAGAGGCAAGTGGCGAACATGATGTCGGGTCGGCTGGACGTCAAGTAAAGAAGATATCCAATAATGCTCCGATAGGTTGTGATGTTGACTGCCTTTCCAGACGGATCAGCATCCAATTTGCAATTTGTTAACAGGGGAGTATTCATCGGTGTGATCTTGTCTTGATTAAATCTCTTCAGAATATCTCGGATATATTTGGTTTGACTGATGAAGATTCCATCTTCGAGTTGCGTTACTTGTAGTCCAAGAAAGAATTTGAGTTCTCCCATTAAGCTCATATCGAATTTTGTCTTCACGAGGTCACCAAATTTCTGACAGAGACGTTCATTCGTCGAGCCGAAGATGATGTCATCAACCTAAACTTGAACGATTATCATGTTCTTGCCTTGTCTTTTAATGAAGAGTGTCGTATCGTTGGTTCCTCTTATGAAGTTGGACTTGACCAAAAAGTCGCTTAGAACATCATACCAAGCACGAGGGGCTTGTTTTAGTCCATAGAGAGCTTTGTCCTATCAATAGCCATGATCGGATGATGCTCGTGCACGAACCCGTCGGGTTGAGCAACGTAGACTTCTTCTTTTAACACACCATTGAGAAAGGTTGTTTTTGTGGCGACCCTACTTCCTAATTAAGTTAATTGGCGGATTTCCCCGCAACAGAACACGCGGAAGACCCGATAAAATTTTTATTTAAACAACCCACATAGTATTATATCGGGTTTACAAAAATATCTACTATTAATACTTTGGGCCGAAGCCCCAAAATTTCAAACCCAATATCAAACACTATGCCACTCCACAGGTCGCGTCCCATGTACTGCGCCACCCTCAAAAGTCTGTGGAGTCACCGCCGCCAGCTCGCCATGAATCTCAACCCTGACACTAGTCGGTGTCGGGTTCATTCTTACCTACAAACAAAAATAGGATAGAACCCTGAGCTATTGCCCAGTAGGTGATTACATAACATGCAATACGTGCGTGCACTCCACCCAATCCCGGTTCCTCACAATATAATATAATGCACACTCGACAAATCTCATCTATCAATTCTCAATTCTCAACAGGGCCCTAGGTCAGACTCGGCACCCACGCGCGCAATGGCAAAGTACACCATCAACCATGCGGTAGCCCACACCGGCCGCGCCGGGTCGCTCCTTCCGCACACAATCTCAACCCGACGGCTTTTTCCCCGAATGTTATACCACAAGTTCGGGTAGACAGGAATCTCACATCTGTCTGCCGTCCCTGAGCCAAATAATATCCGGTGGTTTACACCTCGGGTGGCTCAATCCCGAGTAGATGGGTGTCGCAAACCCCCTCTCCCACCAAGTGCATAATCGAGTCTGAACCTGACTGCCAAAATCGGCAACTCTACCCTTCTCACATTCGACACAATATCGTGTCACCGTATCATTACGGTACCTTCACCTCTCTTATGCATGTCGTGAAATGCATATCACATTCGTCACATATATCACGTATTATTTCTTACAAATAATACCCCAAAATACTCTCGTATCTTAAAATAAGGGTTGACCCGAAAGTTCTAGTCAAAGTATGAATATACTTTGATTTAAAGATAAAATGAACTTAAAATAATTTTATTCAAAGATGTGGGCTATTACCCGAATTTAACCTTTTAAATTCGGCGAAATTTAAATATTTCGCTTAGATATCGAAATTCTGCCCGAATTTGAAATATTAAATTCGGCGAAATATAATGCCCGAATTTAACCTTTTAAATTCGGCGAAATTTAAATATTTCGCTTAGATATCGAAATTCTGCCCGAATTTGAAATATTAAATTCGGCGAAATAAAATGCCCGAATTTAACCTTTTAAATTCGGCGAAATTCAAATCTTGGCCCGCGGCCCTCTTTACTCACTCACCACCTCATTAATCTTTTCGGCCCGCGAGCTCCTTTTTCAGCCCGCGAAATTTCTTTCCTCTCTCACGCTTCACGAACCTTTTTGGCCCGCAAATCCGTTCCAGATGTCACATAAACATGTAATAACTTTACAGAACTCATATTGAGTTCGAACTTCACATAATTCATCAAAAACGTCAAATAACATATCAAAATACCCGAAATTCATAATTCGGATGACCTTTCATCCAAATTCGTTTAACTATAAAAATCAACATAAGAAATGTTTGTAGGGGTTAAAAACCACCTACCTCACTTCCAAGTTAGCCGAAATTGCTTAGTTCTTCTCTGCTTTTCTTCGTTTGTTTTCTTTCGTTTCATATTTTCGTTTGTCCTTATCACCTTTTGAGATAAACCTTTAAAAGGAAAGTTACGTTTCCTTTCTCTCAAGGAAATCTCTTATTGGGCCTACTTTAAATTAATTTGGGCCCATATCTATTTATTTTACTCAAAGAGTATTTTTCTTATTTTCGGTTCAATTTCCCGAAAATTCGCTTTGTCCGAAAATTAACTTCATAATTTTCCGAAAATTACAGAATAATTTTCACGCTAATTGCGCATTATTCCCGTATTAATTTTACGGGTATTACATCCTCCCCCCCTAAAAGAAATTTCGTCCCCGAAATTTAAGTTGTCTGAAACAACTCAGGGTATTTCTCTCTCATTTCGTCTTCTCGCTCCCAAGTGGCTTCTTCCAATATCTGGTTTCGCCATAAGACCTTCACGAGGGGAATATTCTTATTTCGTAATTGCTTCACCTCATACATTAGAATCTCTACCGGCTTTTCTTCGTAACTCAAGTCCGGCTTCAATTGTTGGTGAAGTCTTTTGTCTCTTAGCACATGATACGGGTCCAACACATACTTTCGCAGTGTAGACACGTGGAATACGTCATGGACTTGTGCTAACGACGTCGGTAATTCTAGCTGATATGCTACTTCACCGACTCTTTTCAAAATTTTGAAAGGTCCTATATATCTCGGACTCAACTTTCCTTTTTGTCCGAACCGTTTGACACCCTTCATAGGTGATACTTTCAAAAATACTTTATCACCTTCTTCAAATTCTAACGACCTTCGCCTCTTGTCTGCATAACTCTTCTGGCGACTTTGGGCCGTTTGCATTTTCTCCCGAATTTTCTTAACAACTTCAGTCATTTCGCGTACCATCTCGGGACCTAATAGCGCCTTCTCGCCGATTTCATCCCAATGAACTGGGGATCGACATTTACGTCCGTATAAGGCTTCGTAAGGCGCCATTCCGATCGTTGCTTGATAGCTGTTGTTATATGAAAATTCTATTAACGGGAGATATTTACTCCAACTCCCTTGAAAATCCAAGACACATGCTCTCAACATGTCTTCGAGTGTCTGGATCGTCCTTTCCGATTGTCCGTCAGTCTGGGGATGATAAGCTGAACTAAATGATAATTTAGTTCCCAGAGCTTTCTGTAAGCTTTTCCAGAACTGGGACAGAAATCTTGAATCTCGATCTGATATGATCGATATCGGAATTCCATGGAGTCTCACTATCTCTTGAATGTAGAGTTCAGCGAACTTCTCCATGGGATAGGTCTGGTGAATAGGCAAGAAATGGGCGGACTTAGTCAGTCTGTCAACAATCACCCAAATTGCATCATAACCTTTCACCGTTCTTGGCAACCCGACGACAAAATCCATTGTTATATGGTCCCACTTCCACTCGGGAATCGTCAAAGGTTGTAACATTCCTGCCGGTCTTTGATGTTCTGCTTTGATCTGCTGACAAGTCAGGCATCTATGTACAAATGCAGCAACATCCTTTTTCATTCCCGGCCACCAATAATTTAGTCGCAAATCACGATACATTTTCGTTGCACCGGGATGCACCGAATATATTGTCGTATGTGCCTCCGTCATTAAAGTTCGACGAATCTCTTCATCTTCCGGCACATATAAGCGACTTTTAAATCGTAAACTCCCGTCTTCTCGGAATTCAAATTCCGATGAGACTTCTTTATCTTGTTCTCTTTGTTTCTTCAAGTACAACTCATCTTTCTTTTGTACTTCAATGATTCGGTCTAATAGTGTTGGCTTAAGTGTCAACACTGCCAACTTTTCTTCAATCTCTCCGAAATTGATTACTTCAACTCCGAATTGGCGTAATTCAGTGTTTACAGTTTTGCGGCTCAATGCATCTGCGACTACGTTCGCTTTTCCTGGATGATAATTTATCACACAGTCGTAGTCTTTGACTAACTCGAGCCATCTTCTTTGCCTCATATTTAACTCCTTCTGGGTGAAGAAGTACTTCAAACTCTTGTGATCCGTGAAGATCTCGCATCTTTCTCCGTAAAGATAGTGTCGCCATGTTTTAAGAGCAAACACTACGGCTGCGAGTTCGAGATCATGAGTGGGGTAATTTTTCTCATATGGCTTTAATTGTCGGGAGGCATAAGCGATCACCTTCCCGTTTTGCATTAAAACACACCCCAACCCATATTTAGAGGCATCACTATAAACAGAAAAATTTCCAGTACCCGAAGGTATTGCTAACACTGGAGCAGTTGTTAGCCTTTTCTTTAATTCCTGGAAACTTTGCTCACATTCATCCGTCCATTTGAACGGAACATTTTTCTTTGTCAAATTGGTGAGCGTCGAGGCGATGCTGGAAAAGTCCTTAATGAACTTTCGATAATACCCAGCTAGCCCGAGAAAACTTCTTATCTCCGTGGGAGTGGTTGGTCTTGGCCAATTTTCTATAGCTTCTATCTTGCTGGGATCTACTGAAATTCCGCTTCCCGAAATAACATGCCCCAGAAAGATTACTCGATCCAACCAAAATTCGCACTTTTTAAATTTGGCGAATAATTGTTTCTCCCGAAGAATTCCTAGGACCGCTCTCAAATGTTCCTCATGTTCTTCTTTTGTTTGGAATAAATGAGAATATCGTCGATAAAGACGATAACACATCGGTCCAGCAATTTTTTGAATACTCGGTTCATCAAATCCATGAAGGCTGCCGGAGCATTCGTCAATCCGAAAGGCATGACCAAAAATTCATAGTGGCCGTACCTCGTACTGAATGCGGTTTTTGGAATGTCCGCTTCCCGGATCTTCAGCTGATGATAACCGGAGCGCAGGTCGATCTTAGAAAATACTGTTGCTCCTTGGAGTTGATCGAATAAATCGTCAATCCTTGGCAATGGGTATTTATTCTTAATCGTGATCTTGTTGAGTTCACGATAATCGATACACATTCTCATCGACCCGTCCTTTTTCTTCACAAATAAAACCGGGGCCCCCATGGTGAGAAACTGGGTTGAATAAAACCCTTCTGCAACAAATCTTCCAATTGCTCCTTCAATTCTCGTAATTCGTTCGGTGCTAACCGATACGGGGATTAGAGATCGGGGCAGCTCCAGGTACAAGATCGATTGCAAATTTAATCTCCCGATCTGGGGGTAATCCCGGAAGATCCTCGGGAAATACATCGGAATATTCGTTCACTATCGGAACCTCCTCAAGTTTAAGCTGGGAAGATTCCTCAGCATTCACCGCAAAAACTAGGAACGATTCGCAACCCGTATTTACGAGTCGCTGAGCTTTTAAAGCAGAAATCCGAGGGATTG
The DNA here is from genome assembly GCA_004919715.1 of Linderniella brevidens. Classification (NCBI taxonomy): domain Eukaryota; kingdom Viridiplantae; phylum Streptophyta; class Magnoliopsida; order Lamiales; family Linderniaceae; genus Linderniella; species Linderniella brevidens. Next base: position 1,413,185 of record SWDC01000150.1, on the reverse strand, counting down.
AGTTTCTATTCTTTCTTCCCGAAAATTCAAACTCCTCTCCCTCTGGCGATCGAAACCTAACTACCCTTTTTGAACAATCAATAATGGCTCCGTATTTCGAAAGCCAATCCATCCCGAATATAATATCGTAATCATTCATCGGGATTACTATTAGGTTCACATCTAACTCTCTACCCTCAATTCTTACGGGACATTTCTCAACCACCAAATTTGATCGAGTTGGATCCCCATGTGGTAAAGATACCACGAAATCACATAATGAACGGGAGGGATAGATTCCTGCCCTGGCCACAAAGTTAGCCGATACAAACGAATGTGTGGCTCCCGAGTCAATCAAGATCGAAGAGGGCACGTGAAATATACTCAACGTACCCGTAACTACATTCGGGTTTGCCTCCGCCTCCTCATTAGTCAGAGTAAAAACTCTTGCAGGCACAGGTGGAGGTCGAATGAGGTTACGCGGTTGAGTCTGCACTGGAGGCTGACCTCTCGGGCAATTCCGTGCGATGTGTCCGGCCTCACCGCACCGGAAACATTGCAGAGTCTGCACCGGTCGTGGTCCGTAGCATATGCCAAAGTGATTTCGTCCACACTGTTGGCATTGGGGCGCTGGTACCGGGGGTCGGTTGGGAACATTGGCCGGTCTCTGATAAGCATTCGGGCGCCACATCTGTTGACTCGGTCGATTTCCTTTATTCTTCGGGTCCTTGCCGAAGAATTGTCGCTTTTGGCCGCTTCCTCCTTGCTGTTGCTGACTCTCTCTTTTCCTACTTGCCTCTTGGGCTTCCCTTACTACTCCTTCCGCTTGTTCTGCGATCAACGCTCGCTCCGTCGCCTGACGGAACTCTAATTGGCGTACTCCCGCCACACTTAAATCTCGATAAAATTCGGGCTTCAGCCCTCGAAGAAATCTCGTCACCTTTAGTGTATTGGTTGCCACGAGATGAGGTGCAAAACGAGATAATTCTTCAAATTTGCGGATGTATTCCGCAACTGGCATTCGCCCTTGTTTCAGGTTCATGAATTCATACATTCGCTGCTCCTGATCGTGAGCAGTGAAGTACTTATCATAAAACAGTTCCCTGAAGCGTTCCCATGTCATCGTCGCCGGATCTTCTAACACCTTTATGGTGTTCCACCAAAAACGCGCGCTTCCCCGAAATAGGGAAACGGCACACAACACCTTCTCATTGTTCGGCATACGACTGTATATAAATAAGTCTTCTATTGTGTCGATCCAGTCCTCAGCTGCCGCAGGATTAGTAGCTTCGGCGAAAACTGGTGGATTTAACTTACGAAATCGCTCCCCTATGATCTCTACGCGATCAGGCTGTGGGGATGGACGGTGCTCAGATGAGCTCTGGTGATTTATCAAATCATGAATTTGGTCTGACTGTCTTTGGATAAGTTCAGTCAGCCTATTTATCGTGTCATGCTCACGAGTCGGGGGTGGGGATTCAGATTCGCCCCTCCGACTGGACTCTCCGACGAACACGTTCCTCGGTCTTCCTCTTGGCATTTTCCAAATACTAGATAATTCATGTAACAAATATACATGAGATCACATAATCATATCAAGGTATTACACTTAACTTACAGGCGAGGCTGGTTCTCCCGGCTTTTGAGTGGCAGTACATGGACAGTCTTCAGAATCTAAAGCCTAAGCTCTGATACCACCTGTGGCGACCCTACTTCCTAATTAAGTTAATTGGCGGATTTCCCCGCAACAGAACACGCGGAAGACCCGATAAAATTTTTATTTAAACAACCCACATAGTATTATATCGGGTTTACAAAAATATCTACTATTAATACTTTGGGCCGAAGCCCCAAAATTTCAAACCCAATATCAAACACTATGCCACTCCACAGGTCGCGTCCCATGTACTGCGCCACCCTCAAAAGTCCGTGGAGTCACCGCCGCCAGCTCGCCATGAATCTCAACCCTGACACTAGTCGGTGTCGGGTTCATTCTTACCTACAAACAAAAATAGGATAGAACCCTGAGCTATTGCCCAGTAGGTGATTACATAACATGCAATACGTGCGTGCACTCCACCCAATCCCGGTTCCTCACAATATAATATAATGCACACTCGACAAATCTCATCTATCAATTCTCAATTCTCAACAGGGCCCTAGGTCAGACTCGGCACCCACGCGCGCAATGGCAAAGTACACCATCAACCATGCGGTAGCCCACACCGGCCGCGCCGGGTCGCTCCTTCCGCACACAATCTCAACCCGACGGCTTTTTCCCCGAATGTTATACCACAAGTTCGGGTAGACAGGAATCTCACATCTGTCTGCCGTCCCTGAGCCAAATAATATCCGGTGGTTTACACCTCGGGTGGCTCAATCCCGAGTAGATGGGTGTCGCAAACCCCCTCTCCCACCAAGTGCATAATCGAGTCTGAACCTGACTGCCAAAATCGGCAACTCTACCCTTCTCACATTCGACACAATATCGTGTCACCGTATCATTACGGTACCTTCACCTCTCTTATGCATGTCGTGAAATGCATATCACATTCGTCACATATATCACGTATTATTTCTTACAAATAATACCCCAAAATACTCTCGTATCTTAAAATAAGGGTTGACCCGAAAGTTCTAGTCAAAGTATGAATATACTTTGATTTAAAGATAAAATGAACTTAAAATAATTTTATTCAAAGATGTGGGCTATTACCCGAATTTAACCTTTTAAATTCGGCGAAATTTAAATATTTCGCTTAGATATCGAAATTCTGCCCGAATTTGAAATATTAAATTCGGCGAAATATAATGCCCGAATTTAACCTTTTAAATTCGGCGAAATTTAAATATTTCGCTTAGATATCGAAATTCTGCCCGAATTTGAAATATTAAATTCGGCGAAATAAAATGCCCGAATTTAACCTTTTAAATTCGGCGAAATTCAAATCTTGGCCCGCGGCCCTCTTTACTCACTCACCACCTCATTAATCTTTTCGGCCCGCGAGCTCCTTTTTCAGCCCGCGAAATTTCTTTCCTCTCTCACGCTTCACGAACCTTTTTGGCCCGCAAATCCGTTCCAGATGTCACATAAACATGTAATAACTTTACAGAACTCATATTGAGTTCGAACTTCACATAATTCATCAAAAACGTCAAATAACATATCAAAATACCCGAAATTCATAAATTCGGATGACCTTTCATCCAAATTCGTTTAACTATAAAAATCAACATAAGAAATGTTTGTAGGGGTTAAAAACCACCTACCTCACTTCCAAGTTAGCCGAAATTGCTTAGTTCTTCTCTGCTTTTCTTCGTTTGTTTTCTTTCGTTTCATATTTTCGTTTGTCCTTATCACCTTTTGAGATAAACCTTTAAAAGGAAAGTTACGTTTCCTTTCTCTTAAGGAAATCTCTTATTGGGCCTACTTTAAATTAATTTGGGCCCATATCTATTTATTTTACTCAAAGAGTATTTTTCTTATTTTCGGTTCAATTTCCCGAAAATTCGCTTTGTCCGAAAATTAACTTCATAATTTTCCGAAAATTACAGAATAATTTTCACGCTAATTGCGCATTATTCCCGTATTAATTTTACGGGTATTACAGTTTTAACGTCCATTTGATAGACTTTGAAGTCTTTATGAGCCGCGTATGCTAGAAATAGTCGAATTGCTTCGATACGTGGAACCAGAGCATACGTCTCGTCGTAGTCAATTCCTTCTTGTTGATTGTACCCCTTGGCTACGAGTCGTGCTTTATTCCTGATTAGTTCACCGTTCTCGTTCTTCCTATTCTTGAAAACCCATTTAGTTCCAATAATTGTTTTGTCTTGCGGTCGAGGAACTAATGTCCAAACTCGTAGACGTTCGAATTGGTTGAGTTTATATTACATCAAGATTACCCAATCCGAGTCTTTAAGGGCTTCGGCTACCTTAATTGGTTCATTTTGGCTTAAGAAGCATGTGAATAATGCGCTTTGTGTAGACGTCCTAGTGCGTACTCCACTCGACGGATCACCGATAATTTGGTCAATAGGATGAGCTCGAGTCCACTTGCATTCATGAGGAAGGACGATCCATCGTTTTTTTGTAGATCGAGACTTCCCGAATTGATTGGCTGATCATTCGTAGTTGGAAAATTCAATTATGAGGTTGAATTGGAAGGAATTTCCTCATCTGCATTTGTAGGAGCTGCAGCACTAGTTGAAGATTCAGAATTAGGAGAATCTGGAACATTTGTCGGATTTTGAGGACTGCGAGTCTCAATTGTAATTTCTTCCGTAGAGGGAGAAGGAGCACTGCTTGGTATTGAATGAGACGAAACAGACACTTGAGACTCGTTTCGATAAAAAGTTCAAATAGAAAATCCAAATCTTCAAGGTCAGCGGGAATTGCTTCTTTTGACTTTGAGGTAGAAGTTGTCGGAAGTTGTTGACTTTGTGCCAACAAGCCCATAAGTCCGAGTTCTGAACTGTTATGTTCAGAAGCCAAATCGGTCACTTCTTGAAAAGTGATGTTGTAGCTTTCGAAGATAGTATGCGAAGACTTGATATAGACGCGGTATGCTTTAGAAGTGGATGAATATCCAACAAAGACGAATTCTAATGCTTTAGGGTCCAACTTGCTTCAATGCTCTCGATCGTTGGCCACAAAACATTTGCACCCGAATACTTTAAAGAATGAGATATTCAGAATCCGTTGATTAATTATCTCATACGGCGTCTTTACAAAGCGTTTGTGAATAATCGTCCGATTTTGCGTAAAGCACGCGGTACTCACTGCTTCAGCCCATAGAAAATGAGGGAGACCGAAATGGATTAACATTGTTCTTGCAGCTTCAACTAGAGTCCGGTTCTTCCGTTCTACGACGTCATTTTGTCGCGGCGTTTTAGCGGCTGAAAATTGTTGAATAATTCAAAGTGACTGATACTAGGATTTGCTGAGACGTTGATTCTTGAATTCAGTTCCGTTATCAGTCCGAATTACTTGGATTTTCTTTTGCAGGAGATTCTGAGTCGTATTCACAAAGCTGATTATCAAGTCTCCAGTCTCATCCTTAGTTTGGAGATATCTTGTCCAGGTGTAGCGAGAATAAGCTCCGACAATTACTAACACATTTTTACGCCCGTTGATACTTTGTCTACGCATTGGTTCACAAAGATCCATGTGAAGTAATTCCAAGGGTCGAGATGTAGAAGCAACTTGCTTGAGTTTGTGTGATGCTCGCTTCATTTTTTCCATTTGACAAGCCGAACAATGATGCTCTTGGTGAAGAGAAATAGTTGGTAGACTGTTGACCAACTTTTTTCTAAAGAGTTTGTGAAGAGCTTTGAGGTTTTGATGTGACAAACGTTGATGCCACAAGTTGTTCCTCTTGATTGTAGTCTGTGAGATGAGCCAGACAGTTGTCGAAGGTCGAACTGTTGTCAGATTGATGGTGTGTAGATTAGATTATCGAGATCCTGTTAGAAGTTTTTGATTCTGACTATTTAAAATGTTGCAGTGATCAGCTAGAAACACCACTTGAAATCCTTTGTTACAGAATTGTTCTATGTTGAACTGTTGTGTTTAAGACCTTGGACGTAAGAGACATATTTGATTGTCAGATTCTGCAGTAGAATATCTCCAAAGCCTAGTATTGGAGTTGAATCGTTGTTGCCGAATCTGACTTTTCCGTTGTAACGTCTTCGTAGTTGCTCAACAGTTCTTGATTTCCCGTCATGTGTGTGGAGCAACCGGAATCCAGGTACCACACATGATGGATCTGCATAGAAAGATTTTTAGAGAGACTTAGGTATCCACTTAGTAATGGGTCCTCTCGTATTAGCAGATTTGGTAGGTAAGGTTTGTTCGTTTTTGGTTCCTAAACCATTTATGCTTTTAGGTACTTAAACCAACCTTGAAGTAGTTGGTTTAAGTGGTACTTTTGTAGGCAACTTGGCCTTTTGGGCTTGCGTTGGCCTAGTTGGTGTCTTGGGAACCCATTGAGGTTGAACCTTACATGGGAGGTTAATTTCAGCCGGACAAATGTCTTATTAGGCTTAGTGCATGAGAAAATCTTTTCTCTAGCTAGTCTCTTAAAGTGTTTGGCCGAGTGTACTTTGACCGGATACCTTAGATGAGGACAAGAATGTATCGAGCTATAAGCTTTCTTTATAGTCGGATCTTGTTTCATACGAGACTTAAGATTTGCATTTGTCTTAGAATGATGGATTATGTTTTTAGAAGTAGAGCCGATTTCAAAATTCGTGCTTTCAAAATTAATAGGCTTTAACGCATAAGTGGAAGCAACAACATTAAAATAAAAAACGACTGTCTTCTTAAGAGTGTCCATAGTTTTTGAAATCGAAGAAAATTTTGAAAGTAAATCATTTCTATCATTTATCTTCTGAAATTATATTATAGGCACTCTGTCCTTTGCATGCTTCACCTCTTTTTCTACTCTACCTGTGGATGGAGTAGAAAAAGAGTTAGTAAAAATCTTTTTCCTTTTTGAAGCATTTAAGGACTCTTTTCCTCCCTTTACGTTTTTTAAAGAAGATTTATCTTCTTTTAAAATATTTTGTAAAATATTGGGAGGTGGTTTTTGAAATTTGATCTTGTCCTTAATTAATGATTTTTCTTTTAAAGTAAAATCAGGACAAGATTTTAAATTTGAGGAAGTTTTGAGATTAGAAATCTCCAATAAAAGCTCATTCTTTTCAGCTTTGAAATTCTTTCTTTCTGTTTCTAATGAAGCATTTAAATAAGCTATTTTCTTAATAATAATAGGAATATAACTGAAAGTAGAATTTTGAAAATGATCAAAATTTTCTTCCTTAATTTTAGGAAAATCTTCTAATGAATATAATGAATTATAGTCACTAGATGGGTTGATTTCACTAGATGTCAATCCTATTTGTGGCTTTTCGTTTATATTCTTCTAAGGCATTTATTTTGGAAAAATTAGTAAATGCCATTAGAGATGTTAATCCTAATCCCATATACTTGATATCATATAATTGTTTGACATTGACCTTTTTCAAGTTAGATGGATTGTTAAAATCTAAGCCTTCTTTAGGATTATAAAAATCTATATCAAGAGGTTTGCCCCCTTTTCGTTAGAAGATCATCTAAAGTCTTAATCCTAGAGTAAAGCTTCTTATGTTCGTCAGAGTCTTACTAAGGTCATTTATTTTTATTTCGGAGGTAGCTATCCCAGATTCAAGACTAGTTATGGTTTCTTTAGCATTAGATAAGAGAATATCTAAGTGAATTGTTCTATCTAATTGCTTTTGAAAATTATTTTCACTAAGGGCTAGTCTTTCTTCTAATTCCTTTTTACTTTTCCGCTCATTTTTCTTGTTAGTATACTTAATTTGTAAAGATTCTAACATGTTTAATAATGTAGAATAAGGCATTGTTACCTCTTGTGAAGATGTTGATGCTTTTTCTTCATCATCTGACCTCCTTTATGAGTTATCGTTTGAGGCGTCGTCAAGGTATGCCATTAGAGCAAGATTTTCGTCGTCAGAATCTGTGGTATCTTCCAGCCAATGCTCTTGTTCCGCCATCAGAGCTACTACAACCTCTTTTTGTTTAGTTAGTTGGAAGTTTTTGGAGTAGTAGTTGGCGTCCTTCTTGTTGGGAAGTTTGCATTCTCTGGAGAAGTGCCCTATCTTTCCACAGTTGTAGCACTTTGGTGGTTCTTTGACATTTTTAGATTCTGACGACTCAGTCGTCCTTTTCTTGTGCTTGGAGCTTGATGTCCGTAGTCTATTTTCCGAAGAGGAGGATTTCTTTTTATAGAACTTTTTGCTCATCATCGTAGTAATGAGAGCCAAATGTTTCTTGAACTCTTTCATATCTGGCTCAGAATCCGATTCGGAATCGTCTTCATCTTCTGAAGAACTTGGCAACTTGATGCTTTTATCCTTGCGAGATCGACTCGATTTTCTTTCAAAGACTAGAGCTATAGAGTCTTCAATCTGCATGCCCTTAAGTTCTTTTTGTATCTCACTTATATCTTCTTCGTGTTGAGCGGGATTATCAAAGACGGCGTGGATATCCATTTCGTCCAAATCCTTGTTTTGACGGATTTGCATGGATATTTTCTTCCACTCCAGTTGAAAATAAGAGAGGAATCGGATGTTGACCTCCATGTTGGTTTTGAAAATTTCTATCTTCCTCACCTCATTAAGAAGAGTTATATAACGTTGATAGAGTTCATAAATGTTTTCCTCCGACTTTGCTTTGAATGAGTCGTAAGTCGTGAGAATATTGGCATTCTTGGCTTTGACTCCGACTTCGGTCCATTGCATCATTTTGTGGAGTTCATCCCACATAGTTTTTGCATTAGATAGACTATCTATTTGGATATAGATGACGTTAGGAATTCCTTGCATTAGAAAATTTTTGACTCCTAAATCCGCGTTTGCTCTTAATCGCTCCCCCTCGATGTATTCACTAGGAATTTTGAGTCTTCTAGTGGCGGGAATGGGAGGATTATTGGTGGTATCGCCTTCTTGGATGAGCCAAAATTGAGCGGACCTTCTTGTAGAGCAGCTACCAAATTGGTAGCTTGATCTTTAGTTTCCAAGAAGTTCAAGAACCGGCTTCTCCAAACAGTGTATTCGCCTCTTCGTAGAATTGGAGGGCGGACGTCGTTTCCGAGTGAGTGACAAACTTCGTTCCTAATGTTTGATTCGTACTTTTAAGCAATTTTCCTTTCGAACCTTTTTTTCAGTTGTTAAAGAGAAATTGTTTTGATTTCGAAAAATATTTTATATGAGAATTGATACTTCAAAATTTTGCTAAATAATTTTGAATTTAAGAACGAAAATTTTGAGTATCGTAGAAGATAATTTTCGAGACAAATATTTTTCTTAAGTTTTGAAAATTACGAATTTTGATTTCTTTCAAAATAGTGTAAAATGTGTGTGTGTTTGAACATTGGTTGTAAAAATTTTCGAGCAATAAAGTTTTCAATTAAAAAACAATTTTCGAACCTTTAATCGAAAAGGATTTTCGATTGTATGTTTTTCGTTGTATTTATCGAAAATTATTTTTCGAACGTAAGAGTTTTGCAGAGTAAATATCCTGTTGAAAAATAGTTTGTCGAATAATTGTTGATTGCAAAAATCTTAATCGAAAAATTAAGAGTGATCGAAAAAAATTCGTGAAGTTTGACTCAAATTAAAAGTTTTTCGAGGATGAATTATTCGATCGAAATATGTTTCCGCTAAATTTTGACTCGCAAATTTAAATGATCGAAAAACTTGAGATCGAAAAACTTGTTTTACAATTACAAGTTTTTCGAGTCAAAATTAGATATTTATTTAGCGAAAACAGTATTCGTCGAAAAAAAATACGCTTTATTACGTTCGAAAAGATATTTATTTATGAATCGAAAAACTAATTATCGAAACAATGTTTTTCGAGTCTTATATTTGAGTAACATAGACGAGAACAGTGTTTGTTATCGAAAAATTTATCGGCTGCTAACTTATTCGAAAAATATTTTTCGAGCCAAGTTTTTCGATCGAAAAACTGATCGAAGAACAACCAAGTTCAATGTAACAGTGAAAATTCCAGATTTAACCGAGATGTTCAAGTTAGGTGCTGAAATTCTGGATAATCACTCGTTTCTTAGTTCTTAATATGAACAAACACAAGATTAACCACATTTTACAACAAGATATATCTAATATTAAGAAAATCAAATCGTAATCAAAACTTGATCGCAAACACAAATATCGATCGAAATCGAAAATCTGAATTATTCTGAAGTTCTAAGAGATTGAATCAGTACGTAAATCATTCCTAACATATAATCTATCACTTAATCAGCAAGATCATCAACAACATTCGCAAACATTAAGTGCATTGATCAAAATATATTTCACGTGAGTTTTCGATCGAAAAATCTGGAAAATTATTTTGATCTTATAATCGCGAATTCAATCTAAAAGCGATCACGATATGCTCTGATACCAATTGTTAGGTCCTATTATATCAACTACCGATCGATCTAAGCACGAATTCTAGCTATTCGAATGATAAATCTTACAAATTACCTCTGGTCGAATATCGTCTTGAAGATCTTGAGAGAGAGTGTTTCTCGATTGCTTTTATCTCTCTTAGAATATGAACTCGATGCTTGTGATTTTTCCGAAATGAACTTGTGTTCTTTTTTATTTCGATAGTGTACATTGTAGTTATACCTATTTACATGGTATATTTACTATTTAGTCATACACTATCACAACTATGAATGACGCTCCTAATTACAAGGATAACAAAATAATAAAGCACAATTCTAATATTTCTTCACTCGGTACGACAAATTTTCTCGATATCCATATTTTTCGGTACATAACCTCCTAATTTCTTTTCACACTTCAATTTTTTGATCCAAAAGGTTTCAATTTCAAAATATTTTTTTTAGAATTTCTTTTAAATCTTATTATAGAAAAGTTTTGGTCAATTTTTGAAGTGTTGAACATCAATTTAGAACTTTTCGGTACACACCAAAAAGTTTTCAATACTCAAAATTTTCAATAGTTCACGCTATTTTTCATTAATACCAAACTTTTTCGATACTTTTTTATAAAAGCCAAAAGTTTCGAATATTAAAAATTCAAATTCTAAAATCCAAAAATGCGTCAACGATCAAATATCCAACATAACCAAAACAAACGGCAACCTACTCTATGGAAGTCAACCAAGACCTAATTGATGGTCTTCAGAGAGCACGGTATCTACGAATGAACTCTTCAACTGACCATCTCAAGGTTAGTCCTTCTGACTCTAGTTTATTTGAAACACAATCAAGACTTAATTGATCTTTTTTACTCTAGTTAAAAAGTGTTAGAAGCAAAAAACCAGGAACTTACCGCGCGCCTTAAAAATAGTGAAGCAGCGTGTTGTAATAAGTCACTCCTTTATGATGAATTAGTTGAGGTACACGGAAAATTGTACTCTAAAATTAAAAATTTCGAGCACAATCTTACGGAAAAGCGTCAAAAAGATCAAAGTTCCTCTAAAGCCTTAGCATATAATTGCGGAAATAATTTACATTCTGATAAACCTATCTCTTGTTGGGAAATCCGAATTAAACGCAACTCTGGAATTAGAAAGAGTAGGTTTCCGAGCAGAAAAGGAGAAATTTTAGATGAGATATCAAATCTCAAAAATTCCCCTCATTTACATGACATGGAATTTTATAATCTTGTTGAAGGCTTAGGCTTTACTAATCCTTGTAACTTGAAAATGATTAACGTAATACAATTATATGATATTAAGTACATGGGTTTAGGATTAACTTCTTGAATGGCTTTTACTAATGCTTCTGGAATAAATGCCTTAGAAGAATCCAAAAGAAAAGCCACAACTAGGTCTCTAATCCATTATGATTACACTAATTTGAATAATAGTTACAAGACGCGGGAGATAAACCTGTCTAGTGGCTATAATTCATTATATCCTTTAGAAACCATCTCTAAATTCGAGGAACAAAATCATGATCATTCTAAAAATTTTACGTTATGTTATATTCCCGCTATTATTAAGAAAATAGCTGATTGAACGCTTCCATAGAGACCGAAAGAAAGAATTTCGAAGCATAATAGAATGCACTTTTATTGGAGATATCAAATCTCAAAAATTCCTCTCATTTACCTGTTTTAAACGATATTTCTAAAGCAAAACCTTCTCTTAAACAGGATAAAGCAACGCAAACAGACATTTTTATTCCTAAAATCGAAAAGACTTTTACTAATACTTCTACTTCAATTTTGACAGAAATTGAAATTCAAAGGAAAAGCGAAGAACATCAAATTGCTAAGGAACAAATACAATTTAGGAAGGAGAAACGAAAATCTACATTATTTTCCAAAGTTACGGAACGGAAATTTAAAGAACAAAAATTTTCCTCTCCTATTCCTATAAAGAAAATTTTTAACGAAAAGGTTCCAAGTTCGAGCAAACAAACTTCATCGTGTGCTTCAAATGATTTTACTAATTCTCTATTTAAGAAGCCTAGACATGGAAATAATTTTCCTAATTCTTGTCATCATTCTAATGTGAATTGTGTGAATTCTCAACGTACGATACACGACTTATATGCTAGCGATGCTTATAATTCTATATGCTCGTATTCCTACATGAAGTATCCAGTCCAAGTTCATTCTAAGAACCATCTTCTGCGACTGGCTTCGGAGAAAATATTTAAATCTTCTCCGAGACACACTTTCACCAAAGCTAAAATTTCTTTTCCGTGTCAAATTACTCCTACATGGGTTCCTATGTCTACTATTAATTTAGGAAATCCCACACAAATTTTGGTACCTAAACGCACATTAATGGATGATTTAGGACTGAAATTAAATTTGACTCCATCTATGCTTAACCGTTTTCTGCTACTAAGGGAGGACCCACATTACCATGTGTACCAAAGTCCCGATAATGTTTTGCAGATTCCCTCATGTATGGCATTTGACGTAGCGGCTCCACATACATAATAAAGGAAAGAGGCGTGAGCTACTACAACTATAGTTCAACGAGGTACATTCTAATTATGCGTATGTTGAACGAACTTTCAATATATTAAATTCGCGTACGCATACGAGCTACATTGAAAAATACCTATTATTTTTTAGAATGGTACATTTTAAATATGCATTTTCAAAACTTGAAGAGATTTTAAATTCTAAATGCATATTACAACTACAGTTCAACGACGTACATTCTAAATTCTAAATGCATATTACACATGGAAATGATAAATACCACTTTTTTCAATATAACATTTTTAAATGAACTTAATTTGAGGGGGAGCTACTCTCTTATTTTAAAGAGGAGCGACTCTTATTTATTCAAAAGGGAGCAACAAATTTAATTTTGGAAGGGAAGTTAAATCTTTAAACGAATGCATTAAGGGAACGAGATTCGTAATATTTTTTTAATCTTACTACGCAACTTTCTGGGGGGAGAAACTTTATTTTGGAAGCATTATTTGAGAGGGAGAAATAAATATATAGATATAGTTTTCAAATATTGAATTTTTGAAAATTCTATCGACAAAGTTTACCGATAAATTTTCTACACTTTCTCGAGAAATTTTCTCGCAAGACTTTCTCGACACATTTTTTGTCGTCAAACTTTCTTGAGACGTAATGCGAAAACTTTATCGACAATTTTTTTCCGTACAACTTTCTCGTGAAATTTTTCTCATGGAACGTTATCGTAATGTTTTTTATCGAGAAATTTTCTCCACTATATCGAGAAATTTTATCGCAAACCTCACTCGAAAAAAATTTTCTCGATACACCTCATTCGAAAATATTTTTCAATACACTTCACTGGAAATTTTTTTCGATACACCACATTCTGAAATTTTTTCCGATACACCTCACTCGCAATTTTTTCTCGATACATTGTTTTTCCTCGATATATCCACTTCTCGACTCCGACCCGACAACCTCTCTCTCGCAAACCACATATATATATATATAATATATGATACTAATATATATTACTAATAAAAATACATATGTACTTCAAAATCAAAAAGAAAAGAAGAAGAAAATAAAAAAAAAGTGAAAAAGAAAAATCTCCTCTCATCTTCATTAAGCTTCATGTATATTTCCTCCGACAACTTTCGACGGACTTCAAGGAAGAATCTCGAGTTTATTACGAACAAATATTTCCAAAAGGCAAAGGTGGCAATCTTCATGACGATCCAAATGCTCATTTTCAACGACCGGCTCCGACTTGCTGATTCAAATAAAGCAGCACTCATCTCATATCTCGGAAGCATGAGTTTCTAGTTCCCATGGTTCAGTCTAAACCGACTTGATCCTAACCCCGGAACGCGTCCGAGCTTTGGAGACGATCAGACCTACCACCTATCCTACATCATGCGAACAACAAGTAAGATGACTTCGATGATGAATTGGAAATTGGTACATAAATCCTTTATCTCACAAATAATTCAGACCATATCCCCATAGGTACATGTGCTAATTTTATTAGCTCCCTGGTAGAAGACGCCGCATTAGGTCCAACGGCGCGTGCACATCCAAACCTTACCCACTCATCATCTCCTAAAAGACCGATGTTTCATTTTCTCACGGGGAGCCACGTCTACTATCACCACATCACTCGGAAGTGGGAGATATTGAACTAAGTTGTAATCCGCCCCATACCATGCTTTTATTGATCACATGGTGTCTAGTGTGTCCTCACTTCCTAAATTTTTTTAATTTTCTAGGACACATACACTTTGTATATCCTTGGTCTTTGTGATCAAGTTAGAACTTTCATAGACATGTCATTCTCAGACATGATTCCATAAAGGAAGTCATGTCGTTGCAACATCAAACCAACAACGGTATTAGGCCATCTTTTGCGAGCAACGCTCCTAGAACGATGTCAACGGGAAGCATATGTGGCCCCGGTTTTATATTGGTGGAACGCCTTCGTGGCCCTGTCGGGTTATTACCAAATTTGATTTCCTACGAAGTCTACAAACTCTATCTCCTTGTCACGACGATATAATCTTCTTGCCAACGACGATGCCCCATTTTGATACATCTCCATGACGATCTCCCCACTCGATCATCATGAGGGGGAGTAGTACTAAATAAATGGGAGCAATACAACAACGAAAGTGCAAGATTGATCGGAAATACTAAATTCTTAAGCATCGTTGAATCAAGCAAACACCACGGGTAGCTTCAACGACCGAAGTTGCCGCTCGTGTACGTCTCTCCAAATTTCAAATCAAATTCCATGATCCCAACACAAGGTTGAACTAAAAAAGGGGGAGTTTCGTCGTTATCGAAGGTAGAGGTAGAACACAAAAGAGGAAATTCTCCGAAAATCCGGCAGGCGACTTCACACACCTTCCGACATTTGGAGACGAACTTCAAAAGAAAATTAGAAGAAACATGTGGTGCCGAGAAGAGTATTACAACATAGGGTGCATCTCCAAAGAAGAAAGAGGTCACAAGACAGAATAAATGAAGAGATTATACAAATAATCTCGTAAAGAGGAGATTGTTAGGACTCGAGGAATCTTTTCAAAACAAGACAAGATAACCTACTCTCAAATGAAGAGTGACCACAAAGGGGGAGATTGTTAGGATATTTTCATTGTGTTCAAATATAAATGTTATCTTACTCTTGTAGTATAAGTAGTAGTTTGGGCTTAATAATTAAGCCATAGATTAGGACTACTTAGCAAATATTCCAAACTTGTTTGGTATATAAGAAACCCTAATGTGATGTATTAGGGTTAAGAATTCATTTAATAGAAAACCGAGCTTTACAACGTGAAGAAAGCTTCAAGCTTCCGAGCCAACATTCAAACGTGTTCTTCATAAGTTTTACTTTTTCTATCGAATTCTTCACCGAACTTAATCGTGTTGGATATAGTAGGACCTAATAGCAGTGAGTACAGCGTGCTTTACGCAAAATCGGACGATTATTCACAAACACTTTGAAAATACGTCGTACGAGATAACTAATCAAAGGATTCCGAATATCTCTATCTTCAAAGTCTTCGGGTGCAAATGCTTTGTAGCCAACGATCGAGAGCATCGAAGCAAATTCGACCCTAAAGCATTTGCAGCCGTCTTCGTTGGATATTCATCCACTTCTAAAGCATACCGCGTCAAATCAAGTCTTCTCGCACAATTTTAGAAAGCTACAACATCACTTTTCAAGAAGTGACCAAATTGTCTTCTGAACAAAACAGTTCAGAACCCGGGCTTATAGGCGTGTTGGCACAAACTCAACAAATTCCGACAACATCTACCTCAAAGTCGGAAGAAGCAATTCTCGCTGATTTGGAAGATTTGGATTTTTTATTTGAACATTTTTATAGAAACAAGTCTCAAATGCCTGCTTCGTCTCATTCTATACCAAGCAGCGCACCTTCCCCTTCTATGGTGGAAATTACAATTGAAATTCCCAACCCTCAAACTCCAACAAATGTTCCCGAGTCTCCAAATTCTGAATCTTCAATTAGTGTTGCTGCTCCTACTAATCCCGATACGGAAATTCCTTCCAATTCAACTTCCGAAATGAATTTCCCTATTAAAAAGATCAACCGATCAATTCTGGATGTCTCGATCAACAAATCAACGATGGATCTAATTCGGTTCTTCCTCATGAACGCAAGTGGATTCGAGCTCATCCTATCGATCAAATTATCGGTGATCCGTCTTGTGCAGTACGCACTAGGACATCTACACAAAGCGGACTATTCGCGTGCTTCTTAAGCCAAAATGAACCACTTAAGGTAGCCGAAGTCCTTAAAGACACGGATAGGGTAATCGCAATGCAAGATGAACTCAACCAATTCGGGCGTCTACGAGTTTGGGCACTAGTTCCTCGATCGCATGGCAAATCAATTATAGGAACTAAATGGATTTTCAAAAATAAGAAGAACGAGAATGGTGAAATTATCAAGAATAAAGCACGACTCGTAGCCAAGGGGTACAATCAACAAGGAGGCATTGACTACGACGAGACGTATGCCCCTTTTGCTCGTACCGAAGCTATTCGACTATTTTTGGCATACGCGGCTCATAAAGACTTCAAAGTCTACCAAATTGACGTCAAAACCGCCTTTTTCAGCGGCATGTTAAAGGAAGAAGTCTACGTCTCTCAATCCGAAGGGTTCGTGCATGAAAATCATTCTGATTATGATTGGTTAAAGCTCTCTACGGTCTAAAACAAGCCCCTCGTGCTTGGTATGATGTTCTGAGCAAATTTCTAGTAAAGTCCAACTTTATAAGAGGAACAATCGATACGACACTTTTCATCAAAAAGTAAGGCAAGGATTTGATGATTGTTCAAGTATACGTCGATGAAATCATCTTCGGCTCGACAACATGAACGACTCTGCCAGAAATTTGGTGATCTAATGAAGACCAAATTCGAGATGAGTTAATGGGAGAACTCAAATTCTTTCTTGGTTACAAGTCAAGCAACTCGAAGATGGAATATTCATCAGTCAAACCAAATATATTCGAGATATTATGAAGAGATTTAATCAAGACAAAAGCACACCTATGAATACTCCCATGTCAATAAACTGCAAATTGGATGCTGATCCTTCTTGCAAGGCAGTCAACATCACAACCTATCGGAGTATTATCGGATCACTTCTCTACTTAAGGTCCAGCCAGCCTGACATCATGTTCGCCACTTGCCTATGTGCTCGTTTTCAAGTTGACCCGAAGGAGTCCCATATGCACGCGGTCAAGCGAATTCTATGTTATCTTAAAGGAACTCCCAACTTAGGGCTATGGTATCCTAAAGACACTGATTTTAAATTAATTGGCTATACTGACGCTGATTATGCAGGTTGTCGAATGGACAGAAAAAGCACATCTGGCGGAGCACAATATCTAGGCGATAAGTTGGTATGTTGGTCCTCAAAGAAACAGAATTGTGTGTCAACATCGACGGCCGAGGCGGAGTACATCGCGGCTGCCAACTGTTGCTCACAAGTTCTTTGGATGCGGATGCAACTACGCGACTACGAGTTTGAATTTAATAACATTCCCATTTGTAGTGATTCTCAAAGTGTTATTGTCATTACTTGCAATCCTGTTCATCATTCACACACGAAACACATAGATATTCGCTATCATTTTATAAAAGATCATGTAGAAAAAGGCACTATAGATATGTATTGGAGCTTCAATTTGCGGACTTATTCACTAAGGCATTGGATGAAAAACGATTCCAATTCCTTATGGCTAAGTTAGACATGTAATGAAAAACGAATCTCAATCTTACTTGAAATGTGCTTTACATGCTCTATTATGCTTCTGTATGATATTCTATGTGCTTCTTGATATTCTTTGATTATCTTGCGTGACTCTATCTTTCAAATTTTTTATACAAAAAGATAAATAAAAATTAAATAGTACATATATAATAATAATAATACATAAAAATAAAAAAAAAGGGGGATCACGATAATCTTGCCTATTTTGAACTACTCACAAAAATATTTCTTTGATATATGTTTAGTTCTTTGCTTAAAAATTCATGTGACGTTCTTTTATTCAAAGAGCTGCGTTTGTTTCACTAGACACAAAGCCACATCATATATGTGAGACTTTGAGCCTCAATATTTTTTTTGAGTGTTTCACACTTCCAATGACTATTCTTTGATTTGTACTTCGTGGCCTCATTCTTGCTTTTCTGTTAGTTTGTCATGAAAATGATTAGTGCAAAATTATGAAATTCCTCACTTGGCCCAAATTATCAATCCTTTACTTTTCCCTCTAGTAATCCCCTTTGAGCCTTCTCCGACATTCTTTTTCTTTTGAAACCCGACAAGCCTTCAACCTTATTCTTACGTTTTGGGGTTGCTCAATCAAGAAAAAGAGGGGGAGAAAAAGAGATGCACATGATCAATTTCTCAATCTTTATAAAAGAGAAACACTGATCTCGCCGTGAACTTCTCCTAGATAATCTCGTATACTCCTGGAAGAGAAGCACCTCGAAGTAAACTTCTCCAACGATAATCTAGATCTTATATAGAGAAAAACGAGAAGAGGAGCACGTCATTGGGTTCAAATTCCATAATTGTGAAACCTTCGAAAGGAACACGGTCTCGGCCCAACAAGAAAAGACGTTTTCATCTCTCAAACCTTCATACAAAAGCAGAGACTCATCTTGAGAAAGTGCAGAAGAAAAGAAAAGAAAAAGGAGCAATTCAAAAGGGCCCTTGGAATTGAAGAATTTTTAAGCTCACTAATCCCAAAAATATCCTACCTTTTTAGTCAGAGCTTACAAATAATCCCTTCAAAGTCCCTTTGATTCAAATTAATGGAGTTTCACTTAGTAAGTTGATTAAATACGCTACGATAACAAATTAATTGATATAATTTTGTCGTGCTGATATGAGTGATATATCTACTAAATATCTCCATGATAAAAATAAATTGAGTGCTATGAGCGACACTAGTAAGAGTTGTCAAAATGATTCATACTATGATCTTCGAATATTAGTTTAGTTACATGATTTGACAGATAATTAGTATTTGTTTACGTTATAATGTTCAAAATGGACAATCTGACCCCAAAACAAAAATATTTTTTAAAAAATATTTTTGAAAATATATTCGCACATTTTCAATGCATTAAATACATGCATTGATTCAGAATTGATTAAATGCATTACTTGTGCTTATATAGTAAATTCTCATATGCAAAATTGTATTAACTATGTGCTAAAATTGCGGAAAAGTTAAAACGTGCATTTGTTGAGGGGGAGTTTTACATGAAAAGTTGTTCTTATCTCCTAAATGATTTACTTGCAAACACGACTTCTAATGTTTTTTTTTTTAACTATCACCGAATATTTCGAGCTCATCCGAGGAGTCAAGTGTTGAATTTCATCACAATTGGGAGATAATTGCATTTATTTCAGAAATACAGGGAGCATTATGAAATTTCTTTTTGCGTTCAAAAGTAAAAGATTAAATTTTTTTCGTCAAATCGGACCTGATTTTTAACGAAAGCCCAAAATATTTTTTCGGCCCAAAGCCCTTTTAACCTTACCCAATCGAAAAGTATTAATATCACTTTTTCGATCGAAAAACTCATTCTCACGCAACCACAAACAATCGAAAAACTTTTCGTTTCTCTCAAAACTCTTCGGCGATTTCATAAACATTCTTCAATCTTCATCAATTTTCTGTCAAAACTCACCGAATTTGAAGGAGAGACCGGTTTCGGATCGTCTTTCCGTTCAAAAACGCATGAATCGCTACAGTTTCTCAATCATTTGAAGAAAAGTTTACTTCGAATTTTTTTTTCGACTGAAACGTCTTAAACTCTCAAAATTAATGTGTTTAAACTCGACCATTCGGATTAAAATCATTATATTTGGATTACAACTGATTTATGATCGTTCTTAGTCCAGATTAACTCATGATTTACACAGAAATTGTCATTTGTGTTTTTAAGCGTTTACTGTTTGAATTCAAATTTTTTCGATCGAAAATATTCTTATCGCAAACAGTGTCATCGAAGAACTTTAGTTTTCATTAAGTTTTACTCGATCGCAAAACTCAGCGGCGAAAACATTATGTTTTCAATATGATTTTTATTCGATCGTAAAACTTCGCGGCGAAAACCTTAGTTTTCGATAAAATTTTATTCGATCGCAAAAATAAGCAGCAAAAACCTTAAGTTTTTCGATACATTTTTATTCGATCGCAAAACTACGCGGCGAAAAACTTAAGTTTTTCGACAACATTTTATCCAATCGCAAAATTACTCAGCGAAAAACTTTTGTTTTCGACAAATTTTTATTCGATCGTAAAAGTCAGAGGCGAAAATCTTGAATTATTCGATAATATTTTATTCGATCGCAAAACTTAAGGATCGAATAAATTCACGCTCGAATAAAAACACGCTGAGAAGACTTAGCAAATTTTTCAAAATATTTTTCTAAGTCTTTCGATAATAAACTCTAACACTTAGAACAATTCGCATATGAAAATTTCCATCTAATGAATTTCAGTTCTTCTCTGCAGAAATGACACATCAAGAGTACTCTCATATCTACCATACACATTTACTTAGTAAAATTTGCATATGAAAAATTTTCACCTAATGAAATTTACTTCTTCTTTACAGAAATAGCACATCAAGAGCACTCTCACATCTATTCTTCTGACAGTTGGATGACGGTCCACGACAACAACTACCAATTGGACCTCGCCACTGTTCGGTGTCCGGATGAAGTGATAATCTCCATCCTCAAAGGACACCCTCTATGGCATGCTCTAACGATGACTGCGTCTATACAAATGGTCTACCTCACGCAATTCTGGGGATGTATGACGAGTGTTAGGATTATTTTATTGTGTTCAATGTATTATTTTATCTTAGTCTTGTAATTAATTTAGCGAACTAGGCTTTAATTTAATTAGAGGCTAGTGAGCTATTAAATGTAACTGGGCTTACAAAAGCCCAAGGTATTATATACCAACTTGTGGTATAAATACCAAAAACCCTCACACATAGTGTGTGGGTGAAGAGATTAGTCATATTACAAGAGAATTCCCAAAGCTATCAAAGTCTCCCACGCCCATCCCACGACGAATCAATACTTCCGAGCTTTAATCGTGGTAAATCGTCTTTAATCTTAAACGTAGTTGGATGCGTAGGACTAACAAGTGGTATCAGAGCCAAACACGTTTGGATTTGATCAAATTTTCTGAAATTTTTGGTGTTTTTCATGTGATAAACTCGAAAATATTTAGGTCTTGGTCTTGAGATTTTTCAGTCTATGTTGCTGATTTTGCTTGATTAAGATCAACATTTAGTTTTTTTTCGAGTGTTTTTGAGTGATTACCCATCAATTTTCAGTTGATTTGAGTGAGTTTTGGGGAGAAATCGCGCATGAAATTTGATTCTAGAACAGTGTTCATCTGCCCGAAGTTTGTTCATCAGCCCGAAAATTGATTCATCTCGCCGAATTTCGATCGAAATTCGCCAGAATTTGAGACAATTTTCATTAGATAGCTGGCCGAATTTGGATATTGAATTTCTATCGCCGAAATTGGTTAATCCAATTTCAAAATTCTCGCCGAATTTCAATTAAGTTACCCGAATTTTGAATTCCTGATTTTGAATCAAATTTTACAATTTCGGCGAACTTCTACTACCCGAATTTGGCAAATTTTCGGGCAAAATTACAAAATTTGCCCAATTGTGGAAAACTCGGCGAATTACTACTGTTCAAATCAAATTCGACGAATTTCTACTAATACCCGAATTTCATAATTTCGTGACCAATTTAATTTGAGTCCCCCGAATTTGTGAAATTTGGCGAAACTGAAATCGAATTTCTACCCGAATTTAGACTAAGCGAAATATTTCCATCCGAGTTTCACTATAACCCACCCTTTGAAATTACCCTTAACATTTTCGACCACCTAAAATTTTCGGCCACCCCTTAAAAAAAAAAAAAAAAAAAAAAAAAAAAAGACTTTCGAAAATTTTTTTTAAAAATAAATTTTTTCGGGCCCAAAATTTTAGGTATAGAAAACGCTTTTGTTAATTTTCCAAAGGCAAATCCACTTTACGTGTCAACGATCACGTATCCAACAATCTATTTAGGACATTTTTGGCAAATTTTAGAAAAAGTTTTGGTAACTCTCAAATTTTCGAAATCTAATTTTTTTTCGAAATTTCACGCTATCTTTTGACAAAACCAAACTTTTTGGAACAAAAGTTTCAAGAGCCATTTCTTTCAGAAAATAATTAATTTTAAAATTAATACTTAATTATGGATGCTCAAGCTAAAGAAATTGAGGAATTTAATCGATGTCGTTTTGAACTCAAAGCAACTGAGTGGAATGTCGTCACAGAACAATATGAGGTTATCCTAGCAATCTGCAATAAATGGTACACTAGAACTATCCCTTTAAAGACAATTATTGCGAAGCTAGTCGACCAAGATTCCTTTTCAGCGCTTGACGGGGAAAACAAGTTATATAAATCTATCTCGTGGTTGGAAATTCCTATGATTGCTAGTAAAATTTCCGAATTGAACGCAACTTTGGAATCGGAAAGAGTAGTGTTTCAAGCAGAAAAGCAAAAACTCTTAGAGGAGATTTCAAATCTTAAAAATTCCCCGTCCTTACCTGTTTTCCATGATTTTTCAAAAGATACATCATCCTCGAAACAGGTCAAGACAACAAAAATTAAAAGCATCTCTGTTCTCAAATCTGAGAAAGCTTCAATACACATTCTAAGTTACCCGTGACGACTTCAAAGTCTACGGTGACCCGAGCAGAAAAGATAAGTAAAAAGCCTAAGCTTAATTCTTCCAAGGAACAGGAGAAAAATAGGAAGAGGAAAGGAAAATCAACACCTTCTATGAAAACTAGAGTAGAAACTGTTATTGATTTTTCCTCTCCTATTCCTATTAAAAAGGATGCTCCTCAAAGAGAAGTTTCATGCTCAAGCAAGCTAACTTCTCGAGCTTCCAAAATTTCCCATTCTTTAAAGAATGAGAAAAGTGGATTTCCTTACACGAACAAAAATGTTTATCATTCTCGTAAGCAAAATCCCACTAAAGACCATCATTATGGAGTGAATTGTGTGAAGTCTTCTCGTAGGTATTCACCCGCTATACATGCCTGCAATGTTGTAGCTTCGTATTCCTACTTGAAATATCCTGTCAAAGTCCATTCGGAAAAGCACCTTATGAGACTAGCCAAAGAGAAGATCTTTCACTCTAGAATACCTAGAGACACATTCACTGGCACTGAAACGTCTTTTCCGTGTCAAATTACCCCTAAGTGGTTATCCAATAATTTATTGTTGGACGATTTAGGACCGAATTTGACACATGCTAAGCATAAATTATTTTCTGCTAATAAGGGAGGACCCATACAAATATGGGTACCAAAGTCCCGATAAGGTTTTGCAGATAACCCCAGCATGGTTGGTATCCCGTTGAAAAATACCTTCTTTTAAAATGGTACATTTTAAATATGCATTTTCAAAACATTACGAGATTTTGAGATCCGAGTTGCATATTACGCACGAAATGATAAAAACCATTTTTAAATGAGCCTTATTTGAGGGGGAGCTACTCTTTTACTTATAAAAGAGAAGCAACCTCTACAATTGTTTAAAAGGGAGAAATAATTACATTTTTTTTGGGGGGAGAGAGCATGGATATGTAAATTTAGGGAAAGAGATTGAAGAGAAATTGTTTCAATCCGACTACGCATCTTTTGAGGGGGAGCAATATTATTTAGGGAGCATGATTAAAAAAAAAAAAAAAAAAAAAAAAAAAAATTATTATCCCTCGGACACCATTCGACGGATTGGAACGAAGAATTTCGAGCATCCAAATATCAAGTCTTTTCTAAACGAAGAATCTCAAGCTTCCAATGGTGGCCTTTAGTGCAAACTCGGTGCTCACTTCAAGCAACCTGCTCCGGCATTGCTGATACAAATAAAGCAGCACTCACTACTTCCTACCGGACGCAAGGATAATTTGTTCTCATGATTCAGGCAAATCCAACTGAATCTAACCCCGGAACATCACCGAGAACTAGTCAATATCTTGCAAAGCTTGCCTCCGATGATGCTTCTGATCCATTTTGAAAAGACCAACACTACAACATTCCCTTACCTCACAAATATCTCGGATCACACCCCCATAGGTACAGGTGCTAATTTTATTAGCTCCCGGGTAGAAGTCGCCGCATTAGGTCCAACGGCGCATGCACAACCGAGCCTCACCCACTCGTCTGTCTCACAAAAGACAGGTGTTTCAAGAAATCACGGGGAGACACGACTACTATCACCGCTTCACTCGGAAGTGGGAGATATTGAATTAAGTGGTACTCAGCCCCACTACCACACTTTCTTGTGCACAATCGAGTCTAGTGTGTCCTCACGTCCCATATTTTAAATATTTTCTAGGACACATACACTCTTATAACACCTGGTCTTTGTGATCAAGTTAGAACTTTCGTAGACATGTTACTCGTAGACATGGTTCGATGATCGGAAGGAAGTCCTGCCGTTGCAACATCAAAACAACAACGGAATCAGGCCATCGTCTCGAGCTAGTCTCTAGAACGATGAAAACGGGATGCCTATGTGGCCCCGGTTTACCAAGCCCTGTACTCACAGGCAATCGTGATGACGGATTGCCTTAGTGGCTCCGTCTGTTCATTACCACGCCGACCTGTCGTTTGTGTCCTTATCTTCCAAAACAAGCATGCCGATCTCGTTAATTCGATCGCCATGAGGGGGAGAAGGGGACACGGATAAACAAAGAGGTCGGACCACCCAACAAATTCCGCCGAGCGTACCACTCTGAAGCCGGGCTCTCCTGCACTTGAACGTACATTCCAAAGGAGCCTCGGCACAACTTAAATCAAGCCCCACACTTACCTTCTTCCGGAGCCAGACAAGCTTTCTCGAAGCCGAACCAGACAACTTCCTTCGAAGAAGATGAACCTGGAGCCAAGAAGAAGAGAATTGATGTTAACGGGAAGTCTTTGTGACCCCGGTTAACCTTCAAGACGGATCGCCTTTGTGGCTCCGTTAGGTTATTGCCCAACCTGAGTTGCTTCTCCTCGTCCTGACGATGCAAACATCTTGCCATCGACGACCTATTTTCACCTAGTAGTAAAGAAAGAAAATGGGAGCCGTACCACAACGAAAAATGCAAGATTGATCGGAAATGCTCAAATCTCAAGCGTCATCAGAAAATCAAGCGAACCACGACCTTCAAAACTCGAATTTACAGCCACAAGTTCGCCTCTCCGAATATAAAGAGAACTCCCCAATCCCAACACAAGGTTGAACAAACGTAGGGGGAGTTGTGCACTATCAAAGGGAGAGACTGAACTCACCGGCAAGCCTCTTCGAGCCCCGACATCTCCAAGACAAGCTTCGAGAGAAGACTTGATGAAAGATGCGGTGCCGAGAAGAGAAGGTCAAGACGAGACAAAGGAGGAGAAACACTAAAGAAGCACACGCACTAACGCTTTCGCTAATGCCACTTTGATACGTGTTCTTCAAGGACTCAGGAAAAGATTTACAAGACCAAGATACCAAGCGCTTAATTATAAATTGAACACAAAGGGGGAGATTGTTAGGATTATTTTATTGTGTTCAATGTATTATTTTATCTTAGTCTTGTAATTAATTTAGCGAACTAGGCTTTAATTTAATTAGAGGCTAGTGAGCTATTAAATGTAACTGGGCTTACAAAAGCCCAAGGTATTATATACCAACTTGTGGTATAAATACCAAAAACCCTCACACATAGTGTGTGGGTGAAGAGATTAGTCATATTACAAGAGAATTCCCAAAGCTATCAAAGTCTCCCACGCCCATCCCACGACGAATCAATACTTCCGAGCTTTAATCGTGGTAAATCGTCTTTAATCTTAAACGTAGTTGGATGCGTAGGACTAACAAGTTTTTTATTTTTTTTTTTTTTTTTTTTTTTTTATTAATTTGAATGAGTAAAATTCGGGCACTTGTAGAGTTGTTGCCGAAATTTGAATTCTGAAATTCGGATGAAAAGACTTTGTCGAGAATTTTGAAATCAAAGGAAATCAAAATTCGGGTGACAAATATAAATTCGCCGAAGTTCAGGATTAAATTAAGGTAGGAAAAATTTTATCGAAAATTACTTTCAAAATTCGGGTAAACTAAATTCAGTCGAGAATTAAAAAAAAATCAAAATTCGGGTGACTTTCTGATAAAAGTTCGCCGAGAATTAAGAAATTCGGGTGACTTAAATCAAAACTTCGCCGAAAATTTTAAGTTGAAATTCTGGCAATCTTAATTTTAAAATTCGACCAAATTCGCCGTGAATTTTAAACAGTAGAAAGAAAATTCGGCGAATAAACTTAGCTTACTCAAATTCGGTCAATTTTCTGATCGAAAATTTTCTCAATTTCGGCGAATTTCAATTGAAATTCGGCAATATGAGTTAATTTTCGGGTTCAAGAACGAACTTCGAGCGAATAAACAGAGAAACGCCCGAAATTTTTCCAGCAACATTAAAACACACCAATTTCAATCGATTTCTCCCCAGAAATTTCTCAAACTTGACGAAAATTAATCTAAACGAGTTCCTAAACAAGCCAAGACTGATAATCAAGCATTTAAAGGTTTAAAAACATCAATAACAGCAAGATCTAACCCAAAATACTTGAAAAAAAAATCGAAAAAATTTGCTTAGTAAACTCTTTCGATCTTGACGAAATCAAACGAAATTGGTATAGATTTGCACAGATCGATCCGTGTCTTGCTCTGATACCACTTGTTAGTCCGATTACGCACTCAAGAGAGGATCAAAGGCTTAAAAATGATAAAGTTCTTAAAACACCTTCAGTGTGTGTTTGTGTGTGTGCCGAAATTAAGAACTTACTTTTAAGAATTATGCTTGACCAACCCTAATTAGGGTTAATGGGATGCCTTATATACCACATGAGTTGGTATATTAAGGCTTGGGACTCAAACAATAAAATATTTACAATTTGACCCCAAATACAATAAATTAACTAATATTGACCCAAAACTCAAATACTAACTAAGGACACTACAATTAATTCCTAACATTCTCCCCCTTAGTGTCCTTTCTTCGTCTTTGTCTGTTTCTTTGAGCCTTTGGGTCGTTGCTGGGCGTACACGGATTTCCGTAGTCCAAGCTTGTGCTCGTACGTCCTTATTTCCCTCCGGAACGAAAGCCTTTCTTGTATGTTGTTCAGCATATTCAGTATCTTGGCTTTTGTGTCCGGTCCTTCACCTTCCATCTTATCCAGTATGCTCCTCAACTTCTCTCGTATGATGAGGAGCGTTCCGTCGGAGAATTTTGGTATCTCCGATGTCTTCAATATTCGCTTTTCTCCCTTGTAGTTGATGTAGACCACCGCTGGATCTTCACTTTCGAACACGTGGCCTTCACCATATTCAACTTGTTCAGGGAGCTCGAATGATGGTTTGATGAGGTTGACCTTTCTGACATTTGACTCCAGTGCTAGCTGCAGGTCGTGCGTCGCTCCGTACTTGATTTGTCGGAGCATGAACCTTTTGATCGTCATGTATCCTAATTTGACGTCCTAGTCCTGCAGCGTTCCCACGTATCGGTAGCTTCCAATCATCTGTGAGATGTCTTCAGCTCTGATGTACGGGAAGTCAGCCTCTGTCAAGGTCTCTCTTGTACCGTCTTCCCTCACTACGTGGTAGACGCTTAGTAGGAAGGTCCCGAGCCGATCTATTCCAACTCTTTCTACGGCTTGTATTCGGGGCCTCTGCTTTTCCTCTCGCCTGAGAGCAGCCAGATCATTTCCTTTCCCTAAGAACATATGAAGACGTCTTAGGGAAAGAAGGTAGAGATTGGCTCTGCGCTCTGACAGGTGCGTCATCCCACGTAGCTCCAGCTCGTTCAATTTGACGAGCTGATCCTCTTTACGCCAGATTCTTTTCCTTATCTCTTCTTGGTATGGAACTAAGATTCTGACGTTTTGCCACGGAAGATCAACCGTTGCCCCGATCTTTGACATGAGAAGTGGAGCATCCTCATTTTGGACTTGATGTTTGAGTAGTTCCGGTAGATCGGGGAGGTCACTTTGCAGATCTTCCAGCTCCTCATCTTCATGGACTTTCACCAGGCTTATCGACGCCTTTTCGAGGAATAGTCTGGCGTTTTCTCGAAATCTGGCTTCGAGCTGGAGGTCCATCGGTTGCTTCAGCCATCCTTCTTCAAATATATATTTCTCTACCACATCATGTGGATTGTAGAGTTGGCTGATTTCTTCCGAGATTTGGAGGTCAATAGATGTGGCTTGAGGTGGACTTTGTCGGTAGAAGGTTCTTGGTGAGCTAAGGCTTATAGTGACTGGAGTGGGTGTCGAAAGGGAAAGTGTATTGGAGATCTCTTGTGTATTTTGTTCGGTTGTGGTTGAGATCTCCATGGTAGGGAATATTATTGTGGTGCTGGAGACTTGTTTTGTTTTGCCTTTTGAGCTTGAGGTATCCAGCGGGTTGGATTCTTGGACTGTTTTGGTTGTTGGCTGCTGCTGGTGAGGGGATTCGACTCCACGCTGTCGGTTCTCCCCCTCGGGACGGTCCTCGTCTTCAGGGTCGTCCCGCGATCCAGATAGGCCCCCGGCTTGTGTTCGGCAGCTGGTGGGGTCAATCAGCCTCTGGATTTCTTTCTCCTTCGGTGTCAGGTGTGGCGCCGACCGGATACGTGCCAAAAGAATGTTGAAGAGTTCTTCAATGGGCACGTCCCACGGTCCTTCTTCTGGTTGTGTGAGTGAAGGAACAGCAGCAGCTGTCTCGTGTCTGACTGGAGTCTTGCCTTTGTCTTGTCTTGATGTTTCGATCATGGCCCGGACTTTTTCCACTAGTTCATCGCCAAAAGATCGTAGCCGAGACTCCGTCACAAACGGATCGGGAAATAAAACGGAGCCACTGAGGCGTGCCGTTGTCGCGACGTCAGAGTAGATTTCTGACGTGCCGCCCACTGTAGTGGGTCTTCCGGGGCCACCAAGGCACACCGGTGGCAACGGTGCTAAGACAAACTCAGACCGTTGGCCCGAGACGACTGGTGGGATGTTGATCGTTTCGGGGCTTCCGCTCAGTCCCTCGGAGATTAACCCCAGAGTGACGTCAGAGAGCGTTCTGTCTAAGTCTGGAAGACTTAGAGGTGCGGAAAATAGTGTATGTGTCCTAGAAATGGAAAAAATTTTAGTTGGTGCGGACACTAGACCTGTGATCAAGGAGGGCGCAGTCGGAGGAAGTGAACTGCTTAATTCAACATCTATTGCCTCCGAATAAGGCAATGATGGTTGTCGTGGCTCCTCCGGTGCTATTGAGACGGTCGTCTGTTGGGAGACGACCGAATGGGTTGGAAGGGTTATTTGCGTGCTTGGGCCTGATGGCACGACTGCTACTCGGGAGACGATCGTGTCGTCTCCTGTTCCTACGGGTTCGGCCCGGCTTTGTAGTGGGTTAGAGGACTGAGGAGGTCGATCATGTTTTTGTTTGGTGCGACGCTCCTGTATGCGTCTTACGTCTTCCCCTCGTTTTGTTTTTCGTGAGGAACGAGGAGGGGAAGCGGCGCTTCCTAGACCTAACTGAGGCTGGGGTAGGCTAATTCCCGGGGTAGGTTCGACTGGGTTTTGTCGAACCATAGGAGTGTCTTCAAGGGTGATGGATTGGAGGTACCTCGCTACTATTGGGTTGGAAGGATTAGCGATTTGTAGGAGGTGGTCAGGGATCCGCATCGACTCGAGATCAAATTTGGATTTGGAAGAATGGAGGGATGCTAGCTTGGGAATTTGGTATCCCTCCGATCTCGGTCGACGGGTTATCTCGGGGTGTAGGTCTTGAAAGTGGGTTATTATCACTGGAAACCACCGAAGGTAGGGAAGGACTTGTCGGGTTTTATTTTTGGTGGATAAGTCCCTTCGGCGGAGTTGGTCAAGGATATCGGCCCAGATCAACTGCACGATGTCATAATTTTTATTAAAGATGACACCGTGGAAGATGATCATAATGTTGCGGTTACAGCGATCTGGGCCTGAGTGCTTGGGTGATAGGCATTTGTTTATTATGAGAAAGAGTGTGCGCCAAGGTTGTGGAATGTCCTTGGCGCAGAAATCGGGTAGGTGTAGGGATTTATGGATGTCTGGGCGATATCCCATTAGGAGGAAGTCGGTTTTCAATTCTTCCTCCGTGGGTGGTGGGTTATATATTAGGCTGTGAGGTAGGTTTAAGATACGGCGTAGTATGGATGGGGTGAAGATTATGGGTGTTTGGTCTATTTGTGAGGTAAGTGAGGTTGGAGGGGTTTTTGAAGTTGATGGTTGTAGGTTGGCCCATAGCTGTTGTGCGTATACTTCTGGGGCCGATTCCGTAATGGTGAGGGCGGTGTGTAGAGGATGGTGACGAAGGATTTCTAGTATTATCGGTGCGGGGACCGTGATGTTGTCAAAGTCAATGGCCGGGTTGTTGGGTAGTTTAGTGGCCCATTGACTTTGAGGAAAGACTTCGTCAATTTGTCTCAACATGTTTATGTAATCTGCTAAGAAGAAAACACAGAAAATTGTTAGACTAGGCAGAGTAGATAAAAATGTTACTTAGAAAAAATTTCGGACTTGAAAAATTTTATATGAAAGTGCCCGAAATTTGCTTAAGTAAATAAGATTATACTTTTGAAATACAAGCGGCGAAGTTCACAAATTCGGCTAAGAGTACATTGAAAAGTTTAATACTCGAAGTTTGATTTGGCCGAATTTGGATTTGAAAAGTTTTGTTCGCCGAATTTGATGAAGTTCGGGTTATGAGGATTTGAAATTTTTGTTCGCCGAATTGTAATGAAGTTCGGGTAAGTGAAAATTAAATCGAATTTGTTATCATCATTCATCAAATTCGGGTGCTTGTCTTTAAAATTGAATTTGCCGAAATTGACAAATTCGGGCGATGGAATTCGACTGTGAGGAGTCGGGGTTGTTAGGAATTAATTGTAGTGTCCTTAGTTAGTATTTGAGTTTTGGGTCAATATTAGTTAATTTATTGTATTTGGGGTCAAATTGTAAATATTTTATTGTTTGAGTCCCAAGCCTTAATATACCAACTCATGTGGTATATAAGGCATCCCATTAACCCTAATTAGGGTTGGTCAAGGTATAATTCTTAAAAGTAAGTTCTTAATTTCGGCACACACACACAAACACACACTGAAGGTGTTTTAAGAACTTTATCATTTTTAAGCCTTTGATCCTCTCTTGAGTGCGTAATCGGACTAACAAGTGGTATCAGAGCCAAACACGTTTGGATTTGATCAAATTTTCTGAAATTTTTGGTGTTTTTCATGTGATAAACTCGAAAATATTTAGGTCTCGAATTTAAATTCGCGCAAACACAAAATCTTCAAATCAAATCTCTTCAACTTCGATTTTACTACAGAAGGTAATGGCGACCCCGAATCTGCAATTTATTTGCCAAAATTTCATCCAAATCCCGATGGAATCGACCTATTTTAATTTTTAGGAGTCCATTGTTATTGAACCTTATTGGCAAACAAAGTACCCCTATGTCCCCCTCATGCCAACTTGACTCGGATCCTCTTGGGAAACCAGTCAATCCAACCCTTTATAGAGGAATTATAGGTTCATTACTTTACTTGACAGCTAGTAGACCGGATATCATGTTCTCGACATGTCTATGTGCCCGATTCCAAGCTAATCCCAAAGAATCGCACCTCATAGCCGTGAAGAGAATCATGAAATATCTCAAAGGAACACCTAATCTCGGACTTTGGTATCCCAAAGGTTCCGGGTATAATCTCGTCGGATATTCTGATGCCGACTATGCAGGGTGCAAGATGGACAGAAAAAGCACCTCGGGTGAAGCACAATTTCTGGGAGACAAACTAATTAGTTGGTCATCTAAGAAACAAAATTGTGTCTCGACCTATTTTAATTTTTAGGTTTCGGGCGAAATTCGGGTAAAATTTAAATTTTCATCCGAATTTCTGCTTTTCAATCCAAAATTCGGCGAATTTCTACTGTTCACTCGAAATTCGGCGAATTTCTACTGTACCCCGACTCCTCACAGTCGAATTCCATCGCCCGAATTTGTCAATTTCGGCAAATTCAATTTTAAAGACAAGCACCCGAATTTGATGAATGATGATAACAAATTCGATTTAATTTTCACTTACCCGAACTTCATTACAATTCGGCGAACAAAAATTTCAAATCCTCATAACCCGAACTTCATCAAATTCGGCGAACAAAACTTTTCAAATCCAAATTCGGCCAAATCAAACTTCGAGTTTTAAACTTTTCAATGTACTCTTAGCCGAATTTGTGAACTTCGCCACTTGTATTTCAAAAGTATAATCTTATTTACTTAAGCAAATTTCGGGCACTTTCATATAAAATTTTTCAAGTCCGAAATTTTTTTCTAAGTAACATTTTTATCTACTCTGCCTAGTCTAACAATTTTCTGTGTTTTCTTCTTAGCAGATTACATAAACATGTTGAGACAAATTGACGAAGTATTTCCTCAAAGTCAATGGGCCACTAAACTACCCAACAACCCGGCCATTGACTTTGACAACATCACGGTCCCCGCACCGATAATACTAGAAATCCTTCGTCACCATCCTCTACACACCGCCCTCACCATTACGGAATCGGCCCCAGAAGTATACGCACAACAGCTATGGGCCAACCTACAACCATCAACTTCAAAAACCCCTCCAACCTCACTTACCTCACAAATAGACCAAACACCCATAATCTTCACCCCATCCATACTACGCCGTATCTTAAACCTACCTCACAGCCTAATATATAACCCACCACCCACGGAGGAAGAATTGAAAACCGACTTCCTCCTAATGGGATATCGCCCAGACATCCATAAATCCCTACACCTACCCGATTTCTGCGCCAAGGACATTCCACAACCTTGGCGCACACTCTTTCTCATAATAAACAAATGCCTATCACCCAAGCACTCAGGCCCAGATCGCTGTAACCGCAACATTATGATCATCTTCCACGGTGTCATCTTTAATAAAAATTATGACATCGTGCAGTTGATCTGGGCCGATATCCTTGACCAACTCCGCCGAAGGGACTTATCCACCAAAAATAAAACCCGACAAGTCCTTCCCTACCTTCGGTGGTTTCCAGTGATAATAACCCACTTTCAAGACCTACACCCCGAGATAACCCGTCGACCGAGATCGGAGGGATACCAAATTCCCAAGCTAGCATCCCTCCATTCTTCCAAATCCAAATTTGATCTCGAGTCGATGCGGATCCCTGACCACCTCCTACAAATCGCTAATCCTTCCAACCCAATAGTAGCGAGGTACCTCCAATCCATCACCCTTGAAGACACTCCTATGGTTCGACAAAACCCAGTCGAACCTACCCCGGGAATTAGCCTACCCCAGCCTCAGTTAGGTCTAGGAAGCGCCGCTTCCCCTCCTCGTTCCTCACGAAAAACAAAACGAGGGGAAGACGTAAGACGCATACAGGAGCGTCGCACCAAACAAAAACATGATCGACCTCCTCAGTCCTCTAACCCACTACAAAGCCGGGCCGAACCCGTAGGAACAGGAGACGACACGATCGTCTCCCGAGTAGCAGTCGTGCCATCAGGCCCAAGCACGCAAATAACCCTTCCAACCCATTCGGTCGTCTCCCAACAGACGACCGTCTCAATAGCACCGGAGGAGCCACGACAACCATCATTGCCTTATTCGGAGGCAATAGATGTTGAATTAAGCAGTTCACTTCCTCCGACTGCGCCCTCCTTGATCACAGGTCTAGTGTCCGCACCAACTAAAATTTTTTCCATTTCTAGGACACATACACTATTTTCCGCACCTCTAAGTCTTCCAGACTTAGACAGAACGCTCTCTGACGTCACTCTGGGGTTAATCTCCGAGGGACTGAGCGGAAGCCCCGAAACGATCAACATCCCACCAGTCGTCTCGGGCCAACGGTCTGAGTTTGTCTTAGCACCGTTGCCACCGGTGTGCCTTGGTGGCCCCGGAAGACCCACTACAGTGGGCGGCACGTCAGAAATCTACTCTGACGTCGCGACAACGGCACGCCTCAGTGGCTCCGTTTTATTTCCCGATCCGTTTGTGACGGAGTCTCGGCTACGATCTTTTGGCGACGAACTAGTGGAAAAAGTCCGGGCCATGATCGAAACATCAAGACAAGACAAAGGCAAGACTCCAGTCAGACACGAGACAGCTGCTGCTGTTCCTTCACTCACACAACCAGAAGAAGGACCGTGGGACGTGCCCATTGAAGAACTCTTCAACATTCTTTTGGCACGTATCCGGTCGGCGCCACACCTGACACCGAAGGAGAAAGAAATCCAGAGGCTGATTGACCCCACCAGCTGCCGAACACAAGCCGGGGGCCTATCTGGATCGCGGGACGACCCTGAAGACGAGGACCGTCCCGAGGGGGAGAACCAACAGCGTGGAGTCGAATCCCCTCACCAGCAGCAGCCAACAACCAAAACAGTCCAAGAATCCAACCCGCTGGATACCTCAAGCTCAAAAGGCAAAACAAAACAAGTCTCCAGCACCACAATAATATTCCCTACCATGGAGATCTCAACCACAACCGAACAAAATACACAAGAGATCTCCAATACACTTTCCCTTTCGACACCCACTCCAGTCACTATAAGCCTTAGCTCACCAAGAACCTTCTACCGACAAAGTCCACCTCAAGCCACATCTATTGACCTCCAAATCTCGGAAGAAATCAGCCAACTCTACAATCCACATGATGTGGTAGAGAAATATATATTTGAAGAAGGATGGCTGAAGCAACCGATGGACCTCCAGCTCGAAGCCAGATTTCGAGAAAACGCCAGACTATTCCTCGAAAAGGCGTCGATAAGCCTGGTGAAAGTCCATGAAGATGAGGAGCTGGAAGATCTGCAAAGTGACCTCCCCGATCTACCGGAACTACTCAAACATCAAGTCCAAAATGAGGATGCTCCACTTCTCATGTCAAAGATCGGGGCAACGGTTGATCTTCCGTGGCAAAACGTCAGAATCTTAGTTCCATACCAAGAAGAGATAAGGAAAAGAATCTGGCGTAAAGAGGATCAGCTCGTCAAATTGAACGAGCTGGAGCTACGTGGGATGACGCACCTGTCAGAGCGCAGAGCCAATCTCTACCTTCTTTCCCTAAGACGTCTTCATATGTTCTTAGGGAAAGGAAATGATCTGGCTGCTCTCAGGCGAGAGGAAAAGCAGAGGCCCCGAATACAAGCCGTAGAAAGAGTTGGAATAGATCGGCTCGGGACCTTCCTACTAAGCGTCTACCACGTAGTGAGGGAAGACGGTACAAGAGAGACCTTGACAGAGGCTGACTTCCCGTACATCAGAGCTGAAGACATCTCACAGATGATTGGAAGCTACCGATACGTGGGAACGCTGCAGGACCAGGACGTCAAATTAGGATACATGACGATCAAAAGGTTCATGCTCCGACAAATCAAGTACGGAGCGACGCACGACCTGCAGCTAGCACTGGAGTCAAATGTCAGAAAGGTCAACCTCACCAAACCATCATTCGAGCTCCCTGAACAAGTTGAATATGGTGAAGGCCACGTGTTCGAAAGTGAAGATCCAGCGGTGGTCTACATCAACTACAAGGGAGAAAAGCGAATATTGAAGACATCGGAGATACCAAAATTCTCCGACGGAACGCTCCTCATCATACGAGAGAAGTTGAGGAGCATACTGGATAAGATGGAAGGTGAAGGACCGGACACAAAAGCCAAGATACTGAATATGCTGAACAACATACAAGAAAGGCTTTCGTTCCGGAGGGAAATAAGGACGTACGAGCACAAGCTTGGACTACGGAAATCCGTGTACGCCCAGCAACGACCCAAAGGCTCAAAGAAACAGACAAAGACGAAGAAAGGACACTAAGGGGGAGAATGTTAGGAATTAATTGTAGTGTCCTTAGTTAGTATTTGAGTTTTGGGTCAATATTAGTTAATTTATTGTATTTGGGGTCAAATTGTAAATATTTTATTGTTTGAGTCCCAAGCCTTAATATACCAACTCATGTGGTATATAAGGCATCCCATTAACCCTAATTAGGGTTGGTCAAGCATAATTCTTAAAAAGTAAGTTCTTAATTTCGGCACACACACACAAACACACACTGAAGGTGTTTTAAGAACTTTATCATTTTTAAGCCTTTGATCCTCTCTTGAGTGCGTAATCGGACTAACAACGAGCCTAGTCATCAGGGATGACGTGCAATACACAACGAAGATCAATCAAAAACACGTCATCCTGGACAAGAACCTACTGGCCATGGTGCTTGATCTACCGCATCACGAAGACTACGACCAACTACCAACAGATGCGGTGATCGTCGAGGATATGCTACGGATGGGATATAAGCCACCGCTGACAAAATTGGAGGACACTGTTCGGCATCATCAACAAATGTCTCTTTCCAAAGCACTCTGGTTTCGACAAGGAGAATGGGAACATCCTTCACATCTTCCATGGAGTCATTTTCTCGAAAAAATACGACGTGGCCTAGCTAATTTGGAATGACTTAGCGGACTAAATGCGTCAGAGGGAGACAAAATCGAAGACGATGTTCCTTCCGTATGTCCGGTGGTTCCCGATGCTAATCTCTCACTTCATGGACGTATATCCGGAGATCCCCCGTCTGCCACTCATTAGAGGTTATATACCGTCGAGGCTGCGGTTCTTTCATAATTTGAAGGTAGTCGATCTAGCACTCCGACCGATGCTGATCCCAGTGGAGTTGCTCAGCCTGGCTGATCCCACCGACAAGGCCTACCAGGATTATTGCCAAAACAATTCCATCACGGAGGCAATGATACGGTCAGTGGATCAAGCTCGGGTGCTTTCCCAACAAGAAACCTTGGTGGTGACACACGCGCCAGAAGCTGAGGCTCAAGAGACAGAAACACCGGCTGTTGAGCCCGAAGGTGTCCCTCAACAAGTCGAATATCCTGAGGCCACCGAGTCTGATGAGGAATGCAGACTACAACGACGGGGATCATGACGACAGCAGATTTCTGCCCCTTCTGCATCTCCTTCAACCCAAATAGCTTCGATGTCGTCTCCTCCACCACCATCGGTTCAGAAAACCACACAGATTCACATTGAATTTGTTTCAACACCCATAGAGATGATACATACCGTATCATCTCAAGGATTGGGTGGAAGCCTCGTTGGACCCCCGACATCTTCGGAGCAAACAATGGGCCAACCAACTGAAGTGGTGACTTCTGGGTTGTTAATGGATGTCTTTGGATGTTTTGTTATTACAAGTCCTCTCCCAGGTGGCACGTCGGAAATCTTCTCCGATGTTGTGACAATGAAGCGCCTCCCTGGCCCCACTCCACCCATGATCGTGACGGAGCAACGACTGCAAGAAGCACTCTCCGCAACCATCTCTTCTCTTTAAGAACGACTGATGGACAGGATGCTCCAAGCTATTGAGATTTCCTGACGGGATACCAGGAAAGCACCAGTCTCAGAGGCAGTTCCATTCGAAGCCCACACCACAGCCGTATCCTCACCACCACTAAACACCACCATAAACACCCCCATACAACCCACCCAAAACACTCCAATCCAGTCCAACCCATATACCATCCCTATCATCCAGCTTCACGACATCCTCATCTCTCGACTACTAGCCCTAGAGACCAAGACCCAAGCTGAGGAGAGTCTCTACAAATGGCTAGTAGATGAACCCGAGCCGCCCGCCCAAACACGTTGCCATGAAGAAAGCTCCCGCACGAAGCGAAGACATGACGATCCCGATTATAAGGATCGTCATGAGGGGGTGAAACGGCAATGGACTACACGAAGCGGCCGTGGTCAGAGTC
Source organism: Linderniella brevidens (assembly GCA_004919715.1). NCBI lineage: Eukaryota > Viridiplantae > Streptophyta > Magnoliopsida > Lamiales > Linderniaceae > Linderniella > Linderniella brevidens. The sequence continues at coordinate 1,375,237 of SWDC01000150.1, read as the reverse complement.
GAGAAAAACAAACAACGACTCGAGAAGCTTGAGGATCATCCACCAACCCACCAACCACACAACCCACTACCTGCCAATAAACAACCACTACATCCACCACATCCCACACACAAACACTACCTCGTACTCCCATAAGTCCAAATCCAATCCCGACCTCCAACCTCCTCGAAAATCAACCGGAAGCAGTCGTCTACGATCCACAACGATCGTAGATGATTACATCTTAAACGAGAAGTGACTGACGCAATGGGAACCAGAGGAAGCTGTTCAAGCCAGACTTTCCAACGTCAGATACTTCTTACAACAAGCTTTGGTAGATTTGGTGATGCTTGAAGACGAAGAGCATCAAGAGGGCGAGAACTACAACTCCACACTCCCCGAATTACTAGAGATGATCAGGCATCGAGTAGACTCACATCCTCGCTTATCAAAGGGGACTGTCAGAGTCGAGAAGCCTTGGGAGAATGTACGGATTGAAGTCCTGCTCCTTGAAGACATAAGGAAGCATATTTGGAGGGCTCCTAATCGAATTAAGAAGCTTAATGAGCGGATTTTACGGGGCATCTCCCACTGGGAAGAAAGGAAGAAGATGGAGCACATCTTCTTACTGAACTACCTTGGTCCGGATCGAAGTGGCATCCCAACGGATCAACTCAGAAAAAATTTCAGGGACAAGCCACTGATCCTCCAACTAGTGGGCGTATCGCACACGATTGGAAGTTATCCAACCCCTATATACCACATCGAGCGAGCCGACAACAATCATACTCGAGAGGAGATAGACGAAAGCTATCTGCCGTTCCTTCCACCAGACAAAGTGTATCGTCTGTTTCAGACGTACAAGAGAAAATTCAGACGCCCACTGGTTACATCAAGAAGGAAGGACTCGAGGGGTTAAAGAGATTCATGGTGCGGCAGATCAAGTTTCACACCGCACATGACCTTCAAATTGCCGTAGAGAACAATATGAATTAGGTAAACACAGAGTCTCCGCTCATGAAAGGCTTCCCACTCAACGACTTCCCAGAGAATTACATATCAAGAAGCCAGGCCACACCATCACATATCGGAATCAAATTATTGGAAAGACGAGAGTGATGATGAAGTCTGAAGTTAACAAATTATGTGACGGGATGTTGAAGCTTGTGAGGAAGAACATCGAGAAGAGGTTGCATAGATCACTGAAGAAACGATCTTCGAGGATCTTGGTGAAGCAGAGGCCCCGCTCCTAAATGAGTTTCTGGATGCTATAAACGAGAGACTTGAGCTGAGGAATGCTGTCAGACACTACGAGACAACATTGGGATTGAGAAGGTCGTTCTACGCCCGACGATAAACGGAGCTGAAAGGAGAACAAACAGAAAGGGGGAGATTGAAGAAACATAGAAGTTGTGCATTGTTAATTAGTTATCCTTGTAATTAGGGGCGTAGCTCGTATTTTTGTTAGTGTAGGACTAGTTTGTAAATATACCATGTATATAGAGGTATATATACCATGACAACAAAAATAAAAACACAAGTCATTTTCAGAAAAATCACAAGTATTGAATTCACATTATAGAGAGAGAAAGGCAATCGAAAACTTCCACTCTCTAATTGTTTCTCTCTCCCGATCTTCAAACATGATATTCGACCAAAGGTAATTCTCGAGATTTCTCATTTGAATATCTAAAATTCATGCTTATTTGATTGTTAGTTGATGAGATAGGACCTAACAGGTACCAAAGAAATCTATCCCACAAGAACAACCGAAATATGTCCCTAAGATAGTAAGCGTACTAAATAAGACATACACTATTGCATCTACTGCCATCTTAAGACTGTATTCCGTTTTCAAAACAAAATCTGCAAATACAAAAAGACTCGTACGAGATACGGGTACCTAAGCCAATTCCATTCTTTTTGCAGATATCATGTGTGGTACCTCGATTCCGATTGCTCCACACACATGACTGGAAACAAAGCACTGTTGAGCAACTACTCCAAGTGCTACAAAGGTAAAGCTCGATTCAAAAATAATGAATCCGCTCCAATTCTTGGAACCGACAATATCGAACTTGAAAACATCAAAATTCAAGATGTCTCGTACGTAGAAGGGCTGAAGCATAATCTCTTTAGCATCGGAAAGTTCTGCGACAAAAATTTAGAAGTATACTTTCGTGCCGATAAGTGCTGCATACTCTACGACCAAAAGCAAGAACTTTTATCCGGGTATCACAAATCCACTCTTTACACAATCGGTTTAAAGACTCTTACACCTTTTACCGCCGTTTGTCTGATTAGCCAAGCCGCATTTAATTTGACCTATCTACAGCTTCAAAGGAGTTCACATCTCAACTTCAAAGACATGCATAAGCTTCAAGCTAAGAAACTCGTAAAAGGTCTTCCTCAAATTACTAATCACAAGAAAATCAAATTTACTTCCTGTGAATTAGGAAAAATGAAACGTACCTCTCACAAGAATAAATAAGTGACATAAACCACTCGAGCATTGGAACCATTACATATGGATCTATGCGGCCCAATGAGAACTCCAAGCCTCAGTGGTGCCAAATACATTCTTGTGGATGATTATTCAAGGTACACTTGGACTAAATTCTCGAAGACAAAAGATGTGACTCCCGACTTGATCATTTCGTTGATCAAAACTACCCAAATTCTGATGCAACTTTCCGTGAAAGTAATTCAAATCGATAATGGCTCCGAATTAAAAAACAAGAAACTTGATGACTACGACGTATCTAGGAATTACTCAACAATTTTCGGCAGCAGGAACACCCCAACAAAACGGGGTAACGGAAAAATAGAACTTTACTCGAAGTCGCTCGGACAATGCTCATTCACGCGGATCTTCCTCACTTTTTGTGAGTCGAAGCCGTCAACACCGCGTGTTTTACTCAAAACCGCACTCTTATCCACAAATGGTACGAGAAGACGCTGTATGAATTGATAATTGACCGCAAATCAACAATTGCTTTCTTCAAAGTTTTTGGATATCAATGTTATGTTCGAGACATACGGGAGAATCCAAGCAAACTTGATCCCAAAGCAATTAAAGGCAAGTTTGTGGGCTATTCAATGACGTCTAAGGCCTATCGAGTATAATTAGATTGTTAAAAGCATCGATGTGAGGTTTGACGCAAACTTTGGCTCTTGAACAAGACGGTTCAAGACCCGTGCCAACACCTTTGGCTTTAGCACATGACAATTCTACACCCGCACCTCAAGTTTCAACAGTTGTTAATCTTTTAAGTTCAAGACCTGAGCCTTCTACTTCCCTCACATCTTCTAATGCATTAGACGACACGACCCGATTACTTATAGAATTGGATTCACTATTTGAAAATTTCAATCCCCGTTCACAAGAAAGTTCTTCAACTCCTCTACCGGAATTGAGATATTTTTTTTCCGTCAATGGCGTTAGGTCTAGGAAAATTCAAAAATACAAAAAAAAAATGAAATTGATAATTTATTAAATGAGGACAAAATCGTAATCTCAGTGGAACGAGTACCTATCTGTAATAATTTTATACCATTAGTATCTATATAGAAAGCTTTCTGACAGGGGACTGGTGTGACTTTTTTTTTATCCCACTAGGTATTTCAGTCTCATTTGCCGTTATTATTATTATTAATTATTATTATTATTATTATTATTATTACTGTTATTGTTTTTATTATTATTATTATTATTAGGGGTAATTTCATTTAAATTTTCATCAGACAAACATTCTTTATTTCATCTAAGAATCAATTGGATGAAAATAGTCCTCAAAACCTGCACTATTACAATTTTACAAGTATATTTTACTTAAATAAAAACAAAAACAATAAACCACATTCAATCGTTGCTAAAAGATAGATTGAACCCACATCACAAATCAAATTGGCACTCTCAATCGAATCGTCCAAATTGAATGCTCACAACAAATTGGTCCCATGAAGAAACACTAGAGGAGTCGTCATCATTGCCGGTCTTGAAATTTATCATTTCGAGTATTTTTCGTAATTTATTTTTTTTCGTCCCATTGTTTTCTTATTCTGTAATTTTGTGTTCCTTTTCTGCTTATTATGTGATTAAGGTTTTTAGGTCTCGATTAACGCTTCGAATGTTTAATTCAGGACTTTTTATGTTAGATTTCGAGATTTTATGTTCAATTTGGTACTTTTCTGCTTATATTAGGTGTAGTTATCTAGTTTCTCTTCTCTCTCTTGTGAATGAGTCTTTTTCGAAAATGCACTTTGAACTCTTCTATACCTAACCTCATAACGACCCTTGAATTAAGATTATGTGAAACTATCTGATTAAGTCAGTCTTCCGAGTACTAAGGTAAGAAGACGATCATCATCTAACTAGAGATAAGGGGCTCGTAAGTATGTACGGAACTGATTACCACCCCTGGGCTTGGATCGAGCACTCCTTCTTAATGCCTCTTTGTTGGTTCTAGACAAAGACTGAAGTAAAGGAACGGAGGAAGTAAGACAATATAGTCTGAGTTTAGCGTAATTCCTCTATTCTTTCATCAACCTTGGCCGATAGAATGCTTCTCAGTCATCCAAGAATTGATCCCAAAAAAGGAAGTCGTCCAATCTATCCGTCTATTCTTTCTTCTTCTACAACAACAGAAGCTACAGAGGGAGATTTAGACAACCAACTTTGCGCTTGCTCAGAATGGCTTCAACTTCCCTCTAGTAACGAGGATAGGGCTCTTGAATGTTTAAATTTGGTATTTGAAGATTCATTTCTCTTATCAATTATGGCTGTCGAACTTTTTGGCACGCTATATGTATGTTTTTAGTACGTGATATGCATGTTTTTAGTACCGTATATGCATTTTAATGGTACAATGTCGCAGTATAAATTGGACGGTATGTGTATGATTACAGTACAAAAAGTCTATTTTGTATATTAAGGTTGGCTGTAAGTAGATTACATTTCATGTCATTTTGATTATCTGGTAGCATGAATGATTAAAGAGTACAACTTCCACGACTGGGAAAAAGAAAAGGTAGACGAAGCTTCCAAACTTAGATTTTCTTATTTTCAAATAACAAACTTGCTGTTACATTCCACCCTCGATCATTTTTTGTTCATAGCCTCGAAAAGGACACTAATTATGTATGTAAGGTACGGCGAACGCAGACGTAATGGTACTATAAAGACATTGAAATGATATGCCAAGTTACCAGCCCTAAAAAAGTAAGGGCAAATTCCCTTTCAGTACTCTTTCAAGTTTCAAATTCCTCTTAAATACCACTCGAAGATTTTCTTCCTGTTAGGTATCGATCTGAAAAAAGTTGTGTGTTAGGTACCTAAAAAGCGTTAAAAAGACAAAAATAACCCTTCTTCATACATAAATATTATTTCGATTATCTTCAGTTTTATATCAAGTCAAATTTAAGAATATTATACCAACTGTTAGCACATTTATACCAACTGTTAGCACATTTATACCAACTGTTATCACATCTATACCAACTGTTCTCGTTATTATACTAACTGTTATACCAAAAATAATTTTTTTTTGTATTATACGAAAGTGATTTTTGCGTATTATACCATAAAATACGATTATTATAGCAACAAAACCGCTTTTATACCAACTGTTATCACATTTATACCAATTGTTCTCGTTATTATACTAACTGTTATACCAAAAAAATTTTTTTTTTTTGTATTATACGAAAGTGATTTTTGCGTATTATACCACAAAATACGATTATTATACCAACAAAACCGCTTTTATACTAACTGTTTTCACATTTATACAAACTGTTCTCGTTATTATACTAACTGTTATACCAAAAATATTTTTTTTTGTATTATATGAAAGTGATTTTTGCGTATTATACCACAAAATACGATTATTATACCAACAAAACCGCTTATTATACCAATAAAATTGATTATTCTACCAATAAATTCGACTTGGTATAGCAGTGATAACAGTTGGTATTATAATTGAATATACTGGTATAATAATGGAAACATTTGGTACAATATAATACTCTTAAATTTGACTTGGTATAGCAGTGATAACAGTTGGTATAATAATTGAATATATTGGTATAGTAATGAGAACAGTTGGTATAATAGTGATAAAATACTCTTAAATTTGACTTGGTATAGCAGTGATAACAGTTGGTATAATAATTGAATATATTGGTATAATAATGAGACCAGTTGGTATAACTGAATCTGTAAAGAAGGGTTATTTTCGTCTTTTCAATGTTTGGTGGTATTAAACACACAATTTTTCGCAAATGGGTACTGAATAGGAAGAAATACTTGGAGGGGTACTGATCAGGAAGTTGAAACTTGAAACGGTAGTGAAAGGGAATTTGCCCAAAAAGTCACGAAAATACAAAAAGACAAAAACTGACATGCCAGGTATCAGGGAGACATTTTATTGGTTTCTGACAGTACCTCACACGCATAGATTTTTGACATGTAAAAAATTGTATTTATGTCTACTACTGTCTTTTCTTTTTTTTTTTTAGTACGATAAACTATTTAAACATGATGTCATTTCTCCGAAATAGCGTACTGTCATGGGGTGTTATATGGTACGGTATCCACACTATATTTGGTACTGCTTATGAGTGCTAACATTTCTCTTTGAAATTCGAATTTATTCTTTTGCGTAATCATATTCTCATATGTATATATGTTATATCTTTCACTTTGTATTACATTTGATGGAATAATCCTACAATCATGGTTTTATATTACATATGTTTTGAATTACCAAACTATATAGTGAAACATTCACAAAGGAACATTCTCTTACATTGGAGCTTGAGTTTTGAACTACAAATCCGTGATTTTAAGGGTTAACCCGTAAAATTTGATACGAAATGAAACATATATTATATTTACATATAGAAGTGGTCTTGCATCGAAACTAGCAAAAAACGTGACGAAAAACGATTACCCTAATAAGCCATACCACCCTAATAAGCCATACCAAATGTAGCGTCTATAAAGTATATTTTAGTAGCCTGAGACTGTACCTTATGGTGGCAAACAAATGTACCACATTTCAGTAGTTCGGGTACCAAGATAAATATCGATATTTTACCAGGTTTAACCAGTCCACAAATCTAAAATTACGAGTCTAGAGCGTTAATTAATTCAATTAATAAATAGACTATTAAACAAAAATATCTATAATAAGTTGATCATTTCAATTTAACAAAAATCTATAGTATGTTTTAGTAAGTTTGCTACTTTGTTCAAATAAAAAGAATACATATGAATGTTTTTTATACTAAATATATGAATTAAAATATAATAATAACTATTATGTGGGTAGGAACAATTTTACAATTTGATTAAGTTTATGGTATAGTTGTAATTATAAAAATCAATTTGCCCATTTTTTTCATTCCATCATCTTCATCATGAGATCAATGCGTGTGATACGAAATTCTGGCTTTTTTAAAAAAATAAATCGAAAAAAAATATTAATTTTCAAAATAGGGCGTTTTTTGCACCTATTACTAAAATAGAGTCATTTGCGGGTATTAGCCGCGACGTCGCGGCCATTAGGCGCGACGTCGCAACCATTAGGTGCGATTCTGTATTTTTCGCGAAATGGTGGGCCATCGTACGGGGCTGGTGTACTGGGCCAATATTATTGGCCCAGTACCTGGTCGTCGCGGGTAATAGGCGAGACTTTGCGCCTAATGGACGCGACGTCGGGGAAATATAGATCTCAGATCTATTTCTCTCTCCCTCATTCTCTCCCTTACTCTCTCTCTCTAAAGTAACCCTAACCCTACTCCGCCGCCGTGTTCATCCCGCGCAGCCCGGCCGCCCCCCCCCCCCCCCCCCCCCCCCTCCCCCCCCCCTCTCTCTCTCGGTTTCTCTTCGCCACCGCCTCCGCCGCCTCCGTCCGCCGATCCGCAGCCGTGTTCATCCCGCGCAGCCCGCCCTCTCTCTCTCTCTCCGCCGCGTCCACCACCCCCGCCGCGACACCCGCTGCCGTGTCCACCACCGCCGCCTCCGCTACCGCCACCGCTTCCGCCGTCACCACCGCCGCCGCCTCCGCCTCTCCGTACGTTTTATTAGGTATTTTGTTTAATTATAGTTAAACTGAGTTGTTCGTTTGTTATTCGTTGTTTGGTTATAACATTAGACATATTCGTATAGTCATTAGTCGGATCTGTATTGTTTGATTGGGTATAAAATTTTTTTGTTCGATTTAGGATGGACACGAACGAATTCTACGGTCCGATCAATCGTTCGCTGTTGATTTTTCAGGATAGTCATCGTTGTAACGATGTGCTATCCAACACGGATGGTGCTATTGACACCCCGTTGACGGTGAGGGGGTTAGAAAATGTAGTATGGGGTAAGATTTCACGACCGGTACACTTACACGGTCGTGTTTTGGAGAAGTTAGATACTATGTCGCTGTATGGCGTCTATAGTTGTGGATCTCAGAAAATAGATCCACACTTGATTACCGCACTCGTAGAACGCTGGAGAAATGAGACACACACGTTTCACCTACCGGTGGGGGAGGCGACTGTCACATTAGAGGACGTAGGGTTGCTGTGGGTACTCCCCGTGGACGGTATTTCCGTAAGCGGTGTGATCCCACGTAAGACGCAGGAGCAGTGGCTCGAATATTGCGAGGAGTTGACTGGGTACAGACCTCTCGAAGGAGTGTACCACGGGACCAAGTTGTCTCTCCGGAAGTTTTCGGCCTGGTTAGAAGAAAATCCAGTCGACGACATGACCGACAAGCTAATCGTCGATCAACATGCGCGTAGCTACGCATTGCTGCTGTTCGGGTCGGTGATGTTTCCCGGCTCCAGTGGAAGTCACACGTCGATGACCTACCTTACGCTGCTCGAGGACATCGACGAAGTCCATCATTACAGATGGGGCAGCGCCGTGTTAGCATTCCTCTAAAGAGAGCTCTGTACATCATGTCAGTCGAGGAAGATGAACATAGGTGGAGCTTTGCGGTTGCTGCAGGTACGAAAGATAGTTTAATGAAACAACTTGTAAAGCGTAAACGATACTTATGTATACAAATAATTAAAATATAGGTTTGGGCATGGATGCGTATATTACAAGTCCAGCCCATTATCGTCCACCCTCGAGTGGTAATGCAGCCTAGTGTAGTCGATGCAATTCAGTTACCCATTCCACCGCATGCGGCGAGGTAGTTGCTCTCCTAATTATTCGAACTTTCAATTAAAAATTTTTCAGCCTAATGAATATTTCTTCATTTAGATGGAATGCATTGTTTGACCATACGACCTCCGCAAATTCAAATTTTTTGCGATACGGGAGTCCATCGATAGTATGTCGATGGAGCAATTTGTATGGACCCCGTACAACTATCACGCACCGGAGATTTTGGCGCTACGCCCGGAATGCCGTCCTCAGTCCTCTCGGTCGTCGTGCCCGCTGATATGTTACAACATCGTCGAGTGGCACTATCCAGATCGCGTGATGCGACAGTTCGGATTGATTCAGTCGGTGCCACAACCACCGGCATATCTTACTGTAGATCTCCATCGTTTTAGCACTCGGAATGTCCCCGGAAAAGATTGGAGATCGCAGCACGAACTACACGAGGCATATTGGAGTTAAAGGCACTGGAGGATTGTCAATGGACTGGAGATAGGATCCGGACCGCAGTGCACCAGTGACTATTACGACTGGTACCGGTCCGTGACCCGTCGATATATTTCTCCGTCGTCTATTCACATGTCGCGAGGCTTTCAGATGGTAGATGGAGCATTCATTGACGTGATGGTTAGTTTATATATTAATTTTATTTATTATATTTAATTTCGATTTATTCGCGGCAAAATAATAATTGAATATGCTAAATAACAGGCACAACATCTCGACGACGTGGAGTCAAGACTACGTCTTCGTGAAGTGGACGGAGGATTAGACGTTGTACATCGTATGCAGCGTCTAATCATCGATAGGCGTCAGCGACGTGATACCCAGTTCACCGACATTCCTCCTACGAAAGATCGTGGGGCATCATCCTCGCATCATGTCACTCAAGGTGCTGGGCCGTCGTCATCGCGTATTCCGACGGATTTATACGGTGATGGTGGATATGGGACGTCGATGCCATCGGGGTACACTACGCCGATGCAGTACACTTACGAGGACGACGACGACGACACGCCACCTTACCATTCCTCTTCCCATCAGACTCCAGTTCCACGTCAGCAACATCATCGTCCATCCGAGCGTGAAGCCCCAGTTGACCGTCGTCATCTGCGTAGAGAGCAGCGTCCACGAAGATGCGGTACCGGAGGGCATTATATGCCATAGTTTTTATTGTATTTATTCAGACGATGTTTTTTTGTTATATGTTATTACGACTTACGTTTTTATTTTCGCGATGTTATTATCTTATTATGCGTATCTTTATGGTGGATATTTATAAAATACGAGTTATATAATTAGTAGAGCCGTCAAAAAGGCCTGAAGCCCGCAGGCCGCCCCGCCCAGGCCCGCCAAATGGATTTTTTTAGGTTGTCGGGGAGTGGGCCTAAGCGGGCCGCGGGAAATGGCGGGGCGGGGCAGGCTAGCCTGCGGGCTACCCGCTTATTTTTTTAAAAATAAATATAATATTTTTTTATTAATAAATTAATATATACGTAAATAATTTAAATTTAAATCAATGCTACCTGCAAATTCAGCAACTTTTATCATCCGCGTGCAGCTTTAATCAATGATACCTTCAACTTCAGCAACTTTTATCATCCGCGTGCAGCTTTAATCAAGGCTACCTTCAACTTCAGCAACTTTTATCATCCGCGTGCAGTTTTAATCAAGGCTACCTTCAACTTCAGCAACTTTTATCATCCGCGTGCAGCTTTAATCAAAGCTATTTGTAATCTATCTTTAATCTAACTGTACACACAATATTGACATTCAAGAAATATGATCCAGAACATCTATAAAAATCCCACAAATTAAGAAAATAACATACAACATTTGAGATACGATGCACCCGTTTGGTAGAGACCCGCGTCTTAATCACTTCAATGGAAAAAAGATGAATGAGGGTCATCCGATATTCGGAAATTTAAAGGTCCTTGGTGATTACTTTTACGACGAACTGTGGACGTACGATATTGAAAGATGGTTCGTTGGAACATTTTCGGCAAAAGCATCTATGGGTGATATCACGAATGAGACATTGTCCGAATGTCTTCAATTCCTTGCGCAACTATACAATCATGTTACGAAATTCGTTTCACCGTACCTTTTCTAACGGAGAAACTTGGTCATTTGAAGCGTCGCTACCTTTTATGGAGAAAACTACGCGCCGAAATGGGAGATTGGGGAGAATATGACAGAGGATGGATTCATGCAGATACCGAGCAATGGTTTGAGTGGTTTCGGGTGGTTATTTTACTCAACGTTTTATTCGGATGCAATAAAATTTTTTAATTATGCAATTTGTCATATTCTTGCAGGAGGATCCTCTTTCAAATATTTACTTCTATGAGCTCGAGCCACATGAATATTATCTGTATAGAATTTTCGGTAGCTATATCAACCAGACATTGTTCCAGACATTGACGTGCTTGCAATTCCTAACAATGAATGTCCAATAGTTCATACTCAGGCGGAAGAATCATCCAAAAGACAGTCGGTGAAACATGTCTGCTCGAGTTCGAGAGTCAAAGACGATACGGGTGACGACGACTTCGTCGACCCGCCGCCGAAAGGAAACCGATACAATATGTCGAGTAAGATCGGCAACGCAGGCAAAAACCAAGCCGATGATGACTTCGTCAACCCACCTCCGAAAGGAAAGCAAAAAGGTATGTATAGAAAGACGCACAACAAAGGCAAACATCATGCAATGTCGAGTTCCAGAGTTGAAGAAGATAATAGTGACGATGACTTCGTTGACCCACCCCCGAAGGGTTGGAGAAAAAATTTTTCAAAGTGATTGTTTGTAACTTCAGTAACCTTTGTCATGCGTGTTTGCAACTAATATGAGGTAAGTTCGGACGTAACTGAAAAATTGTAATGATTTACTTAAAGATTTAGTACAACATATGAATACTAAAACTATTTAAAAATTATAATAAATCAACGTTGACCACTGCCTCCGCCTCTTCGACCTTGTCTCCGCCTTGAACCACCACGATCCATTTCGTTCTGTATACGAGTTGAACGGATTCTCCCCGGACCTCTTCGGGTACGCAGAGCGTCGTTATGTATAAGAGAGAATTCAGCAGGCTCCCAATAACATTCGTCATGTAGAGGATGAAAAAGACCCTCGTATGTGTTACGGTACGCTTGTTTGTTATAGAAAGGAGCAATATGATGCATGCTATGAACTCCCCACATACGAAAAGCTGCTTGGGCATGAGAACATGGGATGAAATACGTGTCCCATTTTCCGCACGTGCACGTCTTTCCTAAGATGTTTACCACGTGCTTCCTTTGATTCACGACCGAAGTATAAACTTCAGCTGTTTGCAAACGTGGATCAAAATTAAAGACGACGTGACTCCAAGAACGACTTGTCCAGTCGTTGAACTTATTCCACGCATACGGAAACCTCGATTGCGAAAGTATTTAATGCATCGATGAAAGCTAAAGTCCACTATTGCTTTCGGAGGCAAACACCTCGCCCCGAAAACTCCGTTAAGGGCCTCGGAGATATTAGTGGTCATCACCCCGCATCGGAATCCACCATCGTAAGCAAACGTCCACTGCTCTTTGTCAATCTTATCTAACCACTTCCAGGCCGGTTCATTGAGAACTTTAATGTGTTCCATAATGCGATTGAACTTCTCCAACGTGTGGGCCATTCCAGCTCTATGGCATAACTGTTTTAGGTCATTGTTCTTGAATTCAGTGTTGAAGTTGATACGACATGGCGTAGACAAAACCGGTGTACACCATTCGGCGGCCAAAACGCTTTTAATTCGCTTACCGTAGCCAATATTCCTATAACAAATTACGACCAATCGATTAAAAGGGTGTCAAATTAATACAAGAATGTATGTAGGAAAATAAAAGTACCTCGATGACGATCAGAAATGAGGCATACACCTTGTTCATCCAACACGTGGATGTTAAGTAAGTTCAGGAACCAACGCCAAGAATGTATGCTTTCCGTTGAAACAATGGCAAAAGCAAGGGGGAGAATATTTTGATTTGCATCGAGCCCAGATGCAATTAACATTTATGCTCGTATTTGGAGTATAAGTGTGTACCGTCAACGCAAACAACTCTACGACAATGCCTAAACCCATCAATACAAGGTTTGAAAGCCCAGAAAACATACCCCAATTTCTTCACACCGGGGGCTTCAGTTGGAAGATTCAACCACTTGACGACCGTGTCGGGGTTGTAACGTTTCAAAGCTTTCATGAAGATAGGAAGTTGTTGGAATGAAGTTTCCCAGGTACCGTAAACATTTTCTTTCGCCCTTTTGAGGCCATGCCATGCTTGAATGTATGAGATGTCGTACCCGGTATTGTCCTTCACCAGCTGCTTTACGTTCTTTGGTAGAAATTGAGGGTCTGTCTTCACTATTCCAATCAACATTCTCGCAATTGTGTTTCGCGAAATGTTGCGGTGTGTTCTCGTCAACTCGTTCATGTAGCATGTGTGTGGCCCCCCATATATCGTAATCTTCCAATAACATTTTTTCGGTTTGAAGCATGCTCGTGGTTTGAAGCATGCTCGTAACCTCCAGTGACAGTCATTGCTATGGTTGCATTTCACGCCCCATACGGTTTTGTTACTTTATGAGACGTGAAACTCACGTCTAGCCACCCTGTAAGAATAATTGCCAACAGCTTCTTGTTAGTGAGCTTTGGTACTAAATGTCATACCGACTCTGAACCTGGGATTGTCCCTACTGTAAAAATCACCGCCGCCCTCGTTGGCTTCTGGAGGCGCCATTTGATATGTTGAATAAAAAGGCACGGGTTGGTAAGGCGCACGAGCATCTTCCGCCGGCAATGGAATGTCATTCTCAGGACCATCATTGTTTCCATCATCGTCGCTATCATCGTTATCATCTGCGGGATCCGGAAAATCATCTAGTGCACCACCAACGTCATCAGCTTCAGAGTCGCTAGCGTCACTATTTTGCAAGTCTTTGGGCACAGGCTTAGGTAGTGACACATTCGACATATTAGGAACATCACGACTGCTCGAAGGAATGTTTTTATGAGGAGGGTGCAGTGAAAAGTCACTCATTCCTTGAGTAACTGTCGTGATATCAGGGAACGAGTGGCTGGATGTGATGTTGGTGAACAACGTCGGGTGTGTCTTCATTACGGTCGGGATGATCGTTCTCGTTGGCCTCGACAAACACTTCAATTAAATTAAGTTCCGCATCAGCATCCAAGAAGTACGATAGTTCTGCGTCGTTTGAAATTTGAAAGAGCCCCTGATAGAGGCGAGAATGCTGATAGTATTCATTCTTAACATGAACGGTTAAGGAGGAAAAATTGTTGTCGAGGCGAATAACCTCATATAGCATGCCCAGAAATTGAGCAAAGCTAGTGTCGCGACGAATTCGTCTAAGAGAAATGGGTGGGATGCTGTAACGAATGGAGTATTCAGTAATGATTTCGCCACCGTAGTAGATAGATACTTGAATTTTACGGGATGTCATTATTTGAGGAGAAATTTAAATACTTCAAGTTGTTTTTTTACATATCAATGTATATGGAATTATAGTACTTTATATATGGAAAATCGTCGCATTTAATAATAGCGACGTCGCATTTATTGGACGCGACGATTCTTCTGCAAAACGCGTGAACGTTACGTCCACATCAGTTCTGCAAAAAGAAAAAGAAAATTACAGAGAACGCGTGATCGACTTGTCACATCATCGCGCCCAATGGATGCGTCGTTGCGTGCGGGCCCAAATACGTTATTGGCCCGTTTAAGGCCCGTTTAAACACTTAAACGGGCCAAAGTACCTCGTCGCGTTTAATGGATGCGACGTCGTGGCCATTAGGCGCGACGTCGCGGCTAATACCCGCAAATAATTCTATTTTAGTAATAGGTGCCGAAAACGCCCTATTTTGAAAATTAATATTTCTTTTCGATTTATTTTGTTAAAAAAGCCCGAAATTCTCCTATTCAATCGCATGCTAACAAAGAAATCGAACAGTCTAAAATCTAAATAATCAGAATACCCAAAAAATTTGGTTTTGCATGTGAACAATGCCCCCCTAAACATAGCGGGGCACTGTGGCGATCACCAGCAATAGCGTTGCATTTGCTCTCTCTTTTGAGATCCCTCAAAGCTATATATGGCATCGAACGCCAGTAATCCAAAATAAAAGGGCCGTTGGAGATGCTCTTAGACATGTGAGATCAACTCAAGAAATAAACGAATAGTATATAGGGGCTCGGAGATGTGGTTTGATTGGATGTTTAGCCTTGACGAAGCTCATGGATTTTTTACCGTTGATCATTTTTTGAATTTGAACGGTGTAGACTGAACGTATAGGTGACGTGGTATGTGATGTTCCGTTAGCGCGGATTGTTATCCTAAAGCCATTTATGTCAACTGTGGATTCACTCGGTCATAGATTAATGAATCATCTAAGTGATGTCTGCTAACGGATCAGTTCGAATCGAATTGGCCTAGAACCACCTTGCGGTTATGAAACCATAATTGCGGAAAACGATACTCAAATCGGAATTGACACACGTTCTGGTTTCATGATTCAAAACCAAAAACATGTTGGTTCTGATTCGGGACTATAATCGGCATCGCAAATGGCAATATATAATATAATATAATATAATATATTATAATATAATATAATATAATATATTATAGTATAATATATAGTATATTATACTATAGTATAATATAATGTAGTATAGTCTTGTATATTCTAGTATAGACTAATATAATGTAATATAATATAATATAATATAACATTGAACGATAAATCTGGATGGTCCTACGTAGACCTGGTACAACCGACAAACAGTCCAGTTCCGGTTGTTCCATCTTGATCACGTTCCGGATCCCTGCATATCTTTCGGAAACAATCGGTTCCCCACGGTTCCGATGGGACCAATTATTGGGATATTTTTAAAATTCAGAATTTAAGTTCTTAGTATAAAGTTCGAAATTTTCATCGATGAACTTAAATAAACAACTAAAAGTCTATAACTAAAAACAATACCAAAAAGACAATAATTCATTAGAATATAAAAAAATTTACATAAGAATATAATACCATTACATTACATCCTTATTAATTAATGTTATACTACTCTCCTCCTCATTGGAGTCGGAACTGGAAGATCGGAACTTGTCGATAGCAGTCTCCTTTAGGTTCTTTGTTTCGGCCGAAAATCAATCCTTCAACAAAGTCAATGTTTCTAAGGAAGTCGAGTGAAGGCTCGTTCGTCGATCTCCAATAATTTGGTTGGAGGTGGAGAATGTAGACTCAAAAGTGACACTTGAATCTTGGACGGCTAGACGTGCCATGGCGGATAGCGTATGGTAAAGCAAAGTATTCGTCTTCCACCCATCCAGAACATCAAAATCGTCACATGTTTGGGATTTGTGGCTCAAATAGAGTTAGAATCTAATTTGAGTTAGATGTTGATGGATTTTCAACCTTTGTCTTCGTCTGCATTCCTCAAACGTTTTAAGACCCCCCTATCGTGTGAGCTACTATCGGTGGGAAAAGTTCAGTCACGTTCGTCAATTCAAAACCAGATTCTTGATGTTGAGATAAAGAAAAACGTTCTTGGAGGGAATAATTATTGACTGCTTTTGATCGTCAGCATCCTCTCCAAGAAATTGTTGGTAATACTCGAAAAAATTCTCAAAAGTGTCACTACCAAAGTTTTGGTCGAGTAAAGTCGTCAAGCTGTAGGCAATTCGGATTGTTTCCCAATATTTCTTCAGCTTTCCTTCCATGCTTTGGACGAACGTACTTAATATGCATCCTCTCTTCATTTGACAAGCTTGTAGCATATGCAAAAAAGCCTCGGAATATAAGAATGCGATGTCGGATAATGAGCGTCGAAAATTTTTCCGTTGCCTCCGTGAGCTCTTTAAGTAATGACACACACAGTGTCGCAGCATGTCAATCAACTCTTGTTAACTTAAGAGCTGTGTTTGGTGCCGATTTCATTGTTATTCCAAAACAACGTCACCAAGATCTTGTAGCGCATAAAAGTGATGAGGAGGTGATATAAGGAATTTCACCTAGTCGGAACCGGTACGAGGAACTTCTTATATGTAAGACCGATTGCAGTCACAATTTGCATCCAGTTTTAGTGGAGACGTCGTTCACGTAATTGCTTTACTTAAGTTAATTATGTAACAACCGCACCTTACATGAAGTAGAAGTTGTTTAAGGGTAACCTTAGATGGGTTCGGAGGATGTCAATCGCGGCATTGTCAGCTTTTGCATTGTATAAGGTGATAAACATAATCCTGTCTTTAGTCCAATATTTGTTCCCAAAGTTCAAGACATACAATCCTATGGTGTCTCCCGAGTGGCGTGAGTTGAGGGCATCTAGTAAAATAATTTTCTTTTGCATCGTCTATTTCTCATCCATCCAATGGTCGGTCACCACCTAAGATTCCGATGTGAGGATTATCTAACTATCGGTGGTCAAACTTACCCTACATGATATGAAGAAACATAGAAATTGTGTTTTGTTAATTAGTTATCCTTGTAGTTAGGGGCGTAGCTTGTATTTTTGTTAGTGTATGACTAGTTAGTAAATATACCATGTATAGAGGTATATATACAATGTACACTACAGAAATCAATACACAAGAATTTCAGAAAATTCACAAAGCATAGATTTCACATTCTAGAGAGAGAAATACAATCGAGAACTTCCTCACTATAAACATTTTCTCTCTCCCGATCTTCATCCGAGATATTCGACCGAAGGTAACTTTCGAGAATTCATATTCGAATATCTAGAATTCATGTTTAGATCTATCGTTAGTTGATTAATTAGGACCTAACAATTGGTATAAGAGCTCATCGTGATCGTTTTTGCATTGAATTCGCTATTCTTAGATCTAAATTATTTTCCAGATTTTTAGATCGAAAAACACGCGCGAAATGCATTTTGATCTACGTTCTTGCTTAATTTTGCGAATTTTGTTGATGATCCTGCTGCTGAAGTGATAGATTATATGTTACAAATGATTTACGTACTCATTTCAATCGCTTAGAACATCGGATTATTTCTGATTTTCGATTTCGGTCGATTTTTGTGTTTGCGATTGAGTTTTGAATACGGTTTGATTTTCTTCATAATCGACATATTTTGTTGTAAAACATGGTTAATCTTGTGTTTTTTCATATTAAGAACTCATATTCGAGTGATTATCCAGGATCTCAGCGTCAACTTGAGTTTTTCATTTGAACCTGGGTTTTTACTGTTTCATTGAACTCGAGTAGTGTTCTTCGATCGTTTTTCGATCGAAAAACTTGGCTCGAGAATCTTTTTCGAATAAGTTTACTAGTGAAAAGTTTTTCAATACTCATACCGTTTTCGCGAGTTTCACTCAAATATAAGACTCGAAAAAAAACTTTACTTTCGATAATTAGTTTTTCGATTCACACATAAATATCTTTTCCGAGCGTAACTAAGCGAAAATTGTTTCCACGAATATTGTTTTCCCTAGATAAATATCCAACACGAAAAACTTGTTTTACTATTACAAGTTTTTCGATCTCAAGTTTTTCGATCATCTAAATTTTCTAGTCAAAATTTAGCGAAAACATATTTCAATCTAATATTTCACACTCGAAAAACTTTTAGTCAACAAATTGAGTCAAAATTAACGAAATTTTCGATCACTTTTAATTTTTCGATTACAAATATTTCGATAAACAATTTTTGCGATTGACAAAATTTTTCTGTAAACTATTTTTCAAAGGATATTTTTGCAAAACTTTTTTCTTTCGAAAAATAATTTTCGATAAACATACCTCGAAAAACTTATACTATCGAAAATCTTTTTCGATTACAAGGATCGAAATTTTTCAAATAAAAAATCTTACTGCTCGAAAATTTTTTTCAATTACTGAAATTTCAAACAAACACACATTTTACACTGATCTAAATTTTTTTTTTTAAGTAATCAAAATCGTAATTTTCAATCAAAATCATAAATTTAAATTTCGTCAACAAAATTTTGAAGTGTCACTTTTTATACTAAATATTTTTCGTACTCAAAAACAATTTATTTTTGAACCGAAAAATAGGTCCGAAAAGGAAATTGCTTAAAGTACGAGCCAAACATTACTAACTAAGTTTGTCAGTTATGAAGCACTTTTACCATTTCAATTCCAAACTTTCACGAGATCCTACCAATCAACTACTACAATGGATGCTTACTCACTTGGAAATGATGTCCGCCCTCCAATTCTACAAAGAGGCGAATACGCCGTATGGAGAAGCCGATTTATGAACTTCTTGGAGACAAAAGATCAAGCTACAAATTTGATAGCTTCTCTCCAAGAAGGACCCGCTCAATTTTGGCTTATCCAAGAAAGCGATGCCACAAATAATCCTCACATTCCTGCCACTAGAAGACTCAAAATTCCTAGTGAATACTCTGAGGGGGAGGGATTAAGAGCTAAAGCAAATCTCGGAGCTAAAACTTTCCTGATGCAAGGCATCCCGAATGACATCTATATGCAAATAGATAGTCTATCAAGTGAGAAGGCTATGTGGGACGAGCTCCAAAAAATTATGCAACGGACCGAAGTCGTAGTCAAGGCTAAGAAAGCGAACATTCTCACCGCTTACGACTCCTTCAAAGCTAAGACGGAGGAAAATCTCTACAAACTCTATCAACGCTATTTGCCTTTTCTTAACGAGATGAGGAAAATAGAAATTTTCAAGACAAATATGGAGGTAAATATATTATTTCTTTCATCTCTTCATCCGGAGTGGAAGAAAATATCCATGCAAATCCGTCAAAACAAAGATTTGGACGAAATGGATATCCATGCCGTATTGACAATCTCGCTCAACATGAGGAAGATATTAGCGAGATACAAAAAGAACAAAAGGGCAAACAGATCGAAGACACAATAGCTCTAGTTTCGAAAAGAAAAACTAGTCGATCTCGTAAAGATAAAAGCATCAAACTGTCGAGTTCTTCAGAAGAAGAAGATGAGTCAGAATCGGATTCTGAGCCCGATATGAAAGAGTTCAAGAAACAATCGGCTCTCATTACTAAAATGATGAGCAAAAAGTTCTATAAAAAGAAATCCTCCTCCTCCGCTAATCGACTTCGGACCTCAAGCTCTAAGCACAAGGAAAGACCGACAAGTCGTCAGAATCCAAAAATGCCAAAGAGCCACGAAAATGCTACAATTGTGGTAAAACAGGGCACTCGCCAGAGAGTGCAATCTTCCAAAGAAGAAAGACGCCAATAACTACTCCAAGAAATTTCAATTAACTAAACAAAAGGAAGGTGAAGTAGCTCTAATGGCCGTACAACAGTACTGGCTAGAAGACACAAGTGATTCTGACAACGACAATCTAGCTCTCATGGCATTTCTTGACGATGCCTCAGACGAAAGCTCAACGAGGAGGTCAGACGACGACAAAGCATCTACCTGATCTCAAGAGGTAATTACACCTGAATCTACATTAGTAATCATGTTAGAATCTTTACAAATTAAATATGCTAACATGAAAAATGGGCGGAAAGGTACAACAGAGTTAAAGGAGAGACTAGCACTTAGCGAAAATAATTTCCAAAAGCAATTAGACAAAACAGTTCAAGTAGAAATTTTATTATCTAATGCAAACGAAACCATACATGGTCTTGAATCTAGGTTAGCTACTTCTGAGACAAAAATAAACGACCTTAGTAAAACTCCTAGCGATAGTGATGGGGACGTTCAAAATGCCTTCAAGGACTAGACTGCACAAAAACTCATGCAACACCCTTCAAGATTCTATGGACGTTCAACTCCTAATTTTAATATTATTAAATGATGTTGGCTTTATATTTATCCTCAAACATTAGCTGTAGGCAGTTAAGTCTTAATAAAAATTATTCTATCAACTTCGTTTGTGCAAGCTCACGTGGTGATTCTTGGCAATCCGTATCAGAGTGGTATCAGAGCCGACCACGATGAGCGGTGACGGTCGTGACGGTGATCAGACCGGGAATAACGGCGAAGCGTTGCAACGTTTGGAGCAACGCATAGAACAACGCTTCCAACGCTTGGAAGAGCGGTTTTTGGAAGTGCTCGGACGATTCGACGAACTCGAGGCCCGACGGCCTAACCCTTCCGATTCAGATTCTAGGTTCAGCCTAGACGAGGGAGAGCGACCGCAGTGAAATAATAACTTCCAACTTAAAGTGGACCTTGACACCTTTGACGGGTCTCTCGGCATTGA
Organism: Linderniella brevidens; assembly: GCA_004919715.1. Lineage (NCBI taxonomy): Eukaryota > Viridiplantae > Streptophyta > Magnoliopsida > Lamiales > Linderniaceae > Linderniella > Linderniella brevidens. Next base: position 1,353,825 of record SWDC01000150.1, on the reverse strand, counting down.
GGACTTTCTGGAGTGGATGGCCGATGTCGAAAAATTCTTCGACTACATGGATACGCCTCAAGACCGGAGGGTAAAGATGGTTGCGTGTCGACTTAAAGGTGGAGCATCAGCATGGTGGGAGAGAGTCCAACGGCGTCGAAACCGAGAAGGTCGGGGCAACATTCGATCTTGGCATCGTATGAAGCAGTTGCTGATGAATGAATTCTTGCCTCCCGATTATGAACAAATGTTATTCCATCAATACCAAAAGTGTCGTCAGAAGGATAGGAGCGTACAAGAGTACACGGCGGAATTTCTGCGACTGACGGAGCGGAATAATCTTAATGAATCTGAGGGCCAAACTGTGGCGAGATATCTCGAAGGGCTTCGCAAAAACATCCGTGATCGAATCGGGGTCCAGATGATTAGGACGATGACTGAAGCTCGAAATCTGGCGATCAAAGCGGAGATGGCCGACAATTCTCGAAGTAGAAAACACTCATTTGTACCACGAGACTTTTCCCACGTCGGCCGAACCTCCAAAGCTCAGCCGCCTAATGATCGGGAGGAAGAAAAGCCGACGGGAAAACGACCTATGCGCCCTTTGGCGGAAAAGAAAGACAACCCGTATGCTAAACCCGCTCCAATCCGTTGCTACCGATGTAATCAAGTTGGCCATCGTTCGAACGAATGTTCCCAGAGGAGGACTGCTGGCCTTGTCGGGAAAGAGGGCGGCGTTGAGGAAGTCGTTTGTGACGCAGAAGACACCGATGAGGGAGATGAAGACGAAGGTGCCGAGGAGAATTTGGTTCTCCAAAAGCTCTTAATTACCCCTAAGAGTGACGATACGAGCCAAAAGAATGCTATATTCAGGTCCCGTTGCATTGTTAGTGGACATCTTTGCGATCTGGTCATTGACGGCGGAAGTTGCGAGAATGTTATAGGGATGAGGGTGGTCGAGAAACTGAAACTTCCACGTGAAAAAATTTCAGCTCCTTACGAATTTCGGTGGATTAAGTCGGAAGTGGAGAAAGTTCCGGTGACGGAGAGGTGCAAGATCTCTTTTTCGATCGGCAAATTCGAGGATCAAGTGTACTGTGACGTGGTCGATATGGACGTTTGTCATATCCTATTGGGGAGACCATGGTTGTTTGATTCTGACACTTATCATTCGGGTCGAAGCAACACTTACGAGATTACGAGGGGAAACATCAAATATATGTTGAGGCCTCGATCTCGTTCAGCGTCACCTAGGGCCTCGTTTCTAACTATTTCAAGTTCGTTTGAGGAGGAGATGAGGCAATCTGGCGAGGTTCATTTGCTTGTTTTTAAAGAAATCCTCAACGTGACTCGTGGCGGAGGTGAGAAGGAAATCCCAGAAAGCATTCGGCCTCTACTAAGCGAATTTGCAGCCGTAGTTGGGGATGATTTCGTGGCAGGTCTTCCTCCTTTGAGAGAAATTCAACATCAAATCGACTTTATCCCAGGTGCAAGCTTGCCGAATCTCGCCCATTATCGTATGAGTCCTAAGGAGCACGCTATTCTTAGAGAGAAGGTGGAAGAGTTACTCCGAAAGGGCCATATTCGTGAGAGCATCAGCCCGTGCGCTGTGCCGGCATTGCTGACCCCGAAGAAAGACGGAAGTTGGCGAATGTGTATCGATAGTCGGGCAATAAACAGAATCACGGTTGCTTACCGATTTCCGATACCCCGAATGGACGATATGCTCGATATGCTTAGTGGAGCTAGCTGGTTTTCGAAGCTTGACTTGCAAAGCGGCTATCATCAGATTAGGATTCGACTGGGCGATGAGTGGAAAACAGCGTTCAAAACTAAGGATGGACTTTTCGAATGGCTCGTGATGCCTTTCGGCCTATCAAACGCCCCAAGCACCTTTATGAGGCTGATGAACCAGGTGTTGAAACCCTTTCTTGATAAGTTTGCAGTCGTTTACTTTGACGATATCTTGGTTTACGGCAAGTCGGAGAAGGAACACTTGATGCACGTGAGAGAGGTTATGCAGGTCCTCCATGATAACAAGCTGAGCCTTAACATCAAGAAGTGCGAGTTTCTGACCCGAAAGCTAATTTTTCTCGGCGTCGTTATTTCTGAAGAAGGGCTGGAAACGGACGAGAGCAAAGTGTCAGCTATTAAAAAGTGGCCAACACCGAAGGGCATTGGCGAGCTGAGGAGTTTTTACGGGTTGGCTTCTTTCTACAGGCGATTTATAAAGAATTTCGGAGAAATTGCTTCCCCTCTCACAGATTGCTTGAAGAAAGGGAATTTTATTTGGTCCGACAAAACCGAAAAATGTTTTCAAGAATTGAAGGATAAGATCTCGTCTGCTCCTTTTTTGGCACTGCCCAATTTTGAGAAGCTATTTGAAGTCCATTGCGATGCGAGCGGCCTTGGTGTTGGCGCTGTACTCTCTCAAGAGAAGAGACCCGTTGCCTTTTTCAGCGAGAAACTCAGCGACGCAAGACAAAAATGGAGTACCTACAACAAAGAGTTCTACTCCGTGGTTCGAGCATTGAAGACTTGGGAGCATTATCTTATCGCAAAGGAGTTTGTGCTCTATTCTGACCATGAAGCTTTGAAATATCTCAGCAACCAAACGAGGGTGACCGATGGGATGCACTTGAGGTGGATTCAATTTTTGCAAAAATTTCCTTTCAGGTTGCTATATAAACAAGGGAGTCAAAACCAAGTCGCTGATGCTCTTAGTCGGCGGGTAACATTGCTCGTGACCTTGGAGAACGAAATTATTGGGTTTGAGAGTCTCAAGGACTTATACAAGGATGATGAAGACTACAATGAAATATGGAAGCACGCTCAACAAATGACGACCGCCGATGGCTATTATATTCTGAATGGATTTCTCATGAAAGGTAACCAACTTTGCATTCCCAGAACTTCCCTGCGAGAGCACTTGATCAAAGAAATTCATGGCAGTGGTTTATCTGGGCACTTCGGGCGTGAGAAAACTCTAGCTGCTGTCCGGGAAAGATTTCATTGGCCGCAAACTCGTCGGGACGTTGCACGGTTCGTGGAAAAATGTTTTATTTGCCAACAGATGAAGGGAGGAACGAAGAACACGGGCCTTTATCTTCCTTTACCAATTCCCGAAAATATCTGGGAGGATATATCGATGGATTTCGTTTTGGGGTTGCCGAAAACTCAACGGGGGGTTGATTCTATCTTAGTGGTCGTTGACAGGTTTTCTAAAATGGCCCATTTCCTCCCATGCCGTAAAACCAATGACGCCGCTGCCGTAGCTCGGATTTTCTTTCGAGAGATCGTTAGACTCCACGGCGTTCCTCGGACCATTACGTCGGATCGCGACAGCAAGTTTTTGAGTTATTTCTGGAAAACCTTGTGGCTAATGTTTGATTCAACGTTGAATTACAGCTCCACGGCGCACCCGCAGACGGACGGACAAACGGAGGTAGTAAATAGAACGTTGGGAAATTTACTTCGCACTATATGCAGTAATCGACCTAAGCAGTGGGATCTTGCCATGGCCCAAGCTGAATTTGCATACAATTCTGCGGTGCATTCCTCTACCGGAAGGTCTCCATTCTCTGTTGTTTACACTAGTACGCCAAAGATGGTGTTTGACCTGGTTGAAGTGCTTAGAGACAACTCTGTAAATAAGGCAGCAGAACGTTTGGCGAATGACATTGTTACGGTTCAACAGGAGGTTCATGAGAAGCTGGCTAAGTCCACGGCTCGATGCAAAACTAAGGCGGATAAACATCGAAGGAGTGAAGTCTTTCAGCAAGGCGATTCTGTCATGGTTCATCTTCGGAAGGAGAGAAGACCTGGGGGAGTCATCAACAAACTTCTGCCGAGGAAATACGGGCCATATCCTGTTTTGCGTCGCATAAACGACAACGCATATGTCATTGGCATCCCTGAGGATTGGGGAATATCGAGTACTTTCAACGTGGCTGACCTCTCGCACTATCGTGATCCGGAAGTTCCGTTGTACCCCGACGCGGGGACACGTCGCGTTTCGGTGGGGAAAACTGATGGGGACGTTCAAAATGCCTTCAAGGACTAGACTGCACAAAAACTCATGCAACACCCTTCAAGATTCTATGGACGTTCAACTCCTAATTTTAATATTATTAAATGATGTTGGCTTTATATTTATCCTCAAACATTAGCTGTAGGCAGTTAAGTCTTAATAAAAATTATTCTATCAACTTCGTTTGTGCAAGCTCACGTGGTGATTCTTGGCAATCCGTATCAGATAGTTAGAGAGATTTAGAAATAATTATAAGGAAATCTCTGACAAACGTAAGAAGCTTTACTCTAGGATTAAGACTTTCGACGATCTTCTAACAAAAAGGGGACAAATTAATCATACTATTTTTCTAAATCAACCTCATGATATAGAATTTTATAATCCTGTTGAAGGCTTAGGTTTTAACAATCCTTGTAACTTGAAAAAGGTAAATGTAAAACATTATATGATATCAAGTACAAGAGTTTAGGATCAACTTCTTTAATGATTTTTACTAACTCTTCCGAAATAAATGCATTAGAAGAATCCAAAAGAAAAGCCACAACTAGGACTGACATTCCCTTTAATTACACTGATTTGAATAATAGTTAAAGACACGGGAAAAAAACCCGTCTAATGATTATAATTCATTATGTCCTTTAGAGGATATCCCTAAAGTTGTGGACGAAACTACTGATCATTCTAAAAATTCGACTTTATGTTATATTCTAACTATTATTAAGAAAATAGCTTATTTGAACTGCTCCCTCCAAAGAAAGAAAGAATTTTGAAGCAGAAAAGAATGCGCTTTAAATGGAGATTTCTAATCTAAAAAATTCCTCTGTGGGTACCTAAGTCTCTCTAAACCTTTCTATGCAGATCCATCATGTGTGGTATCTAGATTCTGGTTGCTCCACACACATGACGTGAAATCTAGAACTGTTGAGCAACAATCAAGACCGATACACCGGCAAAGTCAGATTCCGCAACAACTATTCATCTCCAATTCTAGGCTTTGGGGATATAATTATGAAGAATCTGACAATTAAAGATGTCTCTTACGTCAAGGTCTTAAAAACAACATGTTCAGCATAGAACAATTCTGCGATAAAGGCTTCCAAGTGGTATTTCTAGCTTATCAGTGCAGAATTTTAAATAGTCAGAATCAAGAACTTCTTATAGGATCTCGAAAATCTAATCTCTACACCATTAATCTGACAATTGTACGACCTTCGACGGCTTTTTGCCTCATCTCACAGACAACAATTTAGAGGAACATGGCATCAACGAATGTCTCATCTAAATCTCAAAGCTTTTCACAAGCTTTCTACTAAAAAGTTGGTCAACGGTCTACCAACTATTTCACTTCACCAAGAGCATCAATGTTCGGCTTGTCAAATGGGAAAAATGAAGTGAGCGTCACACAAACTCAAACAAGTAGTTTCCACATCTCGACCATTGGAATTACTACACATGGACCTTTGTGGACCAATGCGAACACAAAGTATCAACGGTCGTAAGTATGTGTTAGTAATTGTCGACGACTATTCTCGCTACACTTCGACAAGATTTTTACGAACTAAAGATGAGACTGGAGACTTGATAATAAGTATTGTGAATACAACTCAGAATTTCCTTCAACAGAAGATCCAAGTAATCAGGACTGACAATGTGACTGAATTCAAGAATCAGCGTCTCAACACTTACTATCAGTCACTTGGAGTCATTCAACAAAATTCATCCGCTAAAACGCCTCAATAATATGGCATCGTAGAACGAATTAACCGGACTTTGGTTGAAGCTGCAAGAACACTGCTTATCCGTTCCGGTCTTCCTCACTTTCTATGGGCTGAAGCATTGAGTACAACTTGCTTTACGCAAAATCGTACGATTATTCACAAACGCTTTGAAAAGTCGTCGTACGAGATAATAAATTAAAGGATTTCGAATATCTCTTTCTTCAAAGTATTCGAGTGAAAATGCTTTGTAGCCAATGATAGAGAGCATCGAAGTAAGTTCGACCCTAAAGCATTTGAAGCCGTCTTTGTTGGATATTGTTAGGAATTAATTGTAGTGTCCTTAGTTAGTATTTGAGTTTTGGGTCAATATTAGTTAATTTATTGTATTTGGGGTCAAATTGTAAATATTTTATTGTTTGAGTCCCAAGCCTTAATATACCAACTCATGTGGTATATAAGGCATCCCATTAACCCTAATTAGGGTTGGTCAATGTATAATTCTTAAAAGTAAGTTCTTAATTTCGGCACACACACACAAACACACACTGAAGGTGTTTTAAGAACTTTATCATTTTTAAGCCTTTGATCCTCTCTTGAGTGCGTAATCGGACTAACAAGTGGTATCAGAGCAAGACACGGATCGATCTGTGCAAATCTATACCAATTTCGTTTGATTTCGTCAAGATCGAAAGAGTTTACTAAGCAAATTTTATTTTCGATTTTTTTCAAGTATTTTGGGTTAGATCTTGCTGTTATTGATGTTTTTAAACCTTTAAATGCTTGATTATCAGTCTTGGCTTGTTTAGGAACTCGTTTAGATTAATTTTCGTCAAGTTTGAGAAATTTCTGGGGAGAAATCGATTGAAATTGGTGTGTTTTAAAGTTGCTGGAAAAATTTCGGGCGTTTCTCTAGAACAGTGTTTATTCACTCGAAGTTCGTTCTTGAACCCGAAAATTAACTCTTATTGCCGAATTTCAATTGAGATTCGCCAAAATTGAGAAAATTTTCGATCAGAAAATTGACCGAATTTGAGTAAGCTAAGTTTATTCGCCGAATTTGCTTTCTACTGTTTAAAATTCACGGCGAATTTGGTCGAATTTTAAAATTAAGATTGCCCGAATTTCAACTTAAAATTTTCGGCGAAGTTTTGATTTAAGTCACCCGAATTTCTTAATTCTCGGCGAACTTTTATCAGAAAGTCACCCGAATTTTGATTTTTTTTAATTCTCGACTGAATTTAGTTTACCCGAATTTTGAAAGTAATTTTCGATAAAATTTTTCCTACCTTAATTTAATCCTGAACTTCGGCGAACTTATATTTGTCACCCGAATTTTGATTTCCTTTGATTTCAAAATTCTCGACAAAGTCTTTTCATCCGAATTTCAGAATTCAAATTTCGGCAACAACTCTACAAGTGCCCGAATTTTACTCTTTCAAATTAAAATAAAAAGTCGATCACTTAAACACAATTTCTATCCAACCAAAATTTATTCAAACTTAACGTTAATCTTTGACGTTATTTCTCGAAACTGACCATTTAGGATTGCAGATCACGACCGTGAACGATCATTAAAAGGCACTCAACTACATCCATGGATATCATAGCAATCGGAAGTGATAACAGACCCCCAATTCTAACAATGAAAAGGGGGGAGTCTACATATAAAGATATGGCCAAGAATGACATCATCTTGGCCAAAACACAAAATTTGGTCACTGAGCTAGAAAATAAACTAGCTACTTCAGAAAAATCACTAGAATTAGCTGAAGCTAATCTAGTAAAATCTGAAGAAAAAGTAGTTTCCCTGACATCAAAACTGACCGTGCTTGAGCGTATCCAGAATTCTCCATTAGAACACTTGCAAAAACTAGAAGCTCTGGAAAAGAAAAACGCAACAAATTATCAATGTGTGCTCAAACACTTAGGTGAAAAAGCAACTCTCAGATGTCATTTAGAAAATGCATCTGAGAAAATCTCGAAGCTTGAATCCGAGACTAATATGCTGAATGCAAATATTAGTCAATTAACCACTAGCCTGCGAATTAGTGAAGAAGAGCGTATTGGTAAAACAGATCAATACAATCTTCTAATGGAGGAACGTAAGAAGCTTTACTCCAAAATCAAAAGTCTGGAGGACCTCCTTACGAAAAGGGGACAAACCGACAAAACGATTTTCTTGAATCAGCCTAAGGACACGAGATTTTACAATCCACGTGAGGGCTTAGGTTTTAAGCCAAACCAACCAACCACTGATAAACGGCCACTTGCTCTTTACAATGCTGCATACCTAGGACTAGGAATACCTAGCTTGTTAGCCTTTCTCAGATCATCTGAAGAAGAAGATAACCTAGAACAGGAAAAGCGCAAGAACAAAAGCAAGGCCGAAATATCCTTGGATTACAAGGAAATCAACGATAGTTATGGAAGTAGGGAAATTCCTCTTTCAAATGACTATCTACATATGTTTCCCCATCCCCCCTCTGAATCTGATCAGCCCATGACAGAAACATCTAGCTCAAAGAACTCAGATCTTTGCCGAATTTACATTCCTCAAAAGATCAAGAATATTCAATCCACGATAGAGCTCGAACGGAAAACATTTCAAGCTGAAAAGGAGAAACTCCTTGAGAGAATTTCCTCACTTGAAAATCAATCATATGCTGATCTCGCTAAATCTTCTAAGTCGGAGTCTGTTACTATAACACCAATAGATTCCTCATCCATGAAGAATAGGCTAACTAAGAAGATTCTCATTCAAGCAACAGCTAACATCCCTTCACCATCTATGACAGATCTGAGACGGACAGAGACTGCTGGGAAGAAAAATTCAGGAACGCAAGAGAAGGATGCCAAAATCTTTGATAAAAAGACGAAGTAAAATTTGACTACTGTTTCTGATTTAAAATTATTTCCAAAAACATTTAGAAATCTTTCTTCATGTAGTTCGAACTATGCTTCCGCTTATTCCCGTATTCCTTCCACAACAAGTTCTGTTAAGAATGTCAGTGATTATCTTACCTACGATAAGTGTATAGCTACGAATGCTAAATTTATACGTCGTAGAGATATGATTTCAGGAACACACACGAAAACGGTTCTACCATCCAAAACGTCCAACCTAAAAGTTGACGAAAAGGTAGCTAGAACATTCAGAAGGCCAACTCCCACTGAAACAAAAGCTAAAGCTCAAGCTTTAGAGAAAAAGGTCAAAAACGTGACCAAATCAGACCCAAAAATACCTGAGCAATCGAAAACCCGAGCTGAAGCTAAGGGAAAAGATTGCAAACAAATCTGGGTAATTAAAACAGTGCTTGCTGCATGCACAAAGCTCTGTTTTCCTTTAGGGGTAAAGAAAATTTGGGTACCGAAAAACTCAGGAAAGATACAAGCCAACCTGGTACACAATTCATCCAATCTTGCATGCACTTTAACCTCTGCAAATGCGAGGACCCGTCTTAAACGGGATCTCTAACACTGCTTAAACTTATCTTGCAGATAAGTCATGTGTGGTACTTAGACTCGGGTTGCTCCACACACATGACTGGAAGAAAAGAACTGCTGAGCAACTACACAGAGAGATTTGGTGGAAAGGAGGAGTTTATTTCATTTTTATTAAGGGGAGTTTATTTCATTTTTATTATGGGGGAGTATATTTCATATTTATTAAGGGGGAGCATATTTCAATTTTATTAAGGAGGAGCTTATTTTTATTACGGGGGAGTATATATCATTTTATTGAGGGGGAGCTCTTTGACATAATATAAAATTCCGAATCTGCAATTTATTTGCAAAAATTTCATCCAAATCACGATGGAATCGACCTATTTTAATTTTTAGGTTTCGGGCGAAATTCGAGTAAAATTCAAATTTTCATCCGAATTTCTGCTTTTCAATCCAAAATTCGGCGAATTTCTACTGTTCACTCGAAATTCGGCGAATTTCTACTGTACCCCTGTTAGTCCGATTACGCACTCAAGAGAGGATCAAAGGCTTAAAAATGATAAAGTTCTTAAAACACCTTCAGTGTGTGTTTGTGTGTGTGTGCCGAAATTAAGAACTTACTTTTAAGAATTATACCTTGACCAACCCTAATTAGGGTTAATGGGATGCCTTATATACCACATGAGTTGGTATATTAAGGCTTGGGACTCAAACAATAAAATATTTACAATTTGACCCCAAATACAATAAATTAACTAATATTGACCCAAAACTCAAATACTAACTAAGGACACTACAATTAATTCCTAACATTCTCCCCCTTAGTGTCCTTTCTTCGTCTTTGTCTGTTTCTTTGAGCCTTTGGGTCGTTGCTGGGCGTACACGGAGTTCCGTAGTCCAAGCTTGTGCTCGTACGTCCTTATTTCCCTCCGGAACGAAAGCCTTTCTTGTATGTTATTCAGCATATTCAGTATCTTGGCTTTTGTGTCCGGTCCTTCACCTCCCATCTTATCCAGTATGCTCCTCAACTTCTCTCGTATGATGAGGAGCGTTCCGTCGGAGAATTTTGGTATCTCCGATGTCTTCAATATTCGCTTTTCTCCCTTGTAGTTGATGTAGACCACCGCTGGATCTTCACTTTCGAACACGTGGCCTTCACCATATTCAACTTGTTCAGGGAGCTCGAATGATGGTTTGATGAGGTTGACCTTTCTGACATTTGACTCCAGTGCTAGCTGCAGGTCGTGCGTCGCTCCGTACTTGATTTGTCGGAGCATGAACCTTTTGATCGTCATGTATCCTAATTTGACGTCCTAGTCCTGCAGCGTTCCCACGTATCGGTAGCTTCCAATCATCTGTGAGATGTCTTCAGCTCTGATGTACGGGAAGTCAGCCTCTGTCAAGGTCTCTCTTGTACCGTCTTCCCTCACTACGTGGTAGACGCTTAGTAGGAAGGTCCCGAGCCGATCTATTCCAACTCTTTCTACGGCTTGTATTCGGGGCCTCTGCTTTTCCTCTCGCCTGAGAGCAGCCAGATCATTTCCTTTCCCTAAGAACATATGAAGACGTCTTAGGGAAAGAAGGTAGAGATTGGCTCTGCGCTCTGACAGGTGCGTCATCCCACGTAGCTCCAGCTCGTTCAATTTGACGAGCTGATCCTCTTTACGCCAGATTCTTTTCCTTATCTCTTCTTGGTATGGAACTAAGATTCTGACGGTTTGCCACGGAAGATCAACCGTTGCCCCGATCTTTGACATGAGAAGTGGAGCATCCTCATTTTGGACTTGATGTTTGAGTAGTTCCGGTAGATCGGGGAGGTCACTTTGCAGATCTTCCAGCTCCTCATCTTCATGGACTTTCACCAGGCTTATCGACGCCTTTTCGAGGAATAGTCTGGCGTTTTCTCGAAATCTGGCTTCGAGCTGGAGGTCCATCGGTTGCTTCAGCCATCCTTCTTCAAATATATATTTCTCTACCACATCATGTGGATTGTAGAGTTGGCTGATTTCTTCCGAGATTTGGAGGTCAATAGATGTGGCTTGAGGTGGACTTTGTCGGTAGAAGGTTCTTGGTGAGCTAAGGCTTATAGTGACTGGAGTGGGTGTCGAAAGGGAAAGTGTATTGGAGATCTCTTGTGTATTTTGTTCGGTTGTGGTTGAGATCTCCATGGTAGGGAATATTATTGTGGTGCTGGAGACTTGTTTTGTTTTGCCTTTTGAGCTTGAGGTATCCAGCGGGTTGGATTCTTGGACTGTTTTGGTTGTTGGCTGCTGCTGGTGAGGGGATTCGACTCCACGCTGTCGGTTCTCCCCCTCGGGACGGTCCTCGTCTTCAGGGTCGTCCCGCGATCCAGATAGGCCCCCGGCTTGTGTTCGGCAGCTGGTGGGGTCAATCAGCCTCTGGATTTCTTTTTCCTTCGGTGTCAGGTGTGGCGCCGACCGGATACGTGCCAAAAGAATGTTGAAGAGTTCTTCAATGGGCACGTCCCACGGTCCTTCTTCTGGTTGTGTGAGTGAAGGAACAGCAGCAGCTGTCTCGTGTCTGACTGGAGTCTTGCCTTTGTCTTGTCTTGATGTTTCGATCATGGCCCGGACTTTTTCCACTAGTTCGTCGCCAAAAGATCGTAGCCGAGACTCCGTCACAAACGGATCGGGAAATAAAACGGAGCCACTGAGGCGTGCCGTTGTCGCGACGTCAGAGTAGATTTCTGACGTGCCGCCCACTGTAGTGGGTCTTCCGGGGCCACCAAGGCACACCGGTGGCAACGGTGCTAAGACAAACTCAGACCGTTGGCCCGAGACGACTGGTGGGATGTTGATCGTTTCGGGGCTTCCGCTCAGTCCCTCGGAGATTAACCCCAGAGTGACGTCAGAGAGCGTTCTGTCTAAGTCTGGAAGACTTAGAGGTGCGGAAAATAGTGTATGTGTCCTAGAAATGGAAAAAATTTTAGTTGGTGCGGACACTAGACCTGTGATCAAGGAGGGCGCAGTCGGAGGAAGTGAACTGCTTAATTCAACATCTATTGCCTCCGAATAAGGCAATGATGGTTGTCGTGGCTCCTCCGGTGCTATTGAGACGGTCGTCTGTTGGGAGACGACCGAATGGGTTGGAAGGGTTATTTGCGTGCTTGGGCCTGATGGCACGACTGCTACTCGGGAGACGATCGTGTCGTCTCCTGTTCCTACGGGTTCGGCCCGGCTTTGTAGTGGGTTAGAGGACTGAGGAGGTCGATCATGTTTTTGTTTGGTGCGACGCTCCTGTATGCGTCTTACGTCTTCCCCTCGTTTTGTTTTTCGTGAGGAACGAGGAGGGGAAGCGGCGCTTCCTAGACCTAACTGAGGCTGGGGTAGGCTAATTCCCGGGGTAGGTTCGACTGGGTTTTGTCGAACCATAGGAGTGTCTTCAAGGGTGATGGATTGGAGGTACCTCGCTACTATTGGGTTGGAAGGATTAGCGATTTGTAGGAGGTGGTCAGGGATCCGCATCGACTCGAGATCAAATTTGGATTTGGAAGAATGGAGGGATGCTAGCTTGGGAATTTGGTATCCCTCCGATCTCGGTCGACGGGTTATCTCGGGGTGTAGGTCTTGAAAGTGGGTTATTATCACTGGAAACCACCGAAGGTAGGGAAGGACTTGTCGGGTTTTATTTTTGGTGGATAAGTCCCTTCGGCGGAGTTGGTCAAGGATATCGGCCCAGATCAACTGCACGATGTCATAATTTTTATTAAAGATGACACCGTGGAAGATGATCATAATGTTGCGGTTACAGCGATCTGGGCCTGAGTGCTTGGGTGATAGGCATTTGTTTATTATGAGAAAGAGTGTGCGCCAAGGTTGTGGAATGTCCTTGGCGCAGAAATCGGGTAGGTGTAGGGATTTATGGATGTCTGGGCGATATCCCATTAGGAGGAAGTCGGTTTTCAATTCTTCCTCCGTGGGTGGTGGGTTATATATTAGGCTGTGAGGTAGGTTTAAGATACGGCGTAGTATGGATGGGGTGAAGATTATGGGTGTTTGGTCTATTTGTGAGGTAAGTGAGGTTGGAGGGGTTTTTGAAGTTGATGGTTGTAGGTTGGCCCATAGCTGTTGTGCGTATACTTCTGGGGCCGATTCCGTAATGGTGAGGGCGGTGTGTAGAGGATGGTGACGAAGGATTTCTAGTATTATCGGTGCGGGGACCGTGATGTTGTCAAAGTCAATGGCCGGGTTGTTGGGTAGTTTAGTGGCCCATTGACTTTGAGGAAAGACTTCGTCAATTTGTCTCAACATGTTTATGTAATCTGCTAAGAAGAAAACACAGAAAATTGTTAGACTAGGCAGAGTAGATAAAAATGTTACTTAGAAAAAATTTCGGACTTGAAAAATTTTATATGAAAGTGCCCGAAATTTGCTTAAGTAAATAAGATTATACTTTTGAAATACAAGCGGCGAAGTTCACAAATTCGGCTAAGAGTACATTGAAAAGTTTAAAACTCGAAGTTTGATTTGGCCGAATTTGGATTTGAAAAGTTTTGTTCGCCGAATTTGATGAAGTTCGGGTTATGAGGATTTGAAATTTTTGTTCGCCGAATTGTAATGAAGTTCGGGTAAGTGAAAATTAAATCGAATTTGTTATCATCATTCATCAAATTCGGGTGCTTGTCTTTAAAATTGAATTTGCCGAAATTGACAAATTCGGGCGATGGAATTCGACTGTGAGGAGTCGGGGTACAGTAGAAATTCGCCGAATTTCGAGTGAACAGTAGAAATTCGCCGAATTTTGGATTGAAAAGCAGAAATTCGGATGAAAATTTAAATTTTACCCGAATTTCGCCCGAAACCTAAAAATTAAAATAGGTCGATTCCATCGGGATTTGGATGAAATTTTGGCAAATAAATTGCAGATTCGGGGTCGCCATTACCTTCTGTAGTAAAATCGAAGTTGAAGAGATTTGATTTGAAGATTTTGTGTTTGCGCGAATTTAAATTCGAGAGTAAATTTTCTGAAATTCGGGCGTTAACTTGTAAATTTAGGGTAAATAATGAAATTCGGGCGAGTAGTGAGATAAATAGGGGTTACTGTGCAAAAGTTCGGGTGAATGAAATTCGGCATGTTAAAATTGAGTTTCGCCGAAATTCGTTCTGATTAAGTGAAAATTATATGAAATTCGGCGATCGAAATTAGTATTGACCAAAAGTGACCCCGAATTTGAAATTCGGCGAGTGAAATTGAAATTGGCCGAATTTCTTCACTGTTAGTCCAAAATTGGACTTCCGAAATTTTATATTATGTCAAAGAGCTCCCCCTCAATAAAATGATATATACTCCCCCGTAATAAAAATAAGCTCCCCCTTAATAAAAATGAAATATGCTCCCCCTTAATAAATATGAAATATGAACTCCCCCTTAATGAAAATGAAATATGCTCCCCCTTAATAAATATGAAATATGAACTCCCCCTTAATGAAAATGAAATATAAACTCCCCCTTAATGAAAATGAAATAAAAACTACCCTTTTAAAATTTGCATGTAGAATTAATTTGTCTACTAAATAAAAGGTCATGAGGCACTATAGGTCAGTGTTGAAAATTCAACATGCCCAACTTAGAAACTAGGAAATGGAATCGTTTTTCATCCAGAGCCTTTGTAAATAAATCTGCAAGTTGAAGTTCTGTACTTACAAAATACATATCGATAGTGCCCTTTTCAACATGATCTTTTATAAAGTGATAACGAAGATCTATGTGTTTAGTGCGAGAGTGATGGACAGGGTTACATGTGATAGCAATTGCGCTCTTTGAGTCACTATATATGGGTATATGATTAAGATCGAACCCATAATCTCGTAGTTGCGTACGCATCCACAAGATTTGAGAGCAACAGCTTGCTGCAGCTACATATTCTGCTTCAGCAGTTGAGGTAGAGACACAATTTTGTTTCTTAGATGACCAACTAATTAGTTTGTCTCCCAGAAATTGTGCTTCACCCGAGGTGCTTTTTCTGTCCATCTTGCACCCTGCATAGTCGGCATCAGAATATCCGACGAGATTATACCCGGAACCTTTGGGATACCAAAGTTCGAGATTAGGTGTTCCTTTGAGATATTTCATGATTCTCTTCACGGCTATGAGGTGCGATTCTTTGGGATTAGCTTGGAATCGGGCACATAGACATGTCGAGAACATGATATCCGGTCTACTAGCTGTCAAGTAAAGTAATGAACCTATAATTCCTCTATAAAGGGTTGGATTGACTGGTTTCCCAAGAGGATCCGAGTCAAGTTGGCATGAGGGGGACATAGGGGTACTTTTTGTAGTACAATTTTCCATGTCAAACTTTTTCAAGATGTCATGGATATATTTGGTTTGACTTATGAAAATTGCGTCCGAAAGTTGCTTGACTTGTAAACCCAAGAAAAAGTTGAGTTCACCCATCATGCTCATTTCGAACTTAGTTTTCATAAGTTCTCCAAATTGGTCACACAGCTTTAAATTAGTAGATCCGAAAATAATATCATCTACATAGATTTGGACTAAGAGAATATCTTTACGTGTGCGTTGGATGAAAAGGGTTGTGTCAATTTTTCCTTTTTCGAAGCCTGACTTGACCAAAAAGTCAGAAAGAACATCATACCAAGCTCGAGGGGCTTGTTTGAGTCCGTATAAGGCTTTATCTAGCTTGTAGACATAGTCAGGGTGAGTTGAGCTCACGAATCCTTCGGGCTGTTCCACATAAACTTCTTCTTTCAAGACTCCGTTAAGAAACGCAGTCTTGACATCCATTTGGAATACGGTGAAGTTTTTATGGGCAGCATAAGCAAGGAATAACCTAATGGCTTCGAGTCGAGCTACGGGGGCGAAGGTTTCATCGTAATCAATTCCTTCTTGTTGATTATACCCCTTAGCTACGAGTCGAGCTTTGTTTCTTATTACTATCCCATTTTCATCCTTCTTATTCTTGAAAACCCATTTGGTACCAATAATGGTTTTGCCAAGGGGTTTCGGGATTAGTCTCCAGACCTGTAATCTATCGAACTGATTTATCTCTTCTTGCATTGCAATAATCCAATCAGGATCTTCCAATGCTTGTTTGGCTCTTTTAGGTTCTATTTGGCTCAAAAAGCAGGTAAATAGTCCTTCGTGAGTAGTTGAGGATCTAGTGCTTATTCCTTGGAGAGGGTCTCCAATAATTTGTTCTACGGGATGAGCACGTGTCCACTTTCTTTCATGAGGAAGTGGTTGAGAGGTTGTCTCGTTTATTGTGGACGCGATTTCATTTTCCGTAGAAATGGAGACCTCAACGGGAGGGTTTGTCTCATTTTCTAAGGTCTCTTCGGAAGAGTCGTTTTCAACAGACACTTCGATTCCTAAATCATTGGTGACATCTAATTCTGGTTCTTGTGAAGTTTCACAGTTCACTATTGGTTCTACCATATGTGGACTGCTTGTGTCACCATCTTGGATGGATTGTCGTGAGACTAATTGTTGACATGGGTTAGAGTAAATTTTCTCAAAAGGATACTTAATTCTATGTCTTTTGAGGAATTTGAGGCTGATGTCTCTTCCACAGGTGTGGGAATGTGTTGATCATCAGTCAACACTCTAATAAGTCCGGGTTCTGGACTGATTTGTTCAGAAGCCATTAAGGGTGTTTCATTGAAGGTCACATTGGAGCTTTCCATGACCGTTCTCCGCTTCTTAAGGTAGACTCGATATGCTTTAGATTCTAGAGAATACCCAATGAAAGTTGCCTCTAATGCCTTAGCATCAAATTTTCCTCGGTTTTCCCTGTCATTTGCTACGTAGCAAATGCATCCGAAAACACGAAGAAATCCTATATTGGGCAATTTAGCTTTTCGGCAATTTAGCACATAGTTAATACAACTATGCATATGAAAATTTATTATATAAGTACAAGTAAGGCATTTAAGCAATTCAGCATAGATTCATGAAAATTTACTATGATGTACACTATCAAAGTTAAAACAAGTTTCATTATTCAGAAAATTAAAAGCATCGAATTCATATTTTAAACGAGAGAACACGTTCGAGAAACTCGGAAAAGCTAACAACCTCTCTCAAGATCTTCAACGCGAATATTCGACCGAACGTAATTCGTAAGATTTCTTACTCGCATACCGAGAATTCGTGCTTAGATTGGTTGTTGATTGATGAATCGGGACCTAACAATTGGTATCAGAGCAAATCGTGATTGATTTTAGATAGAATTCGCAATTTTCAGATAAAAATAATTTTCTAGATTTTTCGATCGAAAAACTCACGTCACTTATATTTTGATCAATATGCTTAATTGTGCAAATTTTATTGTTAATTTTGCTGATTAAGTTATTGATTATATGTTAGGATTGATTTACGTACTGATTTCAATCGCTTAGAACGTCATATTAATTCAGATTTTCGATTTAGATCGATTTTTGCGTTTGCGATCAAGTTTTGAGTCCGATCTGATCTTCTTAAATCTCGATATATTTTGCTATTAAACGTGGTTGATTCTGTGTTTGTTCATATTTAGAACTGTTAAACGAGTGATTATCCAGAATTTCAGAACCTAAATTGAACATCTCGGTTGAATCTGGAATTTTCACTGTTACATTGAACTTAGCTGTTCTTCGATCGAAAAACTTGGATCGAAAAATATTTTTCGATCAAGTTTGCAGCCGAGAAATTTTTTCGATGACAAACACTATTTTCGAGTGTTTTACTCGAATTTAAGACTCGAAAAACATTATTTCAATAAGTAGTTTTTCGGTTCATATATAAATATCTTTTTCGAGTGAATAAATTTTTCGATCAAAAATTAGCTAAAACATATTTTCGATCGAAAAATATTCCATCGAAAAATTTTACAGTCAACAATTTGAGTCAAACCAAAAACAAAGTTTTTCGATCACTAGTAATTTTTCGATGACAAGTTATTCAATAAGAGTTTTTGTGATCAACATAGTTTTTCGACAAAATATTTTTCGATAAGATCATCTTTTCAAAATTTTTTTCGAAAATTATTTTTCGATAAACATATAACTAAATCCTAAAACGTTCAAAAAACATTTCGACCACTGCATTTAAATGAAATAAAAATTGTGAACTTCAAAACTTACGAAAAATATTTGTTTCCGATCTATCTATTTTGATACTCAATATTTTCGATAAATAATTCAAATTTCTTTAACAAATCTTGAAGTATCAATTTTTTACTTACCAAATATTTTCGAAAACATAACAATTTCTATTTCACGACCGGATCATAGGTTCAAAAAGGAAATTGTTTAAAGTACGAATTAAATATTTCTAACTAAGTTTGTCACTTGTGAAGCATTTTTCATTACGATTCCAAACTTTCATGAAGATCCTACCAATCAACAAAAATGGATGCTTACTCACTCGGAAATGACGTCCGCCCTCCAATTCTTTGAAGAGGCGAATACATGGTATGGAGAAGCCGGTTCATGAACTTCTTGGAAACGAAAGATCAAGCCATAAATTTGATCGCGTCACATCAAGAAGGTCCAGCTCAATTATGGTCATCCAAGAAGGAGATGCCACAAACAATCCTTCTATTCTTGCAACCAGAAGACTTAAAGTTCCTGGTGAATACACCGAGGGGGAGCGTTTAAGAGCCAAAGCAGACTTGGGAGCCAAGACTTTCCTAATGCAAGGAATACCGAATGACATCTATATGCAAATACATAGTCTATCGAGCTTAAAGTCCATGTGGGACGAGCTCCACAAGATGATGCAACGAACCGAAGTTGGAGTCAAAACAAAGAAAGCAAATACTCTAACAGCTTACGACTCTTTCAAAGCCAAGATAGAGGAATCGGTTTATGAACTCTATCAAAGATATCTAACTCTTCTTAATGAAATGAGGAAGATAGATATATTCAAGACCAACATGGAGGTCAACATCAGATTTCGTTCTTCTCTTCAACCGTAGTGGAAGAAAATATCCATTCAAATCCGACAAAATAAGGATTTGGACGAAATGGATATCCACGCCGTCTTTGATAATCTCGCCCAACCTGAAGAAGATATAAGCGAGATCCAAAAATAACTAAAGGGCAAGCAGATCGACGATTCTATGGCACTTGTCTCTGAAAGAAAGCCAAGTCGATCTCGAAAGGATAAATGTATCAAGCTGCGAAGTTCTTCAGAAGATGAAGGAGAATCTGACTCGGACTCCGAACCTGAGATGAAGGAGTTCAAGAAACAGTTAGCTCTCATTTCTAAAATGATGAGCAAATTGTTTTACAAAAAGAAATCCTCGTCTTCGGCCAATAGACTTCGGACATCTAGCTCCACGCAAAGGGAAAGACCGGCCGAGTCCTCAGAATAAAAAAGTGTCAAAGATCCACAAAAATGATATAATTGTGGAAAGATCAGACACTTCTCGAGGGAATGCAAACTACCCAAGAAAAAGGACGCCAACTACTACTCCAAAAAATTCCAACCCACTAAACAGAAAGAGGCTGGAGTAGCACTGATGGCAGAACAAGAGCATTGGCTGGAAGACACCACAGATTCTGAAGACATAAATCTTGCACTTATGGCATACCTCGACGATGCTTCAAATGATGACCCATCAAGGAGGCCTGACGACGACGACGACAAAGCATCCTCTTCGTCACAAGAGGTACAAATGTCTAATTCCACATTATCAAACATGTTAGAATCGTTACAGGTTAAGTACACTAACATGAAAATTGAGCGGAAACGAACAAAGGAATTAGAACAGAAACTAGCTCTTAGCGAAAGCAATTAGATAAGAAAATTCATCTCGAAATTCTCTTATCTAACGCTAAGGAAAAATCTCTAGTCTTGAATTAACCATAGTTACCTCTGAGACAAAAATTACAGAACTTAATACGATTCTTACCGATTGTCAGAGAGACTTTGAGATTTCTAAAAATAATTTCAAAGAAATTTCTGACGAACGTAAGAAACTTTATTCAAGGATTAAAACGTTAGATGATCTTCTAATAAAAAGGGGTCAAACGGATCAAACTATATATCTATATCAACCTCTTGATACAGAATTTTATAATCCTAAAGAGGGCTTAGGTTTTAACAATCTTTGTAACTTGAAAAAGGTCAATGTTAGACAATTATACGATATCAAGTATATAGGATTAGGTTTAACGTCTCTAATGGAATTCACTAATTCTTCTGAAATAAATGCTTTAGAAGAATCTAAACGACAAGCCACTGATAGGACTAACATTCCTTTTGACTACACCGACTTGAATAACAGTTACAAGACAAGAGATCTCAACTTGTCTAGTGATTATAATTC
The DNA here is from genome assembly GCA_004919715.1 of Linderniella brevidens. Taxonomy (NCBI): domain Eukaryota; kingdom Viridiplantae; phylum Streptophyta; class Magnoliopsida; order Lamiales; family Linderniaceae; genus Linderniella; species Linderniella brevidens. The sequence goes on along the minus strand of SWDC01000150.1, from coordinate 1,333,361 downwards.
CTTATATCCCCTAGAAGATTTCTCTAACGACAAGGAAAATAATAATGATCATTCTCAAAATTCTAATTTCTGTTATATTCCAGCTATTATGAGAAAACTAGCTGATTTAAACGATTTCTTGGAAACAGAAAGAAAGAATTTCAAAGCTGAAAAGAACAAACTTTTACTGGAAATTTCCAATCTCAAAACTTCCTCTACTTTAAAAACTTGTCCTGATCTTATTTTGAAAGAAAAATCTTTAATAAAGGACAAGATTAAAACTAAGAAAAACTCCTATTATTTTCAAAATATTTCAAAAGAAGATAAATCTTCTTTAGAAATTGTAAAGAGAGAAAACGAATCCTTAAATGCTTCAAAAAGGAAAAAGATTTTTACTAACTCTTTTTCTACACCATCCACATGTAGAGTAGTAAAAGAGGTGAAGCATGGTAAGGAAAGAGTGCCTAGAATAAAATTTCAGAAAAAATGATTTGTTATCTATTTCTTCTATGTCAAAAACTACGGACACTCGTACGAAGACAGCCATTTCTAGTATTGTTACTTCAACTTATGCGTTAAAGCCTATTATGTTTGAAAGCACAAACTTTGAAATTGGTTCTACTTCTAAAAACAATCATCATAATTCTAAAACAAATGCAAGTCTTAAGTCTCGTCCGAAACAAGATCCAACTATTAAGAAAGCTTATAGCTCAATACATTCTTGTTCCCACCTAAGGTATTCAGTACACGTACATTCAGCTAAACACCTTAGGAGACTAGCCAAAGAAAATATTTTCTCCAGCAATAAGACAAATCAGACATTTGTTCGTGCTGAAATTAACCTCCCATGTAAGGTTCAACCACGATGGATTCCTAAATCACCACCTAGGCAAACACAAGCCAATAAGGCTAAATTGTCTAAAGAGGTTCTACTTAAACCAACTACGTCTAAGTTGGTTTGGGTACCTAAGCATTCTCATAAGTTAGGAACCAAAGATGAACAAACCTTAATTATTAAATCTGCTAATCCGAGAGGACCCATTCAAAAGTGGGTACCTAAGTCTCCCTAATTTCTTTCTATGCAGATCCATCATATGTGGTATTTAGATTTTGGGTCCTCCACACACATGACGGGAAAACAAGAACTGTTGAGCAACTACCAAGATCGTTACAATGGCAAAGTCCGATTTGGCAACAATGACTCAGCTCCCATACTCGGATTTGGAGAAATTTTACTGCCAAATTTGACGATTAAAGATGTCTCTTACGTCCAAGGTCTCCAGCACAATCTGTTCAGCATAGGACAATTCTGTGACAAAGGATTTCAAGTAGTATTTCTAGCTGAACAGTGCAGAGTTTTCAATAGTCAGAATCAAGAGCTTCTCACAGGATGAAGATCAAATCTATACACAATCAATCTGACAAGAGTTCGACCTTCGACAGCTGTATGCCTCATCTCTCAGACAACAATCAAGAGGAACAGCTTATGGCATCAACGTCTGTCTCATCTAAACTTAAAAGCTCTTCACAAACTCAGTGTTAAAAAGTTGGTCAACGGTCTGCCAACAATTTCATCTAACCAAGAGCATCACTTTTCGGCTTGTCAAATGGGAAAAATGAAGCGAGCATCACACAAAATCAAGAAAGTTGCTTCTACATCTCGACCCTTGGAATTGCTTCACATGGACCTTTGCGGACCAATGCGTACACAAAGCATCAACGGTCGAAAATATGTGTTAGTAATTATCGACGATTATTCTCGCTACACATGGACAAGATATCTACGAACTAAAGATGAGGCTGGAGACTTGACTTGAATAGAAAGTGATACAACTCATACAATCTCAGCAAAAAAGAAAATCCAAGTAATCAAAACAGACAACGGAACTGAATTCAAGAATCAGCGTCTAAACAACTTTTATCAATCACTTGGAATTATTCAACAATTCTCAGCAAACGCCTCAACAAAATGGTGTCGTAGAAAGAAAGAACCGGACATTAGTTGAAGCTGCAAGAACAATGCTCATATACTCCGGTCTTTCTCACTTTCTATGGGCTGAAGCAGTGAGTACGGCATGTTTTCCTCAAAATAGGACAATTATTCACAAACGCTTCGAAAAGACGCCATATGAGATAATTAATCAAAGAATCCCGAATATCTCATTCTTCAAAGTATTTGGTTGCAAGTGTTTTGTGGCCAACGATCGAGAGCATCGAAGCAAGTTCGATCCTAAAGCCTTTGAAGCCATTTTTTCGGATATTCCTCTACCAAAATCATATCGCGTCTACCTCAAGTCTTCTCGTACAATTCTTGAAAGCTACAACGTCACCTTTCAAGAAATAATGGAATTGGATTCTGAACAAAACAATTCAGAACCCGAGCTTATAGGCGTGTTGGCACAAGGTCAACAACTTTCGGCAACTTCTACATCAACGCAAGTGAGGGAATTCCCGCTGACCATGAAGATTTAGATTCTCTATTCGAACACTTTTATCGGAACAAGTCTCAAATGCCTGCTTCGTCTCACTCGACACCAAGCAGAGCCCCATCTCCCTCAATGGAAGAAATTCATTTTGAGACTCCTTTTCTTCAAAATCCGACAAATGTTGGAGAGTCTACTAATTCAGAATCTTCATCTAGTGGTGCAGCTCCTATAAATACAGATGAGGAAATTCCTATCAATTCAACCTCTGAATTGAATTTCCCTACTATTAATGATCAACCATTAATTCAAGATGTCTCGATCTACAATCCAATGACGAATCTACTTCGGTTATTCCTCGCGAACGCAAATGGACTCGAGCTCATCCTACTGACCAGATTATCGGTTATCCTTCAAGTGGTGTACGTACTAGGACGTCTACACAAAGAGGTTTATTCACATGCTTCCCAAGCCAAAACGAACCAAATAAGGTAGCCGAAGCTCTTAAAGGCCCGAATTGGGTAATTGCGATGCAAGATGAACTCAATCAGTTCGAACGTCTACAAGTTTGGACATTGGTTCCTCGACCACAAGGCAAAACCATAATTGGAACTAAATGGGTTTTCAAGAACAGAAAATGAGAACGGTGAAGTAATCAGGAATAAAGCACGACTCGTTGCTAAGGGATACAATCAACAAGAAGGAATTGATTACGACGAGACGTAGGCTCCGGTCGCCCGTATTGAAGCTATTCGCTTATTCCTAGCATACGCGGCTCACAAAGACTTCAAAGTCTATCAAATGGACGTCAAAACTACCTTTCTCAACGGCGTATTAAAAGAAGAAGTCTACGTCGCTCAACCCGAAGGGTTCATGCACGAGAACCTTCCTGATCATGTCTATCGATTGGACAAAGCTTTCTATGGACTAAAACAAGCCCCTCGTGCTTGGTATGATGATCTGAGCGAATTTTTGGTCAAATCCAACTTCATCAGAGGAACAATCGATACGACTCTCTTCATCAAAAGGCAAGGCAAAGACTTGATGATCGTTCAAGTTTACGTTGATGACATCATCTTCGGATCGAAGAATGAACGTCTCTGTCAGAAATTTGGTAATCTCATGAAGACCAAATTCGAGATGAGCTTAATGGGAGAACTCAAATTCTTTCTTGGATTACAAGTCAATCAACTCGATGATGGCAACTTCATCAGTCAGACCAAATATATCCGAGATATTCTGAAAATATTTAATCAAGACAAGAGCATGCCGATGAATACTCCAATGTCTACTAATTGCAAACTGGATGCTGATCCATCTGGAAAGGCTGTCAACATCACCACCTATCGGAGCATTATCGGATCTCTTCTCTACTTGACATCCAACTGACCCGACATTATGTTTGCAACTTGCCTATGCGCCCGCTTTCAAGCCGACCCAAAGGAGTCCCACATGAATGCCGTCAAGAGGATTCTACGATATCTCAAAGGAAATCCAAACTTAGGGCTTTGGTATCCTAAAAATACTGACTTCCGACTTATTGGCTATACTGATGCTGACTTTGCAGGTTGTCGAATGGACAGAAAAAGCACGTCTGGCGGAGCACAATTTTTAGGCGAAAAGTTGGTCTGCTGGTCTTCAAAGAAACAAAATTGTGTATCAACATCAACGGCCGAGGCGGAATACCTTGCGGGTGCCAGCTGTTGCTCGCAAATTCTATGGATGCGGACACAACTACGCGATTACGGGTTTGATTTCAATAACATTCCCATTTATAGTGATTCTCAAAATGCTATAGCCATTACTTGAAATCCTGTTCATCATTCACGCACGAAACACATAGACATACGATATCATTTTATAAAAGATCATGTAGAAAAAGGCACGATAGATATGTATTTTGTTAAAACGGAGCTTCAACTTGCCGACTTATTCACTAAGGCATTGGATGAAAAACGATTTCAATTCCTTATTGCTAAGTTAGGCATGTTGAATCTCAATCTTACTTGAAATGTGCTTTACATGCTCTACTATGCTTCAATTTGATATACTATGTGCTTCTTAATATTCCTTGATTATTTTGCGCGACTCCATCTTTTAATATTTTTTTACATAAAAGAAAATTAAAAAAAATACTGGTTTAAAAATAAAACCAAGGATATATAAATAGTATAAATTAAAAAAAATAAAAAAAATAAAATATATATAAATTTATATATATATAAATATATAATATATATATAAATAGTTTAAATAAAGTAAAAAAATGGGGGATGACAATAATTTTGACTATTTTTGAAACTACTCACAAAAATATCTCTTCGATATATATGATTAAATTCTTTGCCTAAAAATTCATGTGACATTCTTTTATTCAAAAGAACTTTGTTTGTTTCACTCGGCACAAAGCCACATCATACATGTGAGAATTTGAACCTCAATATTTTTTTTGAGTGTCACACTTCAAATGACTATATGTTGGTTTGTACTTCGTAGCTTCATCTTGCTTTTGTGTTTAGTTTGTCATGAAAATGATAAGGGCATATTAGGAAATTCCTCACTTGGCCTAAATTATAAATCCTTAGAGACTTCTCCGACATTCTTTTTCTTTATCAAAACCCGATTAAGCCTTCAACATTATTCAAATGATTCGGGGTTACTCAATCAAGAAAAACAGGGGGAGAGCAAAAGTGATGAACATTATGCATTTCTCAATCATTATAGAAGAGAAACACTGATCTCACTGCGAACTTCTCCTAGATAATCTCGTATACTCCTAGAAGAGAAGCACCTTGAAGTGAACTTCTCCAATGATAATCTAGATCTTATGTAGAGAAAACGAGAAGAGAAGCACAGTCTTGGGTTCGAACTCCATAACTGTGAAAGTTTCTCAAGGAACACAGCCTCGACCCAAAATCAAAGTAGATCTCATCTCTCAAATCCTTGAAAAGAAATTCCTAAAGAAAGGAAAAGCAAAAGGAACAAAACATAACTTAACAAAAAAGGGCCCCCGGAATAGAAGAATTTTTAAGCTCACTAACCCAAAATTCCTACGCCTTTAGTCAGAGCCTAAAAATAATCCCTTAAAAGTCCCTTTGATTCAAAATGACGAACTCTCACTTGGTAAGTAGATTAAAAAATACTACGATAACAAATTAATCGATGTGAATTTGTTGTGATTCTAAGAGTGATATATCTACTAAAAATCTCCTTGATAAAAATAAATTGAGTGATATGAGCGAAACTTGCGAGAGTTGTCGAAGTGATTCATACTATGCTCTTAGAATACTAGTTTAGTTATATGATTTTATGGCAAATTAATGTTTTATATGTCTTGGAAATTTTTGCGTGATAATGTTCAAAATGTCCCATCTGACCCCAAAACAAAATTTGTTTATTGAACATATCATACGCCCATTTTAAATGCATTAATACATGCATTGGTTCAGAATTGATAAAATGCGATTAACTATTTTGAATAACGAAATATTTTTAATGAAACTATGCTGAATTGCTTAAAATGCGTTACTAGTACTTAAATCGGAAATTTTCATATGCCAATTTCTACTGAAAATATGCGTAGGTACTGAAAAGTTTACTCATGCAATTGTTGAGGGGGTGTTTTATATGAGAATTTGTTATTATCCTCTACACTCGTAAAACATGAATTCTAACATTTTTAAGCCTCGCAGAAAATTTAGAGCTCATCCGAGGAGTCAAATGTTGAATTTCATCAACATTAGGAGATAATTTCATTTCTTTCAGAAATACAGGGAGTACTAAGCAATTTATTTTTGGGTTAATTCATAAAATTTTTTTTCAGACCTGAATTTATCTAAAGCCCAAAAATATTTTTTTACGCCCCAAAGGAATTTTTACTTTACCCGATCGTAAAGTATTAATATCACTTTATCGATCGAATAACTCTCTCACATGCTACACATTCCCAATCAAAAAACTTTTCGACTTCTACGAACTCTTCGAACCGACTTCGGCGATTCAAACCAAATCCCGCAATATTCAAAATTTTTAGATATAACTTGCCGATTTCGAAGGTAGAAACTTGTTCCGAATCATTTTCTGTTCAAAAACATCCGATTCTCAAGCATTTTCACGAAAAACATTTGAAGAAAGTTCATGTTTATATTTTCGATGAAAACTGGCTTTTCGACCCTCAAATAAAATTGTTTAAACTCGATCTTTTGGGTTAAAATCATGATTGGATTCGCCAATGTTGTCTGAACATTCCGAACCCAGATCAACTCGTGATTTACCCAGAAATCAAAGATTATGTTTTACGTATTTACTGTATGGTTTGAAATTTTTCGATCGAAAAGTTTGTGTTGCAAACAGTGTCGTCGAAGAACTTTAGTTTTTGTTCAAATTTTATTCGATCGCAAAACTCTGCGTCGAAAAACTTTTGTTTTCGATATTCTTTTATTCGATCGAAAAACTACGCGGCGAAAAATTAATTTTTCGAATATATTTTATTCGATCGTAAAAGTCAGCGGCGAAAACTTTAAGTTTTTCGATATTCTTTTATTCGATTGCAAAACTACGCGGCGAAAAACTTAAGTTTTTCGCCAATTTTTTATTCGATCGAAAACTTACTCAGCGAAAAACTATTGTTTTCGATAACATTTTATTCGATCGTAAAAGTCATCGGCAAAAACTTGAGTTATTCGACACTTTTTTATTCGATCGCAAAATTTACCGATCGAATAAACTGTTCCTCGAATAAAAACATGCTGAAAAAGACTTAGAAAATTTTTCAAGACTTAGAAAATTTTCGATCGCAAAATTTAAAGATCGAATAAACTGTTACTCGAATAAAAACACGCTGAAAAAGACTTAGAAAATATTTGAAGACTTAGAAAATTTTCGATCGCAAAATTTAAAGATCGAATAAATTGTTACTCGAATAAAAACATGCTTCTAAGATTTAGTCAATTTTACAAATCTTTCAAAATTTTCACTAAGTCTTCTGAACATAAACCTTAAAACATACAATTTTTCTCTAAATTCATTCTTAATACAATTTCTTCACATATGAAAATTTATCGACTAATGAACCTTATGTTATTTGTTGCAGATATGACAACTCCCAACTACCCTCATATATACTCCTCTGGAAGTTATATGACAGTTCAAGACAACAACTTCCAACTGGACCTAACGACGTTTCGGTGTCCGGATGAAGTCATAATATCCATCCTCAAAGGACACCCTCTATGGCTAGCCTTGACCATGACGTCCACCGTAGCAGGCTATCTCCAGCAATTCAGGGGATGTATGAAGAGTTTCGTTAACGGCGATAGCATGGAATGTATGACAACGCTCAATACAAGACATATCGCCATGACAAAAAATCTGATGGCCATGGTGCTCGATCTCCCGCACTACGACAAATATGATCAACTTCCAACGGATGCGGAGATAGTAGAAGACATGCTCCGGATGGGATACAAACCTCCGCTAACCAAACTGGCGAATTTTCAAAATAGAGGGATTCCCCATCCGTGGAAGACATTGTTCGGCATCATCAACAAATGCCTCTCTCCAAAACACTCCGGCTTCGACAAGGCGAACGGGAACATTCTTCGCATTTTTCACGGAGTGGTCTTTTCCAAAAGACATGACGTGGCTCAGCTGATTTGGAACGATCTAGCGGACCAGATGCGTCAGAGGGAGACAAAGTCGAAGGCCCGATCTCTTCCTTATGTACGATGGTTCCCGGTACTAATCTCGCACTTCATGGACATCAATCCTGAGATCTCGAGACTACCACCAATTGCAGAATACACTCCGCCACGCCTTCAATTTTTTCACAACCCAAAGGCCGCCGATCTAGCATTCCAAAATTTCTGATCCCATTGGAGCTGCTCCGATTAGCTGATCCAACTCAAGAGACATACCAAGACTACTGCCAGAACAACTCTATCAGGGAGGCGATGGTACGTGCCTTGGATCCAGCTCCGGCGCCTTCTCAAAGAGAATCCTTGGTGACAACAACGGAGCCCGAAGCCACAACTCAGGAGATGGGACCCGAAGGTGTCCCACATGATATCTCTCCTGGTGCAACTGATTCTGGTGAAGCACACAGACTGCAACGAAGGGGCCCTCACCGACAACAACTCTTGGCCTCGTCTGCAGTGCCTTCACTCATACCAGCTTCGGAGCCAACACATCCACCACCAAGTGATCAGCCTACTGAACAGATTCAAATTGAATCTGTCTCAACACCCATAGAGGTGATACCTATCGTATCATCTCAAGGATTGGGTGGAAGCCCTATTGGACCCCCGATATCTTCGGAGCCAACAATAGGCCAACCCATTGAAGTGGTGACTTCAGGGTTGATAACAGATGTCCTTGGACGTTCCGGAACTTCAAGACATCCTATAGGCGGCACATCGGAAATCTACTCCGATGTTGTGACAGTGGAGCGCCTCCGTGGCCCCACTCCACCAATGTTCGTGACGGAGCACAGACTACAAGAAGCGCTCTCCACAGCTCTATCTTCTCTAGAAGATCGTCTGATGGACCGTATGTTCCACGCTCTCGAGACTTCTCGAAGAGACACCGGGAAAACACCAGTCTCAGAAGCTGCTCCGACCGACACTCAAACCACCCCCGTCTCCTCACCACTTCCTACAACCACTCTACACACCCCACTACAACCAATTCTCACCATCCCAACTCCCCACCCTCACTTATCAATCCCTACACCATCCCGATCACCCAGCTTCACGATATACTCATGTCACGCCTCCTCGCCCTAGAGACCAGATCTCCCGCTGAGGAGAGTCTCTACAAAAGGTTGATAGATGAATAAGAGCAACCAGCACAAACAACGTGCCGAAAAGAAAGCTCCCGCACTAAGCGTAGACATGACGATCCCGATGATCCGGATCGTCATGAGGGGGAGAAACGGCAACGAATTACACGGAGCGGCCGTGGATTGAGTCAAACACATACAAAGACTCAAGAAGCTGGAGGATCGTCCTCACACCCACCAACCACACAATCTCAAACCCGCCAACAAACAACCACACCTCCCACCATATCCCAAACACTAACCCTCTCTCCTACAAATCCAAATCTGATCCCAACCTCAAACCTCCCCCAAGTTCATCAAGAAGCAGTTGCCTACGATCCACATCCGATCATAGATGACTACATCCTAAACGAGAAGTGGATGATGCAATGGGAACCAGAGGGAGCTGCTCAAGCTCGACTCTCCAACGTCAGATACATCTTACAACAAGCTTCAGTGGACTTGGTGCTGCTTGAAGAAGAAGAACTTCAAGTCGAGAACTACAGTTCTGCCCTCCTAGAGCTACCCGAAATGATAAGGCTCAGAGTTGACTCTCCTCCCCGTCTATCAAAAGGGACAGTTAGAGTCGAGACGCCATGGGAGAACGTCAGAATTGAAGTCCCGTTCATTGAAGACGTAACAAAGCAGATTTGGAGGGCTCTAAACAAAATCAAGAAGCTCAATGAACTTAACCTAAGGGGCATCTCACACTGGGAAGATAGGAAGAAAATGGAGCTTATCTTCATGCTGAATTATCTCGGACCCGATCGAAGTGGCATTCCAGCTGATCAACTGAAGGAAAACTTCAAGAACAAGCCACCGATTCTCCAACTTGTAGGAGTCTCGCATACGATTGGAAGATATCCAACCCCTATCTACATCATTAAGCGAGCGGACAACAACCGCACGCGAGAAGAGATAGATGAAAGCTATCTCTCATTCCTTCCACCGGATGAGGTCTACCAATTATACCAAATGTACAAGAGAAAATACAAGATGCATCCTGGATATATCACGACTGAAGGACTCGAGGGGCAGAAAAGATTCATGGTGCGGCAGATCAAGTATCACACCGCACACGACCTTCAAATTGCAATAGAGAACAACATGAAGAAGGTCAACATGGAATCTCCGCTCATTAAGGGCTTCCCACTCAACAACTTTCCCGAGAACTACATCTTCAAGAAACCTGGCCTCGCCATAACCTATCTAAATGCAGTCATTGGAAAGACAAGGGCTATGATGAAGTCAGAAGTCCAAAAGTTCTGCGACGGGATGCTAAAGTTAGTGAGGAAGAACATTCAGAAGAGATTGGGAGGCATCACAGAAGAGACAATCTTCGAAGATCTTTGTGAAGAAGAGGCCCCACTCTTGAACGAGCTTCTAGATGCTATAAATGAGAGATTGGAGCTGGGGGAATGCTGTTCGACGCTACGAGACAACATTAGGATTGAGGAAGTCTTTTTACGCCCGACAAGGATAAAAGGAGCTGAAACGAAGACAAGCACAAAGGGGGAGATTGAAGAGAATATTAGAATTGTGCTTTATTAATTCATTATCCTTGTAATTAGGGGCGTAATTAGAAGTTTTGATAGTGTAGGACCTAATAGTAATTATACCTTAGATATATGTATAAATATGATGTACACTATCAAAGTTAAAACAAGTTTCATTATTCAGAAAATTACAAGCATCGAATTCATATTTTAAATGAGAGAACACGTTCGAGAAACTCGGAAAAGCTAACAATCTCTCTCAAGATCTTCAACGCGGATATTCGATCGAACGTAATTCGTAAGATTTCTTACTCTAATACCGAGAATTCGTGCATAGATTGCTTGTTGATTGATGAATCAGGACCTAACATTATTTTTATCATGGAAATATTTAGTAGATATACCACTCATATCAACACGACAAAAATTATATCAATCAATTTGTTATCGTAGCGTATTTAATCAACTTACTAAGTGAAAGTTCATCAATTTGAACCAAAGGGACTTTGAAGGGATTATTTTTAGGCTCTGACTAAAAGGGTAGGGTATTATTGGGATTAGCGAGCTTAAAAATTCTTCAATTCCAGGGGCCCTTTTAAAATTAATTTATGCTCCTTTTGCTTTTCTTTTCTTTTGCACTTGTTCAAGATGAGTCTCTTCTTACGAAGCTTTGAGAGATGATATCCTCTTTTTTTTTTGGGCCGAGCCGTGTTCCTTTCGAAGGTTTCACAATTATTGAATTCGAACCCAAGACCGCGCTTCTCTTCTCGTTTTCTCGATATAAGATCTAGGTTATCGTTGGAGAAGTTCACTTCGAGGTACTTCTCTTCTAGGAGTATACGAGATTATCTAGGAGAAGTTCACGGCGAGATCCATGTTTCTCTTTTTTAAAGATTGAGAAAGTCATCATGTGCATCTCTTTTTCTCTCCCTCTCTTTTTCTTGATTGAGCAACTGCAAAACTTATGAATAAGGTTGAAGGCTAAATCGGGTTTCAAAAGAAAAAGAATGTCGGAGAAGGCTCAAAGGGGATCTCTACAGAAAATAGTAAACGATTGATAATTTTGGTCAAGTGAGTAATTTCCTAATTTTGCCCTTATCATTTTCATGACAAACTAACACTAAAGCAAGAATGAGGCTACGAAGTACAAATCAAGAGATAGGCTTTTGGAGTGTGACCCACTCAAAAAAATATTGAGGCTCAAATTCTCACATATATGATGTGGCTTTGTGTGTAGTGAAACAAACGAAGCTCTTTGAATAAAAGAATGTCACATAATTTTTAAGCACTAGACATATATCATAAAAATACTTTTGTAAGTAAATCAAAATGGACAAAATTATCGTAATCCCCCATTTTTATTTTATGTTATTATTATTATATATATACTATTTTATTTTTATTTATCTTTTTGTTAAAAAATTAGAAAGATAGAGTCATGCAACATATATCAAGGAAGATCAAGAATCACATAGAAGCATGTGAAGCACATTTCAAGAATCATATGTAAACATAATAGAACATGTGAAGCACATTTCAAGTAAGATTGACATTCAACATGCCTAGTTTAGCAATAAGGAATTGGAATCGTTTTTCATCCAATGCCTTAGTGAATAAGTCGGCAAGTTGAAGCTCCGTCTTAATAAAATACATATTTATAGTGCCATTTTCTACATGATCTTTTATAAAATGATAGCGAATATCTATGTGTTTCGTTCGTGAGTGATGATCATGATTGCAAGTAATGGCGATAGCACTTTGAGAATCACTATAAATGCGAATGTAATTAAATTCAAACCCGTAGTCGCGTAGTTGCGTCCGCATCCACAGACTTGTGAGCAACAACTGTCAGCCGCGACGTACTCCGCCTCGGTCGTCGACGTTGACACGCAGTTCTGTTTCATGGAGGACCAGCAGACCAACTTATCGCCTAGAAATTGTGCTCCACCAGACGTGCTTTTTCTGTCCATTCGACAACCTGCATAATCATCGTCAGTATAGCCAATTAATCTAAAATCAGTGTCTTTAGGATACCATAGCCCTAAGTTGGGAGTTCCTTTGAGATAGCGTAGAATTCTCTTGACCGCGTGCATATGGGACTCCTTCGGGTCAGCTTGAAAACGAGCACAAAGGCAAGTGGCGAACATGATGTCGGGTCGGCTTGACGTTAGGTAGAGAAGAGATCCGATAATACTCTGATAAGTTGTGATGTTGACTGCCTTGCCAGAAGGATCAACATCCAATTTGCAGTTTGTTGACATGGGAGTATTCATAGGTGTGCTCTTGTCTTAATTAATCTTGAATATCTCGGATATACTTGGTTTGACTGATGAATATTCCATCTTCGAGTTGCTTGACTTGTAACCCAAGAAAGAATTGGAGTTCGCCCATTAAGCTCATCTCGAATTTGGTCTTCATTCGATCACCAATTTTTTGACAGAGTCGTTCATTTCTCGAGCCGAAGATGATGTCATCGACGTATACTTGAACAATCATCAAGTCCTTGCCTTGCTTTTTGATAAAAAGTTTCGTATCGATTGTTCCTCGTATAAAGTTGGACTTTATTAGAAATTCGCTCAGAACATCAAACCAAGCACAAGGGGATTTGTCCGTAGAGAGCTTTATCAAATCGATAGACATGATCAGGATGATTTTCGTGCATGAACCCTTCGGGTTGAGAGACGTACACTTCAGAAAATAGTTCATCAGAAAAATAGCGAAGTATTGAATTCTGAAATAATCGCAAATTTGTGGCAATTGCAAATTTGGCTATGAGAGATGTATATTTTGTTTGACCTACTTTTCACGAGGTGATCAATTTGGCTTCTGAACAAAACAGTTCAGAACCCAGACTTATAGGCGTGTAGGCACAAAGTAAACAAATTCCGACAACATCTACATCACCGTCAGAAGAAGCAATTTCCGCCGATTTGGATGATTTGGATTTTCTATTTGAACATTTTTATCGGAATGAGTATCAAATGTCTGTTTCGTCCCATTCTATCCCAAGCACCGCACCTTCCCCTTCTACGGTGGAAATTACCATTGAGATTCCCAACCCTCAAACTCCAACAAATGTTCCAGATTCTCCTAGTTCCGAATCACCAACTAGTGCTCCAGCTCCTACTAATGCCGATGCGGAAATTCCTTCCAATACAATTTCAGAAATTAATTTCCCCATTATGAATGATCAGCCTATCAATTCAGAATGTCTCGACCTACATATTAGCGATGGATCTACTTCGGTTCTTCCTCATGAACGCAAGTGGACTCGAGCTCATCCTGTCGATCAAATAATTGGTGATCCTTCAAGTGGAGTACGCACTAGGACATCTACACAAACCGCACTATTCACGTGCTTCATAAGCCAAAACGAACCACTTAAGGTAGCCGAAGCCCTTAAAGACACGGATTGGGTAATCGCAATGTAAGATGAACTCAACCGATTCGAGCGTCTACGAGTTTGGACACTAGTTCCTCGATCGCATGGCAAAACAATTATAGGAACTAAATGGGTCTTCCAAAATAAGAAAAACGATAACGGTGAAATTATAATGAACAAAGAAAGACTCGTAGCGAAGGGGTACCATCAACAAGAAGGCCTCGACTACGACGAGACGTATGCCCCTGTATCGAAGCTATTCGATTATTTTTGGCGTACGCGGCTCATAAAGACTTCAAAGTCTATCAAATGGACGTAAAAACCCTCTTTCGATTGGAGAAAGTCTATCAAACGTCACTCAACCCGAATGGTTCGTGCACGAAAATCATCCCGATTATGTCTATCGATTGGATAAAGCTCTCTACGGACTAAAACAAGTCCCTCGTGCTTGATATGATGTTCTGAGCGAATTTCTAGTAAAGTTCAACTTTATAAGAGGAACAATCGATACGACACTGTTCCTCAAGAGCCAAGGCAAGGATTTGATGATCGTCCAAGTTTACGTCGACGACATCATTTTCGGCTCGACAAATGAACGACTCTGTCAGAAATTTTGTGATCTAATGAAGACAAAATTCGAGATGAGTTTAATGGGCGAACTCGATTCTTTCTTGGACTTCAAGTCAAGCAACTCGACGATGTAATCTTCATCAGTCAAACCAAATATATAAGAGATTTTCTGAAGAGATTTAATGAAGATTAGAGCACACCTATGAGTACTCCCATGTCAACAAACTGTAAATTGGATGTTGATCCTTCTGGCAAGGCAGTCAACATCACAACTTATCGGAGTATTATTTGCTCTCTTCTCTTCTTAACGTCAAGCCGACCCGACATCTTTTTTGCCACTTGCCTCTGTGCCCGTTTTCAGGCTGACCCAAAGGAGTCCCACATGCACGCGGTCTAGTGTATTTTAAGCTATATCAAAGAAACTCCCAACTTAGGGTTATGGTATCCAAAAGACACTGATTTTAGATTATTTGGCTATACTGACGCTGAGGTTGTCGAATGGACAGAAAAAGCACGTGTGGTGGAGCATAATTTTTAGGTGATAAGTTGGTATGTTGGTCCTCAAAGAAGCAAAATTACGTGTCAACTTGGACGGCCGAAGCGGAGTACGTCTCGGCTGCCAGCTGTTGCTCTCAAGTTCTATGGATGAGGACGCAACTACGCGACTACGGGTTTGAAATTAAAAACATTCCCATTTATAGTGATTCTCAAAGTGCTATTGCCATTGCTTGCAATCATGTTCATCATTCACGCACGAAGCACATAGATATTCGCTATCATTTTATTAAAGATCATGTAGAAAAAGGCACTATAGATATGTATTTTGTTAGAACGGAGCTTCAACTTGCCGACTTATTCACTGAGGCATTGGATGAAAAATGATTCCAATTCATTATTGCTAGCTAGGCATGTTGACTCTCACTCATCCTTGAAATGTGCTTCACATGCTCTATTATGTTTATGTATGTGCTTCTTGAACTTCTTTGCTATATCTTGCGTGATTTTATGCATTTTTTTATAAAATTAAAAATAAATAAATATAATATAGTATAAATATAATAATAATAACATAAAATAAAATAAAAATGGGGGATGACGATGATTTTGTCTATTTTGATTTACTCACAAAAATATTTCTTTGATATATGCCTAGTTCTTTGCTTAAAAATTCATGTGACATTCTTTTAATCAAAGAGCTTAGTTTGTTCACTAGACACAAAGACACATTATATATGTGAGAATTTAAGCCTCAATATTTTTTTAACGAATTATCCTTGAGTATGTCACACTTCAAATGCTTATCTCTTGTTTTGTACTTCGTGGCATCATTCTTGTTTTGTGTTAGTTTGTCATGAAAATGATAAGGGCAAATTAGAAAATTTTTCACTTGGCCCAAATTATTAATCCTTTACTATTTCCTCTAGTAATCCCCTTTGAGCCTTATCATGTATTCCTTTTCTTTTGAAATCCGATCGAGCCTTTAACCTTATTCCTAAGTTTTGGGGTTGCTCAATCAATAATAAGAGTGGGAGAAAAGGATATGCACATGATGAATTCTTCCGATCATTTTAAAAGAGAAACATGGATCTCGTTGTGAACTTCTCCTAGATAATCTTGTATACTCCTAGAATAGAAGCACCTCGAAGTGAACTTCTCCAACGATAATCTAGATCTTATATTGAGAAAACGAGAAGAGGAGCACGGCCTTGGGTTCGAATTCGATATTTGTGAACCTTTAAAAGGAACACGGTCTCAGCCCAAAAACAAAAGAAGATCTCATCTCTCAAAGCTTCGTAAAGAAGAAGAGACTCATCTTGAGCAACTGCAGAAGAAAAGAAAAGAAAAAGGAGAAGAAATGAATTTCAAAAGGGCCCCTGGAATTGAAGAATTTTTAAGCCCACTAATCCCAAAACCATCCTACCCTTTTAGTCAGAGCCTAAAAATAATAAACCCTTCAAAGTCCCTTTGATTCAAAATGATGGACTTTCACTTGGTAAGTTGATTAAGTGCGCTGCGATGACAAATTAATTGCTAAAACTGTGTCGTGTTGATATGAGTGATATATCTACTAAATATTTTCATGATAAAAATAAATTGAGTGCTATGAGCGAACCTTGTGAGAGTTGTCGAAATGATTCATGCTATGATCTTAGATTATTAGTTTTGTTACATTATCTGACGGCAAATTGTTATTCTATATGTCATGTGAAATTTTTGCGTGATAATGTTCAAAATGGATAATCTGACCCCAAAACAAAAATATTTACGCACATTTTAAATGCATTAATACATGCATTGGTTCAGATTTGATAAAATGTGAAATATCTTTTGAAAAACGCAAAATTTTCGTATACATAATTAGAGGATCATGAATCTACGCTGAATTGATTACATGCGTTATTTGTGCTTATATCGTAAATTTTCATATGCATAATTGTGTTAGATATGTGCTAAATTGGCGAAACGTTATATGTGCATTTGTTGAGGGGGAGTTTACATGAAACTTTGTTATTATCTCCTAAATTATTTACCTGGAATCACGACTTCTCATGTTTCTATTCTAAGTTTTACAGAGAACCTTTGAGCTCATCCGATGAGTCAATTGCATTTATTTCAGAAATATAGGGAGCCAAAATTTGTTTTTTGGGTGCAAAAGTAAAAATATTAATTTTTTTTTCGTTAAACATGCCTGATTTTAACGAAAGCCAAAAATAATTTTTCACGGTCCAAAACCCTTTAACCTTACCTGATCGAAAAGTATAAATATATCTTTTTCAATCGAAAAATTCTTTCTCACGCTAACAGAACGATTGAAAAACTTTTTATCTTCTCAAACGCTTCAAAGGGCGATTTACAAACAATTTTAATCTTCTCCGATTTTCTGTCGAAAACTCGCCGAGTGTGAAGGTAGAATCCAGTTTCGGTTCTTATTTTTGTTCTGAAAAACACGAATAACGACAGTTTTTTAATATCATTCGATGAAATTGTTTGCAACTTCGCGACTTTTCGACTGAAACCTCTTAAGAAATAAAAACTATTGTGTTCTCGACCATTTTGATTAAAAGCATGATATTTGGATTTGCAACTGATTTCTGATCATTACAAGTCCAGATTAACTCATGATTTACACATGATCGTCATTTGCGTTTTTAAGCGTTTACTGTTTGATTTCAATTTTTTTCGGTTAAAAATCGTCTTATCGCAAACAGTATCATCGAAGAACTTCAGTTTTCATTTAGTTTTATTCGATCGCAAAACTTAGAGGCAAAAACATTACGTTTTTGATATGTTTTTATTCGATCGTAAAAATTAGCGGCTAAAACTTAAGTTTTTCGATAAAGTATTATTCGATCACAAAAATAAGCGGCGAAAACTGGAAGTTTTTCGATACATTTTTATTCGATCACAAAACTACGCTGCGGAAAACTTCACTTTTTCGACAACATTTTATTCGACCGCAAAATTACTCAGCGAAAAACTTTAGTTTTCAATATATTTTTATTCGATCGCAAAACTCCGCGGCGAAAACCTTAAGTTTTCGTTAAGTTTTTATTCGATCGCAAAAATATTAGCGTTCGAATTAATTTTCGCTCGAATAAAACCACGCCGTAAACAATGTACACTGTAAACACTTAGAAATTTTTCATATTTTTTCTAAGTCATTTTCTACACATGTAAACACTGTTTGCGTCTTAACAACAATTTAAATTGAAAATTTTAATTTTTTTTTCCAACATTCATAATTGCTTAATACAATTTGCATATGTCGGTGTCCAGATGAAGTTATCATATCCATTCTCAAAGGACATTCCTCTTGGCCAGCCCTCACCATGACCGCCTCAGTCCAAATGGTTTATCTCCAGCAGTTCTGGGGATGCATGAAGAGCCACATCGTAGGTGATGACGTGGCTTACAGAACAAAGATAAACAAGAAGCACGTTCGCATCGACAAGAATCTTCTAGCTATGGTCCTCGATCTACCACATCAACACGGCTACGATCCTCTTCCGACAGATGCGGTGATCATAGAAGACATGCTTCGGATGTGATATAAGTCACCGCTGACCAACTTTCAAAACAGCGGGATCCCACATCCATGGAGGACATTATTCGGAATCATCAACAAATGTTTCTCTCAGAAGCACTCCGGATTTGACAGGCGAATGAGAATATTCTCAGAATCTTCCACGGGGTTGGCTGCTCGAAGAATTATGACGTGGCCCAGCTAACGTGGAACAATCTAGCGGACCAACTACGTCAAAGGGAAACAAAATCGAAGGCAAAATTCCTGCCTTACGTGCGTTAGTTCCCAGTGCTGATCTCCCACCGGATGGAAGTACATCCAGAGATCCCCCGTCTGCCACCCGTCAGAGGATACAAACCACCGAGGCTGTGGTTCTTCCACAACCGGAAGGCGTCGGATCTGGCGCTCCAACCGATGCTGATACCTTTGGAGCTACTACACCTAGCCGATCCCACCGACGTGGCCTACCAAGAGTATTGTCAAAACAACTCAGTAACGGAGGCCATGGTACGGTCCGTCGATTCGGCTCCGATGCCTTCCCGACGGGAATCCCCGGTGGAGACTCACGAGCCCGAAGCTGCGGCACGTCAGCGATATTCTCTGACGTTGTGACAGTGGAGCGTCTTCTTGGCCCCACTCCCCGGTGGTAAGTTCCTTATTTTTTATTTCTAACTCCATAACTGTTTTCTCTAGTTTTTCAAACAAACTAGAGTCAGAATGACTAACCTTGAGATGGTCAGTGGATGAGTTCATTCGTAGATACTGTGCTCTTTGAAGAGCATCAATTAGGTCTTGGTTGTGTTCCATAGAGTAGGAATCCATTTTTTTTGGTTAGGATAAAATGTAGGTTGGATATTTGATCGATGACGCGTTATGTGGATTTGAAATCTTTTAATAAAAATTTCGAGAAATAGAGTAGGTATCGAAAACTTTTTAGGATAAAATGTAGATATCAAAAACTTTTGGACCGAAAAGTATAGTTTTGAAAAGTTTGGAGTCGCAAAGTTTAAGTATCAAAAATTTTGTGAAAACATTTGATAGTGAGTGTAAGTATCGAATATTTTTTTTAAATTCGGCTTTAAAATTTCAGTTCCGAAAAGTTTTGGTGTTGAAAAAAAATCTAAAAGTATCGAAAATTTTAGGTGTGTACTGAAAAGTTTTAAATTGATGTTCAATACTTCGAAAATTTACCAAAACTTTTTCTATAATGTGCCAATAAACATTGATAAAGGTTGAAATCTTTTATTTTTCTAAAAAAGATTGAAATTGAAACCTTTTGGATCAAAATATTTGATAAATTCGGGTCAAAAGGTTAAGTATCAAAAAATATTTGTATCAAGAAAATTTGTCGTACCGAGAAAGTTTGGCGATTAGAGATTCTCGTTAACACGTTTGCGAGAACTTAACTTTCTCGGGTTGACCAATTTGTTTTTCAGATTGACTAATTTTTCTCGTAAAAAATTTCTTCGATAAATAAAATTTCTCGATAAGAGATTTAAAATTGGCATTGTAAAATTCAGTATCAAAAATTTTTGGTGTTTTCGTAAATATGGTGAAGTTTTCGAAAACTTTTGGTAGATACCAAAATGATTTATATTGATGTCGAAAACTTCAAAAAAAATATACCAAAATTTTCTTATAATTTTCCGTTAAAAATTGATACCAAGAAATTTAATTTTCAAATGATATGGAAATTTTTTTTTAAAAAAATTCTCGGTAAAAAAAATTTCCTTTAGTAAAAGTTTATCGATAAATGTATTTATCGAGAAAAATTTTCGATACAAAGCCTAAGTGTGCTTACCGAGAAAACATCTTTGTCAGCGAAAGTTTCTCGATAACTTTTCATGTACCCAAACTAATTCTATCGAGAAACTTCATAGACCAAGTGACTATCGAAAAACTCAAGTAGTTATCACAAAGCTAAATATGCAATCGCAAATCACAACTGCTGAAGAATTCTCCCAATTTTCTTCACATCGAACCAAAATGATTAGAATTGCATATATCCTTGTGAGGTGAAAGATATGGAAAGAATCGAGAACTGACGTGGTTTGCGATAATTGATGATGCAATATTCAAACCAAAAGTTTGCGATCGTTAATCAATTGTGGGGGTAATGATGACAAAGAATTGAAAAAGCAGTGAGTTTTCGACAGCGAGAAGTTTTTCGGGCAAAGCAGAGTTTTCGACAGTGAGGAGTTTTTCGGGCAAAAGTAGAGCTAAAAATGATGATAAACAACAACGACGTTTTTTTTTAAGAAGAAACCATAATTTTCGATCCGAAACACAAAATTGTTCAAATTTTGTCCGGGTTATGGATCAAAACACTTATATCTTCAAGAAAAAACACTCAATTAAACCTGAAAACAGCAAAATATGTCGAATTTTTGAGAAATCGGATGAATTTCACGAAGAACACGATTTATCGGATCTTCAAAATTAGCAAAAATTAGTGTTTTGATCGATCAAATTTCAGCCCAGACATGTTGAAAACAGTCGATCGAAGCCTAAAAACATCAAAGCATATCGAAATATGAAGAATCGAACCGAAAAAATTGCCGTGACAAGTTCTTCAACGAAATTCGAACCGAAAAATGCAAAAATTCGATTAAATCTAACGTGTTTTGCTCTGATACCAGTTGATAGGTCCAGTTATATCCAACACGATTAAGTTCGGTGAAGAATTCGATAGAAAATGTAAAACTTACGAAGAACACGTTTGAATTTGGCGCGGAAGCTTGAGAGCGTTCTTCACGTTGTAAAGCTCGGTTTTCTATTAAAATGAATTCATCACATTAGGGTTCCTTATATACCAAATAAGTTTGGTATATTTGTTAAGTAGTCCTAATCTATGGCTTAAACTACTACTTATACTAGAAGACTAAGATAACATTTAAAGTTGAACACAATAAAAATGTCCTAACAGAAGAGGTGATAGTTTTATTGCCCAACATGGCAATAAAAGACTGGTGAAGGAGAATATCTCCGCAGCCTCAATTAATAACTTGAGCAAGGATGATGTACATACATACAAGGAATTCCTTTCATTCAAGGCGCAAAAACTACAATCACAAGAAGGAACTTCATATGCCAAAATAGTGGTTGATGAAGAAGAAGACGTGGATTATGAGCGTAATACTCATACAAAAGTAATACTTCTGCTCGATTTTAAAGATTTGAAATGGAAAGATCAACCTAGGACTTTAATGTCAAGGTATCTAGAAAAAGCATCATATGCTGCAGGTTATTATAAAAACAGAGATATTTATGAACATATTCTCAAGGCTACAGGAACTTGTGATATTGAGCATTTTACTTCTGGTAATTCTGCATCAGGAATAAGAAAAGGTTATACCTTTAGCAATAGTATTATTAAACAAATTATATCTCCTGAAATGTGGGCAATGCACCGTATGAAGGATCGAGAATATTTTCATCCAGAGTAAAAGGCATGGTAAAATTTAATTATTGGGATTATATTGATGCTTTCTATAGAATATTTCTGTATCAAAATGAAAATAAAAAACATTCTAGGTGTATAAAAATCTGCTCAGATGTTAATAAGCAGGAAATTCATACGTGGCTTTATCAATGGTGGTTATCGTATGGAGCCCCAATAAAAATTCTTAAAGAGCCTTTTTCAGGTTTATATGCCGAATGGGTCAAATTCTCGACAAGTCTTATAGA
The DNA here is from genome assembly GCA_004919715.1 of Linderniella brevidens. Taxonomy (NCBI): domain Eukaryota; kingdom Viridiplantae; phylum Streptophyta; class Magnoliopsida; order Lamiales; family Linderniaceae; genus Linderniella; species Linderniella brevidens. The sequence continues at coordinate 1,310,983 of SWDC01000150.1, read as the reverse complement.
GGCAGAACACGATAATGAGTGTATTGAAGGTATGACTTCTCTACATTTCTATATTAAATTCAGTATTCCTTGGATTTGGCGATGGAATCCAAAAGTATGTTATACCCAACAAAAAATTATGTGTCTTAGAAGGAATTTTTATACGAACTCCTAGAAAAAAAAGATGGTTCTGGAAAATTGAAAAAGATGATTAGGAAAAATCTGGAAAAAGATGATTAGAAAAAATTCTCTGTTTTACCACAATTGTAGCATTTTTGTGGCTCTTTGGCATTTTTGGATTCTGATGACTCGGTCGGTCTTTCCTTGTGGTTAGAGCTTGAGGTCCGAAGTCGATTAGCGGAGGAGGAGGATTTCTTTTTATAGAACTTTTTGCTCATCATTTTAGTAATGAGATCCAATTGGTTCTTGAACTCTTTCATATCGGGCTCGAAATCCGATTCCGACTCATCTTCTTCTTCTGAAGAACTCGGCAGTTTGATGATTTATCTTTATGTGACCGACTAGTTTTTCTTTCCGAAACTAGGGCTATTGAGTCTTCGATCTGTTTGCCCTTTTTTTCTTTTTGTATCTCGCTAATGTCTTCCTCGTGTTGAGCGAGATTGTCAAATACGGTGTGGATATCCATTTCGTCCAAATCCTTGTTTTGACGGATTTACATGGATATTTTCTTCCCCTCCGGTTGAAGGGATGAAAGAAATCAGATATTTACCTCCATATTTGTCTTGAAAATTTCTATTTTCCTCATCTTGTTAAGAAGAGTCAAATAGCGTTGAGAGAGTTCGTGGAGATTTTTCTCCGTCTTAGCTTTGAAGGAGTCGTAAGCGGTGAGAATGTTCACTTTCTTAGCCTTGACTCCGACTTCGGTGCGTTGCATCAGTTTGTGGAGCTCGTCCCACATAGCCTTTGCACTTGATAGACTATCTATTTGCATATAGATGTCATTTGGGATGCCTTGCATCAGGAAAGTTTTAGCTCCGAGTCTGCTTTAGCTCTTAATCTCTCCCCCTCAGAATATTCACTAGGAATTTTGAGTCTTCTAGTGGCAGGAATGAGAGGATTATTTGTGGCATCGCCTTCTTGGAGCCAAAATTGAGCAGGTCCTTCTTGAAGAGAAGTTATCAAATTTGTAGCTTGATCTTTTGTCTCCAAGAAGTTCATAAATCGGCTTCTCCATACGGTGTATTCGTCTCTTCGTAGAATTGGAGGGAGGACATCCTTTTCCAAGTGAGTAAGCATCCATTGTAGTAGTTGATTTGTAGGATCTCGTGAAAGTTTGGAGTTGAGATGGTAAAAGTGCTTCACAAGTGGCAAACTTGTTAGTCATCTTGGTTCGTACTTTAAGCAATTTCCTTTTCGGACCTATTTTTCGGTTCAAAAAGAAATCATTTTTGAGTACGAAAAATATTTAGTATAAAAATTAACACTTCAAAATTTTGCTGACGAAATTTGAATTTCAGAATTTGATCGAAAATTTTGAGTGTCGAAAATTATTATTCGAAGAAATTTTTTTTTTATGTTTTGAAATTTACGATTTTGATTACTTAAAAAAAATCAGATCAGTGTAAAATGTGTGTGTTTGAAATTTCAGTAATTGAAATTTTTTTCGAACAGTAAGATTTTTTATTTGAAAAATTTCGATCCTTATAATCGAAAAATATTTTCGATTGTATAAGTTTTTCGAGGTATGTTTATCGAGAATTATTTTTCGAGCGAAAAAGTTTGCAAATGTATCCTATCGAAAAATAGTTTATCGAAAAATTTTGTTAGTCGCAAAAACTTTTATCGAAATATTTGTAATCGAAAATTAAAGTGATCGAAAATTTCGTTAAGTTTGACTCAAATATTCGTTCGAAATATATTTTTGCTAAATTTTGACTCGTAAATTTCGATGATCGAAAAACTTGATATCGAAAAACTTGTAATAGTAAAACAAGTTTTTCGTGTCAAAAGAACATACTTATCTAGCGAAAACAGTATTGAAAAACATTTACGCTTAGTTACGCTCGAAAAATATATTTATCTGTGAATCGAAAAACTAATTATCGAAAATAAAGTTTTTCGAGTCTTATATTTGAGTGAAACTCGCGAAAACACTATGAGTATCGAAAAAATTTTCGCCAGTAAACTTATTCGAAAAAGATTTTCGAGCCAAATTTTTCGATCGAAAAACGATCGAGGAACACAACTCTAGTTCAATGAAACAATATAAACCAAGATTCAACTTAAAAACTCAAGTTAGACGCTGAGATTTTGGATAATCACTAAAATATGAGTTCTGAATATGAACAAACGCAAGATTAACCACGTTTTACAGCAAAATATATCGATTATGAAGAAAATCAAACCGTATTCAAAACTCAATCGCAAACACTAGTATCGTTCGAAATCGAAAATCTGAAAAAAAAAAGTGATTGAAATCAGTACGTAATTCATTTCTAACATATAATCTATCACTTTAACAGCAAGATCATCAACAAAATTCGCAAAATTAAGCACGTAGATCAAAATGCATTTCACGTAAGTTTTTCGATCGAAAAATCTGGAAAATAATTTTGATCCAAGAATAGCGAATTCAATCCAAAAACAATCACGATCAACTCTGATACCAATTGTTAGGTCCTATTTAATCAACTAACGATCGATCTAAACAAGAATTCTAGATATTCGAATAAGAAATCTCGAGAGTTACCTTCGGTCGAATATCGAGTTTGAAGATCGGGAGAGAGAAACAATTAGAGAGTGGAAGTTTTCGATTGTATTTCTCTCTCTAGAATGTGAATTCAATGGTTTGTAAATTTTCTGAAATTCTTGTGTATTGATTTTTGTTGTATACATGGTAGATGTACAGAGTATATTTAAAAACTAGTCCTACACTAACAAAAATACGAGCTACGCCCCTAATTACAAGGATAACTAATTAACAAAGCACAATTTCTACGTTTCTTCAGTGATAGAAAATTTCGTTAAGTTTGACTCAATTTGTTGACTAAAAGTTTTTCGAGTGTGAAATATTCAATCGAAATATGTCTTTGCTAAATTTTGACTCGAAAATTTAGATGATCGAAAAACTTCAAAGCGAAAAACTTGTAAGAGTAAAACAAGTTTTTCTTGTCAAAAGTAGATATTTATCTAACAAAAATAGTACTCGTCGAAAACATTTACGCTTTGTTACGCTCGAAAAAGATATTTATGTGTGAATCGAAAAACTAATTATAGAAAATAAATTTTTTGGAGTCTTATATATGAGTGAAACTGAAGAAAACAGTATGAGTTTCGAAAAACTTTTCGCCTGTAAACTTATTCGAAAAAGTTTTTCGAGCCAAGTTGTTCGATCGAAAAACGATCGAAGAACACAACTCGGGTTCAATGGAATAGTAAAAATCCAGATTCAACTGAAAAACCCAAGTTAGATGCTGAGATTCTGGATAATCACTCAAATATGAGTTCTGAATATGAACAAATACAAGATTAACTACGTTTTACAGCAAAATATATCGACTATAAAGAAAATCAAACCGTATTCAAAACTCAATCGCAAACACTAATATCGATCGAAATAAAAAATCTGAAATAATTCAATGTTCTAAGCGATTGGAATCAGTACATAATTCATTGCTAACATATAATCTATCATTTATCAGCACGATAATCAACAAAATTCGCAAAATTAAGCACGTAAATCAAAATGCATTTCGCGCGTGTTTTTCGATCGAAAACTCTGGAAAATAATTTTGATCTAAGAGTAGCGAATTCAATCCAAAAACGATCACGATCATCTCTGATAACAATATTAGGTCCTAATTAATCAACTAACGATAGATCTATGCATGAATTCTAGATATTCGAAATTAATTCTCGAAAGTTACCTTCGGTCGAATATCTCGGATAAAGATCGGGAGAGAGAAAATGTTTAGAGTGAGGAAGTTCTCGATTGTATTTCTCTTTCTAGAATGTGAATTCTATGCTTTGTGAATTTTCTCAAATTCTTGTGTATTGATTACTGTAGTGTACATTGTATATATACCTTTATACACGGTATACTTACTAACTAGTCCTACACTAACAAAAATACAAGCTACGCCCCTAATTACAAGGATAACTAATTAACAAAGCACAATTTTTACGTTTCTTCAACGGCTCGAGGTAATTTCCACTACTTTGTTACCTTTACAGATGATCACTCTCGCTACGGCTTGGTGTATCTTATGAGGAACAAGTCTGAAACCCTTGATAAATTCAAGGCATTGAGACACTAGTGGAAAAGCAAACTGGGAGACAAATAAAAGCCATTCGATCAGATCGAGGTGGCGAGTATATGAGTCTCGAGTTTGATGAGTTCTTGAAAGAGAACGGAATCATTTCACGGTTTACTACGCCTGGAACACCACAATTGAATGATGTTGCCGAATGCAGAAATCGAACATTATTAGATAAAGTTCGATCAATACTTTACACAAATCTCCCCATATCGTTATGGGTATATGCCTTACAGACTGTTGTATATATTCTGAACAGAATCCCTTTGAAGTCTGTTGATCGAGTTCCTTACGAAAGTTGGAATGGTAAGAAACCAAGCTTGAATCACATAAGAATTTGGGGTTGCCCCGATTTTGTGAACAAGCTACAGACATGCTAGAATCGAGGACAATGAAAGGTCGTTTCATTGGTTATCCCCATGACTCTATGGGATACTATTTTTACTTCCACGATGATCAGATGATCGTCATAACCATACATGCTCACTTTCTCGAGGATGAGTTCGCTCAAGAAGGTGGAGTTGGCAGGGAAGTAACTCTAGGAGAGTTAGATAAGACACCTTCAGAGACTCCAGTGCCGATGAGCACCAAGGAGCAGTCCGAGACGCAACCTGAATTGCGCAGGTCAGGTAGAGTATCTCGTATGCCTGCGAGATACAGTATGGTACACGTCGAGCGCGAGGATGCTGTGACGGAAGGGAACATCGGGGACGACCCCGCTACCTTTGACCAGGACAGACTCGCTGAAGTGGCTTGAAGCTATGAAAGCAGAGTGGACACTATGCACGCCAATTGGGTCTGGACTCTAGTAGATCTACCCGATGGTTTTGACCAATTGAATGTACGTGGATCTACAAGAAGAAGATTGGATCTGAAGGACTAGTTGATACCTACAAAGCCAGTCTTGTAGCGAATGGTTATAATAAAAAGGAGGGAATTGACTATGAGGAAACCTTCTCACTAGTTGCAATGATTAAGTCCATCCGTATTCTGCTTGTGCGGCACACTACGAGTTTGAGATCTGGCAGATGAATGTGAAAACTGCTTTCCTAAATGGATTCTTCCAAGAGGAAATCTAGATGGAGCAGCCCAAGGGTTTTACATCGCACACACATGCTCATAAGGTGTGCAAATTAAATAAGTCCATATATGAAGTTAAGCAAGCCTCGAGGAGTTGGAATCTTCGATTTGATGAAATAGTTAGAAACTACGGATTCATAAAGAATGAAGATGAGCCATGCGTCTACAAGAAGCTCGGTGGGAGTATGATGTCGTTCCTCGTATTATACGTTGACGACATTCTTTTGATAGGAAACGATATCGGTTTGCTCTCAGAGGTGAAAGCATGGCTTTTGACCATGTTCTCCATGATAGACCTGGGAGAAGCGACCTACATTCTGGGAATTTGCCATTTTAGAGATCGAGCAAATAAAATAATATGTTTATCTCAGGCCCTTTACTTAGAAAGGGTCCTCAAAAGATATAAGATGGACGATACTAAGAAAGGGTTCTTACCTGCGACACGGGATTCATATCTGGAAGACTATGTGACCTCGTAGCGAGGAAGATAGAAATGAGATGAATGGAGTTCCCTATGCGTCTGCAGTGGGCATCGTGATATATGCGATGCTATCCACGCGACCAGACATCGCTTATGATGTGAGCATAGTCAGACAATATCAGGCTAACCGTAGTAAGGAACACTGGACGGTAGTAAAGAATATCCTGAAGTACCTCAGACGGACCAATGATATGATATTGGTCTACAGTAATGGAGAATTATAAGTGGACGGTTATACTTATTCGGACTTCCAGTCAGACGTGGATGACCGAAAATCCACTTCTGGTTTCGTCTATATGCTCAATGGCGGAGCAGTGTCATGGAAGAGTTCCAAGCAAAGCACAAGTGCTTACTCCACCACTGAACCGGAGTAAGCAGCCTCTGAGGCAGCTAAGGAGGGTGTTTGGATGAGAAAGTTCTTGGAAGAACTTCAAGTGGTTCCAAGCATTGTGGATCGGCCGTTACCATTATGGTACGACAATAGCGACGTGATCGCACAAGCCAAGGAACCAAGTCTCACAGTAAACCCAAACATATAGGAAGAAAAAACCACGAAATTGGCTATATAGCCGTGCAGAAGATAGCGTCTGTGGAAAACGTAGCCGACTCATTCACCAAGCCTCTATCACAGGCCGTGCTTGATAGACAGCTCGATAAAATGGGGATGAGATATCATAGCGAATGGCATTGAGTGCAAGTGGGAGATTGTTAAGGATATGCCATCGAAATGCCATTCGAGGATGGAATGTAATAGGGCATAGACGAAAAATGTTTTATTTGCTTTTTATATTTGAACGATGTATTCAGCTATTTTATTTATGGAATAAAGTTTTATTTGTTTTTATTTTATTCGTAAGGCATATTATTTTTTAGTCCAATATTTCTTACTTGGCATCCGATAAGAAGGCGAACAAATAAAACCCAAATGTTTGGAGATCATCGATTCTTGTTAGATAAGAGAGGAGGCACCGATGAACTATCATCCTCAAACGTTAAATATGTCCACAAGTCTTAGATTCCAGACGGGTGCTGGAATCGCCGATCACGACTTATTTGTTGACGACTCTTACGTGATTGTGCCAATCATTCAATTGGGAAGTGGGAGGTCGTGACATTGAGGACTTGTATTTCGACACTGACTCGTAATCAGGGGATTAACTTGTATTTCGACACTGACTCGTAATCGAACGATCACATGGCTTATTACTCGAGGAGTGTCAATGATCGATCGATCGATTGACGATGAGGACTTCGGGGTCATGACTTGTCACTAGCTTTGCTAGGCCCATACTGCCGAGTGCATGGGTCGGGAGCGAAATGCGGTCTTGACAACGAAGGGTGACCGTCGGGCTTTAACCACCGAAAGGGATTCGTCTTATAAGTAATTGAGATATATGTTCTATGCATATTTGGGGACGGGAAATTACTAAGTCTTACATGGAACGTTGAGGGCATTTTAGTAATTTCGCCAGTCACGAATTTATCATAGAGCCGAGTTAGTGAGTTTGATAGTTCCATGACTCTCACTCGTTCAGGACATATGTGAAGGGTTTAAACGTAGGACCAAAATCTATAGTCGGTTCGTGAATTATGATTACATCACTTCCGTACTCAACTCGTGATCGGTTCGGTAGCACGGGATAGGCTATGTGAATACCGGACTCATGGATTCCTCCTAGTGCCGATTGAGACGAACCAAGACGGTCGGGCTTAAAAGGACCACCGAGGTAGTATCTATGAAAGAGAGACTTAAACAAATACTTAACGGGCTTTGTGTCGTTAAGGTTGACGGTTTACGATTGTTAAACATTGGTTGAGTTTTGTGACTACTTTAGTAATAGTGCTCGAAATTATTTTAATTTTAGGTTAAAGGCATGACTGTTAGGTCATATTTCATCAACTAATAATCAATCTAAGCATGAATTCTAGATATTCGATTAATAAATCTCGAGAATTCCCTTCGGTCGAATATTGAGTTTGAAGATCGGGAGAGAGAAACGATTAGAGAGTGGAAGTTTTTCGATTTCCTTTCTCTCTCTAGAATGTGAGTTCAATACTTTGTGATTTTTCGAAAATTCTTGTGTGTTGATTTCGATAGTGTACATTGTATTTATACCTATTTACATGGTATATTTACTATTAAGTCCTACACTATTAAAACTACGAGTTACGCCCCTAATTACAAGGATAACTAAATAACAAATCACAACTTCTATGTTTCTCCAATCTCTCCCTTTGTGCTTGTTTTCATTTCAGCTCCGTTTATTCTTGTCGAACGTAGAATTATTTTCTCAATTCCAATGCTGTCTCGTAGTGTCGGACAACATTCCTCAGCTCAAATCTTTCATTTATTGCATCCAGAAGCTCATTTAGGAGAGGGGCCTCTTCACCAAGATCCTTGAAGATCGTTTCTTCAATGATCTCCGCCAACCTCTTCTCTATGTTCTTCCGCAAAAGCTTCAACGTCCCGTCACATAATTTGTGAACTTCAGACTTCACCATAGCTCTCGTCTTTCCAATAATTTGATTTCGATAAGTGATGGCGAGGCCTGGTTTCTTGAAGATGTGAAGAGATATTAGAATTGTGCTTTCTTATTTTGTTATCCTTGTAATTATGGGCGTAACTCGTAGTTTTGATAGTGTAGGACTAAATAGTAAATATACCATGTAAATAGGTATAAATACAATGTACACTATCGAAATCAATACACAAGTTCATTCGGAAAAATCACAAGCATTGAATTCACATTCTAAGAGAGAGAAAAGAAATCTAAAAACTCTCTCTCTCAAGATCTTCAAAGCCGATATTCGACCGACGGTAATTCGTAAGATTTCTCATTCGAATATCTAGAATGCATGCTTACATCGATCATTAGTTGATATAATAGGACCTAACAATTGGTATCAGAGCAGATCGTGATCGCTTTAGGATTGAATTCGCGATTCTAATATCAAAATAAGTTTCCAGATTTTTCAATCGAAAAACTTACGTGAAATGTATTTTGATCAATGCGCTTAATATTTGCGAATTCTGTTGATGATCTTGCTAATTAAGTGATAGAATATTTGTTAGGAATGATTTACGTACTGATTTCAATCGCTTAGAACGTCAGATTATTTCAGATTTTCGATTTCGATCGATATTTGCGTTTGCGATCAAGTTTTTGAATACGATTTGATTTTCTTCATAATCGATATATTTTGCTGTAAAACGTGGTTGATCTTGTGTTTGTTCATATTCAGGACTAAGAAACAAGTGATTATCCAGAATTTCGGCATCTAACTTGAAGATTTTGGTTGGATCTGGATTTTCACTGTTCCATTGAACTTGAAGGCTGTTCTTCGATTGTTTTTCGATCGAAAAATTTGGCTCGAAAATAATTTTTCGAATAAGTTTTCAGCCGAAAAGTTTCATGATAACAAACACCGTCTTCGTGTGTTTTACTCCAATATAAGACTCGAAAAACATTATTTTCGACAATTAGTTTTTCGATTCAAATGTAAATATCTTTTTCGGCGTAATAAAACGTATTTTTTTTCGACGGCTACTGTTTTCGCTAAACAAATATCTAATTTTGACTCGAAAAACTTGTAATAATAAAACAAGTTTTTCGATCTCAAGATTTTCGATCATCTTAATTTTCGAGTAAAAAATTTAGCGAAAACTTATTTCGATAGAATAATTCACACTCGATCAGTCTTAATTGGTCGATTACACATTTTTCGATAAAAGTTTTTGCGATCAACAAAATTATTCGACAAACTATTTTTCGATAGGATATTTACTTTGCAAAACTCTTACGTTCGAAAATAATTTTCGATAAATACCACGAGAACTTATACGATCGAAAATCTTTTTCTTTCACAAAGATCCTACCAATCAACTACAAATGGATGCTTACTCACTCGAAAACGACGTCCGCTCTCCAATTCTACGAAGAGGCGAATACACCGTATGGAGAAGCCGATTCATGAACTTCTTGGAAACAAAAGATCAAGCTACAAATTTGATAGCTTCTCTTCAAGAAGGTCCTGATCAATTTTGGCTCATCCAGGAAGGCGATGGCACTAATAATCCTCCTATTCCCGCCATTAGAAGACTCAAAATTCCTAGTGAATACACCGAGGGGGAGCGATTAAGAGCCAAAGCGGATTTAGGAGCCAAAACTTTCCTAATGCAAGGAATTTCTAACGACATCTATATGCAAATAGATTCTATCAAGTGCTAAAGCTATGTGATACGAGCTCCACAAAATGATTCAACGGACCGAAGTCGGAGTCACAGCCAAGAAAGCGAATATTCTCACCGCTTACGACTCATTCAAAGCAAAGTCGGAGGAAAACGTTTATGAACTCTATCAACGCTATTTAACTCTTCTTAATGAGATGAGGAAAATTGAAATTTTCAAGACCTACATGGAGGTCAACTTCCGATTTCTCTTCTCTTCAACCGGAGTGGAAGAAAATATCCATTCAAATCCGTCAAAACCAGGATTTAGACGAGATGGATATCCACGCCGTCTTTGATAATCTCGCTCAACACGAGGAAGATATAAGCGAGATACAAAAAGAACTTAAGGGCAAACAGATCGAAGACTCTAGAGCTCTAGTTTCTGAAAGAAAAACGAGTCGATCTCGCAACGATAAAAGCATCAAGTTGCCAAGTTCTTCTGAAGATGAAGACGAATCCGAATCGGACTCTGAGCCAGATATAAAAGAGTTCAAGAAACAATTAGCTCTCATTACTAAAATGATGAGCAAAAAGTTCTATAAAAAGAAATCCTCCTCTTTGGCTAATAGACTTCGGACTCAAGCTCCAAGGACAAGGAAAGACCGGCCGAATCGTCAGAAGCCAAAAACGCCAAAGAACCACAAAAATGCTACAATTGTGGAAAGATATGACACTTCGCCAGAGAATGCAATCTTCTTAATGTTAGGTCTTGATTCATCAATCAACAAATAATCTAACCACGAATTCTCGGTATTCGAGTAAGAAATCTTACGATATACGATCGGTCGAATATCCGCTTTGAAGATCTTGAGAGGTTGTTAGATGTTTCCTTGTTTCTCGAGCGTTACCTCTCGTTTAAAATAGAAATTCGAAACTTATTATTTTCACAATTACGAATTATTATTTACATTGATAGTGTACATCATATTTATACCTATATTTAAGGTATAATTACTCTTAAGTCCTACACTATCAATATTTCTAATTACACCCCTAATTACAAGGATAATGAAATAATAAAGCACAATTCTAATATGCTCTTCAATCTCCCCCTTTGTGCTTGTTGTCGTTTCAGCTCCATTTATCCTTGCCGGGCGTAAAAAGATTTCCTCAATCCCAATGCAGTCTCGTAGCGTCGAACAACATTCCTCAACTCCAATCTTTTATTTATGGCATCTAGAAGCTCGTTTAGGAGTGGGGCCTCTTCTTCACAAAGATCATCGAAGATTGTCTCTTCGGTGATCTCTCCCACACCAACTTAAGTATCCCGTCGCAGAATTTATGAACTTCTGACTTCATCATAGCCCTTGTCTTTCCAATGATTGGATTTAGATAGGTTATGGTGAGGCCAGGGGTCTTGAATACGTAGTTCTCGGCAAAGTTGTTAAGTGGGAAGCCCTTCATAAGCGGAGATTCCATGTTGACATTCTTCATGTTGTTCTCTATTGCAATTTGAAGGTCATGTGCGGTGTGGTATTTGATTTGCCGCACCATGAATCTTTTCATCCCCTCGAGTCATTCAGTCTTGATATATCCAGGATGTGTCTTGTACTTTTTCTTTTACATTTGATATAGTTGATAGACTTCATCCGGTGGAAGGAATGGGAGATAACTTTCATCTATCTCTTCTCGAGTGCGGTTGTTGTCCGGTCGCTCAATTATGTAGGTAGGAGTTGGATATCTTCCGATCGTGTGAGAGACTCCAACGAGTTGGAGAATCGGTGGCTTGTTCTTGAAGTTTTCCTTCTGTTGATCAGCTGGAATGCCAATACGATCGCGTCCGAGATAGTTGAGCATGAAGATATGCTCCATTTTCTTCCTATCTTCCCAATGTGATATGCCCCTCAAATTGAGTTCGTTGAGTTTCTTGATCTTGTTTGGAGCCCTCCAAATATGCTTTCTTATGTCTTCAATGAAGGGGACTTCAATTCTGATATTCTCCCATGGTGTCTCAACTCTAACTGTCCCTTATGATAGACGGGGAGGAGAGTCGACTCTGAGTCTTATCATTTTGGGTAGCTCTGGGAGGGCAGAACTGTAGTCCTCGCCTTCTTGAATGTCTTCTTCTTCAAGCAGTACCAAGTCCACTGAAGCTTGTTGAAGGAAGTATCTGACGTTGGAGAGTCGAGCTTGAGCAGCTTCCTCTGGCTCCCATTCCGTCATCCACTTCTCGTTTAGTATGTAGTCATCTACGATCAAATGTGGATCGTAGGCAACTGTTTCTTGATGAACTTGGGGAAGGTTTGAGGTTGGGATGGGATTTGGATTTGTAAAGAGAGGGTTAGTGTTTGGGGTATGGTGGGAGGTGTGGTAGTTTGTTGGCGGGTTTGAGGTTGAGGTTGTGTGGTTGGTGGGTGTGAGGACGATCCTCCAGCTTCTTGAGTCTTTGTCTGACTCAATCCACGGCCACTCCTTGTTGTCGTTTGCCGTTTCTCCCCCTCATGACGATCCGGATCATCGGAATCGTCATGTCTACGTTTGGGGAGGGAGCTTTCTTCACGGCACGTTGTTTGTGCTGGCAGCTCTGGTTCATCTATTAATCTTCTGTATAGACTTTCTTCTGCATGAGTTCTTGTCTTTAGTGCAAGAAGGCGCGAGATGAGGATATCGTGAAGCTGACTGATCGGAATGGTGTATGGGTTTACAAGTGAGGGTGAGGGAGTTGGGGTGGTGAGGATTGGTTGTAGTGGGGTGTGTGGAGTGGTGGTAGGAAGTGGTGAGGAGACAGGTGTGGTTTGTGTATCGGTTGGAGCAGCTTCTGAGACTGGTGTTTTCCCGGTGTCTCTTCGGGAAGTCTCGAGAGCATGGAGCATTCGGTCCATCAGGCAGTCTTCTAATGAAGATAGGGCTGGGGAGAGTGCTTCTTGTAGTCTTTGCTCCGTCACGAACATCGGTGGAGTGGGGCCAGGGAGGCGCTCCACTGTCACAACATCGGAGTAGATTTCCAATGTGTCGCCTATAGTAGGTCTTGAGGGTCCGGTATGTCTAAGGACATCCGTTAACAACCCTGAAGTCACCACTTCAGAGGGTTGGCCTATTGTTGGCTCCGAAGATGTCGGGGTCCAATAGGGCTTCCACCCAATCCTTGAGATGATACGATAGGTATCACCTCTATGGGTGTTGAGACAGATTCAATTTGAATATGTTCAGTGGGCTGATCACCCGGTGTTGGCTCCGAAGCTTGTATGGATGAAGGCACTGCAGACGGGACCGAGATTTGTTGTCGACGAGGGCCCCTACGTTGGAGTCTTTGTTCTTCATCGGAGTCGGTTGCCTCAAGAGAGATATAATGAGAGACACCTTTGGGTTCAATCTCCTGAGGTGTAACTTCGGGCTCTGATGATATTACTTCCCTTTGAGAAGTCGCCGGGGCTGGATCCGTGGCACGTACCATCGCCTCCGAGATGGAGTTGTTCTGGTAGTAAGTTTGGTAGGCCTCGTCAGTTGGATCAGCGAGACGTAGCAGCTCCAATGGGATCAGCATGGGTTGGAGCGCTAGATCGGCGGCTTCGGGTTGTGGAAGAAACGAAGGCGTGGCGGGATATAGTCCGCGATCGGTGGAAGTTTTGGGATCTCTGGGTGGACTTCCATGAAGTGCGAGTCATTACTGGAAACCACCGAACATATGGAAGGGATCGGGCCTTCGACTTCGTCTCCCTCTGACGCAGTTGGTCGGCGAGATCGTTACAGATCAGCTGAGCCACGTCATATCTCTTAGAGAATACCACTCCGTGAAAAATACGCAAAATGTTGCCATTTTCCTTGTCGAATCCGGAGTGTTTTGGGGAGAGGCATTTATTGATGATGCCGAACAGAGTCTTCCATGGATGAGGAATGCCGTTATTTTGGAAGTTGGCTAGTTTATTTAGCGGCGGTTTGTATCCCATCCTGAGCATGTCTTCTACAATCTCCGCGTCCGTTGGTAATCGGTCATATTCATTGTAGTGTGGGAGATCGAGCACCATGGCCATTAAGTTCTTCGTCAGTGCGATGTGCCTTGTATTGAGCTTGGTCATATATTATATGCTACCGCCGTTAACGAAGCTCTGCATGCATCCCCAGAATTGCTGGAGATAAACCATCGGTACGGTGGCCGTCATGGTCAGAGCTGGGCATAGGGGGTGTCCTTTGAGTATGAATAGTATGACGTCATCCGGACACCGAAATGTTGTTAAATCCAGTTGGAAGTTGTTGTCTTGGACGGTCATATAACTTCCAAAAGGATAGATATGAGGGTATTTGGGACTTGCCATATTTGCAAAAATAATATAAGATTCATTAGTTGATCAAGTTTCATGAAAGAATGAATTTGATTATTACGAATGTAGAGATTGTACATTGAAAAACTTATCGCGAAAGACTTAATGAAAATTTGAAAAATTTGTAGAATTAACTAAGTCCTAAATGCGTGTTTTTATACAAGTAACAATTTATTCGATTTTTTTTATTTAAAATTTGCGATCGAAAATTTGTCTCAGTCTTGAAAAATTTTCTAAGTCTTTTGCAGCGTGTTTTTATTCGAGTAAAGAATTATTCGATTGACAAGTTTTGCGATCGAATAAAATTATGTCGAATAATTTACGTTTTCGCTGTTGATTTTGACTATCGAATAAAATGTTATCGAAAATAATAGTTTTTCGCTTATTAAGTTTTCAATCGAGAAGTTGTCGAAAAAACTTAAGTTTTTCGCCGGTTAGTTTTGCGATCGAAATAAAATAAAATCGAAAAAATATGTTTTTCGCCGCGTTGTTTTGTGATCGAAAAATTATTTCAAAAACAAAAGCTTTTCGTTGCTGAGTTTTGCGATCGAATAAAATTTTAACAAAAAGAAAAGTTCTTCGATGACACTGTTTGCGACACAAAACTTTTCGATCGAAAATTTTCAAGTCAAACAGTAAATACGTAAAACATAATCTTCGATTTCTGGGTAAATCATGGGTGTATCTGGGTTCGAAATGTTCAGAGAGCAGTGGCGAATCCGAATATCATGATTTTAACCCAAGAGATTGAGTGAAAATACTTTGATTTGAAGGTCGAAAAATCAGTTTCGTCGAAAAAATTAATATGAACTTTCTTCAGAAAATTTTTCGTGAAAATGATCGATAAGTGGAGGTTTTTGAACAGAAAATGAATCGGAAAACATTTCTACCTTCAAAATCCGCACGTTTAATCTAAAAATTTTGAGAAATGATGAAGTCGGAGTGAAATGCCGAAGTTGGTTTTTCGAGTGAGAATGTGTAGCGTGTGAGAGAGTTTTTCGAGTGATAAAGTGATTTTAATACTTTACGATGTGGTAAAGTAAAAATTCTTTTTGGGCCGAAAGTAAAAAGAATATTCTTGGGCTTTAGATAAAAATAGGTTGAAAATAAAATTTATGAATTAACCCAAAAATAATTTGTATAATACTCCCTGTATTTCCGCAAAAAAGGAAATTGTCTCATGATGTTGATGAAATTCAACATTTGACTCCTCGGATGAGCTCTAAATTTTCTGTGAGACTTGATAAGTTGTTAGGATTCAAGTTTCTACGAATGTAGAACATAATAGCAAATTCTCATATAAAAGCTTCCCCTCAACAATTGCATGAATAAACTTTTCAGTGCCTACACATATTTTCGGTACATATGAAAATTGCCGAGTTAAGCATAATTAACACATTCTAAGCAATTCAGCATAGTTTATGAAAATGTTGCATTTTTCAAGAATAATTTTGCATTTTATCAAGTCTGAACCAATGCATGTTGTAATGAATTTAAAATATGCAAAAAAAAATTAAATAAAATAATAATAAAAAATTAAAATAAAATAAAAAAAATAGAAAAAAAAATAGAAAAAAACAATATAAATTAAAATATAATAAAAATAACAATTTTTGTTTCGGGGTCAGATTTATTAAAAATTTTATTACACAAAAATTTCCAAGATATATATATATAACAATAATTTGCCATAAATTTAAATAACTAAATTAGTATTCTAAGAGCATAGTATGAATCACTTTGACAACTCTCGCAAGTTTCGCTCATATCACTCAATATATTTTTATCAAGGAGATTTTTAGTAGATATATCACTCTTATCATCACAACAAAATTATATCAATTAATTTGTTATCGTAGTATTTTTAATCAACTTGCCAAGTGAGAGTTCGTCATTTTTAATCAAAGGGACTTTTAAGGGATTATTTTTAGGCTCTGACTAAGGGGTAGGAATTTTGGGTTAGTGAGCGTAAAAATTCTTCTCTTCCAGGGGCTCTTTTTGTGAGATTCTATTCTGAGCCTTTTGCTTTTCCTTTCTGTAGTAATCTCTTTTCAGTGATTTGGGAGATAAGATCTTCTTTGATTTTGGGTCGAGACTGTGTTCCTTTAGAAATTTTCACAGTTATGGAGTTCAAACCCAAGACTGTGCTTCTCTTCTCGTTTTCTCTACATAAGATCTAGATTATCATTCGAGAAGTTCACTTCGAGGTGCTTCACTTCTAGGAGTGTACGAGATTATCTAGGAGAAGTTCACAGTGAGATCAGTGTTTCTCTTCTATAATCAGTGAGGAGTACGGAATGTGCATCACTTTAGCTCTCCCCCTCTTTTTCTTGATTGAGTAACCCCGAATCATTTGAATAATGTTGAAGGCTTAACCGGGTGTTTGATAAAGAAAACGAATGTCGGAGAAGGCTTAAAGGGAATATCTAGAGGAAACAAAATAAAGTATTTATAATTTAGGCCAAGTAAGGAATTTTCTAATATGCCCTTATCATTTTCATGACAAACTAAACACAAAAGCAAGATTGAGGCTACGAAGGACAAACCAAAAGATAGTCATTTGAAGTATGACACACACAAAAAAAAAATTGAGGTTCAAATTCTCACTTATATGGTGTCGCTTTATGTCTAGTGAATCATACAAAGTTCTTTTGAATAAAAGAATGTTATATTGAATTTTAGGCAAAGAATTTAACCATATATTTCGAAGAAATATTTTTGTGAGTGATTTCAAAAATGGTCAAAATCATCGTCATCCCCCATTTTTTATTTATAATATTTATATATATGCATTATTATATATATGTATTTTATGTAAAAAAATAAAATATATATTTATATATATTTAAAATATATATATTATTTATTTATTTTTTATTTTTTTAATGAAAATAAATAAAAGATAGAGTCACGCATAATAATCAATAAATATTAAGAAGTACATAGAATATCAAATTGAAGCATAGGAGAGCATGTAAAACACAGTTCAAGTAAAATTGAGATTCAACAAGCCTAACTTGGCAATAAGGAATTGAAATCGTTTTTCATGCAATGCCTTAGTGAATAAGTCGGCAAGTTGAATTTCCGTTTTAACAAAATATATATTTATCGTGCCTTTTTCTACATGATCTTTTATAAAGTGATATCGTATGTCTATGTGTTTCGTGCGTGAATGATGAACAAGATTGCAAGTAATGGCTATAGCACTTTGAGAATTACTATAAATGGGAATGTTATTGAAATCAAACCCGTAATCGCGTAGTTGTGTCAGCATCCATAGAATTTGCGAGCAACAGCTGGCAGCCGCAACGTATTCCGCCTCGGCCGTCGATGTTGATACACAATTTTGTTTCTTTGAAGACCAGCAGACCAACTTTTCGCCTAAAAATTGTGCTCCGCCAGACGTGCTTTTTCTGTCCATTCGACAACCTGCATGTCAGCATCAGTATAGTCAATAAGTCGAAAGTCAGCATTTTTAGGATACCAAAGCCCTATGTTTGGAGTTACTTTGAGATATCGTAGAATTCTCTTGACGGCATTCATGTGGGATTCCTTTGGGTCGGCTTGAAAGCGGGCGCATAGGCAAGTTGCAAACATAATGTCGGGTCGACTTGATGTCAAGTAGAGAAGAGATCCGATAATGCTCCGATATGTTGACCGCCTTTCCAGACGGATCAGCATCCAGTTTGCAATTAGTAGACATAGGAGTGTTCATCGGTGTGCTCTTGTCTTGATTAAATCTCTTTAGCATATCTCGGATATATTTGGTCTGACTGATGAAGATACCATCATCGAGTTGCTTGACTTGTAATCCAAGAAAGAATTGGAGTTCTCCCATTAAGCTCATCTCGAATTTTGTCTTCATGAGATTACCAAATTTCTGACAGAGGCGTTCATTGGTCGATCCGACGATGATGTCGTCAATGTAGACTTGAACGATCATCAAGTCTTTGCCTTGCCTTTTGATAAAGAGAGTCGTATCGATTGTTCTTCTGATGAAGTTGGATTTGACCAAAAATTCGCTCAGAACATCATACCAAGCACGGGGGCTTGTTTTAGTCCATAGAAAGCTTTGTCCAATCGATAGACATGATCAGGAAGGTTCTCGTGTAAAAATCCTTCGGGTTGAGCGACGTAGACTTCTTCTTTTAATACGTCGTTGAGAAAGGCAGTTTTGACGTCCATTTGGTAGACTTTGAAGTCTTTGTGAGCCGCGTATGCTAGAAACAAGCGAATAGCTTCAATGCGTGCAACCGGAGCATACGTCTCGTCGTAATCAATTCCTTCTTGTTGATTGTATCCCTTTGCAACGAGTCGTGCCCTGATTACTTCACATTTTTCATTTTTCTTGTTCTTGAAAATCCATTTTGTTCCAATTATGGTTTTGCCTTGAGGTCGAGGAACCAATGTCCAAACTTGTAGACGCTCGAACTGGTTGAGTTCATCTTGCATCGCAATTACCCAATCCGGGTCTTTAAGAGCTTCGGCTACCTTATTTGGTTCATTTTGTGTTAGAAAGCATGTGAATAAACCGCTTTGTGTAGACGTCCTAGTACGTACACCACTTGAAGGATCACCAATAATTTGATCAGTAGGGTGAGCTCGAGTCCATTTGCGTTCGTGAGGAATAATTAAAGTAGATTCGTCAATGGATTGGAGATCGAGATATCCCGAATTAATTGGTTGATCATTTAAAGTTGGAAAATTCAAATCAGATGTTGAGTCGATAGGAATTTCTTCATTTGTATTTGTAGGAACTGCAGTACTATATGAAGATTCTGAATAATTAGATTCTCCAACAGTTGTCGGATTTTGAAGAAGAGGAGTTTCATTACTAATTTCTTCCACTGAGAGAGATGGGGCACTGCTTGGTGTTGAGTGAGATGAAGCAGACATTTGAGACTTGTTCCGATAAAAGTGTTCGAATAGAGAATCTAATGTTGATGTAGACGTTGCCGAAAGTTATTGACCTTGTGCCGACACGCCAGTAAGCTCGGGTTCTAAACTGGTTTGTTGAGAAGCCAAATTCGTCATTTCTTGAAAGGTGACATTGTAGCTTTCAAGAATTGTACGAGAAGACTTGAGGTAGACGCGATATAATTTTGAAGTAGAGGAATATCCGACAAAAATGGCTTTTCAAAGGCTTTGGGGCCGAACTTGCTTCGATGCTCCCGATCGTTGGCCACAAAACACTTGCAACCAAATACTTTAAAGAATGAAATATTCGGAATTCGTGTATTAATTAGCTCATATGGTGTCTTCTCAAAGCGTTTGTGAATAATTGTCCTGTTTTGAGTAAAACATGTTGTACTCACTGCTTCGGCCCATAGAAAGTGAGGAAGACCGGAGTGAATGATCATTGTTCTTGCAGCTTCAACTAGAGTCCGGTTCTTTCTTTCTACGACACCATTTTGCTGTGGCGTTTTTGCGGCTGAGAATTATTGAATAATTCCAAGTGATTGGTAGAAGTTGCTGAGAGCTGATTCTTGAATTCCGTCCGTTGTCTGTTCTGATTACTTGGATTTTCTTTTGCCGGAGATTCTGAGTTGTATTCACAAAGTTGTATTCACAAAGCTGAGAATTGTTAGAGGCAACTTGCTTGAGTTTGTGTGATGCACGCTTCATTTTTCCCATTTGACAAGCCGAACAGTGATGCTCTTGGTTAGATGAAATTGTTGGCATGCCGTTAACCAACTTTTTAACACTGAGTTTGTGAAGAGCTTTTAAGTTTAGATGAGACAGACATTGATGCCATAGGCTGTTCCTCTTTATTGTTGTCTGAGAGATGAGGCATACAACTGTTGAAGGTCGAACTGATGTCAGATTGATTATGTATAGGTTAGATCTTCGTGATCTTGTGAGAAGTTCTTGATTCTGACAATTCAAAACTTGGCACTGTTTAGCTAGAAATACGACTTGAAATCATTTTTCACATAATTGACCTATGCTGAACAGATTGTGCAGGAGACCTTGGACGTAAGAGACATCTTTAATCGTGAAATTTGGCAGTAGAATGTCTCCAAATCCGAGTATGGGAGCTGAGTTATTGTTGCCAAATCGGACTTTGCCATTATAACGATCTTGGTAGTTGCTCCCGTCATGGTGTGGAGCAACCAGAATCTAAATACCACACATGATGGATCTGCATAGAAAGAAATTAGGGAGACTTAGGTACCGACTTATGAATGGGTCCTCTCGGATTAGCAGATTCGATAAGTAAGATTTGTTCAGTTTTGGTTCCTAAATTATGAGAATGTTTAGGTACCCAAACCAACTTAGAAGTAGTTGGTTTAAATAGTACCTCTTTAGACAATTTAGCCTCATTGGCTTGTGTTTGCTTAGGTGGTGACTTATGAATCCACTGTTATTGAACCTTACAAGGGAGGTTAATTTCAGCACGAACAAATGTCTGATATGTCTTATTGCTGGAGAAAATCTTTTCTTTGGCTAGTCTCCTAAGGTGTTTAGCTGAATGTACGTGGACTGGATACCTTAGGTGAGAACAATGTATGGAGCTATAAGCTTTCTTAATGGCTGGGTCTTGTTTCATATGAGACTTAAGACTTGCATTTGTTTTAAAATGAGGATGGTTTTAGAAGTAGAACCAATTTCAAAGTTTGTGCTTTCAAAAGTAATAGGCTTTAACGCATAATTTGAATTAACAATACTAGAAATAGCTGTCTTCGGACGAGTGTCCATAGTTTTTGACATAGAAGAAATAAATAACAAATCAGTTTTCATCTGAAAATTTATTCTAGGCCCTCTTTCCTAAGCATGCTTCACCTCTTTTACTACTCTACATGTGGATGGAGTAGAAAAAGAGTTAGTAAAAATCTTTTTCCTTTTTGAAGCATTTAAGGATTCGTTTTCTCTCTTTATAATTTCTAAAGAAATTTATCTTTTGAAATATTTTGAAAAATAATAGGAGTGTTTTTCTTAGCTTTAATCTTATCCTTCATTAAAGATTTTTCTTTCAAAATAAGATCAGGACAAATTTTTTAAATAGAGGAAGTTTTGAGATTGGAAATCTCCGATAAAAGTTCGTTCTTTTCAGCTTTGAAATTCTTTCTTTCTTTTTCCAATGAAGCGTGTAAAATAGCTATTTTTCTAATAATAGCTGGAATATAACAGAAATTAGAATTTTGAGAATGATCAGTATTTTCTTCCTGATTTTTAGAAAAATATCTAGGGGATATAATGAAGTATAGTCACTAGACAAGTTGAGATCTCTTGTCTTGTAACTATTATTCAAGTCGGTGTAGTCAAAAGGAATGTCAGTCATATCAGTAGTTTGTCGTTTAGATTCTTCTAAAGCATTTATTTCGGAAGAATTAGTAAATGCCATTAAAGAAGTTAATCCTAATCCCATATACTTAATATCATAAAATTGTCTAACATTGACTTTTTTCAAGTTACAGGGATTGTTAAAACCTAAGCCCTCTTTAGGATTATAAAAATCTGCATCAAGAGGTTGATTTAGAAATATAATTTGATCCGTTTGACCCCTTTTTATTAGAAGATCATCTAACGTTTTAATTCTTGAATAAAGTTTCTTACGTTCATGTCAGAAATTTCTTTGAAATTATTTTTAGAAATCTCTAAGTCTCTCTGACAATCAGTAAGAATCGTATTAAGTTCAGTAATTTTAGTCTCAGAGGTAGCTACGGTTAATTCAAGACTATAGATTATTTCCTTAGCGTTAGATAAGAGAATTTCGAGATGAATTTTCTTATCTAATTGCTTTTGGAAATTGCTTTCGCTAAGAGCTAGTTTCTCTTCTAATTCCTTTGTTCGTTTCTGCTCAATTTTATAATCAACCTCATGATATAGAATTTTATAATCCTAAAGAAGGCCTAGGTTTTAACAACCCCTGTAACTTGAAAAATATCAATGTCAAACAGTTATATGATATCAAGTATATGATATTAGGATTAACTTCTCTAATGACCTTTAGTAATTCTTCCGAAATAAATGCCTTAGAAGAATCTAAAGGAAAAGCCACTAATAGGACTGACATCCCCTTTGACTACACTGATTTGAATAATAGTTACAAGACACAGGAAATCAACTTGTCTAGTGACTATAATTCATTATATCCCTTAGAAGATTTTCCTAAAGTTAAGGAAGAAAATAATGATCATTTGTAAAATTCTACTTTCTGTTATATTCCTGCTATTATTAAGAAAATAGCGGATTCAAACGCATACTTAGAAACAGAAAGAAACAATTTCAAAGCAGAAAAGAATGAGCTTTTATTAGAGATTTCTAATCTAAAAAATTCCTCAAAATTAAAATCTTGTCCCGATTTTACTTTAAAAGAAAAATCATTAATTAATGACAAGATCAAATTTAAGAAAACACCTCCCATTATTTTACAAACTATTTTTAAAGAAGACAAATCTTCTTTAAAAGGCATAAAGGGAGGAAAAGAGTCCGTAAATGCTTCAAAAGGAAAAAAATTTTTACTAACTCTTTTTCTACTCCATCCACAGGTAGAGTACAAAAAGAGATGAAGCATGCAAATGACAGAGTGCTTAGGATAGAATTTAAAAAAAAATGATAGAAAAGAGTTATTTTCAAAACTTTCTTCTATATCAAAAACTATGGACACTCGTAAGAAGATAGTCATTTCTAATTTTAATGTTGTTGCTTCCACCTATGCGTTAAAGCCTATTAATTTTGAAAGCACAAATTTTGAAGTCGGTTCTACTTCTAACAACATAAACCATCATTCTAAGACAAATCCAAGTCTTAAGTCTCGAAGGACACAAGATCCGGCTATAAAGAACGCTTATAGATCGATACATTCTTGTCCTCATCTAAGGTATCTAGTCAAAGTACACTCAGCCAAACACCTTAAGAGACTAGCTAGAGAAAAGATTTTCTCATGGACTAAGAAAAATAAGACGTTTGTCCGCGTTGAAATTAACCTCCCATGTAAGGTTCAACCTCAATGGGTTTCCAAGACACCATCTAGGCCAACGCAAGCCAACAAGGCCAAGTTGCCCAAAGAGGTACCTTTTAAACCAACTACTTCCAAGTTGGTTTGGGTACCTAAAAGCACCAATGGTTTAGGAACCAAAAATGAACAAACCTTAACTACCAAATCTGCTAATCCGATAGGACCCATTACAAAGTGGGTACCTAAGTCTCTCTAAAATTTGTCTATGCAGATCCATTATGTGTGGTATTTAGATTTCGGTTGCTCCACACATATGACGGGAAATCAAGAGTTGTTGAGCAACTATAAAAACCATTACAACGGAAAAGTCAGATTCGACAACAATGATTCAACTCCAATACTAGGCTTTGGAGATATTCTACTGCAGAATTTAACAATCAAAGATGTCTCTTACGTGCAAAGTCTTAAACACAACCTGTTCAGCATAGGACAATTCTGTGACAAAGGGTTTCAAGTGGTGTTTCTAGCTGATCAGTGCAGAATCGTAAATAGTCATAATCAAGAACTTCTTACAGGATCTCGAAGATCTAATCTATACATCATCAATATGACAACAGTACGACCATCGAAAGATGTTTGCCTCATCTCACAGACTACAATCAAGAGGAACAACCTATGGCATCAACGTTTGTCCCATCTAAACCTCAAAGCTCTTCACAAACGTACCCTACTGTACAAATATTAATATAACAAAATACCAACATTGTTACTTTCTACGCCCAACACCTATGGATTTCGTGAATTTTAAATTTTCGAAAAAATCAATTTGAACATGAAATGTGTTTTATAATTCCCTATTGAATTTGCTCGGGATTTTCGATTGCGGTTTGAAACCACCCGTGTCCGCGCATCGCAATAATTTCCGAGCAACCTAGTCTTGCGCTTTGAATTAAGCGGGTTCGATCATACCAGCACTAAGTGCACCGGATCCCATCAGAACTCCGAAGTTAAGCGTGCTTGGGCGAGAGTAGTACTAGGATGGGTGACCCCCTGGGAAGTCCTCGTGTTGCAACCCCTTATTTTTACGCGTAATAATACCCTATTTTATAAATATTAATATAACAAAATACCGACATTGTTACTTTCTACGCCCAACAACTAGGATTTCGTGAATTTTAAATTTTCGAAAAAATCAATTTGAACAGTAAATGTGTGTTATAATTCCCTATTGAATTTGCTCGGGATTTTCGATTGCGGTTTGAAACCACCCGTGTCCACGCGTCGCAATAATTTTCGAGCAACCTAGTCTACCTCGGTTATCTGTTTCGTTGATTTGCACACTACCAACAAAAAACATTTGCGCTTTTAATTAAGCGGGTTCGATCATAACAGCACTAGCGCACCGGATCCCATCAGAACTCCGAAGTTAAGCGTGCTTGGGCGAGAGTAGTACTAGGATGGGTGACCCCCTGGGAAGTCCTCGTGTTGCACCCCCTTATTTTTACGCGTAATAGTACCCTATTGTACAAATATTAATATAACAAAATACCGACATTGTTACTTTCTACGCCCAACACCAATGGATTTCGTGAATTTTAAATTTTCGAAAAAATCAATTTGAACAGTAAATGTGTTTTGTAATTCCCTATTGAATTTGCTCGGGATTTTTGATTGCGGTTTGAAACCACCCGTCTCCGTGCATCGCAATAATTTCCGAGCAACCTAGTCTTGCACTTTAAATTAAGTGAGTTCGATCATACCAGCACTAGTGCACCGGATCCCATCAGAACTTCGAAGTTTAGCGTGCTTGGACGAGAGTAGTACTAGGATGGGTGACCCGCTGGGAAGTCCTCGTGTTGCACCCCCTTATTTTTACGCGTAATAGTACCCTATTGTACAAATATTAATATAACAAAATACCGACATTGTTACTTTCTACGCCCAACACCTATGGATTTCGTGAATTTTAAATTTCCGAAAAAATCAATTTGAACAGTAAATGTGTTTTATAATTCCCTATTGAATTTGCTCGGGATTTTCGATTGCGGTTTGAAACCACCCGTGTCCGTGCATCGCAATAATTTCCGAGCAACCTAGTCTTGCACTTTAAATTAAGTGAGTTCGATCATACCAGCACTAGTGCACCGGATCCCATCAGAACTTCGAAGTTTAGCGTGCTTGGACGAGAGTAGTACTAGGATGGGTGACCCCCTGGGAAGTCCTCGTGTTGCACCCCCTTATTTTTACGCGTAATAATACCCTATTGTATAAATATTAATATAACAAAATACCGACATTGTTACTTTCTACGCCTAACACCTAGGATTTCGTGAATTTTAAATTTTCCAAAAAATCAATTTGAACAGTAAATGTGCGTTATAATTCCCTATTGAATCTGCTCGGGATTTTCGATTGCGGTGTGAAACCACTCGTGTCCACGCGTCGCAATAATTTCCCAGCAACTTAGTCTACCTCGGTTATCTGTTTCGTTGATTTGCAGAGTACCAACAAAAAACATTTGCGCTTTTAATTAAGCAGGTGCGATCATACCAGCACTAGTGCACCGGATCCCATCAGAACTCCCAAGTTAAGCGTGCTTGGGCGAGAGTAGTACTAGAATAGGTGACCCCCTAGGAAGTCGTCGTGTTGCACCCCCTTATTTTTACGCGTAATAGTACCCTATTGTACAAATATTAATATAACAAAATACCGACATTGTTACTTTCTACGCCCAACACCTATGGATTTCGTGAATTTTAAATTTCCGAAAAAATCAATTTGAACAGTAAATGTGTTTTATAATTCCCTATTGAATTTGCTCGGGATTTTCGATTGCGGTTTGAAACCACCCGTGTCCGTGCATCGCAATAATTTCCGAGCAACCTAGTCTTGCACTTTAAATTAAGTGAGTTCGATCATACCAGCACTAGTGCACCGGATCCCATCAGAACTTCGAAGTTTAGCGTGCTTGGGTGAGAGTAGTACTAGGATGGGTGACCCCCTGGGAAGTCCTCGTGTTGCACCCCCTTATTTTTACGCGTAATAATACCCTATTGTATAAATATTAATATAACAAAATACCGACATTGTTACTTTCTACGCCTAACACCTAGGATTTCGTGAATTTTAAATTTTCCAAAAAATCAATTTGAACAGTAAATGTGCGTTATAATTCCCTATTGAATCTGCTCGGGATTTTCGATTGAGGTGTGAAACCACTCGTGTCCACGCGTCGCAATAATTTCCCAGCAACTTAGTCTACCTCGGTTATCTGTTTCGTTGATTTGCAGAGTACCAACAAAAGACATTTGCGCTTTTAATTAAGCAGGTGCGATCATACCAGCACTAGTGCACCGGATCCCATCAGAACTCCCAAGTTAAGCGTGCTTGGGCAAGAGTAGTACTAGAATAGGTGACCCCCTAGGAAGTCGTCGTGTTGCACCCCCTTATTTTAACGCGTAATAGTACCCTAGTGTACAAATATTAATATAACAAAATACCGAAATTGTTACTTTCTACGCCCAACACCTATGGATTTCGTGAATTTTAAATTTTCGAAAAAATCAATTTGAACAGTAAATGTGTTTTGTAATTCCCTATTGAATTTGCTCGGGATTTTCGATTGCGGTTTGAAACCACCTGTGTCCGTGCATCGCAATAATTTCCGAGCAACCTAGTCTTGCACTTTAAATTAAGTGAGTTCGATCATACCAGCACTAGTGCACCGGATCCCATCAGAACTTCGAAGTTTAGCGTGCTTGGACGAGAGTAGTACTAGGATGGGTGACCCCCTGGGAAGTCCTCGTGTCGCACCCCCTTATTTTAACGCGTAATAGTACCCTATTGTACAAATATTAATATAACAAAATAACGACATTGTTACTTTCTACGCCCAACACCTAGGATTTCGTGAATTTTAAATTTTCCAAAAAATCAATTTGAACAGTAAATGTGTGTTATAATTCCCTATTGAACCGGCTCGGGATTTTCGATTGCGGTGTGAAACCACTCGTGTCCACGCGTCGCAATAATTTCCCAGCAACTTAGTCTACCTCGGTTATCTGTTTCGTTGATTTGCAGAGTACCAACAAAAAACATTTGCGCTTTTAATTAAGCAGGTGCGATCATACCAGCACTAGTGCACCGGATCCCATCAGAACTCCCAAGTTAAGCGTGCTTGGGCGAGAGTAGTACTAGAATGGGTGACCCCCTAGGAAGTCGTCGTGTTGCACCCCCTTATTTTTACGCGTAATAGTACCCTATTGTACAAATATTAATATAACAAAATACCGACATTGTTACTTTCTACGCCCAACACCTATGGATTTCGTGAATTTTAAATTTTCGAAAAAATCAATTTGAACAGTAAATGTGTTTTGTAATTTCCTATTGATTTGCTCGGGATTTTCGATTGCGGTTTGAAACCACCCGTGTCCGTGCATCGCAATAATTTCCGAGCAACCTAGTCTTGCACTTTAAATTAAGTGAGTTCGATCATACCAGCACTAGTGCACCGGATCCCATCAGAACTTCGAAGTTTAGCGTGCTTGGACGAGAGTAGTACTAGGATGGGTGACCCCCTGGGAAGTCCTCGTTTTGCACCCCCTTATTTTAACGCGTAATAGTACCCTATTGTACAAATATTAATATAACAAAATACCGACATTGTTACTTTCTACGCCCAACACCTATGGATTTCGTGAATTTTAAATTTTCGAAAAATCAATTTGAACAGTAAATGTGTTTTATAATTCCCTATTGAATTTGCTCGGGATTTTCGATTGCGGTTTGAAACCACCCGTGTCCGCGCATCGCAATAATTTCCGAGCAACCTAGTCTTGCGCTTTAAATTAAGCGGGTTCGATCATACCAGCACTAGTGCACCGGATCCCATCAGAACTCCGAAGTTAAGCGTGCTTGGGCGAGAGTAGTACTAGGATGGGTGACCCCCTGGGAAGTCCTCGTGTTGCACCCCCTTATTTTTACGCGTAATAATACCCTATTGTATAAATATTAATATAACAAAATACCGACATTGTTACTTTCTACGCCCAACACCTATGGATTTCGTGAATTTTAAATTTTCGAAAAATCCATTTGAACAGTAAATGTGTTTTATAATTCCCTATTGAATTTGCTCGGGATTTTCGATTGCGGTTTGAAACCACCCGTGTCCGCGCATCGCAATAATTTCCGAGCAACCTAGTCTAGCGCTTTAAATTAAGCGGGTTCGATCATACCAGCACTAGTGCACCAGATCCCATCAGAACTCCGAAGTTAAGCGTGCTTGGGCGAG
Source organism: Linderniella brevidens (assembly GCA_004919715.1). Classification (NCBI taxonomy): domain Eukaryota; kingdom Viridiplantae; phylum Streptophyta; class Magnoliopsida; order Lamiales; family Linderniaceae; genus Linderniella; species Linderniella brevidens. The sequence goes on along the minus strand of SWDC01000150.1, from coordinate 1,282,478 downwards.
AGTAGTACTAGGATGGGTGACCCCCTGGGAAGTCCTCGTGTTGCACCCCCTTATTTTTACGCGTAATAATACCCTATTGTATAAATATTAATATAACAAAATACCGACATTGTTACTTTCTACGCCCAACACCTAGGATTTCGTGAATTTTAAATTTTCCAAAAAATCAATTTGAACAGTAAATGTGTGTTATAATTCCCTATTGAACCGGCTCGGATTTTCGATTGCGGTGTGAAACCACTCGTGTCCACGCGTCGCAATAATTTCCCAGCAACTTAGTCTACCTCGGTTATCTGTTTCGTTGATTTGCAGAGTACCAACAAAAAACATTTGCGCTTTTAATTAAGCAGGTGCGATCATACCAGCACTAGTGCACCGGATCCCATCAGAACTCCCAAGTTAAGCGTGCTTGGGCGAGAGTAGTACTAGAATGGGTGACCCCCTAGGAAGTCGTCGTGTTGCACCCCCTTATTTTTACGCGTAATAGTACCCTATTTTACAAATATTAATATAACAAAATACCGACATTGTTACTTTCTACGCCCAACACCTATGGATTTCGTGAATTTTAAATTTTCGAAAAAATCAATTTGAACAGTAAATGTGTTTTGTAATTCCCTATTGAATTTGCTCGGGATTTTCGATTGCGGTTTGAAACCACCCGTGTCCGTGCATCGCAATAATTTCCGAGCAACCTAGTCTTGCACTTTAAATTAAGTGAGTTCGATCATACCAGCACTAGTGCACCGGATCCCATCAGAACTTCGAAGTTTAGCGTGCTTGGACGAGAGTAGTACTAGGATGGGTGACCCCCTGGGAAGTCCTCGTTTTGCACCCCCTTATTTTAACGCGTAATAGTACCCTATTGTACAAATATTAATATAACAAAATACCGACATTGTTACTTTCTACGCCCAACACCTATGGATTTCGTGAATTTTAAATTTTCGAAAAATCAATTTGAACAGTAAATGTGTTTTATAATTCCCTATTGAATTTGCTCGGGATTTTCGATTGCGGTTTGAAACCACCCGTGTCCGCGCATCGCAATAATTTCCGAGCAACCTAGTCTTGCGCTTTAAATTAAGCGGGTTCGATCATACCAGCACTAGTGCACCGGATCCCATCAGAACTCCGAAGTTAAGCGTGCTTGGGCGAGAGTAGTACTAGGATGGGTGACCCCCTGGGAAGTCCTCGTGTTGCACCCCCTTATTTTTACGCGTAATAATACCCTATTGTATAAATATTAATATAACAAAATACCGACATTGTTACTTTCTACGCCCAAACCTAGGATTTCGTGAATTTTAAATTTTCCAAAAAATCAATTTGAACAGTAAATGTGCGTTATAATTCCCTATTGAACCGGCTCGGATTTTCGATTGCGGTGTGAAACCACTCGTGTCCACGCGTCGCAATAATTTCCCAGCAACTTAGTCTACCTCGGTTATCTGTTTCGTTGATTTGCAGAGTACCAACAAAAAACATTTGCGCTTTTAATTAAGCAGGTGCGATCATACCAGCACTAGTGCACCGGATCCCATCAGAACTCCCAAGTTAAGCGTGCTTGGGCGAGAGTAGTACTAGAATGGGTGACCCCCTAGGAAGTCGTCGTGTTGCACCCCCTTATTTTTACGCGTAATAGTACCCTATTTTACAAATATTAATATAACAAAATACCGACATTGTTACTTTCTACGCCCAACACCTATGGATTTCGTGAATTTTAAATTTTCGAAAAAATCAATTTGAACAGTAAATGTGTTTGTAATTCCCTATTGAATTTGCTCGGGATTTTCGATTGCGGTTTGAAACCACCCGTGTCCGTGCATCGCAATAATTTCCGAGCAACCTAGTCTTGCACTTTAAATTAAGTGAGTTCGATCATACCAGCACTAGTGCACCGGATCCCATCAGAACTTCGAAGTTTAGCGTGCTTGGAGAGTAGTACTAGGATGGGTGACCCCCTGGGAAGTCCTCGTGTTGCACCCCCTTATTTTAACGCGTAATAGTACCCTATTGTACAAATATTAATATAACAAAATACCGACATTGTTACTTTCTACGCCCAACACCTAGGATTTCGTGAATTTTAAATTTTCCAAAAAATCAATTTGAACAGTAAATGTGTGTTATAATTCCCTATTGAACCGGCTCGGGATTTTCGATTGCGGTGTGAAACCACTCGTGTCCACGCGTCGCAATAATTTCCCAGCAACTTAGTCTACCTCGGTTATCTGTTTCGTTGATTTGCAGAGTACCAACAAAAAACATTTGCGCTTTTAATTAAGCAGGTGCGATCATACCAGCACTAGTGCACCGGATCCCATCAGAACTCCCAAGTTAAGCGTGCTTGGGCGAGAGTAGTACTAGAATGGGTGACCCCCTAGGAGGTCGTCGTGTTGCACCCCCTTATTTTACGCGTAATAGTACCCTATTGTACAAATATTAATATAACAAAATACCGACATTGTTACTTTCTACGCCCAACACCTATGGATTTCGTGAATTTTAAATTTTCGAAAAAATCAATTTGAACAGTAAATGTGTTTTGTAATTCCCTACTGAATTTGATCGGGATTTTCGATTGCGGTTTGAAACCACCCGTGTCCGTGCATCGCAATAATTTCCGAGCAACCTAGTCTTGCACTTTAAATTAAGTGAGTTCGATCATACAAGCACTAGTGCACCAGATCCCATCAGAACTTCGAAGTTTAGCGTGCTTGGGCGAGAGTAGTACAAGGATGGGTGACCCCCTGGGAAGTCCTCGTGTTGCACCCCTTATTTTTACGCGTAATAGTACCCTATTGTACAAATATTAATATAACAAAATACCGACATTGTTACTTTCTACGCCCAACACCTATGGATTTCGTGAATTTTAAATTTTCGAAAAAATCAATTTGAACAGGAAATGTGTTTTATAATTCCCTATTGAATTTGCTCGGGATTTTCGATTGCGGTTTGAAACCACCGTGTCTGCGCATCGCAATAATTTCCGAGCAACCTAGTCTTGCGCTTTAAATTAAGCGGGTTCGATCATACCAGCACTAGTGCACCGGATCCCATCAGAACTCCGAAGTTAAGCGTGCTTGGGCGAGAGTAGTACTAGGATGGGTGACCCCCTGGGAAGTCCTCGTGTTGCACCCCCTTATTTTACGCGTAATAATACCCTATTGTATAAATATTAATATAACAAAATACCGACATTGTTACTTTCTACGCCCAACACCTAGGATTTCGTGAATTTTAAATTTTCCAAAAAATCAATTTGAACAGTAAATGTGTGTTATAATTCCCTATTGAACCGGCTCGGATTTTCGATTGCGGTGTGAAACCACTCGTGTCCACGCGTCGCAATAATTTCCCAGCAACTTAGTCTACCTCGGTTATCTGTTTCGTTGATTTGCAGAGTACCAACAAAAAACATTTGCGCTTTTAATTAAGCAGGTGCGATCATACCAGCACTAGTGCACCGGATCCCATCAGAACTCCCAAGTTAAGCGTGCTTGGGCGAGAGTAGTACTAGAATGGGTGACCCCCTAGGAAGTCGTCGTGTTGCACCCCCTTATTTTTACGCGTAATAGTACCCTATTTACAAATATTAATATAACAAAATACCGACATTGTTACTTTCTACGCCCAACACCTATGGATTTCGTGAATTTTAAATTTTCGAAAAAATCAATTTGAACAGTAAATGTGTTTTGTAATTCCCTATTGAATTTGCTCGGGATTTTCGATTGCGGTTTGAAACCACCCGTGTCCGTGCATCGCAATAATTTCCGAGCAACCTAGTCTTGCACTTTAAATTAAGTGAGTTCGATCATACCAGCACTAGTGCACCGGATCCCATCATAACTTCGAAGTTTAGCGTGCTTGGACGAGAGTAGTACTAGGATGGGTGACCCCCTGGGAAGTCCTCGTGTTGCACCCCCTTATTTTAACGCGTAATAGTACCCTATTGTACAAATATTAATATAACAAATACCGACATTGTTACTTTCTACGCCCAACACCTAGGATTTCGTGAATTTTAAATTTTCCAAAAAATCAATTTGAACAGTAAATGTGTGTTATAATTCCCTATTGAACCGGCTCGGGATTTTCGATTGCGGTGTGAAACCACTCGTGTCCACGCGTCGCAATAATTTCCCAGCAACTTAGTCTACCTCGGTTATCTGTTTCGTTGATTTGCAGAGTACCAACAAAAAACATTTGCGCTTTTAATTAAGCAGGTGCGATCATACCAGCACTAGTGCACCGGATCCCATCAGAACTCCCAAGTTAAGCGTGCTTGGGCGAGAGTAGTACTAGAATGGGTGACCCCCTAGGAAGTCGTCGTGTTGCACCCCCTTATTTTTACGCGTAATAGTACCCTATTGTACAAATATTAATATAACAAAATACCGACATTGTTACTTTCTACGCCCAACACCTATGGATTTCGTGAATTTTAAATTTTCGAAAAAATCAATTTGAACAGTAAATGTGTTTTGTAATTCCCTACTGAATTTGATCGGGATTTTCGATTGCGGTTTGAAACCACCCGTGTCCGTGCATCGCAATAATTTCCGAGCAACCTAGTCTTGCACTTTAAATTAAGTGAGTTCGATCATACAAGCACTAGTGCACCAGATCCCATCAGAACTTCGAAGTTTAGCGTGCTTGGGCGAGAGTAGTACAAGGATGGGTGACCCCCTGGGAAGTCCTCGTGTTGCACCCCCTTATTTATACGCGTAATAGTACCCTATTGTACAAATATTAATATAACAAAATACCGACATTGTTACTTTCTACGCCCAACACCTATGGATTTCGTGAATTTTAAATTTTCGAAAAAATCAATTTGAACAGGAAATGTGTTTTATAATTCCCTATTGAATTTGCTCGGGATTTTCGATTGCGGTTTGAAACCACCCGTGTCCGCGCATCGCAATAATTTCCGAGCAACCTAGTCTTGCGCTTTAAATTAAGCGGGTTCGATCATACCAGCACTAGTGCACCGGATCCCATCAGAACTCCGAAGTTAAGCGTGCTTGGGCGAGAGTAGTACTAGGATGGGTGACCCCCTGGGAAGTCCTCGTGTTGCACCCCCTTATTTTTACGCGTAATAATACCCTATTGTATAAATATTAATATAACAAAATACCGACATTGTTACTTTCTACGCCCAACACCTAGGATTTCGTGAATTTTAAATTTTCCAAAAAATCAATTTGAACAGTAAATGTGTGTTATAATTCCCTATTGAACCGGCTCGGGATTTTCGATTGCGGTGTGAAACCACTCGTGTCCACGCGTCGCAATAATTTCCCAGCAACTTAGTCTACCTCGGTTATCTGTTTCGTTGATTTGCAGAGTACCAACAAAAAACATTTGCGCTTTTAATTAAGCAGGTGCGATCATACCAGCACTAGTGCACCGGATCCCATCAGAACTCCCAAGTTAAGCGTGCTTGGGCGACAGTAGTACTAGAATGGGTGACCCCCTAGGAAGTCGTCGTGTTGCACCCCCATTATTTTTACGCGTAATAGTACCCTATTGTACAAATATTAATATAACAAAATACCGACATTGTTACTTTCTACGCCCAACACCTAGGATTTCGTGAATTTTAAATTTTCCAAAAAATCAATTTGAACAGTAAATGTGTGTTATAATTCCCTATTGAACCGGCTCGGGATTTTCGATTGCGGTGTGAAACCACTCGTGTCCACGCGTCGCAATAATTTCCCAGCAACTTAGTCTACCTCGGTTATCTGTTTCGTTGATTTGCAGAGTACCAACAAAAAACATTTGCGCTTTTAATTAAGCAGGTGCGATCATACCAGCACTAGTGCACCGGATCCCATCAGAACTCCCAAGTTAAGCGTGCTTGGGCGAGAGTAGTACTAGAATGGGTGACCCCCTAGGAAGTCGTCGTGTTGCACCCCCTTATTTTTACGCGTAATAGTACCCTATTGTACAAATATTAATATAACAAAATACCGACATTGTTACTTTCTACGCCCAACACCTATGGATTTCGTGAATTTTAAATTTTCGAAAAAATCAATTTGAACAGTAAATGTGTTTTGTAATTCCCTACTGAATTTGATCGGGATTTTCGATTGCGGTTTGAAACCACCCGTGTCCGTGCATCGCAATAATTTCCGAGCAACCTAGTCTTGCACTTTAAATTAAGTGAGTTCGATCATACAAGCACTAGTGCACCAGATCCCATCAGAACTTCGAAGTTTAGCGTGCTTGGGCGAGAGTAGTACAAGGATGGGTGACCCCCTGGGAAGTCCTCGTGTTGCACCCCCTTATTTATACGCGTAATAGTACCCTATTGTACAAATATTAATATAACAAAATACCGACATTGTTACTTTCTACGCCCAACACCTATGGATTTCGTGAATTTTAAATTTTCGAAAAAATCAATTTGAACAGGAAATGTGTTTTATAATTCCCTATTGAATTTGCTCGGGATTTTCGATTGCGGTTTGAAACCACCCGTGTCCGCGCATCGCAATAATTTCCGAGCAACCTAGTCTTGCGCTTTAAATTAAGCGGTTCGATCATACCAGCACTAGTGCACCGGATCCCATCAGAACTCCGAAGTTAAGCGTGCTTGGGCGAGAGTAGTACTAGGATGGGTGACCCCCTGGGAAGTCCTCGTGTTGCACCCCCTTATTTTTACGCGTAATAATACCCTATTGTATAAATATTAATATAACAAAATACCGACATTGTTACTTTCTACGCCCAACACCTAGGATTTCGTGAATTTTAAATTTTCCAAAAAATCAATTTGAACAGTAAATGTGTGTTATAATTCCCTATTGAACCGGCTCGGGATTTTCGATTGCGGTGTGAAACCACTCGTGTCCACGCGTCGCAATAATTTCCCAGCAACTTAGTCTACCTCGGTTATCTGTTTCGTTGATTTGCAGAGTACCAACAAAAAACATTTGCGCTTTTAATTAAGCAGGTGCGATCATACCAGCACTAGTGCACCGGATCCCATCAGAACTCCCAAGTTAAGCGTGCTTGGGCGACAGTAGTACTAGAATGGGTGACCCCCTAGGAAGTCGTCGTGTTGCACCCCCTTATTTTTACGCGTAATAGTACCCTATTGTACAAATATTAATATAACAAAATACCGACATTGTTACTTTCTACGCCCAACACCTAGGATTTCGTGAATTTTAAATTTTCCAAAAAATCAATTTGAACAGTAAATGTGTGTTATAATTCCCTATTGAACCGGCTCGGGATTTTCGATTGCGGTGTGAAACCACTCGTGTCCACGCGTCGCAATAATTTCCCAGCAACTTAGTCTACCTCGGTTATCTGTTTCGTTGATTTGCAGAGTACCAACAAAAAACATTTGCGCTTTTACTTAAGCAGGTGCGATCATACCAGCACTAGTGCACCGGATCCCATCAGAACTCCCAAGTTAAGCGTGCTTGGGCGAGAGTAGTACTAGAATGGGTGACCCCCTAGGAAGTCGTCGTGTTGCACCCCCTTATTTTTACGCGTAATAGTACCCTATTGTACAAATATTAATATAACAAAATACCGACATTGTTACTTTCTACGCCCAACACCTAGGATTTCGTGAATTTTAAATTTTCCAAAAAATCAATTTGAACAGTAAATGTGTGTTATAATTCCCTATTGAACCGGCTCGGGATTTTCGATTGCGGTGTGAAACCACTCGTGTCCACGCGTCGCAATAATTCCCAGCAACTTAGTCTACCTCGGTTATCTGTTTCGTTGATTTGCAGAGTACCAACAAAAAACATTTGCGCTTTTAATTAAGCAGGTGCGATCATACCAGCACTAGTGCACCGGATCCCATCAGAACTCCCAAGTTAAGCGTGCTTGGGCGAGAGTAGTACTAGAATGGGTGACCCCCTAGGAAGTCGTCGTGTTGCACCCCCTTATTTTTACGCGTAATAGTACCCTATTGTACAAATATTAATATAACAAAATACCGACATTGTTACTTTCTACGCCCAACACCTATGGATTTCGTGAATTTTAAATTTTCGAAAAAATCAATTTGAACAGTAAATGTGTTTTGTAATTCCCTACTGAATTTGCTCGGGATTTTCGATTGCGGTTTGAAACCACCCGTGTCCGTGCATCGCAATAATTTCCGAGCAACCTAGTCTTGCACTTTAAATTAAGTGAGTTCGATCATACAAGCACTAGTGCACCAGATCCCATCAGAACTTCGAAGTTTAGCGTGCTTGGGCGAGAGTAGTACAAGGATGGGTGACCCCCTGGGAAGTCCTCGTGTTGCACCCCCTTATTTATACGCGTAATAGTACCCTATTGTACAAATATTAATATAACAAAATACTGACATTGTTACTTTCTACGCCCAACACCTATGGATTTCGTGAATTTTAAGTTTTCGAAAAAATCAATTTGAACAGGAAATGTGTTTTATAATTCCCTATTGAATTTGCTCGGGATTTTCGATTGCGGTTTGAAACCACCCGTGTCCGCGCATCACAAAAATTTCCGAGCAACCTAGTCTTGCGCTTTAAATTAAGCTGGTTCGATCATACCAGCACTAGTGCACCGGATCCCATCAGAACTCCGAAGTTAAGCGTGCTTGGGCGAGAGTAGTACTAGGATGGGTGACCCCCTGGGAAGTCCTCGTGTTGCACCCCCTTATTTTTACGCGTAATAATACCCTATTGTATAAATATTAATATAACAAAATACCGACATTGTTACTTTCTACGCCCAACACCTAGGATTTCGTGAATTTTAAATTTTCCAAAAAATCAATTTGAACAGTAAATGTGTGTTATAATTCCCTATTGAACCGGCTCGAGATTTTCGATTGCGGTGTGAAACCACTCGTGTCCACGCGTCGCAATAATTTCCCAGCAACTTAGTCTACCTCGGTTATCTGTTTCGTTGATTTGCAGAGTACCAACAAAAAACATTTGCGCTTTTAATTAAGCAGGTGCGATCATACCAGCACTAGTGCACCGGATCCCATCAGAACTCCCAAGTTAAGCGTGCTTGGGCGAGAGTAGTACTAGAATGGGTGACCCCCTAGGAAGTCGTCGTGTTGCACCCCCTTATTTTTACGCGTAATAGTACCCTATTGTACAAATATTAATATAACAAAATACCGACATTGTTACTTTCTACGCCCAACACCTATGGATTTCGTGAATTTTAAATTTTCGAAAAAATCAATTTGAACAGTAAACGTGTTTTGTAATTCCCTACTGAATTTGCTCGGGATTTTCGATTGCGGTTTGAAACCACCTATGTCAGTGCATCGCAATAATTTCCGAGCAACCTAGTCTTGCACTTTAAATTAAGTGAGTTCGATCATACAAGCACTAGTGCACCAGATCCCATCAGAACTTCGAAGTTTAGCGTGCTTGGGCGAGAGTAGTACAAGGATGGGTGACCCCCTGGGAAGTCCTCGTGTTGCACCCCCTTATTTATACGCGTAATAGTACCCTATTGTACAAATATTAATATAACAAAATACCGACATTGTTACTTTCTACGCCCAACACCTATGGATTTCGTGAATTTTAAATTTTCGAAAAAATCAATTTGAACAGGAAATGTGTTTTATAATTCCCTATTGAATTTGCTCGGGATTTTCGATTGCGGTTTGAAACCACCCGTGTCCGCGCATCGCAATAATTTCCGAGCAACCTAGTCTTGCGCTTTAAATTAAGCGGGTTCGATCATACCAGCACTAGTGCACCGGATCCCATCAGAACTCCGAAGTTAAGCGTGCTTGGGCGAGAGTAGTACTAGGATGGGTGACCCCTTGGGAAGTCCTCGTGTTGCACCCCTTTATTTTTACGCGTAATAATACCCTATTGTATAAATATTAATAACAAAATACCGACATTGTTACTTTCTACGCCCAACACCTAGGATTTCGTGAATTTTAAATTTTCCAAAAAATCAATTTGAACAGTAAATGTGTGTTATAATTCCCTATTGAACCGGCTCGGGATTTTCGATTGCGGTGTGAAACCACTCGTGTCCACGCGTCGCAATAATTCCCAGCAACTTAGTCTACCTCGGTTATCTGTTTCGTTGATTTGCAGAGTACCAACAAAAAACATTTGCGCTTTTAATTAAGCAGGTGCGATCATACCAGCACTAGTGCACCGGATCCCATCAGAACTCCCAAGTTAAGCGTGCTTGGGCGAGAGTAGTACTAGAATGGGTGACCCCGAGGAAGTCGTCGTGTTGCACCCCTTATTTTTACGCGTAATAGTACCCTATTGTACAAATATTAATATAACAAAATACCGACATTGTTACTTTCTACGCCCAACACCTATGGATTTCGTGAATTTTAAATTTTCGAAAAAATCAATTTGAACAGTAAATGTGTTTTGTAATTCCCTACTGAATTTGCTCGGGATTTTCAATTGCGGTTTGAAACCACCCGTGTCCGTGCATCGCAATAATTTCCGAGCAACCTAGTCTTGCACTTTAAATTAAGTGAGTTCGATCATACCAGCACTAGTGCACGGGATCCCATCAGAACTTCGAAGTTTAGCGTCTTGGGCGAGAGTAGTACTAGGATGGGTGACCCCCTGGGAAGTCCTCGTGTTCCACCCCCTTATTTTACGCGTAATAGTACCCTATTGTACAAATATTAATATAACAAAATACCGACATTGTTACTTTCTACGCCCAACACCTATGGATTTCGTGACTTTTAAATTTTCGAAAAAATCAATTTGAACAGTAAACGTGTTTTGTAATTCCCTACTGAATTTGCTCGGGATTTTCGATTGCGGTTTGAAACCACCTATGTCCGTGCATCGCAATAATTTCCGAGCAACCTAGTCTTGCACTTTAAATTAAGTGAGTTCGATCATACAAGCACTAGTGCACCAGATCCCATCAGAACTTCGAAGTTTAGCGTGCTTGGGCGAGAGTAGTACAAGGATGGGTGACCCCCTGGGAAGTCCTCGTGTTGCACCCCCTTATTTATACGCGTAATAGTACCCTATTGTACAAATATTAATATAACAAAATACCGACATTGTTACTTTCTACGCCCAACACCTATGGATTTCGTGACTTTTAAATTTTCGAAAAAATCAATTTGAACAGTAAACGTGTTTTGTAATTCCCTACTGAATTTGCTCGGGATTTTCGATTGCGGTTTGAAACCACCTATGTCCGTGCATCGCAATAATTTCCGAGCAACCTAGTCTTGCACTTTAAATTAAGTGAGTTCGATCATACAAGCACTAGTGCACCAGATCCCATCAGAACTTCGAAGTTTAGCGTGCTTGGGCGAGAGTAGTACAAGGATGGGTGACCCCTGGGAAGTCCTCGTGTTGCACCCCCTTATTTATACGCGTAATAGTACCCTATTGTACAAATATTAATATAACAAAATACCGACATTGTTACTTTCTACGCCCAACACCTATGGATTTCGTGAATTTTAAATTTTCGAAAAAATCAATTTGAACAGGAAATGTGTTTTATAATTCCCTATTGAATTTGCTCGGGATTTTCGATTGCGGTTTGAAACCACCCGTGTCCGCGCATCGCAATAATTTCCGAGCAACCTAGTCTTGCGCTTTAAATTAAGCGGGTTCGATCATACCAGCACTAGTGCACCGGATCCCATCAGAACTCCGAAGTTAAGCGTGCTTGGGCGAGAGTAGTACTAGGATGGGTGACCCCTTGGGAAGTCCTCGTGTTGCACCCCTTTATTTTTACGCGTAATAATACCCTATTGTATAAATATTAATATAACAAAATACCGACATTGTTACTTTCTACGCCCAACACCTAGGATTTCGTGAATTTTAAATTTTCCAAAAAATCAATTTGAACAGTAAATGTGTGTTATAATTCCCTATTGAACCGGCTCGGGATTTTCGATTGCGGTGTGAAACCACTCGTGTCCACGCGTCGCAATAATTTCCCAGCAACTTAGTCTACCTCGGTTATCTGTTTCGTTGATTTGCAGAGTACCAACAAAAAACATTTGCGCTTTTAATTAAGCAGGTGCGATCATACCAGCACTAGTGCACCGGATCCCATCAGAACTCCCAAGTTAAGCGTGCTTGGGCGAGAGTAGTACTAGAATAGGTGACCCCCTAGGAAGTCGTCGTGTTGCACCCCCTTATTTTAACGCGTAATAGTACCCTAGTGTACAAATATTAATATAACAAAATACCGACATTGTTACTTTCTACGCCCAACACCTATGGATTTCGTGAATTTTAAATTTTCGAAAAAATCAATTTGAACAGTAAATGTGTTTTGTAATTCCCTACTGAATTTGCTCGGGATTTTCAATTGCGGTTTGAAACCACCCGTGTCCGTGCATCGCAATAATTTCCGAGCAACCTAGTCTTGCACTTTAAATTAAGTGAGTTCGATCATACCAGCACTAGTGCACGGGATCCCATCAGAACTTCGAAGTTTAGCGTGCTTGGGCGAGAGTAGTACTAGGATGGGTGACCCCCTGGGAAGTCCTCGTGTTCCACCCCCTTTTTTTTACGCGTAATAGTACCCTATTGTACAAATATTAATATAACAAAATACCGACATTGTTACTTTCTACGCCCAACACCTATGGATTTCGTGAATTTTAAATTTTCGAAAAAATCAATTTGAACAGTAAACGTGTTTTGTAATTCCCTACTGAATTTGCTCGGGATTTTCGATTGCGGTTTGAAACCACCTATGTCAGTGCATCGCAATAATTTCCGAGCAACCTAGTCTTGCACTTTAAATTAAGTGAGTTCGATCATACAAGCACTAGTGCACCAGATCCCATCAGAACTTCGAAGTTTAGCGTGCTTGGGCGAGAGTAGTACAAGGATGGGTGACCCCCTGGGAAGTCCTCGTGTTGCACCCCCTTATTTATACGCGTAATAGTACCCTATTGTACAAATATTAATATAAAAAAATACCGACATTGTTACATTCTACGCCCAACACCTATGGATTTCGTGATTTTAAATTTTCGAAAAAATCAATTTGAACAGTAAATGTGTGTTATAATTCCCTATTAAATTTGCTCGGGATTTTCGATTGCGGTTTGAAACCACCCGTGTCCGCGCATCGCAATAATTTCCGAGCAACCTAGTCTTGCGCTTTAAATTAAGCGGGTTCGATCATACCAGCACTAGTGCACCGGATCCCATCAGAACTCCGAAGTTAAGCGTGCTTGGGCGAGAGTAGTACTAGGATGGGTCACCCCTGGGAAGTCCTCGTGTTGCACCCCTTATTTTTACGCGTAATAATACCCTATTGTATAAATATTAATATAACAAAATACCGACATTGTTACTTTCTACGCCCAACACCTAGGATTTCGTGAATTTTAAATTTTCCAAAAAATCAATTTGAACAGTAAATGTGTGTTATAATTCCCTATTGAACCGGCTCGGGATTTTCGATTGCGGTTGTGAAACCACTCGTGTCCACGCGTCGCAATAATTCCCAGCAACTTAGTCTACCTCGGTTATCTGTTTCGTTGATTTGCAGAGTACCAACAAAAAACATTTGCGCTTTTAATTAAGCAGGTGCGATCATACCAGCACTAGTGCACCGGATCCCATCAGAACTCCGAAGTTAAGCGTGCTTGGGCGAGAGTAGTACTAGGATGGGTGACCCCCTGGGAAGTCGTCGTGTTGCACCCCTTATTTTTACGCGTAATAGTACCCTATTGTACAAATATTAATATAACAAAATACCGACATTGTTACTTTCTACGCCCAACACCTATGGATTTCGTGAATTTTAAATTTTCGAAAAAATCAATTTGAACAGTAAATGTGTTTTGTAATTCCCTACTGAATTTGCTCGGGATTTTCAATTGCGGTTTGAAACCACCCGTGTCCGTGCATCGCAATAATTTCCGAGCAACCTAGTCTTGCACTTTAAATTAAGTGAGTTCGATCATACCAGCACTAGTGCACGGGATCCCATCAGAACTTCGAAGTTTAGCGTGCTTGGGCGAGAGTAGTACTAGGATGGGTGACCCCCTGGGAAGTCCTCGTGTTCCACCCCCTTATTTTACGCGTAATAGTACCCTATTGTACAAATATTAATATAACAAAATACCGACATTGTTACTTTCTACGCCCAACACCTATGGATTTCGTGATTTTAAATTTTCGAAAAAATCAATTTGAACAGTAAACGTGTTTTGTAATTCCCTACTGAATTTGCTCGGGATTTTCGATTGCGGTTTGAAACCACCTATGTCCGTGCATCGCAATAATTTCCGAGCAACCTAGTCTTGCACTTTAAATTAAGTGAGTTCGATCATACAAGCACTAGTGCACCAGATCCCATCAGAACTTCGAAGTTTAGCGTGCTTGGGCGAGAGTAGTACAAGGATGGGTGACCCCCTGGGAAGTCCTCGTGTTGCACCCCCTTATTTATACGCGTAATAGTACCCTATTGTACAAATATTAATATAACAAAATACCGACATTGTTACTTTCTACGCCCAACACCTATGGATTTCGTGAATTTTAAATTTTCGAAAAAATCAATTTGAACAGTAAACGTGTTTTGTAATTCCCTACTGAATTTGCTCGGGATTTTCGATTGCGGTTTGAAACCACCTATGTCCGTGCATCGCAATAATTTCCGAGCAACCTAGTCTTGCACTTTAAATTAAGTGAGTTCGATCATACAAGCACTAGTGCACCAGATCCCATCAGAACTTCGAAGTTTAGCGTGCTTGGGCGAGAGTAGTACAAGGATGGGTGACCCCCTGGGAATTCCTCGTGTTGCACCCCCTTATTTATACGCGTAATAGTACCCTATTGTACAAATATTAATATAACAAAATACCGACATTGTTACTTTCTACGCCCAACACCTATGGATTTCGTGAATTTTAAATTTTCGAAAAAATCAATTTGAACAGTAAATGTGTTTTGTAATTCCCTACTGAATTTCTCGGGATTTTCAATTGCGGTTTGAAACCACCCGTGTCCGTGCATCGCAATAATTTCCGAGCAACCTAGTCTTGCACTTTAAATTAAGTGAGTTCGATCATACCAGCACTAGTGCACGGGATCCCATCAGAACTTCGAAGTTTAGCGTGCTTGGGCGAGAGTAGTACTAGGATGGGTGACCCCTGGGAAGTCCTCGTGTTCCACCCCCTTATTTTACGCGTAATAGTACCCTATTGTACAAATATTAATATAACAAAATACCGACATTGTTACTTTCTACGCCCAACACCTATGGATTTCGTGACTTTTAAATTTTCGAAAAAATCAATTTGAACAGTAACGTGTTTTGTAATTCCCTACTGAATTTGCTCGGGATTTTCGATTGCGGTTTGAAACCACCTATGTCCGTGCATCGCAATAATTTCCGAGCAACCTAGTCTTGCACTTTAAATTAAGTGAGTTCGATCATACAAGCACTAGTGCACCAGATCCCATCAGAACTTCGAAGTTTAGCGTGCTTGGGCGAGAGTAGTACAAGGATGGGTGACCCCCTGGGAAGTCCTCGTGTTGCACCCCCTTGTTTATACGCGTAATAGTACCCTATTGTACAAATATTAATATAACAAAATACCGACATTGTTACTTTCTACGCCCAACACCTATGGATTTCGTGAATTTTAAATTTTCGAAAAAATCATTTTGAACAGGAAATGTGTGTTATAATTCCCTATTGAATTTGCTCGGGATTTTCGATTGCGGTTTGAAACCACCCGTGTCCGCGCATCGCAATAATTTCCGAGCAACCTAGTCTTGCGCTTTAAATTAAGCGGGTTCGATCATACCAGCACTAGTGCACCGGATCCCATCAGAACTCCGAAGTTAAGCGTGCTTGGGCGAGAGTAGTACTAGGATGGGTGACCCCTTGGGAAGTCCTCGTGTTGCACCCCCTTATTTTTACGCGTAATAATACCCTATTGTATAAATATTAATATAACAAAATACCGACATTGTTACTTTCTACGCCCAACACCTAGGATTTCGTGAATTTTAAATTTTCCAAAAAATCAATTTGAACAGTAAATGTGTGTTATAATTCCCTATTGAACCGGCTCGGGATTTTCGATTGCGGTGTGAAACCACTCGTGTCCACGCGTCGCAATAATTTCCCAGCAACTTAGTCTACCTCGGTTATCTGTTTCGTTGATTTGCAGAGTACCAACAAAAAACATTTGCGCTTTTAATTAAGCAGGTGCGATCATACCAGCACTAGTGCACCGGATCCCATCAGAACTCCCAAGTTAAGGGTGCTTGGGCGAGAGTAGTACTAGAATGGGTGACCCCCTGGGAAGTCCTCGTGTTCCACCCCCTTATTTTTACGCGTAATAGTACCCTATTGTACAAATATTAATATAACAAAATACCGATATTGTTACTTTCTACGCCCAACACCTATGGATTTCGTGAATTTTAAATTTTCGAAAAAATCAATGTGAACAGTAAATGTGTTTTGTAATTCCCTACTGAATTTGCTAGGGATTTTCGATTGCGGTTTGAAACCACCCGTGTCCGTGCATCGCAATAATTTCCGAGCAACCTAGTCTTGCACTTTAAATTAAGTGAGTTCGATCGTACAAGCACTAGTGCACGGGATCCCATCAGAACTTCGAAGTTTAGCATGCTTGGGCGAGAGTAGTACTAGGATGGGTGACCCCCTGGGAAGTCCTCGTGTTGCACCCCCTTATTTATACGCGTAATAGTACCCTATTGTACAAATATTAATATAACAAAATACCGACATTGTTACTTTCTACGCCCAACACCTATGGATTTCGTGAATTTTAAATTTTCGAAAAAATCAATTTGAACAGTAAATGTGTTTTGTAATTCCCTACTGAATTTGCTCGGGATTTTCAATTGCGGTTTGAAACCACCCGTGTCCGTGCATCGCAATAATTTCCGAGCAACCTAGTCTTGCACTTTAAATTAAGTGAGTTCGATCATACCAGCACTAGTGCACGGGATCCCATCAGAACTTCGAAGTTTAGCATGCTTGGGCGAGAGTAGTACTAGGATGGGTGACCCCCTGGGAAGTCCTCGTGTTCCACCCCCTTATTTTTACGCGTAATAGTACCCTATTGTACAAATATTAATATAACAAAATACCGACATTGTTACTTTCTACGCCCAACACCTATGGATTTCGTGAATTTTAAATTTTCGAAAAAATCAATTTGAACAGTAAACGTGTTTTGTAATTCCCTACTGAATTTGCTCGGGATTTTCGATTGCGGTTTGAAACCACCTATGTCCGTGCATCGCAATAATTTCCGAGCAACCTAGTCTTGCACTTTAAATTAAGTGAGTTCGATCATACAAGCACTAGTGCACCAGATCCCATCAGAACTTCGAAGTTTAGCGTGCTTGGGCGAGAGTAGTACTAGGATGAGTGACCCCCTGGGAAGTCCTCGTGTTGCACCCCCTTATTTATACGCGTAATAGTACCATATTGTACAAATATTAATATAACAAAATACCGACATTGTTACTTTCTACGCCCAACACCTATGGATTTCGTGAATTTTAAATTTTCGAAAAAATCATTTTGAACAGTAAATGTGTGTTATAATTCCCTATTGACTTTGCTCGGGATTTTCGATTGCGGTTTGAAACCACCCGTGTCCGCGCATCGCAATAATTTCCGAGCAACCTAGTCTTGCGCTTTAAATTAAGCGGGTGCGATCATACCAGCACTAGTGCACCGGATCCCATCAGAACTCCGAAATTAAGCGTGCTTGGGCGAGAGTAGTACTAGGATGGGTGACCCCTTGGGAAGTCCTCGTGTTGCACCCCTTATTTTTACGCGTAATAGTACCCTATTGTATAAATATTAATATAACAAAATACCGACATTGTTACTTTCTACGCCCAACACCTATGGATTTCGTGAATTTTAAATTTTCCAAAAAATCAATTTGAACAGTAAATGTGTGTTATAATTCCCTATTGAACCGGCTCGGGATTTTCGATTGCGGTGTGAAACCACTCGTGTCCACGCGTCGCAATAATTTCCCAGCAACTTAGTCTACCTCGGTTATCTGTTTCGTTGATTTGCAGAGTACCAACAAAAAACATTTGCGCTTTTAATTAAGCAGGTGCGATCATACCAGCACTAGTGCACCGGATCCCATCAGAACTCCCAAGTTAAGCATGCTTGGGCGAGAGTAGTACTAGAATGGGTGACCCCCTAGGAAGTCGTCGTGTTGCACCCCCTTATTTTTACGCGTAATAGTACCCTATTGTACAAATATTAATATAACAAAATACCGACATTGTTACTTTCTACGCCCAACACCTATGGATTTCGTGAATTTTAAATTTTCGAAAAAATCAATTTGAACAGTAAATGTGTTTTGTAATTCCCTACTGAATTTGCTCGGGATTTTCAATTGCGGTTTGAAACCACCCGTGTCCGTGCATCGCAATAATTTCCGAGCAACCTAGTCTTGCACTTTAAATTAAGTGAGTTCGATCATACAGCACTAGTGCACCAGATCCCATCAGAACTTCGAAGTTTAGCGTGCTTGGGCGAGAGTAGTAAGGATGGGTGACCCCCTGGGAAGTCCTCGTGTTGCACCCCCTTATTTTACGCGTAATAGTACCCTATTGTACAAATATTAATATAACAAAATACCGACATTGTTACTTTCTACGCCCAACACCTATGGATTTCGTGAATTTTAAATTTTCGAAAAAATCAATTTGAACAGTAAATGTGTTTTGTAATTCCCTACTGAATTTGCTCGGGATTTTCGATTGCGGTTTGAAACCACCCGTGTCCGTGCATCGCAATAATTTCCGAGCAACCTAGTCTTGCACTTTAAATTAAGTGAGTTCGATCATACCAGCACTAGTGCACGGATCCCATCAGAACTTCGAAGTTTAGCATGCTTGGGCGAGAGAGTAGTACTAGGATGGGTGACCCCCTGGGAAGTCCTCGTGTTCCACCCCCTTATTTTACGCGTAATAGTACCCTATTGTACAAATATTAATATAACAAAATACCGACATTGTTACTTTCTACGCCCAACACCTATGGATTTCGTGACTTTTAAATTTTCGAAAAAATCAATTTGAACAGTAAACGTTTTTTGTAATTCCCTACTGAATTTGCTCGGGATTTTCGATTGCGGTTTGAAAACACCTATGTCCGTGCATCGCAATAATTTCCGAGCAACCTAGTCTTGCACTTTAAATTAAGTGAGTTCGATCATACAAGCACTAGTGCACCAGATCCCATCAGAACTTCGAAGTTTAGCGTGCTTGGGCGAGAGTAGTACAAGGATGGGTGACCCCCTGGGAAGTCCTCGTGTTGCACCCCCTTATTTATACGCGTAATAGTACCCTATTGTACAAATATTAATATAACAAAATACCGACATTGTTACTTTCTACGCCCAACACTATGGATTTCGTGAATTTTAAATTTTCGAAAAAATCAATTTGAACAGGAAATGTGTTTTATAATTCCCTATTGAATTGCTCGGGATTTTCGATTGCGGTTTGAAACCACCCGTGTCCGCGCATCGCAATAATTTCCGAGCAACCTAGTCTTGCGCTTTAAATTAAGCGGGTTCGATCATACCAGCACTAGTGCACCGGATCCCATCAGAACTCCGAAGTTAAGCGTGCTTGGGCGAGAGTAGTACTAGGATGGGTGACCCCTTGGGAAGTCCTCGTGTTGCACCCCCTTATTTTTACGCGTAATATACCCTATTGTATAAATATTAATATAACAAAATACCGACATTGTTACTTTCTACGCCCAACACCTAGGATTTCGTGAATTTTAAATTTTCCAAAAAATCAATTTGAACAGTAAATGTGTTATAATTCCCTATTGAACCGGCTCGGGATTTTCGATTGCGGTGTGAAACCACTCGTGTCCACGCGTCGCAATAATTTCCCAACAACTTAGTCTACCTCGGTTATCTGTTTCGTTGATTTGCAGAGTACCAACAAAAAACATTTGCGCTTTTAATTAAGCAGGTGCGATCATACCAGCACTAGTGCACCGGATCCCATCAGAACTCCCAAGTTAAGCGTGCTTGGGCGAGAGTAGTACTAGAATGGGTGACCCCCTAGGAAGTCGTCGTGTTGCACCCCCTTATTTTTCGCGTAATAGTACCCTATTGTACAAATATTAATATAACAAAATACCGACATTGTTACTTTCTACGCCCAACACCTATGGATTTCGTGAATTTTAAATTTTCGAAAAAATAATTTGAACAGTAAATGTGTTTGTAATTCCCTACTGAATTTGCTCGGGATTTTCAATTGCGGTTTGAAACCACCCGTGTCCGTGCATCGCAATAATTTCCGAGCAACCTAGTCTTGCACTTTAAATTAAGTGAGTTCGATCATACCAGCACTAGTGCACGGATCCCATCAGAACTTCGAAGTTTAGCGTGCTTGGACGAGAGTAGTACTAGGATGGGTGACCCCCTGGGAAGTCCTCGTGTTCCACCCCCTTATTTTTACGCGTAATAGTACCCTATTGTACAAATATTAATATAACAAAATACCGACATTGTTACTTTCTACGCCCAACACCATGGATTTCGTGAATTTTAAATTTTCGAAAAAATCAATTTGAACAGTAAACGTGTTTTGTAATTCCCTACTGAATTTGCTCGGGATTTTCGATTGCGGTTTGAAACCACCTATGTCCGTGCATCGCAATAATTTCCGAGCAACCTAGTCTTGCACTTAAATTAAGTGAGTTCGATCATACAAGCACTAGTGCACCAGATCCCATCAGAACTTCGAAGTTTAGCGTGCTTGGGCGAGAGTAGTACTAGGATCGGTGACCCCCTGGGAAGTCCTCGTGTTGCACCCCCTTATTTATACGCGTAATAGTACCCTATTGTACAAATATTAATATAACAAAATACCGACATTGTTACTTTCTACGCCCAACACCTATGGATTTCGTGAATTTTAAATTTTCGAAAAAATCAATTTGAACAGTAAATGTGTTTTGTAATTCCCTACTGAATTTGCTCGGGATTTTCGATTGCGGTTTGAAACCACCCGTGTCCGTGCATCGCAATAATTTCCGAGCAACCTAGTCTTGCGCTTTAAATTAAGCGGGATTGATCATACCAGCACTAGTGCACCGGATCCCATCAGAACTTCGAAGTTTAGCGTGCTTGGGCGAGAGTAGTACTAGGATGGGTGACCCCCTGGGAAGTCCTCGTGTTCCACCCCCTTATTTTTACGCGTAATAGTACCCTATTGTACAAATATTAATATAACAAAATACCGACATTGTTACTTTCTACGCCCAACACCTATGGATTTCGTGACTTTTAAATTTTCGAAAAAATCAATTTGAACAGTAAACGTGTTTTGTAATTCCCTACTGAATTTGCTCGGGATTTTCGATTGCGGTTTGAAACCACCTATGTCCGTGCATCGCAATAATTTCCGAGCAACCTAGTCTTGCACTTTAAATTAAGTGAGTTCGATCATACAAGCACTAGTGCACCAGATCCCATCAGAACTTCGAAGTTTAGCGTGCTTGGGCGAGAGTAGTACAAGGATGGGTGACCCCCTGGGAAGTCCTCGTGTTGCACCCCCTTATTTATACGCGTAATAGTACCCTATTGTACAAATATTAATATAACAAAATACCGACATTGTTACTTTCTACGCCCAACACCTATGGATTTCGTGAATTTTAAATTTTCGAAAAAATCAATTTGAACAGGAAATGTGTTTTATAATTCCCTATTGAATTTGCTCGGGATTTTCGATTGCGGTTTGAAACCACCCGTGTCCGCGCATCGCAATAATTTCCGAGCAACCTAGTCTTGCGTTTTAAATTAAGCGGGTTCGATCATACCAGCACGAGTGCACCGGATCCCATCAGAACTCCGAAGTTAAGCGTGCTTGGGCGAGAGTAGTACTAGGATGGGTGACCCCTGGGAAGTCCTCGTGTTGCACCCCCTTATTTTTACGCGTAATAATACCCTATTGTATAAATATAATATAACAAAATACCGACATTGTTACTTTCTACGCCCAACACCTAGGATTTCGTGAATTTTAAATTTTCCAAAAAATCAATTTGAACAGTAAATGTGTGTTATAATTCCCTATTGAACCGGCTCGGGATTTTCGATTGCGGGTGAAACCACTCGTGTCCACGCGTCGCAATAATTTCCCAGCAACTTAGTCTACCTCGGTTATCTGTTTCGTTGATTTGCAGAGTACCAAAAAAACATTTGCGCTTTTAATTAAGCAGGTGCGATCATACCAGCACTAGTGCACCGGATCCCATCAGAACTCCCAAGTTAAGCGTGCTTGGGCGAGAGTAGTACTAGAATGGGTGACCCCCTAGGAAGTCGTCGTGTTGCACCCCCTTATTTTTCGCGTAATAGTACCCTATTGTACAAATATTAATATAACAAAATACCGACATTGTTACTTTCTACGCCCAACACCTATGGATTTCGTGAATTTTAAATTTTCGAAAAAATCAATTTGAACAGTAAATGTGTTTTGTAATTCCCTACGGAAGTTGCTCGGGATTTTCGATTGCGGTTTGAAACCACCGTGTCCGTGCATCGCAATAATTTCCGAGCAACCTAGTCTTGCACTTTAAATTAAGTGAGTTCGATCATACAAGCACTAGTGCACCAGATCCCATCAGAACTTCGAAGTTTAGCGTGCTTGGGCGAGAGTAGTACTAGGATCGGTGACCCCCTGGGAAGTCCTCGTGTTGCACCCCCTTATTTATACGCGTAATAGTACCCTATTGTACAAATATTAATATAACAAAATACCGACATTGTTACTTTCTACGCCCAACACCTATGGATTTCGTGAATTTTAAATTTTCGAAAAAATCAATTTGAACAGTAAATGTGTTTTGTAATTCCCTACTGAATTTGCTCGGGATTTTCGATTGCGGTTTGAAACCACCCGTGTCCGTGCATCGCAATAATTTCCGAGCAACCTAGTCTTGCGCTTTAAATTAAGCGGGATTGATCATACCAGCACTAGTGCACCGGATCCCATCAGAACTCCGAAGTTAAGCGTGCTTGGGCGAGATTAGTACTACGATGGGTGACCCCCTGGGAAGTCCTCGTGTTGCACCCCCTTATTTTTACGCGTAATAATACCCTATTGTATAAATATTAATATAACAAAATACCGACATTGTTACTTTCTACGCCCAACACCTAGGATTTCGTAAATTTTAAATTTTCCAAAAAATCAATTTGAATAGTAAATGTGTGTTATAATTCCCTATTGAATCTGCTCGGGATTTTCGATTGCGGTGTGAAACCACTCGTGTCCACGCGTCGCAATAATTTCCCAGCAACTTAGTCTACCTCGGTTATCTGTCTCGTTGATTTGCACAGTACCAACAAAAAACATTTGCGCTTTTAATTAAGCAGGTGCGATCATACCAGCACTAGTGCACCGGATCCCATCAGAACTCCGAAGTTAAGCGTGCTTGGGCGAGAGAGTAGTACTAGAAGGTGACCCCTGGGAAGTCGTCGTGTTGCACCCCCTTATTTTACGCGTAATAGTACCCTATTGTACAATATTATATAAAAAATACCGACATGATACTTTCTACGCCCAACACCTATGGATTTCGTGAATTTTATATTTTCGAAAAAATCAATTTGAACAGTAAATGTGTTTTGTAATTCCCTACTGAATTTGCTCGGGATTTTCGATTGCGGTTTGAAACCACCCATGTCCGTGCATCGCAATAATTTCCGAGCGACCTAGTCTTGCACTTTAAATTAAGTGAGTTCGATCATACCAGCACTAGTGCACCGGATCCCATCAGAACTTCGAAGTTTAGCGTGCTTGGGCGAGAGTAGTACTAGGATGGGTGACCCCCTGGGAAGTACCCGTGTTGCACCCCCTTATTTTAACGCGTAATAGTACCCTATTGTACAAATATTAATATAACAAAATACCGACATTGTTAATTTCTACGCCCAACACCTATGGATTTCGTGAATTTTAAATTTTCGAAAAAATCAATTTGAACAGTAAATGTGTTTTGTAATTCCCTATTGAATTTGCTCGGGATTTTCGATTGCGGTTTGAAACCACCCGTGTCCGTGCATCGCAATAATTTCCGAGGAACCTAGTCTTGCAGTTTAAATTAAGTGAGTTCTATCATACCAGCACTAGTGCACCGGATCCCATCAGAAATTCGAAGTTTAGCGTGCTTGGGCGAGAGTAGTACTAGGATGGGTGACCCCCTGGGAAGTCCTCGTGTTGCACCCCCTTATTTTTACGCGTAATAGTACCCTATTGTACAAATATTAATATAACAAAATACCGACATTGTTACTTTCTACGCCCAACACCTATGGATTTCGTGAATTTTAAATTTTCGAAAAAATCAATTTGAACAGTAAACGTGTTTTGTAATTCCCTACTGAATTTGCTCGGGATTTTCGATTGCGGTTTGAAACCACCTATGTCCGTGCATCGCAATAATTTCCGAGCAACCTAGTCTTGCACTTTAAATTAAGTGAGTTCGATCATACAAGCACTAGTGCACCAGATCCCATCAGAACTTCGAAGTTTAGCGTGCTTGGGCGAGAGTAGTACAAGGATGGGTGACCCCCTGGGAAGTCCTCGTGTTGCACCCCCTTATTTATACGCGTAATAGTACCCTATTGTACAAATATTATTATAACAAAATACCGACATTATTACTTTCTACGCCCAACACCTATGGATTTCGTGAATTTTAAATTTTCGAAAAAATCAATTTGAACAGGAAATGTGTTTTATAATTCCCTATTGAATTTGCTCGGGATTTTCGATTGCGGTTTGAAACCACCCGTGTCCGCGCATCGCAATAATTTCCGAGCAACCTAGTCTTGCGCTTTAAATTAAGCGGGTTCGATCATACCAGCACTAGTGCACCGGATCCCATCAGAACTCCGAAGTTAAGCGTGCTTGGGCGAGAGTAGTACTAGGATGGGTGACCCCTTGGGAAGTCCTCGTGTTGCACCCCCTTATTTTACGCGTAATAGTACCCTATGTACAAATATTAATATAACAAAATACCGACATTGTTACTTTCTACGCCCAACACCTAGGATTTCGTGAATTTTAAATTTTCCAAAAAATCAATTTGAACAGTAAATGTGTGTTATAATTCCCTATTGAACCGGCTCGGGATTTTCGATTGCGGTGTGAAACCACTCGTGTCCACGCGTCGCAATAATTTCCCAGCAACTTAGTCTACCTCGGTTATCTGTTTCGTTGATTTGCAGAGTACCAACACAAAAAACATTTGCGCTTTTAATTAAGCAGGTGCGATCATACCAGCACTAGTGCACCGGATCCCATCAGAACTCCCAAGTTAAGCGTGCTTGGGCGAGAGAGTAGTACTAGAATGGGTGACCCCCTAGGAAGTCGTCGGTTGCACCCCTTATTTTTTCGCGTAATAGTACCCTATTGTACAAATATTAATATAACAAAATACCGACATTGTTACTTTCTACGCCCAACACCTATGGATTTCGTGAATTTTAAATTTTCGAAAAATCAATTTGAACAGTAAATGTGTTTTGTAATTCCCTACTGAATTTGCTCGGGATTTTCAATTGCGGTTTGAAACCACCCGTGTCCGTGCATCGCAATAATTTCCGAGCAACCTAGTCTTGCACTTTAAATTAAGTGAGTTCGATCATACCAGCACTAGTGCACGGGATCCCATCAGAACTTCGAAGTTTAGCGTGCTTGGACGAGAGTAGTACTAGGATGGGTGACCCCCTGGGAAGTCCTCGTGTTCCACCCCCTTATTTTTACGCGTAATAGTACCCTATTGTACAAATATTAATATAACAAAATACCGACATTGTTACTTTCTACGCCCAACACCTATGGATTTCGTGAATTTTAAATTTTCGAAAAAATCAATTTGAACAGTAAACGTGTTTTGTAATTCCCTACTGAATTTGCTCGGGATTTTCGATTGCGGTTTGAAACCACCTATGTCCGTGCATCGCAATAATTTCCGAGCAACCTAGTCTTGCACTTTAAATTAAGTGAGTTCGATCATACAAGCACTAGTGCACCAGATCCCATCAGAACTTCGAAGTTTAGCGTGCTTGGGCGAGAGTAGTACTAGGATCGGTGACCCCTGGGAAGTCCTCGTGTTGCACCCCCTTATTTATACGCGTAATAGTACCCTATTGTACAAATATTAATATAACAAAATACCGACATTGTTACTTTCTACGCCCAACACCTATGGATTTCGTGAATTTTAAATTTTCGAAAAAATCAATTGAACAGTAAACGTGTTTTGTAATTCCCTACTGAATTTGCTCGGGATTTTCGATTGCGGTTTGAAACCACCCGTGTCCGTGCATCGCAATAATTTCCGAGCAACCTAGTCTTGCGCTTTAAATTAAGCGGGATTGATCATACCAGCACTAGTGCACCGGATCCCATCAGAACTCCGAAGTTAAGCGTGCTTGGGCGAGATTAGTACTACGATGGGTGACCCCCTGGGAAGTCCTCGTGTTGCACCCCCTTATTTTTACGCGTAATAATACCCTATTGTATAAATATTAATATAACAAAATACCGACATTGTTACTTTCTACGCCCAACACCTAGGATTTCGTAAATTTTAAATTTTCCAAAAAATCAATTTGAATAGTAAATGTGTGTTATAATTCCCTATTGAATCTGCTCGGGATTTTCGATTGCGTGTGTGAAACCACTCGTGTCCACGCGTCGCAATAATTTCCCAGCAACTTAGTCTACCTCGGTTATCTGTTTCGTTGATTTGCACAGTACCAACAAAAAACATTTGCGCTTTTAATTAAGCAGGTGCGATCATACCAGCACTAGTGCACCGGATCCCATCAGAACTCCGAAGTTAAGCGTGCTTGGGCGAGAGTAGTACTAGGATGGGTGACCACCTGGGAAGTCCTTGTGTTGCAGCCCCTTATTTTTACGCGTAATAATACCCTATTGTAAAAATATTAATATAAAATAATTCCGACATTGATACTTTCTACGCCCAACACCTATGGATTTCGTGAATTTTAAATTTCCGAAAAAAATCAATTTGAACAGTAAATGTGTGTTATAATTCCCTATTGAATTTGCTCGGGATTTTCGATTGCGGTTTGAAACCAGCCGTGTCTACGAGTCGCAATAATTTCCGAGCAACCTAGTCTACCTCGGTTATATGTTTCGTTGATTTGCACAGTACCAACAAAAAACATTTGCGCTTTTCATTAATGGGTGCGATCATACCAGCACTAGTGCACCGGATCCCATCAGAACTCCGAAGGTAAGCGTGTTTGGGCGAGAGTAGTACTAGGATGGGTGACCCCCTGGGAAGTCCTCGTGTTGCACCCCCTTATTTTTACGCGTAATAGTACATTATTGTACAAATATTAATATAACAAAATACCGACATTGTTACTTTCTACGCCCAACACCTATGGATTTCGTGAATTTTAAATTTTCGAAAAAATCAATTTGAACAGTAAATGTGTGTTATAATTCCCTATTGAATTTGCTCGAGATTTTCGATTGCGGTTTGAAACCACCCGTGTCCACTTGTCACAATAATTTCCGAGCAACTTAGTCAAACTTGGTTATCTGTTTTTTGATTTGCACAGTACCAACAAAAAACATTTGCGCTTTAAATTAAGCGGGTTCGATCATACCAGCACTAGTTCACCGGATCCCATCAGAACTCCGAAGTTAAGCGTGCTTGGGCGAGAGTAGTACTAGGATGGGTGACCCCTTGGGAAGTCCTCGTGTTGCAACCCCTTATTTTTACGCGTAATAGTACCTTATTGTACAAATATTAATATAACAAAATACCGACATTGTTACTTCTACGCCCAAACCTATGGATTTTGTGAATTTTAAATTTCCGAAAAAAATCAATTTGAATAGTAAATGTGTGTATAATTCCCCATTGAATTGTCGGGATTTTCGATTGCGGTTTTAAAAACCACCCGTGTCCGCGCATCGCAATAATTTCCGAGCAACTTAGTCTTGCGCTTTAAATTAAGCGGGTGCGATCATACCAGCACTAGTGCAC